>OY728153.1:1159886701-1161136701 GCA_963277665.1 Viscum album | reverse complement strand
TAAATTTGAATCTTTACTAGACATCCATCTGGAATTTGTCATAAAGGAAGTGAAGGTGTTTTTAATGGCAGGCCAAATAGAAGATGTGAGAAAGTGAGATTGATTACTTCTACATTTCTGAACGAAACACACCCTAATAAAATCTGTGGAAGGGGAGTTATTATGAATGATTTTTCACGTGAGCTTGTCTTGAAGAGATTTATTAAAATAAGAAACAGTTCTAATACCAATACCCCCTTTATCAATTGGTTAGCAGAATTGATCCAGGGGACAGTAGCTAGTTTTCTCTCTAGAGTACTCCTAGTCCAAAAAATGTTCTTAATAGCCACATTAATGTACTTTATGAGACTCTTTGACCATTTTTAAATCATCATAGAGTCCACCAACATGGATACAGTAGTGGATTTAACGAGACAAATTATCCTAGCCATCGATAGGTTC
The DNA here is from genome assembly GCA_963277665.1 of Viscum album. Classification (NCBI taxonomy): domain Eukaryota; kingdom Viridiplantae; phylum Streptophyta; class Magnoliopsida; order Santalales; family Viscaceae; genus Viscum; species Viscum album. The sequence continues at coordinate 1,161,136,260 of OY728153.1, read as the reverse complement.
TTACCCTTCCAAGAAGAAAGGTGTCGAAGCATTTGATCAATGATGGGGGAAAATTAAGCTACATTGGTATACCCCAAAATATGGGAACACCAAGATAAGTGAAGGGTAATGTGCCCTCATTAACATATAAGGTATTAGTGATATTGAGTTTCCTAGAGGGGGAATGACTTTACCCATGTAAATGTTTGATTTGTGACAGTTGATGTGTTGACCAGGCAATTCTTGGTAGTGAAGTAGGATTACCTTCAGATTATTCACATTTCTTTTTCCCCTGAATAAAAATAATAATTTCATCGGCATAAAGAAGGTGCGAGGGGGAATTCAGGTTTCTAGAGGAAGAGATAGTTTTAATGATACCTTTTTCTATAGATTTCGAAATCAGTCTACTTAGATAGTTTTCAGCAATGGAGAAAAGAACAGCATAGGGATGTTCACCTTGTCTAACTCCCTTGGAACAATTAAAATATCCTTTAGGTGAGCCATTATTGAGGAAAGAAATATGGGATGAATTAATGAGGTCTTTAATTCTGTTTATGAATTTATCATTGAAGCCGAACTATATAGTGACTTTATATATGCAATTCCAATCGATGGTATCAAAATCCTTTTCAATTCCATGTATAATAGAAACATTCTCTCCTTGATTTTTTCTGTTTAAGAGATTTGTAGATTCAATGGAAAGACAAATAAAGTCTTGAATAGAACTTCCTTTTATAAAGCCAAATCGGTTCCAGGAGACAAGTCTATTACAAATATAAAAGATTCTATTTGCAATTAATTGGTGTTAATATTAAAGAGAGAGTTTTTGGGAGCTATGGTCCTGAAGATGTGTAATTCATCTGCATTCTCAGATTTACAGATGAAGAATAGGAATTGGGAATTTAATCCATAAGGGAGAATAACCCTGGAAAAGAAAGTTTTTATCATGCGATTGACATCATCCTTAATCACATCCCAATGTTTTTTTATAGAAACCATTATTAAAACCATCCGGACCAAGAGCACCATCAGCGTTGATGATAAATATTGTGTCTTTAATTTATTTATCAAGAGGGATACTTTTACGAAAATATTTTCCTTATATAGTAACAAGCATAGGAATGACATCACACATAAGATCTATATCAATCAAAGTTCTGTTGAATATATTTTGAAAATAAGATATCACATGATAGGAAATTCTATCCTCAGTGTCAAGAATCGGATCCCCCTCTCTAATATAGGCAAGAGGCCTATAGGATTTTCTATCTCTATGGGGGGAATTATAGAATTTAGTATTCATATCCCCATCATTAGGCCATTTGGAATTAAAGATTTTCTTTTTGAGGTTTTCCTTAAAGTTGAGCAGAGTGATAAGTTTAGATAATATGATACTTTCATGTTTTCTGTCTTGAGGCAAGTTAGAGGATGTGTTATACTTTTGAATTTGAGAAAGTACTTTTTCCAGAAGGGTGATATTATTGTCTATTTCATTGTTTAAAAAATTGAACCCTATTTTGAGAACTTTCTTAAGAATTTTCAATTTTATCGGGAAGGCAAATACACTATTCTGACTATGAATATTTGTCCAGTAGTTTTTGATGATATTTATACATTATGGTTCCAAGGACCAAGAATTTTTATATCTTAATAATAGAAGTGGTTATTATTGGATTTCATTTTCTTTGACATCATGATTTATATACATCCATGTCCTTTCATGAGATAGTTTAAAACTATGCGTAAAAGACAAATTAGTGATAATTTTAGGATCCACCTCAAGAGATTGTAAATACAATTAGGTGATATATATTCCTTGTCTCCACTATTTACTTCATGTCCAACACATTCTTTATATATCAAATGATCGATTTAATTCATGATAAATATGCCTTATCAATAAATTCTTGAATTGAATAAAGAATATTGAGTTTCAATATTTCCTCATTCAATCAAATAAATTTCACTGTTAAATTTCCTATGAAGAAATGATATATTATTAAATCAATAATCAAATTCTAGAAAAATAATATCTATATTTAAGGGAAATTATTTTCTAATGATCTCAAAAAAGTGAATGTTTCAAGGGAAAGTTAATGATTACAAAATTTACCCTATAAAGGTAACATCAATAATTTCCATGATGAAATAGATCATAACCCTATCAAAGAAAGAGTAAAGGTGGTATCATGATGAAATATCTCCATTAAAGTATATGTTAAAATAATGGTTTTTTTCGAGGATCAATAGAAATAACATAAAATATATATTTAGAAATCATTCTTGAGGAAAATCCCAATATAACTTTGTTAATAAATTTTAAAAACATTTATTTTAAAAAATATTAGGATAACCATTTTATTTTTAAATAAATTTTATATTTGTGAAGGAATTATCAAAGCAATGAGTGGTCATGAAGGCTAGAATGTTCCATTTCGGAAAAATACATCAAAACAAAGACTTCTTTAACATTTTTTTGTATGAAATCTCAAAAGTTCCTTATTTTGAAAATGAAAGTATGATTCCTTTTAAAAAATATTTTATGAATTAAACTATGGGAAAAAAGACTTTAAACAAAAATAGTAAAATATTTTTTAAAACATTTTTATAAAACATGGATTTCGAAGAAAAACTATTTTTAGACATAGTGAGAAATGAAGTTAGATTTTAGTAAAATATTTTTAAAAATATTTTTAACTACTATAGAGAGTGAAATGTTTCTTTTAAATGAATAAATAATGAATCAGCAGAGGAAAAAATGAAATGTTTATTTCTAAAATTATCAAATTATTTCATTCACTAAAAAATCATGTGTAAACAACCCCAATTAAAAAGGAATTGAAATATAAATTTCCTTCAACTTTGGTAACTTTTGAATCATAATCAAAACAAAGGTTATATATTCAAATGAAAAATTAAATTCCATAAATATTAAGTGATTCAGGATGTAGAATATCATTTTTTAGATACACCAGAAAGAATAATACTTGTGTATAACATAACACATGTCCCAAATAAGACAATTTGAGATAAGAAACCATTTTAAGGATCATATCATTTAAGTGAGAATTAATAAATGTATAAATTATTTGTCTCAAAAGTAAATAAACATAAAACAAGTGAATATAAAACATAATATAAGAATAATTAATTACACATATAATCCTATAATACCCAATGAAATAATTATGTAATATATTCTAATGGAACAAAATTTATTTATAAAATACTTTACCACTTTTTAGATTTTCAAATAAAATCCCCTTGGATGAAATAATTAAAATTAAAAAACAAAATACCATTTATTATGAATGATTTATGATACATCTAGTAAAAGGTTCAATATATACAACATATAAAAGAAATTAGGTGCCAAAAATTACAATATGCCTCAATGAAAGAAAATTGAGGAAAAACCCATTGCATTACACTATATTTTGATTGAACTAGCATTAAAATCATGTATAATGAGTTTTCAAATGTTATAAATTTATATAAGAACCATATTAATTATTATTATATGATATATGGTCCTATTCTAACAACTTACCACCCATATTTTAACAATATTTTACTATTATTATTTTTGGTGTTAATAGCATTTTTTTCTCAAGCATGTATTGTCTTGAATTATATATTCATTGTGTATAGGATATAGTTAAATCATATATATAATAATATTAATGTTTTAAATATCATATTTACTTATTGGATACATTTTTAAAATAATTATTGAATGTTGGACATGGAAAATGAGTCGCATCACTTCGTTGAGATGGTAGACCTTACATATGCATGAGGGACGATATCATTCACTAAATGGGTGAAAGGGTAAGGAAGTGTATGGTATATTAGTTTTACAGAAATAATATAATTACATATTTATTATATATATTATTTTTTCCATAATAATGTCTATATATGTGAGTCAGTGGTGGAAAATAATTTACATCACTTCATGGGGCGGTAGCACGCCATACACATGAGCAATGACTATGTTTCCCAATTGATGGAGGAATAGAGAGAAAAATATTTTCCAATAAACATAAACACAATTTTGTATATTTTATATTATTGTGTCATTATATTGGTTATTTTAAGAGATAATTTATGGATGAAAATAATAATTAAAAAGAATCATCTTAGTGTAGTCAATTACCCTATCTTTGAAGGACCTTCATTAGATATATTATTAAAGAATCTAGGGTTTTAATTTTGGTAATATCATCCCTTGTAAAATGTTTATGATGATTTTTGGGATATATATTTTCAGGTTTTTGGTTCTTCCATGTTTCTTGATAGGTGTGAATACGTGATGGGATGGAGTACCCTTTTACAATTCAGGAGGATGGAACACTTTGAATTTCTTAAAAGAATAAATCACACCGATATTTTTGACATTACACATGACTTAAAAATAGATTATTAGAGGAACATAGATGTAATAAGGTATAAATATATTTGTAAAATAGTATATATACAAAATATTATGGCATTTTAAACCATATCCTCTATGTTTAACCCCCAATAAAACAATTTTCACCTTAACCTTGGTAAAATATTTTTATTGTTTTCACTATTCATTATGACCAAAAATTAAGTTAACCAAATTATATATTATAAATTAAGATCATTACAAATATGAAATAATTTTTTTAAATTAAATCCCACATACTTATCGAAAAAGACATGTTTTCATGAAATGCATTTTTCATGAATATGATGATATTATATAAAATATATGACTTGTAATAATCATGATATGTATTTAAATTAATACATTTATATAAATTATATATGAATTTAATTTAACTAATTAATATAAAATTATTATTTTAAATAATTAAAATGGATGATCATTATGTATAAAAAATAGTTTTTTAAAAATTGAGTATTCTGCCTAAAAATAAACTTATATCTAAATAATGTATAAATATGATTAGAATGAAATTAAATATTTTAAATATAATTAAATTATAATTTTATTAATTTTAATACTAATTAAATTCACAATGGGGCATTATGATTAATTATTTTAATGGATGGACGTAACAGTATTTGAAAAATCTATATTTTCACTATTAAATGAAAAATCAACCTTCTAAAAAACCAAAAATTTCACCCTATGATAATACTGACATGGGAATTTCAAAAAATTTATTATTTTCATAAGTTAAAATTTTGAAAGCTTGGATAAAATTATTTGTTGAATAATATGTATTTTGAAGCATACAATGACTTTTACAAAAATATGATAGTTCATTTTTTTAAGAATTATTCAGTAAATTTTTATTGATTAGGACCTATATTAATATATTTACTAATTTTTTTAATAATATTCATACAATTCAATTTAATTTATAGGTTAAAAATTCATATTTAAATTGTATCTCATGGGATGTTTTGGCTCGATGTTTAATGCCTTATACTCTTTCGAACATAATATTATTATTTTAAAATATTTGGGTTTGGTGTACTAAAAGATATAAAAGTGGTAAAATATATTTAAAAGGAATTAAATTTAAAATCTCTAGGTGTTATATTCAATTAAAATTAAAAAAAACTTCCTCAGAATTCGGACTAGTGATTTAAAAAACGAGTTTGATATTTGAAAATAACATTATTGAAGCCCACATCTTATAAACAGATATCAAAAAAATATCTTGAAAAGAGAGAAAATAAACTGAAAAGTATATTTAGAATAACACATAAAAAGATTTAAAATTAGGATAACATTTATGATATTTATAAATATTGACATGGAAGAAAAGTATAAATAATTATGGAGACAAATTGAGATAATTGATCATAAGAATTTAAATTATCAAGGGAATGTTAATGATCACAAAAACATAAATTTATAATGAGGTAAAAGACAATTTGAATCATCATATATGAAGGTAATAAGATAAATTTATTGTTTCAATATTATTTTCCTAAATTTTATGAATTATTTCACTATATAAGAATATATAGATATATAGTTATTTGATATCATTCTATTTCATAAGATCAATTTTATCATTTGGTTGTGCTGTGAAAAATTTCCACCATATCTCATTATAATAGAAATTAATATCCCAAATTTATTTTTATGGTTGTAGTAATATATTTTACATTTAATGGATAAAAATAATCAAAAAAATTGGAAAATTATTTCCATCTATTTCTAAATATTTACCAAAACCAAAATAGTTAGCATTAGTTAATATAATTCATTAATCTCTAAAACGCAACTGTGACACATAATGTTCAACATAATAATTATACATAAAATTATCTAATTAATAATTATGAAATATTTACCACTAAATCATGTAGTAGATTTGTTTTCATCACACCCTTATCACATTTCAGTTGTTGTTACAAGCCCTACAACCTCACCATATTTGACAGGTTATCCACTGACATGTGGGTTATCATTTTTAGAAACTATATTAATATATTTCATATAGAATTCCAAAAGTGTGATGACCTATAATTACTAAAAAAATTAATGATAGGATAAACCATAAAGGATATCAATAACGTTAAGATTATGTCTAAACATTTAAATGAATTCATATTAAAAAAATCATATACTAAACCATTGAGTTGTATTACCATAAATTCCACCGAAAATATTCTTATTCTTGATAAACTCACATCACAAAAGCCAAAAATTTATTTTTAACACACTAAACATATTATAAATTTTAAAATCATAAACCCATTATGGTAGCCCTTATTTTATTGTTGGTCTTATATAACTATATATATATTCATAAAAAATTTAACATAATTAATAAATGTTTTATGATTCTGATAACCATAATACTAATGATAAAAATACTTCTAAAATTTAATTGATAATTACCAATATATAAATACTTCAACCATTTTACTTTATAATAGGTCCTTTATTGGTCTAGGAGTTAGACTTTAAAAGTGGGTGTTTACATAGATAATTCTCTAATTCCCAACATTCGTGAAAATGAATTATAAATGGATTCATAGGATGAAATTTGTTTATCCCAAACCAACTCATCTGTTTTCCTCAGAAATTATTCACTATATTCCCTTATTTTAAACATATAAAATAATTTACTATTACTTTGAGACATTCTCTAGGGTGTCTCCTTCCACATTTCGAGCATGTAAGAAATTGATACCTTTTTTCATAAATAGTTTTCACTACTCGAGTTATTAGGGGACTATATTATTATCATATTTGGTGAGACTAAGAGTATGTTAAGGAATAGATTATAAATAATAAAACATGGTTAATAATTATGAATAATTTCGATATCTCTCACTTTAAACCTAAACCCATTTCGTTTCTCATATTCACCAAATTTTCATCGTATTCAATGTTAACACAATCCTTTTAGGTTCTATCCATTTAGTAAAACCAAAACGCATTGTGTGATAAATCATAATCATAGTGGGAAAACCAAAAAAATATATTTAGAATATTAAAAATTGAAACATTATTTTAAATATAATATTCTTTAGGTTTATCAAAGGTCATTCATTGTCATAAACTATTCAAATCCTTTGTGATGGTTTGTATTGAAATTTCTAATTATCCTAAACATATCTCATAAGAGTGTCAAACTAGGTCTATATTTAGTACCATTGTTATAAACTGGGTGATGATCAATTTAAATCCCTATGTGACCTTTTCATATTTATTAATCATAGGTACAATTATGATTGGACTAAGTCCATTTGAGGTATCAAAACATGGATGTATTGTTAGGAATAAACACATATTTTCTTCCTTATGAAAACATTATGATGTACCTATATAATTTTCATCAAAATATACCATTGAGTTATTTTACTTAACCAATTATTATCTATATCTCTTTCAAAATGTTTCTAAAAAACATTATATGATTCCAGTTGTAAACACCCCTCCCCCTGCAGCCCAGATTTTATAGATACATTATTACATTAGTGCTGGATACAAGTGATTACATCCCATTAGCCTGAATAGTTTAGTAGTCTTGGTATGGTCGATATATACATGATCCTTGAATCATATTTGTAAATAAGAAATAAAAATTAGTGAGAGTAAAAACTTTCATATCCTTGAACTCATTAAGAGATTCATTCCTCATATCCAAGGGAAAGTAAAGACAAAAAGGGAGATCTCAAATTCATATTATGATATGCATAAAGGATAAGATTACATGAATAGAAGAGAATAATCAATAAGTAATAATAAATATTTAAAGGAAAATATAATAAAACACATTACATTTTATGAATAAATTGACTATCATGACTAGATAATGACTAATAAATATGGAAAGGTAAATAATTGAACATACATTCCATTTAATCATTTACATTATCAGAAAATACATAAATGTATAATATCAATGTAGTAACATCAATGGTAATAATGAATTAAGTGTTACGGAACAATATGACTAATATTATATATAATGATCTGAAAAATTGTGATATCTAAATCTTCAATACGTTTCACAATAATGTTTAAAAATACGGGTAAAAATTCATTTAATTAAAAATTACTGATTATCTTTGTGTGATTATCAATGTATCAATAGGCTATTTAATTTCATGGTATACCCATCACATTTTATCCAATGAATTTCTTATATATAGAATGATTGATTTAATTCGTGAACAATATTCCTTATCAATAAATTTCTACATTGAATATAGAATACAAAATATCATTATTTACCTAGTAAATAAAATTAGTTTTATATTAAAAAAAGTATATATGATTGATACATGGTTTGATAAATAAGAATATCCAGGAAAAATTATATAGATATTTATGGTAAATATATGTCCATGGATCATAAGAAAGTTAATATTTCAAGGTAAGGTTATTGATTAAAATAAATTAATCAGGAATGAGAAAATCAATAATTTTCCGGCTCAAAATGATCATAAACCGTCAAGAGAAAAAATAAATATGGTATCATTAAAACACATCCCCAATGGAGTGTATTTTAATTAAAGGGTTGTTTTTATTGATGAATAAAATTACTATATCCTGATCTTTAAAAAACATTCTTGCGGAAAATAAACTTTTCATCTAGAAAATCACTTTTTATAACACATAATTTTCAGAATATTAGGAAAACCATTTCCTCTGAAATGAAATGTTTAATATTTTAAAGATGACTATATGAAATGATTATTCATTCTGGTAGGAAAGTTTCATAAGTAACAAGGATTTTAAAAAATATTTTCATTTCACATTTTTGATAGAAAATAAAAAATTACATTTTCTGGAATATGAAAAGAAACATTATTTAAAAAAATTTGTAAGAAAACAACTATGGGTAGAAATTTTTATAAATATTCATATTAGAAACTATATGAAAATATTTTTATAAAACATTCATTTTGAAGAAAAGGTATTTTTGACTGAAGAGATAAATAATGTCAAATTTTATTAAGAATTACTTCTCAATCATTTTAAGAAACAAAGAGAGTAAATTGCTACTATTTGCTAAAAATTCAGGATTTATTAAAGTACTATAAAATTAGAGGTGTTTATTATAAAATTATCAAACAATATTTCTTAATGTAAAGTCAATTATAAACTATCATTATTAAATTGAGATAGAAAAATAAATTTATTACCACATTGGTAACTTTTTAATCATAAGCCCCATGAAAGAAATGTGATAAATAGAAATATTAAATACAATGAAAATAAATATATTCATAATATAATGTATCAAGGGGTTATTATATACACCTCATAAAATATTAAAGGTGTAGAACACAACATCTACCGTGAATAAACAATTTGAGATGAGAAACCCTTACAATGATCATAACAATGATGTGATAATTTATCAATGAATCTACTATATGTACAAAATGTAAATCCCCAAAAAAAGTGGAATCACAAATAATAAAATAAATATTATTTACACACACAATCAAAGAATATCAATGATAGTGATGAAGTAATACAACTCAATAAAAAGAAATTGATTTTTAAAATTCTTTACAAATTGGTAATTTTTATGTAAAATAACCTTAAATGAAATAATTAAAATTAAAACATAAAAGAAAATTAATTATTTAGTATTAATTATAGTTCTAGTAAAATGGGATGTATATACCCCATATAAAATAAATTATGTACATATCATTATAATATTCCTGAATGAATGGAAATTGAGCCAAAATCCCATACTATCTGCAATATTTTGGTTGAGTTCAAGTTATAATCATGTATAATTGTTTTATGAATGTTATTAATTTTTACATTAACAATATTATTATTTATAATATCATATATAATCATCCTATAACATCCTCCCACTAAACTATTAACAATCCATTATTATTATTATTGCCCTGGGTGTTAATTACCTTGTTTTCTCATGTATGTTTTCTCATGAATGTTCCAGTTCCTATGTATAGGATATTGTTATGTCATATATAAAATGATATTATTGTAATAAATACCATTTTACTTTATTATTTTATTTTGAAAATGATTAATAAATTTTGGACATGGAAAATGGTTCATATCACTCCATTTAGAAGTTCGGTCGTATGTACGCACGAGCGACGATATCATTCCATTAATGGGTGGATGTGTTAGAAAGGTAATGGTATTTTAATATTAGATAATAAATATAATGTATTATTTATTATATATATTCATTATTTCTATCATCATGACTATCCATTTGAGTTAGTGATGGCAAAACATTACATCAGTTTACATGGTGGCTATTTATCGTACACATGAGCGATTGATTTCTTCCCATTTGATGGAGGAGGAGTTGGATAAATATTATTCCATATAAATACCAAAATATAATTATATGGGATTTATTTTGGTTATTATGTTTTAATTTTTAATAAATAATTGATAGTGAAAAAAGAATAATTAAAAGGAAAGATCTTTGTGGAGACAATTACTTTCGCTGAGAAGAACCTCATTTGGATCTCTTATTAAGAACTCTGTGGTTTGTATTATGTTAATCAAAGAACATATATAACATGTATAATGATACTAGGGTGATATTTTGGTATTTCATCAGCAATACAAATGGCTTTATCAGTGTGAATTAGTGAGGGGAGGAAGTGCCCTTTTATAATTGAAGAGGAGGCCACACATAGATTTTTGGAAAAGAAAAAATAATACCCACATTTTCCATGTTCCAAAAAGATAAAATGGATAATTATAAAATATTTTTAGTTATAAGTTTGAAATATTTTCATCTAATAAGATTTAGACACCTGTTTATCTTATTTAATCCCCTATCTTCTTAGTCCAACCCCTGGTAAACCCGGTTTCCTTTTAACTGTGTTTAAATATATTTAATTTTTTCACTATTAATTTTGATCAAAATTAAGTTTATTATACTATATAACATAAATTATGATGATTAAAAATATTTAATTCAAATTTCCAAATTCAATTCATATAATAATGATAAATTTATTCAAAATGAAACTTGCTGAAATATAAAAAAATAGGTTTTCCATAAATGAATATTTCAAGCGTAAAATGTTATTCTTTTAACTATATAACGTAATAATAATAATATCAATAAAAATTAGTATATTAAGATAAATAATATATAAATTTCATTTAAATCATTCATAACTAATTATTATTTTTATTTATTAAAATAGATAAAAATGTTGAAAATAAAAAAAACGTTTCCTTAAAATTTCATTTGTAATCCTAATATTGAACTTATATAAAAAAATATAAAGAAGATTCCAATATAATTAGTTATTTTAAATAAAATTTAAAAAATACTACTGTTAATTTTAAATACAATTCAATTCAAATTGGTTCTTTAAGATTACTTAATATAAAGAAAATATATAACAATATTTGAAAATCCGAATTTTTCACAATTCAATGTAGACAGCGGGGTAGGGCAGTTTCAAGAAGTCATAGTCGAAGATTAATTCATTAATGACAATCTGTTGTTGTAATGCCTCTATTCTTACAGGCTATTTAATGGTTCCCCTTCAATCCTTAAAATGGGGATTATCAAAAATGAATTAAAACATCAAGGCCTTCTATCCATTCATTCAGTCAGTCAAAATTTTTCACTATTCAATTAAAAATCAACTCATATAGAAAACCCCAAATATTTTCAATTAGAACATATATATTTAATGAATTAAAAAATTAAATTTTTTTCATAAAATAAAATTCATATAATTGGAAAAAAATTATTATAATTCAAGACATGAAATTCTAATTAAAAACATTCTTTTTTAAAAAATGAATTTTGAAGCGTAAAATGGGTTTACTAAAAAATTGTTCTTATTTACTAAAAATTTATCCATATATATGTATTTATTAGTACCTGTATCAATATATTTCATAATTTAGTTAATCCTATTCATACCAATAAATTCATGGAATAGTTTATAATAATCATTTTTAAATAGTATTTCATGGGTCATTTAGGCTTGGTGCTGGCTATTGTATATGATATCGAACAAAATATTCTTCTTATAAAATAAAAGGGTTTCATGTACTAAAATTAATAAAATATTTTAAATATATTTAAAATACATATAATTTAAAATATTAATGTGCTAAACAAGTTATATATTTTAAAATTATAATATAATTAATCGATAAAGAATTATAAAGAATTTTTCATATTGTTGTATCATGAATTAATATTATAAGTCAGTCGCTTTTAGAAAAGGGTAATTAAGTATTGATTTTTGGAATCATTTAACAACATTTATTGAATCTATATGTGATACCTAAACTAGATACTAATATTCTTCTAAGGGATGAGCTAGCCTCACTTACTCAAATTTTTTACATGTAAAAAATATGAAAACAAACCCAATGTGTCATCAATGGAAAGAAATTGAAAAAATGTGGGTCCATAATTAAAATATATTACTCATGAAAAGGATTAATTAACCATGAATTATTATTTAAAATATATCATATATGGGTTTATTATTTCTAAATATCTCTTTATATCAAAATACTTTACAAGGGTAAATTATTTCAAGGAATCAATCTCCCTAGCTTTACTGGTGGTAGTCAAAGGTCAATCCTAGTTATTGTGAATCACCAACCAATGGAACCTCAAATGTATGATGTTACTTCAATGACTGTATCAAATTATGAAATAGGATTAATAATCTCACACATGATGTGACTTCAAAACCAATTATTTAACACCATAGTATTTGATCTCATCCAAAACCCTTTCTTCCAAACATTGGATACATTATATTACAAAATTAAAATAATTGAATATTTCAGGGAAATAAATTCTATAAGAAGTAGTTATAGGGTATGTTATCCTTAGTTTAACATAAGACTACTTTTATAGTCTCTTCCTATAGTTATAAAATGATCATCTTCCATATTTGGAATATTCTAAGGTTGAAATTTCAAATTTTTGGGTGTCGATCCTAGAGATGTTTATAAAGGATCCCACAAATTATAGTATCCATATTCAAATGAAATCCCTCATTCCATTAGAATATACCAAGGAACATCCCTAGACAATATGAAATATCCCTAGCTAAACTACAAGGTCCGAGCCGAAATGTTATATAACATGATACACACCTCTCCATATGTAAGAGGATACTCACTAATAGCATGGGTCTATGTCTGATAATGGGGAGACTATACCCTTTATGTCATGTCATTGTGTAGGATAAAAAATAATAATAAAAATAGAAATAATAAAATAATTTGTTTAAATGCAAAAACAAAAGATGACATAAAAGGTTTGTAAATAAGAGCTTCCAAAGTAGAAATCTATCCAGAGTAATGATGAAAAATAAATATGGTAAAAAAATAATTATAGGGTCCTCAAGTGTCTACTCTGGTCCTCCCTAACTCCATAATCCACCTGATCAACCAATCCCCACATGACCCTTTCCCTTTACATAGTCTCTCATGAAATCTACAAGCGCATTGAAATGCCCAAGATGGGTGTGTGTAGAAGACTCAGTAGGATACCCCCAATGTTTCCTTAACCTGATGTGATCGAGTGTTCAAGTGTTTAACATGATAATATCAAATCCAGGAAGAACATTTACATAAAATCCAAAACCAAGCGGCAATGCTTTAACCAATCTGCCATAACCCCGACCGTAACTGCTTGGACTCTATACTGGGAGATAACTGAATGATTCAGAATATCCAAACCAGCACCAGTATGAAATCCTAATGATGTCATAGAGATTATACATGGAATCATCTATCCATCAAGTTCATCTTGTCAAACAGGTAATCTAGATGAGAGTAACTCACATTGAATTGGCTATCTTGTGCTGAATGACACTTGGCATTATAGCATCCTCGAGCACACCCTATACACGACGCCATGGCATCCTCGTACCTATACCATGTGTTTAGGTCCCTCATCACTGTGGTTGCATTCAAGAATTCTCCTGCACGAGGGAAAAAATAATTCACTATTTTCCATCTCTCTCAAATACCACTAACAACCAAAAAGGCATGGTAATACCTATATACTTGGAAATGACACAGGTAGACATATAACATCTTCATGAGTTTATTTTAGCAAAAAAAACAACATGTGATGATAATCAATCATGGACAAAAGCTACACTAATATCACTCATGGAATCACAATAGTTTTTAAGGGCTACATATACACACATATACACATGTGGTCACAATCAAACAGGCTCAATCTGATGCCAGCAAAAATAATCATCAAGTAAACTATTGTAAACATGATCGCAAGATGGTAAATACCTTCCTACATCAAAAGTTAATGAGTCATCTTAATCATTTTATTATAGCCGAACTCAATAAGTCAACAATTTGAGTCATCGACATGTCGATGCTCGAGGCATATCAAGTGTTCCTAGAATGAAAACAACCATTTTATTTAAAAAACAACAAAAATATCACAGGAGACCATACTTCCCAACGATGGCCATATATTTTACATAAGGCACACCGTTTGAGAGATATAAATGATTTATTAATTAAAAAATGGTGTAAATATTTAATTAATAATAAAAATGTTTTTATCGTGAGTGATCCATCCAAAGGTTATACTATAACAAATACTATACCCCATATTGGGTAAACATCATGTTTCAGACATAACATGGGATTATGATTCCAATAAAATGCAAGATTTAGAAGATATTAAATCATTTAAAAAAATGATATATTAAACTTTTTAAATAAATAATCTGTGTGAGTATGGTGTCTCAATGTCCGACACATTCAATTTTTATACCCTACTAAAGGTAAACACTATATCCTATATATAAAGATAGTCTCAAATTTCTCATTTGATGCAACTTTTTTAGATTAATTCAACTATTTTGAATAAATTACACCATATTAATATAATGTAATTAATAATTATATTATGCCATTGTCGATACTTTACGGTCCTCGTAATATAACACTAACATAGTGTACGATTCTAGAAATAATTGATTGAATATTCCAAAGTGTTAACTGAGTCTTAAGGTCTATAATATAATTATTAAGTTATTTTGTTGATAAATTATTTTCATCTAACTTAATATATTAATAATTTATCATAAGAGGGGTTTTATTGTCATTATAAAAATCTGGATGCTACAATTCTCTCCCACTATTGACTTCTCATCCTCGAGAAGTAAATCTTTTGGACTTACTCAAATAGCTTAGGCCTTTGTGATTGAACATCATACACATGCCCCCATGTCTCTTCCTAGATCCATCAGTGCTACCACTAATGACATACTCGTGGTATTAATTTTTTTATCATTGGATAGATTTCCCACTTCGGTCTGAAATCCACACTGGATATAAATCCAAATTTGTAATAGGTTCCAACTCCACATCCTTGGAATATAAAATATGCATAGGACCATACATGTGCCTCTGAAGCTGAGAAACATGGAACACATTATGAGTACCTTAATTAAGAGATGTTATGTTCAAATGATATGCATGTAGTCCTATCAAAACTCTGAGTCGCTCATTACTCTCTCACTAAATGAAGAATTAACTTCCTCTCTATCATATACTAGGGTTTCATGTCATCGTTCAATGATGTAAGAGAAGATGGTACTTTTGGAAAACATAAATCTACTAGTAATTCATATCCAGACATTCCACATAGATGTCAGGAAAACAATAGTATTAAATACGGTAGATGATTCGAGGGATGTTCTCTATACTATACCTCAAACAGTAACATGTTCCTTATCACCATCAGTTGGTGATAGATTCATTTAAAAGGAATAACCTACCTTAGATCCTTGATAATATAAGTGAAATTCATGATTCATCATTATTAGGGGAGACTGTATCCCCTACCGGGGTTTCTATTGGACCTTCGGCCCCTGGCCATGTTGGTCTTCCTATCATATTTGGTAATATCGTGGATATGTGATCGATAACCTTGAACTACGGTTCTTGATCGATCTTCCGCATGTTTTGGAAAAATTATCTGAAAAAATTTCCTTGAAGGGCTCTCAGGTTTGACCCTCACATCATCCTACCCGATCCGTAACTCCCCAACAATTCTTAGAGGGTACATGTAGCCCCAAGGATTCTAGAATCACCTTTTTGGTTGATGGAATACCCAAGAGATCTAATATACCCTCTATAATATATACTCAATACTCTAAATCCTGTGGTACACCAGTTCCCTGGAAGGATGGAGGATGCTGGAGCTGGAAACACCTTAGGTATTCAATTATGGATCTCAGTGGTGGCTAATCAGAAACCACTGCTTGCACTAATGGAGCAGGTGAAGGGAAATGCTCGGGAGTATAATAATTAGCAAGGGGTCTCACTAAACATATAAATGGAGGTATTTCACAAAAAATACAAAACATTAGAACACAACATGTCCTAAATGTCTATGGTATAAAAAAGTTTTTCCTAGGAGTCTAACACCAACCCAAGGAATAACCATCCTAGGACTAGCCCATGTTTTCATCCCTACATTTTCGTCATTGTCATCATATATATACTAACACAACAACATTCTGTTTTCAACTAATTAATACCAAATATATATATATATATATATATCACATAACATGGGAACCGATATATATCATACCGAGAAACTATCTTGAATATATAGTATAAATCAAGGCTTTTAATTGATAGAATACTATGCAACAAAGCTACTGGTATATATTTTCCATGTGGACTTATGTGTATAGACACGAGGCCTTAAAATATGTGATATTTCATAAATCACATATCACATCATGTGTGTCACTAATGGTGAATAAATAGTAACATCAGAACATAAATTCCCATTTTATTACAACTCACATGTCCATTATACAGTGATTGCCAAACACAGACATAGTTCCACTGCCTGAGACCCTAATATCCAAACTCGGGTCTACCATATCCCAAAAAATACAATATAAGAAACTTGTTAGTGAATCTTGATCCTATTATACAATTTTGTAACATCCTAGGCCAAACCACTAGGTCCGAGCCAAAATGACACATAACCTCATGCATGCCTCCCCGTAAGAAAGAGTTTTCCAACTAGCTATAAGGGTCTATGTTTGGTAATGGAGATACTATGGAAAATGTGTCATTTCATCATGTAGGATAAAAAATAATAATAATAAGAGAAACAATAAAATCCAAGTGAAGGTATAAACTAATGATGACATACAAGGTTTATAAATAAGAGAATCCAAAGTTAAAAGCTATCCAAAATAATGAAAAATAGATAGTAAATAAAAGAACTATAGGTTTCTCTAATGTTTTCCTTGGTTTGCCCCAGATCCATGCTCCACTTGCTTAACCAATCACCATAGGTCCCTTTCCCTTCAAAGATTCTCTCATGTAATATATATGGGAATCAAAATGCCCGAGTAGGGTGTCAGTGAAAGACACTGTTGGACACCACCTATGTGTCCTAGCCTTGATGTGATCACGAATAAAATTTAGTATCATGATAATAATAAATGTTGGAAGTGTGTAAACATACAATCAATAACTGTGAAGTAGTAAACTCCCCAAGATTCCACAACCCCAGGCTACACCTGCTTCGACTCTTTATAAGAAGATAACTGAAAGATTGAGAAGAAACAAAGAAGCCCGTTTCTGTAGTCTTCATAGTGTCGTGGAGATGATACCTAGTGTCATATATCAATCATGATGACAATGCCACCTATATCCTATAGACGAGAATAACTCCCATTGACTAGGATGTCTCATGGGGAATGGAACATGGAATCAAGGCTTCCTCGAGCACACCCTCAACATGACGCCATGGAATCCTCATAACACCACCCTATGTTCAGATCCCTCACCATCGTGGTTTTATTCAATCATTCTCCCCCACTATGGAATAAATAATTCATGAAAATCCACCTATCTTAAAAACCACTAACAACCAACAGGGAATGGTAATACATATAAAGGGAATGCACACAAGTAGGAATAGAATATCATCATGAGTATATTGTTGTATACAAAATAAATTGTGATCATAATAAAAATTAGAAAAAAGATACCCTAATATCACTCATGGAACCACAACATTTTTTGTGGGATACATAGACAGACACACAAGAGGACACAATCAAGAATAATGAATTAGATGACAACAAAAATAATCATCCTGAAAAAAAGTGTAAATGTGTGCACAAGATGGTATGAAAAATCCTACCTTAAAATTTACTGATTTTTCTTCATGGTTATATTATCGCTAATTGTAATAATTAAATCGATTGATTTGTCATCACATCGATGCTCAAGGTATGTCAAGGGTTCCAAGAACCAAAAAACCCCATTTTATTTCAAAAAGATATCAAATATAATAGGTGATGATACTTAATCTATCCAGGATAATTTTAATATTATCATTTAAATTATCACATGTAATGAAAATTTATCTCACCCATATTATTTTCATATTATCATATAAATTATCAAATATGATGAAAATTATTTTTCTAGGATATTTTTTAAATAATCACATGTGGTATCTCTCCTAGATAATTTTCAAATTATCATTCAATAAATTTCCTTGAAAATCTTTCAGTTATTAACTTATAATTATAATAATTATTCCTTGAAAATAAATGTAATTATTCTATGATAATTTCAATATCCACCTCCATGTGATAATTACCGTATAATTAATCTTTAACAATTTTGGTAAAATTATCATCAATAATTTCATAGAATTACTCGTTAATAATTTTATGTAACTATAACTTTTTAACTTTTGATTATTATTACATGATAATTATGGTTATTTATCTTCTAATATTTTTTAAAACTCATCCTTTGATAAACTCATAAAAATTATCTTTTGATAATTTTAATAAAAATTATCCTTTGAAACATTCACCAAATTATCCACTAATAATTTATTTAAAAATTATCTCTTGATAGTCCTATGTAATTGTTGGTTGATAATTATAAACAACTATCCAATAATATTTTTAAGTAAATAGTTTTTTATAAAACGTTTCCAATACCTTTGATAATATCTCACAGTTATGTTTTATAAGATAATGAAACCAATAATTGAAAATTGTTTATTGATCTTATCATAATTTTCATAATTAACATTTTATAATTTGTTTAAGATCCATACTTAAGAAATCTAGGTTTTATCATTTATTTAAAATCACACAAATTTTTCTTGATTTTATGATGGAATACAATAATAAATAAATAAAATAAAATAAATAAAAACCCACCTTTCATCTCTATATACTTGATGCGCATTGGTAAAATCAAAGAATACCACTATCATCAATCATTTTACCATTGAAGTGTCAAATAGTTGTGTATAAGGGTGTTTTGATGTCATTGGGATTCAACCTAATCGGCCAATATACAAACACCAACATCTTTGGTGATTTTAGAACTAAAAAATTGAGGACCCATAAACTCATTTTGAAACACCTATTTACAAACATTAATCAAACTAGAAATCAACATGGACTCGTTGATTTTCAATTATTATGGCATTAAGAATTTAGTCGCAGCCAAAACAGTGATAAAATTGCGGATTAAAAATTTTCCGGCATTTCAAATGGATTTATGAGTGTTAAGAGGGAATATGTTCAATTATTTCTTAAAATGGATTTTTTTAAAATTAATTACTTTACATAAAAATTAAATAACACCAAATGACCTCTGATCATAGATATTATACCCCATCTAGGGTAAACACTCTATTCTGAACCTAATGGTGGTCTCATATTTATCATTTGACACACCATTTGAGAGATATTAATGATTTATTAATTAAAAATGGAATAAATATTTAATTAAAAATAAATTATTTTTATCATGAGTGAGCCATACAAATGTATGATGCTTACAAATTTTATTCCCAATCTTCGGTAAATTTAGTCGCAGCCAAAACAGTGATAAAATTGTGGATTAAAAATTTTCTGGCATTTCAAATGGATTTATGAGTGTTAAGAGGGAATATGTTCAATTATTTCTTAAAATGGATTTTTTTAAAATTAATTACTTAACATAAAAATTAAATAACACGAAACGACCTCTGATCATAGATATTATACCCCATCTAGGGTAAACACTCTATTTTGAACCTAATGGTGGTCTCATATTTATCATTTGACACACCATTTGAGAAATATTAATGATTTATTAATTAAAGAATGGAATAAATATTTAATTAAAAATAAATTATTTTTATCATGAGCGAGCCATACAAATGTATGATGCTTACAAATGTTATTCCCAATCTTCGGTAAATACCACATTATGAACCTAACCATGGTCTCAGATTTCCCATTAAATGCATCATTTAGAGATATTAAAATATTTTTAAAAAATAATATAATAAAAATTATTAAATAAATTATATTTTTGTTTGAGAAATATCAACCTCATATAATTTCAAATTATATACACCACCTTGGGTAAACACCGCATCCTAAAAATAAATTGGGGGTCAAATTTCTAATTTGATGCACCATTTTTGAGTAATTCAATTATTTTGAATAAATTTCATCTGCTTAATATAATATATTTAAAAAGTTTATTATGTCTTAACTATGACTTTATGGTCCTCAGAATCTCAAACCAACTTATCACTTGAATCTCAAAATATTTGATTTATTATTCAATAGTGTTAAATGGGTTTTAAGGTATTTAACACAATCATTAAGTTATTTCTCTAATAAATCATTTTTTCACACTTATGATATTAATAATTTATCACAAGAGGGTTTTTATTATCATTTTAAAAGTCAGGATGTTACAAACTAATCCATATGAGAGAACACATAAATTGTGACTGCCATGGGAAGCCAACCATTTCGGTTCAATAATAAGATTATGTCCCAAATTCTTCTAACATCATTAATACAAATCTGTATATCCGTAAAGTAGCAAGAGATAAATTCTATTCCACAATTACAAAGAATCTCTAAACATTATTAATGTGTGCTCTAGTTAATATTTCCAAAAACTCATTATGTTTGAGGAATAATAGTAACCATTTTAGTGGTATTACATATAAAAACATATTATGAAACTCTAGAGGATCTTCTCATATAACACATCGTAAGGGTCCTCCACATGACAATATGAATATCATCCTTTCAGGTTTGACATGTGTTCAAGATCAAATAGATCACTTTTGGAGGTCCTCCCCGGGTAATTATTTTATAGTTACTAATAGTAAAATTATGATGATAAATTATATATTTTACCACTATATTGTTGTAAAGTCATATAGCCAAGAAGTCCTTTTTCATTGTACCCAATATAGAGGTCCTTCCCGTGGTGATGCAAAAACAGCCATGAAGAACATCTTATGATTGTGATATATAATTTTTCCACCAATGATAGAAATTAATAAATCATCTACCATGGAGGTCCTCCACATATTGATCAAGAAAAAGTCTTTGGATGACCCCATTAAATTATTAATCATAAAGGACCCTCTTATACCATAATCATCGTAATCATACCCTCATATTAATTGGTTCTTGTGAAATCAGATCAGTATGAACCAATCACTCCACCATGCATTGAAGAAATACCCTTTCAATTAATGAGTAAGGTAATGAATCAATAGTCATTAGTTCCTCTAATATGCCATATTATATTTTATGTAGTTGAATATATTAAAAATTATTTTAAATCACTCAAAAAATAAATGAATAAAATGACTTTATGATAGTAAAATTTTGTATTGACATTCATCAATGATAAAAAATATACATGCATTATATAATTGATGTTTTCATAAGGTAACAAACCAATAATGGTCTTTCCCATATCCACCTATATACATTTCACTCTCGAGAATCTCAATAAATAGTAAAACCCAAATATTTGTTTTAATATTGTGGTTAAATTCAATTATTTTAAGTTCCAACA
The DNA here is from genome assembly GCA_963277665.1 of Viscum album. Lineage (NCBI taxonomy): Eukaryota > Viridiplantae > Streptophyta > Magnoliopsida > Santalales > Viscaceae > Viscum > Viscum album. Next base: position 1,161,113,930 of record OY728153.1, on the reverse strand, counting down.
TATACATTTTGATGGGTATAATAAACACCCCAGTGAATTTGATGTGTATTACAAAAATAATACTATTAATATTCTGTTTTGGTAGAAAAGAAACTTAATAAAAATAAACTACACGAACATATCCCAATGGATTTATTTAATATCAATTAGGCACATTACAAGATTATAAAATAGTCTTCTCCCCATGTGTCCATAATATGTTTTGATTAATTCAGGGTATTTTATTTCATCGTACCTTATATTCAATATATTGGTTAAAACACGAATGTAAGAAATGTTTTTCCCCCAAAGCATACTCAATGCTAGAGATTTGTATACTGTAGTTAGTCTATCCAATGGACCCCCATTATCCCTTGACTGCAGAAGAGATATAAACAATGGAAAGGGGAAATCAATTTGATTCAACATTTATCATCATAGAATGTAACACTTGCATAAAATTTGTGGATAACAAAATCTGTGAGAACATACTCATCATAAATAGATGTTACTACCTAACCATAATCATTAGGGAATAGGTTAAACACAAAAAATTCCAAAATATGATCCAAGAAAGTAAATATGGATACGGCCAAAATTATAATGATACAAAGGGAACCCAAACCAATTATATTGGTGGTATTTCTACACCCACCACTACAATTGGAATCGTTTGCTAAACATAAATATAATATATTTTATAATTATTTTAATTATTTGTTATAGAATTTTTGGTGGTATTTGGAAGTTACTAGGTTTTATTTTGTTTTGAATCATGGATGACTTAATTTTTTGGTATGAATTTAAGATTATAATTCATAAAAGAGTTTTAAATTATAAAAATAAATTTATTTTGGATAAGGATGGGGAGGAATGAAAAATGGAAAATTTCAAGGTTTTAAGTGATTCAATGTTTTTTTGGTAATTATATAGGGCCACGTAGTGCATGTTCTAGTGTTACTAGGTACCGAGGGAGAATCTATTGTGGGTTAAATTTATTTTGGCTCTATCCGACTACCTGTTATGGCGGACCAACAACTTGGTGCCTCGTAAAACCATTTTTTGTTAGAGGGAATTTGTTTATATTTATAAATTAAAAATTTAGGGTTTTTATAATTTGGGTGCTTAATATTTCTTATTTATAAGGTTTTATTTATATTATGTAGAGTATAAGAATCCAAAATTAATTGAGAGTGACCCAATAGGGAACCATGGATGCATCCCATTATTTGTGGGAGACAGGTGAGTTGACTTGATTCTTAGAATCCCTTATATGGTACATATTGTTATATTGTCATCAATGTTTATAACACTGATGTGAGAGGAATGGTCAGAGTGAGTTATAAATTTAGTATTTTTTCCCTTATTTATGTATTTCAATAATAACCTCAAATAGTTGCGTTTGATATGTGAGGCTCATTTATTGCAATGTTTTGGATGAGAAAACACATTAACATGGTTAAGGAATCAAGGTATGTGTGTATGGGTGTGTATGTGATGATAAACTAGTGCATAACTAAACATGGTTCCCTAAATTGTTTACTAATGGATACATAATATCTAAACAAAATAAGTCCATTAAATATTGTTTTTTGACAACCTGAATTTCATGGGAATGGAATAGTGTTGGGTGTCCTTGACAATAATAAATATCTCATGTTAATTTTCATGGGATGGTGGTGTATTTTTTTAGTGAGAATTCAGTGATAATTAATTTCAATATGTAAGGAAGGATAAAGATAAAATTGAGGGAGAAAGTGGTGTTATATATGGCTATCATGGACAATAACTCTTAGGATGATAAAAAAATTGAAGATGTAATATATATGGGTTATAATTCTATTATCAAAATATGTAATTGATAATGGGAACTTGATTTATATGGTTATTATAAGATATAGTTTCCAAATGTTGAATTCATATGTGATGATTTTTATTCTATATAAAATTGCCACCTAATAATATTTTTTTAGGATTTTTTAAAATATTTTCAACCACGTGTTATTTATATTGTAGATGATATTCCGTTATTGTGTTTAAAAATTAAGAAAAACTAATTTTCTCATGGGAATGAAACATGGATTTTGGGGAAAATGTTTTGTTGGATGAATTCACATCAATAAGTAAAACTTTTATGATGTGATGCTATCCAAAAATTACTTATGATCAACGAACTGGGGATATAGGCATAGTCAGTAATGATGTTTCTGAGTACCTTGTTCTGGGGTCATAATGATAGATTTTATAAAAGATAAATGGTGAGTTTTGAATCTATGCTAAATAGATATAGAACATTATTTTTCAACAATATCAACCCCTGGAAGATTCACAGTTGAAATGTTTTTCATCCGAAAAAACATACTAATAGAATTACTGATGTGAATGGATTGAAAAATTCAATTTATATGGAAAATAAAGTAATTAAGGAGGGTAAATTCCCCAAACTTGTCATTAATAAATATTACACTTCAATATATGATCATTCATTTCATAACATTATGATCCACAACAAAATCATTTTGGTCTACTGCATATGGAAACAAGGACACATAACAGTTTGTCCAAAAGTGAGTGGAATTTTATCCCACTGTGTTCTTCATAACTAGAAACCATAATAGACCTATCATACATAACAAGTTTAATTATAACCTAGGTAATGTAAAAATAAGAATGGAAAATCTTAGATTCATAGTAAGGGTAAACAAGGGAGATATCAGCATATTAAGAGAATAAGTGTATGAGAATATGGGAATTGCATTTTCAAAACCATACCCTACATATCATATATTCTAAACATGTTTCATGTAATAAATGATCACATATAATAAGAAACCAATCATAAAAGAATAAAATAAAAAGATCCAAGAGATAATACCACTAGAAAAAATGTTGATTTGTGGTATACATATAATAATAGAAAATCTTATCTCAAGGATATCCAAGAAGATATTAATAATATATTAGGATTGATCTAACCTCCGATGTTCCTGATTTGGGATTGAGATAAACCCCAACATACTATCTTTTTGGATTGATATAACCAACAATGTTCCCTTTTTTGGAAATGGGATACCCCCTACCCCCCGTGTACCCATTTTTTGTCTTTGGATAACATCCTAGGTACCGTTTGAGCTTATACAAAATAGTCATCTTTTAATGACCTATGACTCTAAATGGGTTTCAACCACATTTCATCATATCATAACCCCTGGATATAAAATGAGTTACATAAGCATTTCCTCATTTAATTATAGCATAACCCATGGAAAAGGAATGAGTTTCATAAACATATTGCAATCATAGACATAAAACATATAGAGAATGAGTAAATATGGTATCATTAGATCATGACACTAGTAAATCATATGTTATACCAAAATATGTAATATTAGATGGAAAATGATTTTGAAACATCATTATGAACATTTCATGAAAAAAATTACCTTTCCCTATTGAAAATCAATTTTTTTTAAATCGGGGAATATTTTAAATTTAATTTTTATAGAAAATGAAATTAGAAACTTATAAGGTAATATTTAAATCATTAATTTATAATGATAGCTGAAAATTATGTTCACATCATACTTGTTTACTACAATGATTCCTTTAATATTTATTGTAAAATACAAATAATCCTTGTTTGTAAAATGAAATGAATATTCCTTTTTATTTTTTTAAATTTTAAAATGAGGGTAAAATTTACCTTAAACAATCATAAAAGAACACAAATAAATCATTGATGATGTTTTTATGAAAACATAGATATTTAAGAAGAATTATTTTTGACCCAAGAGAGGAATAAATAAATTTCTCATTAAAAATATTCTTTTAGAATCATGAGTATATAAAACGACTGAAATGAAAGAAAAACATTTATTACAATTTAATAAAAATACTAGAATAAAATTCCTTATTTTCTTGATAAATATATCAAATGATCATCATCATAAAATTAATCATAAAAAAACATGATAAACAATGAGATGGTAATATCAAAACCCTTACCACATTCAAAACTTTTAAAATCTAAGACCAATTAAATGATAATATCAAATTAAAATTTAAATATAATTAATATAGGATATTTATGATATAAAAATCCAATGTTTCAGTATACACACCTCATAAAATAATATAGGTGCGTAATATAACATATGACTCAATGAATGAAAATTGAGGTCAAAATACCCTACCTTATGTTTTAATGTACTTCAAACACATTCAAACACCATGTTATAAAAAATTGTTATATTATAAATACATTAAGTAACCATACTACTAATAAACACACCATATATGATTTACTTAAAACTTTTTTCACTTTTATTATCTATTTCGGGTTAAAGTTTCATTTCCTGTAATAACTAATTTGTTTTTCATGTATGTTTTGGTTTTGTATCCTTGGTACTTTCCATCCAACGGCCCAGAGGACTTAAAAATTATTTATTTAAAAGTAATACCCCCTTTTAAAGGAAGATGGGGGGAAACCAAAAAAGAAATCAACCACTTAAAGCAATTCACGACGTGGTGGCCAAGTGATTCAAACCAAACTAACAACATGGAATAGTTTTCTCAATGGATAAAAAGATAGGAAGAAAATAAATTATCATGATTGAATTTTTTTTCATGATATATATCATAAATATTAATTAAATTTACCCATATTTCCTTCCATGTAAAACATATGTGAAAATCGAATTAGACTCCTTCAAGAGGGGGTTGTCCGTTAGCACATAAGTGACATTATGGTATCCCCCGAGAAATAGGATTTTATAAGGTATATGTGATATCATATTTAAATAATATTAATTATGTTACAAATAGAATATATATATATATATATATATATATATATAATATCCTTATTACCATCAATGAAAATGCACATGAATAACACATCACATTGGTTCATGTGGTGGTAGACTGTTGTACACATGACTGGATTTATTATTTTCCAATGGGTTGGGATGTATGAATGGAAGTGTGATATTATAAATAAAAAGGTATATTTATGTCATAAATATCATATAAATACTTTAAATCCATCATTATATCGATTTTTGTGAATTGGTTATTGAAAACGATTTATATTGGTTCACGAGGGGGTAGTCCACTAAACACATCATCGACAGTTTCCTTTACCATTTTAGGGAATAAGAGATGGATGAAGGTCATGAAGTGAACAAAATAACACCAAATAATTATGAATATACTAAAGATATAATATTATCACATTTTAATTATATTTTAATGAGTTTGGTGAATAAAAAAAATTGAAACGCTTGTTCAAGAATTATATAACTTCTTCACACAGCTTCATTAGGTTAACATAAAGGGCCTTATTAGGTTAAAATTATGATTAAGTCATGGAATATATGTCATTGGGAGTAAATTAAGAAATTTATTTGTGTATAACTTGGAAAAAAGGGTTTTGGAGGTGTGTAGAGGATATGAGAGGGGTGTCTTTTTTTTAAGCAGAGGAGATGATACACATGTAATTTTTGAAATAAATAAAGTCTACACACATTATTCATATGATAAAAGGATAAAAAAATGGTACATTATTCAAAATTATATGATATTTTGTCTAAATATTTACATACTATTGTAATATGAAATGTTTTGTGTCATTTTTGACCATTATCGTTTTAGTATAACCCCACCCTAGATAAACTCCTTTATTACATAACCACAAAAATTAATTTTTAATGTTTTTATATTAATTAGGGATAAAATTATTTTTAAATTATTATATAAAAAATTATTATAATTATAAATATTGAATTTATTTTTGTAAAGTAATTTTGTAGAAGCGGCATTATTTATTTTTAAAATATGCCTGTAAATGCAATAAAAAAATAGTTTTACAAAGTGAAAAACATCAAAAGTTTTAAAATTTTTATAAAAATAATCAATATTAAATATATTCAAATTACCTAAATACTTTTAATTATAATATAATTGAGCTAATTATACATTTAAAATAAATTAATACCAAATAGAACTGTTTAAATTATTTTGAAAAAGTGATGTTTTCTATAAAAACAAGTATTTTTCAAGCATCAAGGAAAAATTAATATATTTAGAAAAACCCACAAATTAGAAAAAATATAATTTTGAAAAAAATATTCCAAATAAGAATTTAATTTTTTAAAAAAATCAATGTTTTGAAAATTAATTGTATTTTTTTCACAAAAAACAATAATAATCATTTATTGTGTAAATAATATTTTCTAAATCATATAAAGACATTAATTAAAATTAAGTACTTTTTTGTCAATAAGATTTATTTATATAAAAATAATACTTGATTTTTAAAATGTGGAAATTTATATTCATTCCTTCAATTTTAATAGATAGTTAATGATGGTCATATTTAAAAAATAATATTAATAGTTTGTTGCATTCATTAAAACTCAGTGTTTCGTGTAACACAAGAAATAGAAATATTAAAATTATTAAAATTAATCATAAAAACATGCGGTATTAAATTTTGACCCCATTGAAATGAATTTTATCCTCAAAATTAAAGACTTGTATACAAATAAATGAGGATAATTTTACCTTATTACATCTTAAGGTTCCCATGTTGCTTCCTCAACCATGTGATTTTGCCACAAAACATTGACATTGTGAGTGGCCTTGTTTCGTAGCACTTTCTCTATATGATCCAAATCACCCTTGATTTCTCCTCATAATAAATTTCATGATCCAATGGTATTACCTCTATGTTTATTACATGTGAAAGATCATCTGTTTACTTCCTTAGGAGAGATACACATAACACATCGTGGGCTTGGGTGAGGTTTTGAGGAAGTGCCAATCGATATGATGTCGTCCTGATAAAATAAAAAATTTCAAAGTGATTGGTATAGATAGGTATTTTTTCACCTTATATACAAATATAACTAATTCATTCCTTGGAAAAATTCTAAAAAATACCTTGTCACCAACTTCCAAATCTAGATCATGCTTGTGATTGACAACATAAAATTTCATCTGAATTAGTGTTACATGAATATATTGTAGAAAGGCTCTATCCTTCTCTATAATTTCATCACCTATCTTATGTCCCAATATCATCATTTAAAATCATTATCCATGTAATTTTGTGTTCTAAAATTTTTTCCATAATGGATTTCATAAGGATCCATCTGAAAGCTTCATGTGAAAGCTATTAGTAAAGAAAAATAACTAAACTAGAGGAAGGTGTTGATCCCAAATACATTTGAAATCCCTAAAACAGGATCATATAATATCATATAGGGGTTGTATTGTTCTCTTAGAACAATCATCTATTTGAATATGATATGTAGTCTTGACACTCAACTCCATATGAAGAGTTTGCTGAAGACTTCTCAAAAACCTTGAGATAAACCTTAGATCCTGATCAAGTACAATAGAATGTTTTACTCCCTAAAACCATGGCACTTCCTCATTTTATATCCATGAAATTTGATCTAGAGATATATATTATCTAATATTGATGATGTGGTATAATATATTTATGGTGATCGACTATATCCATGATAGTATTGTGCCCTTCAAATGTTATGGGATTCTAATGACTAAATCCATGGTGATGTTTTCTGATTTACATCTTGTTAAGGGTAATGGTTGTAAAATATCGTTATATTTTTTTCTATCAAACCTAAATTTCTATCATAATAAGCACTAAGTAACTAAAATTCAATATCGTGGGAATTCTCAAATGATGTTTGAAATTGGGTTATTTAGGTTCGGTAGTGTGGCAGACCATGGTCGTCTCTCAAAGGAGGAAATAATTTTAAAAACAATTAATGGTCTATTTAAAATAAAATAAATTAAAATAAACTCACCATTTAATAGTATTCCGTTTTATAGTTTGTAAAATAAAAAGAAGTATGCTGAAAGAATACTGTAATTTTTTGTTTTTGTTTTTGAAAAGAAACTTGATTATAAAGGCACAACGAGAACATACTTTTTTATAAAATATTTTCAAAAAATAATCAATATAACTCAACCAATTTATTTATTTATTTATTATTATCATTTAATTTAATATGAACTCAATTATGATCCCAAATTTTTTAACCCTCAAACCCTATGAGAGTGAACTTAACCAAAAAGATAAAATTACTTAAACCCTAGGATATATTCGAAATATGAAATCAAAGAACCTTCCTTTGATTGATGTTCTAAAGTTATATTTGGTTAGTAGTTAATTATAAAACATATCCATTACGAATATTAGGATTCATTGAGTTTAGGGAATATATTTTAACTCTACAAATTTATCACATGTGTTCTTGTATTACCGATTAAGATCGCACTCTCACAATTCACACAAAACTCGACCTGAATTGTTTTTTGTTAATTGGTCAATTACATTATTAGTTACATTTAAATTAAAAACATAATTAATAGATCAATCTATATGAATTAAATTATCTCATTGATTCAAAATAAATTAATTAATAAGGTTAGAGGTTGATTCATTACTTAAAAGAACTACTCTTCCCTAGTCGGTGTATTCATCGTAGAAACATTTTTCTTGTGAAAAGGTTTAAAAAGGGTATAACCCAATATCATTTATACCCTTTATTTAGAGGAAAAATAATAATATTAAAGAAGAATAAAATTTTCAAAAAATAGAAGAAACAATATAAATAGATGTGGAATAAATATGTTTATTGAAAGAACAAAAACATTACAACAAAGAAGAGGAAAAGCAGAGCAATTTGGAGGATATCCTATCCTGGTAGCTTCCCTCCTCAAATGGTGAGTCAAAATGGTATGGAACCAAATAATATCTACTGCTGATATTATAAAGCATGTACAACCCCCTAAAATGTGAAATAAAATTAATAGAGTGGAGTGAAGTCTAGGTTACAAGTGGTTTCTAGTGTGAATGAGGAGATTCATGCCCAATATTTTAAGAAAATTGGTACCTCATGTTTGACCACCAAAACACATTAACTAATTGTCCCTCCAAAATTATTTTTTGTGATAATATTAATTCTTTATCATCTCTCATAATTTATTATAAATCCAAGCACGTATGAAGATGCAATTTCCATAGTACAGAAGTGATGTCCAATATAGCTCGTCCATCCCACCTTTGACTTAATGACCCATTTACTCCATCCAAATGCATGCTTATGATTTAGTTTCTGGAATAAAAATTATATCTCATTAACAGAGGAATAGTTTTAAAATATTTTAAGTTCAAATAATTCAAATTATTATATTTATGTTTGAAATACTATTGAAAATTTTAAAACGGAATAATTGAAATTTTCATCAAATTTTCAAATGAATTATCCAATACAAAATATTCCATAAATGAAAACATTTACCATAATGTGATGAAATTATATCACTTATTATCAATAAAATATTGAATAAAATTGGGTTTTATTGACTCTACCACACTTACCCTTTTTTCACTACAAGGAAAAACCGCATATCATGTATCTGAACAAATTGTGACAAGATATAGATGTTCATATTTCTCAATCCACAGTGGAAATATTGGTAAATTAAGAATCCCATAAATATTCAATATAAATAAATTTAATTTCATTCTCTCATAAATTTTTTCCAAACAAGATCCAGTGAGATTCATAACACTAATCATTGTGAAACAAGTCATGGGTATACCATGCCACAATTTCTCCATCTGTGTGTATTCCAATAATTTCAAGATCACATCTCCGCTCATTATTCTATATATTCAGGTCAATTAAAACAACTCTTATTACCTGGTTTAATTCACCAAACCTATACTATATTCTTTTGCAATCAGATTTGAAGGCCCACTCACTTAATCATTCCCGAAAGTCAAACCTTAAGATCACAACCAAGATATCACTATATATTGTACATTTCATCACTCCTCTAATTTATTATTTTTGTTATTTATGTTTCACAAGGAATAAATCTCACAATAATCTCTCAACCTATGTTTTATCTAATCACAACATTAATTGTAATAGTTATAATAATATCAATGGTGTGTGAAGAGAGTTTTTTGACATTCCCTAGACACAACCCTTATTTTTTCATTATTTATTATTATTATTATTATTATTATTATTATTATTATTATTCTATTTTTCTATGGTGAACAACATTCGTATTATATGTATATATATATAGGTCACTTCAGTACAACAATAAAACTGATCAGAAGAGAAATAAACATATGGATTAACCAATATATATTTTTACCTTACATGAGTTTACCATCAATTAGGTAGGAATTATTTCCCAAGACAGGGTTGAGTGAAAATTTGTGTGGAGAAACAGATGACACAATTTACCATGAATAAATATCACAAATAATCATGTCAAAACATAAAATGTTTTATTAGGACACAAGCAATCATATCATCGACAACATCAATATTTTTAAAAATCAACCCTTGATGATGAAATATTACTCATTCTTATAATTTTACCAATGAATTGGGAAAACATGAATTTTTTATATTCCACATGATAATGTTACATGGTATTTTTGTTTTTTTAATAAATTTTTTTATTTTTTTATTTAATTTCATCTTATTTGTGAAAATTTGAAAAAATATTAATAGAAAATACACACAAAATAAAAAACATAAAATATTAAATATCTACCCAATAATGTTGTCCCCTCCCCCACACATAAAATATTGAGTTTTCCTCAATGTGAAATTATGAAATGATAAGTGCACTTGAAATTAAGAATTTTAAGTAGGAAAAGGGGAAAGGGTTAAGAAAAATTGATATTATCAAGTGCTGATGGAGTTATGTAGTGTGATGAAATCCAGTGCATAAGTATAATGTCCCTTAATGTATTTATTCGTGTGTTTCTTGCTGACTGTAAATCTCTTTCATGTGCCCTCTAGTGTGATCTACATTTCTCCACAAGAAAAAATATTAGAAATAATATAAGGACCTAACCATCTTGAATGAAACTTACTAGTCATTAGCTTTAGTTGTGAACTATGGAGGATATTTTATGCAGCATGAAACTCCTTTTTTGGATCATTATATCATGAGTTACTTTTGATATTTCTTTGTAGAGCCTTGGGTTCTCATATGATGATAATTTAATCTCCTCAGGCTCTTGAATTTGCAACTTCTTTTGGATTCCAGAGTTTTCCAAATCTATGTTGCATTTCATTATATCCCAATAAGTCCGATGCTAGACTTCCACAAGGAGGTGACACACTATCCCAAAAACAATTCAAAATGGGGACATAATGATTGGTGCCTTGTATGTTATCCTATAAGACCATAGCGCATCATTCAAGTGCTTTCTCTGATAATTCCTATTTGGCTGCATTGTTTTCTAAAAAATTTGTTTCAACTCATGATTTGACACATCATCGTGGACATTTTTTTGGGGGTGGTATGTTATTGATGTTTTGTGTATCACCCCCCACTTCCATAGGAGGGAATCCAAATTCTAATTACAAAAGTGTATCCCCTGATCACTAATGATATCCTTTGGTACTCCAAACCAGCAAAAAATATGTGCCTTGACAATGTCAGCTACACATGATATTCATCCATCATGGTGGCCTTGGCCTCCAAAAATTTACTCAAATAATCAATAGAAACAAAAATATAAAATAACAAAATGAATTAAGAAAAGGACCTATAAAATCAACGCCTCATACATTAAAAATCTCATAGAATAATATGGTTTTTGGGGGCATCTCTTGTATGTTAGAAATGTCCCCAGTGTGTTGGTAATGTGAGTATGACTTACAAAACAAAATATCATTCTAGAATAAGCTAGGCTAGTATAATCTAGAGTATAAGACTTTCCTAGTAGTTTTTTGGGGTCCAAAATGTACTCCACTTGAATGTGTATGGCAGAAATGAATAATAGACTCAAACTCATGATCAGGAACACACCTCCTAATAGCGTGACAACTAAACATGCACCAAAGGTATGGATCATCCCCAACAAACAAACATGACTCACTCATTATCTTTTGGACTTGATTTTTCATTAAATTTTTAGGAATATCAAAGGAAATAAGGTAATTAACTAAATCTGTATACCAATGATGCATACCTGAGATGACATAAAGATGCACATCAGGGAAAGTGTCTTAAAGTGGTACCTAGTCTAAGGTTCTATCCACTACTATGTGAGTAATCTTACTCATGTAGGTTTCCACCACGTTTCATGAACCCTTCTTATCCTTTATCACAATATCAAATCTTGAAGAAAGAGCATCCATCAGATAAGTCTTGGATTTACATCAGGATTCTTTAAGAGGTACCTCAAAGATGCATGGTTAGAAAAAATTAGGGGTGTCCAAACCCAACCCAACCTGAACGACCCGACCCGACCCGGCCGGGTTGGGTCGGGTTGGGTCGGGTTGCACAGGTATTTTGATAGGTCAGGTCTGTTTGGGTCGGGTTGAGATTGGGTTGGGTCGGGTCACGGGTTGGAAGTATGAAGACCCAACCCGACCCATCGACCCAAACTTCCGTTTTTTTTGTTGTCGTCGTGCTTCGGTTCATGAATTTGCTCAACCCACTGCCTCTTCACCTCCCTCGCACTGACACTGTCTTCCCCTCTACGCACGCACCGCATGCCCATCACCTCCACCATCGCGGCACCCACCATGGATTCAGTGACCGCTGCTACTCCAACCTTGGCTACCACCTTCAAATCAGAAGCAGCGTAGCAAACTAAAATCACCGGTGGATGAATACCCAAAATCGATGCAAGAATAAGTCACAAGCAGAACAAAAATACAATTGAAATCCTATTAACAGTTTCACAAACCAGATCTGAAGAACTAAAAATACCCGAATTCAAAAATTAGAAACCACACCATGACCGAATCAGATCTCCCATCAGTGACCATAATCTGAATCAAAGAACCGCTGAACACCCCTGATGAATCCGATTCGTACCTTATTCCCTCTACTGCTCGAGAACCCAAGCCGCTTGAAGTAGAGTCTTTGTCCGCACCCTCCATTGAAGCGCCGCCACAGATCAACCCTCACCTCCGCACACCGTCCGAACGTCACCGCCCTCCTTCATTCATAGCAGCTGCCTCTGTTGATGAAGGTCAGACGGTCGGACCACCGCGCGAGCCGCATACCTCCTTTCTGTCGAGCGAGCACTCGATCGAACCCCCCTTCTCCCACACCCCCAAATCACCCCACGACCGTGACCCCGCTTTTTAGGCACCCGACGAACCCGTGGAGGTTTTTTTTTTGTTCAAAAAAAAATTTCCTGGTGACCCAATGGACCCGACCCGACCCAACCCGATCTAATACGGGTTGGGTCGGGTCGGGTCTGAATGAGAAAGCAGGTCAGACCCGACCCGACCCGACCCGATATTTTTTGACTGGGTCGGGTCCAAAAAAGCCTCCAACCCGACCCAACCCGACCCATGGACACCCCAAGAAAAAATAATTACTTTAGATCCTAATAAATATTAATGGAATTTATCTACAGAAAATATAATTGAAAGAAACTCATTTTTTGTGGTTTTTTAGTTTTATTGGGCTGAATAAAATGTCCTCGAAGCATAGGAAATCACATGTGAATTTCCCTCCACCCTCTGTGATAATACTTCTCAAACTACAATGTTAGACACCACAAACATAAGCTCAAAAGGAATTTTCCACCATGGGGGTTGTTTGATGGGTGGAGTGGTTAGACGCTTCTTTGGCTCCTAAAATGCAACCCTACATGAATCATCAAAAATGATGTCAATTTGTTTTTGAAGTAATCGAGATATGGGAAGTGATATCTTACTAACATCTTGGTTGAAGCATCGATAAAATAGATCATTCTATAAGAATGATCTAACATCTCGCACACATAAAGGATATGGTAAGGATGAAATAATATCTACCGTAGATCTATCAACCGCTACCACTTGTTTCGAAACTATATTCCCTTATAAAATTCCAGGCTCTACTATAAAATAACATTTTTCAATGGTCAAGACCATATTCTCTCAATGGAGAGAATCAACACCTTTTCCAAATCAAAGATATATCCATCAAATGAAGATTCATAAATTTAAAAATTATCTATAAACACCTCCATGTAGGTATCAATAAAACATGAAAAAATACTCATCATGCATCTCTGAAAGGTGCCTAGGTCATTACAAAGTCCAAAAGGCATCCTTTTACTGGAAAATTTACCAAATGGAAAAGTGAATGTTGTCTTATCATGATCCTCAGGAGCTATAAGAAACTAAAAATATCCCAAAAATACATCCAAGTAACAATAGTGTGTTTTCCTAGTTAGTCTCTCAAACATTAGATCAACAAATTCAAGGGGGAAATGGTTCTTATGAGTTGATTGCTTTAGTTTCTTATAATCAGTACACAGAAGCCATCAATTTTTTACCCTCATTAGAACTAAATCCTCCATCTAATTTCTAATAATAGTATCACCACTTTTCTTAGGCACAACTTGTATAGGACCCACCTATTGGAAATCAAAAAAAGGATAAATTATAACTTCGTCGAGAAATTTCTAATATTATATTTTAACAACTTCAAGAATTGTTGGGTTTAGTCTCCTTTGTGGCTTCCTAACTGGTTTATCCTCATCCTACAAAATAATCCTATATATGAAAAATTGAAGGAACTGAAATATGAGCACAATGAATATCAATATCAGAATATAATAAATAAAAATCGAAGAATAAAGCACCAAATCCATCAACATACTCAACTTCCATGTCATAACAAAAGTAATAATTACCCAAATCACAATCTGATCCATTTAAAAAAAATCTAAGAGAGGTTTTTTTATTATAAATAGGTGTGGAGGTACTCTTAATACTCATAATAGAACCAATACTCCTAATATTTCTAAGAATAGGACAATAAAATTCTTTGGGTATTTTATTTGGTGGTTCAAAATGAGAGATAATTGAAGTATAATGGTCTTATGAGGGGTACTTCATGGAGTCCATAACATTAAATATCAAAACTTTATCACCAAAACCCGTCAAAAGTGTACCCTCATTGACATTTCTGATCGTTTTTGTAGTTTTGAGGAAGGGAATGACTATGATAATAGGATTATGTTATCTTACATGATCATCCTCCAAGTTAAGAACATAAAAATCTACTGGAAATATCATTACTCTTACCTCAACAAGTGTATCTTCATGGACTCCCATTGGGTATGTTGTAACTCTATTCACCAACTTCGCCACTACTGTTGTCTGCTTCAACTCACAAACATGTAATGAAGAGAATACAGAGTGAATAATCCCATTTATTAAAACTCCCAAATCACAAAGATTATCAGAAAAGTGCTACTCCCATATGGTGCATGGTATGGTGAATGTCTCAAGATCCTTGCACTTTGTGGGCATTAATAGAGTTGGCGTAATGAATACTGACACATTCTTTCCAATATTGATCCTCTCATTTCTCTTGATCCATATTTGATTGGTAAAATGTTATTTTGAAATTTTGGCATACCATGGGATTTTCTAAATGTCTTAAAGTAGAGGGATGTTGATCTCAACATGCTTGAATGTGTCGAAAACCTCTTTTTTGCATCATCTATTCATCCATCTTCTTGGTTTGTAAAACACTATTTAGAAATGTTATTATTTTAATATTTACATCATTACTACTTTTCTTACCTTTATTTTCCTCATTGGGTTGGTCATCAGTTGGAATGTAATGGGGATTTTATAGAGTTGAGGTAAATATTGGTGGAATTGTAGGGGAAAAAGTTTAAGCAGTTTTCTTCCCACTTCTCAATGTGATGGCACAAAAATTCCACTAGGGGTTTCGAATCGGTTGGGATGGAATATTTTCAGAGTTCTTACTTTCCATTAAATGGAGGGTGGTGGCAATATGGCTCATTAGAGTCTTTAAATCCCTCAACTCCAAACCTTGACTACTCAACTCATTCTATTGAATTAGAAAAATTTGTTTCAAAATATCATAAGTATTAGAAAATAACTTTGGTTGGATGTCCATTTTTTTTAATTTTTGATACTTAAGCTTCAAATATCCTTTGGGGTTGTTGGAAACTCTTTTTGTATGGTGGAGGGTGTTGGAAATATTTTTGAAAAGGGGGTATTTGTTGTTGTCCAGAGCCATACCTCATGTCTGATTGATACTTACACCCTTTTTTGTATATTGGTGCAATGTAATCATATTTATTTTTATGATGTGGCACATTTTTTTTCTGATATGGTCTCGCATGGAATAATTCTAAACAATCTTATGTCTCTTGTAGTTGGGGAAAAAAATCATTCTAGTGGTCTGTTTCCTGGAAAATTCTAAAAGGAATCACCGAAGTAGGTTGGGATGTCATTTTATCCAAATAATGTTTCATCACTACAGTGGATAATTTCTCGAACTTGGTATCAATTAAATGACTTTCAAGAGAATATGGACTTACCTAGTGTAAACCTATAACATTTTGTGTACCTTAATTTCAAAATTGTTGGGTGCTTTGTACCATATAGTCGGTCAATGCACGAGCAGCTATAGTTGTTTTTTCCACCAGTGATCCTTCATCAACAGCATCTACCATGATTCTATCCATAGAAGTTAGTCCTTTATATAAGTATTGGATGAGTATTTTCTCACAGATTTGGTGATGCAGACAGCTTGCACACAACTTTTTGAATCTTTCCCAGTACTCATACATTGGCTCCCCGTGTTCTTGCTGGATCCCCGAGATCTCCATAAGAATGGAAGTGGTCATTTATTTTGGATAAAATATCTATAATAAAATACATTTCAAATCATTCCAACATGTTATGTCTTCATGTTGTAAATAATACATCCAGTCTTTTGCAGCACCATCAAGTGAGAAGGAGAATGCTCTTTTTTATTTGATCTTTAGAGATATTTCTTGGTTTAAAGGTTGAGAAAATATTATTAAATTATCTTAATTTTTTTTGGAACCACACTAGATAAACTATGAAATTTTGGAAGTAGGTGAGTTAACCTGGTTTTAATTTAATGTCTGGTTCAATGTTGGGATATGCAATACAATCTGGAATATAGTTAATGTCAGGTACAACCAACTCTCGAATAGTTATATTGAGTTCATTGGTATTGTTTACATAAATTGGTTCATGTTATATTATGGGTTTGGATGTGTTTAAAATTTCAATTTTCTTCTATTGTAGTAATTCCCCAATTGGGTAAATGTCGAAACTTCCTATAGACCGATATTGTCTAATTCAATCCATATGGTTGTGTTCAATCTGAGGGCCTAGATCAAAGAGATCCTTAGGATGGGATAATTTCATAAATCCTAAAAATTTATAAAATTAAACCATAATATCATGGGAATAATTTTCAATTGATGGTATAATAGAGAAGAAAATAGATAAGATGTATAAAGAGAGAGAAAACAAACAAATAGAAGTTGAGAAAGAGGAAAGAATATGGAAGAATAATGATAAAACTAAATGATAAAATAAAAGTAAACAATCAACAATAAATATTTTAATAAAATAATTGCTTCTCCGGAAACAATGCCAATTTTAAAGGCGATGTCTTGGGTGCTCTCAAATTATTTTTTAATTTAGGTTATTTAGATCCAACAGAGTGTCTGACCAAGGTTGTCTCTTAAAAGAGAAAGTAATTTAAATAACATATTAAAGGTATTTTGAAAATAAAATAAAATAAAATAAACACAAAATTTAAAAGGATGTGTGGGTTAGTAGTTTATAAATGAAGAATAAGTATTCTGGAAGATTATTATAAATTTTTTTGTTTATGAACTGAAACGTGATTAATAAGACACAATGAGAAGATATTGTTTTTGAAAATATATTTATAATATGTAATCAATATATCTATAAATCTTCATTTATTTATTAATCATAAACATTTAAATTAATATAAACTTAATTATGATCCCCTAATTTGTAAACCATCGAACCCTATGGGAGTTAACTTATCCACAAAGATGAAATTACTTAAACCCTAGGCTGGCTTAGAAACATTCTATTGCAGTACCCTGGTTTGATTGATGTTATAAGGTTAGCTTATGGTCAGTGCATTATTATATAAAATATCCACTATTTAAATGACTATTAATTGAGTTTATGGAATATATTTTAACTCTACTAGTTTATACTTTATGGTCTTGTATTAATGAATAAGATCGCACTCACACAACTCACACAATACTCAACCTCGCGTGTTTTGTGTTAATTGTTCAATTGAATGATCATATAAATTTAAATTAGAAACACAATTAATAGATAGATTTATGTTTATTAAAATATCTCATTGATTCAAAATAAATTATGGAATAAGGTTAGAGTTAGATCGATTACATAAAAGAACAACTCCTCTATGGGCGGTGTAGTCACCGAAGAAATGTTTTGCATGTGCAAGGGTTTGGAAAGGGTATAACACAATCTCGTTTAAATAGATGATTTACATCCCAAATATTAAATATTAAAGAATAATAAAACTGAAAAAAAACATAATAAAAAAATAAATAGAATAGGAATTAATATGTTTATCTAAAGAACAAATGAATTACAATAAAGAAGAGGAAAAGAAGAGAAATTTTGAGGAGATCCAAACGTGGTAGCTTCCCTCCTTCTATGGTGATATGAAATGGAAAGGAACCACTACACTTATGATAAAAATCATATTAGTAACGTACAACCTCCTAAAAATTAAAAAAAAGAATTTATAGATTGGAGGGGAGGCTAGGTTGTAAGTGGTTTCAATAGTGAATGGGAAAATTCGGCCAAATATTTTAATCCAATTTTCACCACCAGTTTAACCCCCAAAACACTTGAAACAACTATCTTTCCTATAGGATTACTATGAAACAAAATAATATATATCTCCTCTCAAAATAATGGTTCATTAGAAGCATGTAAGATGAAGTTAAGGCCCAAATACAGAATATATGTTCAATTTGACGTTTCCATCCCACCTTTGACTAAATGTCCCATTTATTCAATCCAAATTCATGATTTAGCTCTAGTGTACAAAATAAAATTTGTATTAGATTAAGTGAGGAACACTTTTAAAAAATATTTTTTTCAAATATTTCTAATTAAAATATTTGTGTCTGAAATTCTACAGTGAATTTGAAAAGGGTCAAACTTGAATTTTCATCAAATTTGAAAATGAATGATGTAATCCCAAATATTCTATAAATGAACACATCAACCACAATTTGAGGATGTTATATCATTAATTATCAATAAAATATTAAATAAAATTGTGTTTTATATATACTTACTCAGGTATATTTTTATTCATGTTGTCCCACTTTAAATAAGTTTTCTTATAATATTGTAGTATGTTATATACCCTTATCGCCATTTGATTATGGGTTCAAGCCCGGCGACCATACCAGATACGATAGGTTGCTTCCCAATTTGTGGGTAATTTTTTCCCAAAGCTATATTAGAATAATTATTAAGATATACCCAAGTAGAAATATCCCATAATTACCTCATCATAAAAGATAATAAAACCCTAAAGGTTGCCTATATAATTTTTATTATTTCCACAAATTGTAATGTCAATCCTCCTGAGAAATCATTTTCATTAAAATAACAAAAGGTTTATATTGCCACAAATATCTACCATAATATCATTAATATTGTTAAAAAACAATCCCAAAAAACCTTAATAGGGGATTCTATGATTTCAAAATTATGAACAAACTTAAACTCATAAATGCATAATGGTACCCATACCACTTAAGTTAATCATACATGGTGACATATACACTTCTAAAAGATAATTCACCTAAATTTCTAAAAAAAGATCTTATATTGCAAAAACATTTGGTTTTGAATCATGGGTCTATATTTTCACAGATATAATATCAAATGTGTTATAATTATTCCAGAATCCATGGAGAGGAGGATAATCAATGCTCATAATCAAATAAAGTCCCCCTAAAGGATGAACAATAATATTTTTACCAAACTCCTTTGTAAAAAAATATTCTGAAAATTCATAACTAAGGAGTGAAGGATAAGTGTGACTTAATTATCATGATTCACTTCAACCATTATGATTTTATAAACATCCCCTTTATACCTTTTCTTTAGAGGCTATTGTTTCATATCATCCTTATTATTCCTTGAATTGGGGAATTGATTCACATAATTCCAAAACACTTTTTTCTTGAAGCACTTGAGTGTGGGTGGTACATTTTGTGAAGATCATAATCTATTCTCATAATTATCTAACTCGATCCCATCACATTATCATTCAACAACTCTACACCATTTTTTCATCACATAAAACATTTATTAATCAGTTGAAGAGAATTTCCTTCATGTTTCATTCAACACATCATGCATAAAAGAAATATAATATTCTTTTATCCCATGTTTTTAGAGTTTTCCTCAAATTCAATCATTGTTTTCTTATTCAAAGCTCGTGATTGGTGGGAAAATATAATAAAAATTTTATCCTAGAAAGAACAACAAATAATTTATTGATATCTTAAAAAGTACCTTATAGAAAACCCCCTTTAGATACTTGGTTTTATGCCATAGAAGAATCAATAAACCATACTTTTAGGTTGGATTAAATTACTATAAGATTATAAAACATGATTAGTAATATTTTCTTTATAGGTAGAAATATATTTATTATCATTCTATTTTAACTCAAGTGATCCATTATACACTTTCTAAAAATCAATACGAGGAATGTACTTATTGAAAAAATATTATCTTTAACTCATCTGACTACATTGAATCAATCTTGCCTTCTTTTACTCATATTCTTTCTAAGATTCCACAATTTATCAGATTCTCCTTTCAAATGGTAGATATACTAAATGAAATTTTGATGCTCCAAATGATGTAGAAAAGAAAATATCATTACAATGGTACTAATCCATTTCTAAAAAACTAGTGTATTTGCAGAACCCCTGAAATAAGGTGTACATTAACTCATTAAGCACTCAACAAAATGATGTTCCCTACTTTTCACATTTAGAATTTCACCACGAATAATAACATGAAATTGTTTTGTGATCATAACAATAATATTTTTCACTCCAAATCCCAAAACATTTGGTTTCTCATGGGGGAATCATTTAATTTTCCATTGCATTTAGTATTAACAAGGATCTATCAGGTTGTTAGCATGGACGAAAAAAATTCATAGTGGACGAAATAATAATACTAGTGGAAAACCATAAAATCATGAAAAAAATCACATATAGGTTTTCTAAATCATGGAATATTCTTTTCCATTTTTAAGACATAGGCTTAACCTAGGTTATTTTTCAAATATTAATTGATAGACTTTGAATATTCTATAAATTACCAAATTATTTCCCCATGGAGTGTCAAACCTAATGCATAGTTACACTCTTTTTTTATACCAGGTAATGCTCAAGTAAAGACAGACACACCATTTTCCTTGTTATTACCCATGGGTACATCTGTTTTAGAACAACTTTTATTTTAGTATCTAGATAGAAATGCTACTAAATGTACTAGGGTGTGCAGTGAAATATTGTGGGGTAGGGATTTATATTTAATGATTATTGTAGATCTGTAACTAAGTCATCACTAGTGGTTCAGGACCTTGTAGTGGTCTATGGATCTCATGTGAATTTTATAAAAAATAAATAAATAAAAACTTACCTTATTCTTTTCAGTGGGGAATTTAAATGCAGAAAGTTATTGATGATCATTTATTGAAGTACCCAAAGTCAAAACCCTCAATATCATTCACACATGCTCCATGAATCCATAAACTCTCCATTTATCTATCAAGAATGTTGTAATAGAGAGAATTTCTCATTCTATTGGAATAAATATTCATTTGAATGAAATTTTCCCCCAAATTATATAGTGGTAGTCTTAAATATGAGGAAATGGTTCCCCAACCCCTAGAAATTATACTCCCACCAAACAAAAAATAAATGTCTCATTATGAAAAAACTGACTACATCACAAAAAAATTTATATTTTATCAAAAACATGTAATGAATAATTGATATAATACATGATAAAACCAAGATAGTTAACTCAACTTGATATTCCTACTAATATTAATGAAACATTGAATATTAAAATTATATTCTTTCATCTAATATTTTTCCTATATTCACTAAATACCTTGTGAATAATTTTAACAAATATATTCAACCCAATTATTTATATAATACTAATAATGAATTTATTTATTTTTTAGTGATCAATAATGTGGGAAACTCTCCGACCCCATGGTAGGGACCAATATGTCCTATGTACCTACTCACTAGAATTTAGAATATTATGGAATAAAATATTTTGTGTGAACCTATTGGAACTTATCTCGATAGAAGCTAATAGTACACATAGATCGAGAGTGAATTATATCAACCTATCAAGGATCCTAAATATATGAGTAAAAGTCATAGATACAATGAACATCCTATGAACATGAACTATGTAATATGATCTATTATTATTTATATATCTCAGAAAGAATGAAACACAATTGTTTCATCGTACATTCAATATTTATTGTTTATCGATGTAAATAGATGGAATTAACTTCAACTACCTTGTCCATGGATTTTGTTGGTACAACCATCTTGACCAACGAGGACCAAGATATTATGTTCACAACATAAAAGTGACGAATTTTACCTTGACAATTCTACCAATGTCATACAACAAATGAATCACCAAATAAATGGTACACTGCCATAACTTTATTGTAATTTTTTTACTTACATCAATGTACATTATAAAATGGAACACATTGATAATGATCTCATGGAAGGAGACCAATACAAATGTTTGTAGATAGGAATAGCCAATGAAACCTCAAACATGTGGGGTTCCTATTGGAGGGTCCTCCCCAAGTTATCACCTACTTAAGTTCACTACTTGATAAATTCAAGAGAAGTAGTTCCAATGCTTATGATCCCCCAAACACATGATAGTCAGAAATCAATTATGTCTAGTCATTATTTTGTATCTAACCCATATGAAATATGATTAAGATTAATTTCATAGTATCTTGAGGTTCAAATTATATCATTGGAATGCCTCTAACCTATTGATACGACAATTAAGGCACTGGCCATACCATTTAAATAGTGGATTTAAAAATATAAACACTATAATAGTAATTTTAAATCATTTATAAATAAATTTATACTTGATATGATAGTCAAAAGATACCAATCAAGTTGGGTCTCAAACACCCACTATTACAACACCCCCACTTACACTAGACCCTACTTACAAACTACCCTTTTTAGCTATCACATGATTATGATCACATTTCTACTAAGCCTATGATTTAGTTTTTGTGTCTTCCATATATCATTTTCATTTCTATTCTGCTATGTGTGTCTTTTACTCATTGAGTAAAATATATAATGTGATTACATCCCTTAGTATATACATTTTCCACAGTTCAAACATGAAAGCATGGCCAATACCAGTAGTAGTATTATCATAACTAAAATTATGATTTAACTTTTATGTACTAGGTGTGATTATATGAAATAGAATATTTCATTTCATATTATATACACTACTTAATATCTACTACGAAATCTATAAAAATAGTGTATTTATAGATATGGATACTAATATCTCGTATGAGTTTGTCTCACACATCTCCTTAGACTGACTAAAATATCATATGAGATTGATCTATATGATTACTTTTTTATTTAAACAAGTGAATAGTATCCATTTTTCACAACATTATAGGTATATATTAGTTTTTGTACTTTCCCAGGTATAATAAGATTGTTCTGAATTCTTCCCTTATACTTCTCTAGGATATAACTGATATTTTCCAACCATAAAGTATATGTTTTGGAATATCATTTCATGTACAGATCAGGGCAGATGTGATTGATCCATCAATGAAGCATATGCAACTCAACTCACCACATTAATATCCTGCTATGCCCATGGATTTTTTTGAGGATATTTTTATGCAATGTGTCCCGGGAAACAATTATCTATCGAAATTTCCCAACATTTATTTTTCAACACCTTATCATTATGTGTAATTTGACTTGATCTATGAAACCTTTAGATATACCTCTATAGATCTTATTCCCATGAACATTGGTTTCTAATTTAATTCAGTATCTAGAGAGTTAATTTTATCATGGTCTTGTCTAACTATAAGACCAATAGTTATATTTCATATGTCATCAAACACAATTTACGAGGAAAATATTGGCACTCCCAGAATCCTCTTTTAAATAGATGGTGTCCATTCATTCCAAATGAATATTATATTATCTTTTTGCATAATTCAATCCTAAAATGGATTTCAGTAACATTCTCCCTTTATTGGAATTTTGTGATGTCACCATCCCTTTCTGACTGTGACATATAGACAACTTCCTTAATTTGTGGTTTTTAAATCCAATATAGAATAAAATGATCATATAAAATATCTATGGAAAGTAACACTCTAATGTATTTAGGCATAATTATGTGTAATAACAAATCAAGACTTATTAGTAAAATTCTTATACTATCAATGTATATTCCCACTTTAATGAAAACAATAGTATTCAAAATATTAATCCCCTTATTCTTTGATACATGGAATCTATTATTGAATTATAATATATATTTTCAAACTTTGATAGTGTCTATATAATTATTACTTGTAAGATTTATTCTTATAAATTAATAATTTATCAACATCCACAGTGAATATAAAACCATCAAAATTTTTATCCTTTATATAATGTATGCGTCTCTTTAACATTTCACTTATACCCCTCCTATAGAACTCAATCATATGTCTACTATTTGTGCCTCTCTAGAATTGACTATACCCAAGTAAATATTTATTTCACTATCTAAAGTAGTGATGTGAGCCCTGTTATAGAAATGTTGTCAAACACTTGATGAATAGTTTCCTATATTATGGATTTCTATATTATCCTAATAATCTTTTCATTTAATTTCTATAGATGAAAATTATCTTTTTCATGATGCATGTTTTTTTTGTGTCCTAAATTTTTTTTTCATTTAAACAAATGTTATTATGAAATAATGGATTTTAATCATATAATAACACATATGATGTCCACTTTTAATTATAGTTAGCATATGGTTATGGGATAATATTTTTATACATGATACATGTCTTCATAAATGGATATATCTGCAAGCTTATAAGTTTTAACATTGAAACTCTTTTTACTTATATTCAGATAATGATGTGTATAAAAATTGTTTTTTTATGAATTACCCCATGATATATTTTTTTTTATCAATTTTAACATGTAATACTCAACATCGATCCTCCTTATAAATATCATAACATTGATTTGGATAATGTAGTGTACATTTTGGAATTACTCCATGCAACATTATATTGATCAATGAATGTGTGGTCATGATATTCATCAGCACAACGGCCCAAAGAAACTCATATATTATGACCATGAATATACCATTATTTACTATATCATTCTTTAAGGAACACTTAAAGGAATCGAATAAAATATATTTATCACTAACATTGGAAGATTATATGCTCTCCAGTGAAAATAACTCAAAAATATTTGTAGTTTACCATTATTTATAGAGGTTTCTTTTTCAAAAACTATATTCATAACTATATCAATAATACATAAGGTCTTTAATAAAAATGTTTCTAAATCCATAATGGGTATATCAAAGATAACTATTTAGTTTTTCCCTAAAAATTTATTATATTTTCACAAATGGGTATGTAATACTTACATTTTATATTCATCACGTATTGGCAATGATTGTTGTATAACTAAATTAATGCTTGAATATTATAAAAACAAAAAACAATCCTTCAATAAATAGAATAATAAATCACATTTTTCAAAGGCCATGTGTGATAAATTGTTTTGTTATACTAAATAATACTTCTACTAGAATCATTCACTTGGTAATATTGAAGTTGTTTACTTCTCACCGCTGACTTAGGCTCCACCCTTTCTCAGCCACATTGATATCAATCCTTATGTATCTTAATTTTATTTTAATTACATGGCTATTATATTTAAATACTCGTATGTTATTATTAAACTATATTTAATACCAAATAATTATTAAAAAAATTACTTTCAATGATTAATATACCAGAATGAACAGTGATTAATTACATCTTCAATTCATTTTATTATATCTATCTTCCATATATTCTTTTCAAAAAATGAAAGGAAAATAACCTCATGTATGATGACCATCCACTTTTCATTGAAATATATGGAAATGGTTCCCTTTCCATCACACAGTTTATTATCATTTTCATCATATTTTTTAACATGTTAACCATAGGGACCAAAAATTTATGTATGTTGTTATTTATTGGGTGAACCTTACCCAAAACACAATGAATTTTTTATCAATTGTGTTAATTTAATAATCTTAAATGAAACTATATTGTATATGTGAAAATGATATAGTAATGGGATGTCTTGAAAGATCATGATCCATCTTTCAATTTACATATATCCAGTGTAAAAATCCCCTTATCATATCATGCTTTATTTTCTCCTTGTATTTTTCATGGAGATTAGAAAACATGTGAATTCATCGATGTCCTAATTTTGTATCTTGAACTAAAAATGGATTTTGATGAAAAAATTATGACATAACCATAATATGAATCATACATGAGTCTTCTAAAATATTTTTAAACCCTCTCTTCCTGTGGAGGAATAAAAGGTATTGGGGACACCGACACCTTTAATTTATTATATAGTACTTTGTGCAACCGGATATAGTACTATTGGAAAAAAGTATCAATGTAGACATGTACTTTGTCCAATTATTATCAAAGTGTACTTGTTTTATTTCTTATCATTTACAAAAAATCAAAATCTAGTAGATGATAACATTTATATTGTCTACAGACTCTACATCAAAAACGGGCTTTATCAACGCTCGAAACAGGCTTTATCAGTGCTAAAAAATCATTGTATTGTTGAGCGCTGATAAGGGGGGGGGGGCCCTTTATCATTGCCAAAAACACACTGATAAAGGGAGACTTTATCAGCGCTAAAAAGGAGCTGATGAAGGAACCCTTTATGAGCGTTAAAAAACACTGATAAATGTAATTTTTATTAGTGATCTTTTAGTGCTCGTAAAGATGTCCTTTATCAGCTCTTTTTTTGTGATGATAAATTCTCTGTCTGCGGCATAAAAAAATTCTACAATAGCACACCCAAACAACCTGCAAATAAATTCAGCATCTCAACAAGTATATCCATACAAAATTAACACATAATTCAAAAGTTAATTACACCAAGTATACCCATACAACACTTATACCCATACACCATTAACACATAATTCATAAGTTAATTAAATACATAATGAATTAAATTTAGAATTCAGGGGGTTGGGGGCTGTTCATGGGTTTGGGGTGGTTGTCCAAGGGGGGTGGGGGTGTCCAGGGGATGGGGGTGTTTGGGGGATAGGGGTGTCAAGGGGGTGGGGGTGGTCTAGGAGGTTGGTGGGCTGTCGAAGGGGGGTGTGGTGGTGTCCAGGGGTGGTGTGGGCTGTCCACGAGGGTGGGGGTGTCCAGGGGGTGGGGGTGTCTAGGTGGTGGGGTGGTGGGGTGGTGTCTGGGAGAGGGGTGTCTAGGTGGGGGCGTCCAGGGTTCAGTGGGGTGTCTAGGGGGTGGAGGACTATCCAGGGTGGGATGGGGGGCTGTCCATGGTGGTGACCAGGGGATGGGCTTGTTTCAAGGGTGTTGAAGGGACTTTATAGGTGGTGGGGGTGTATAGGGTGTGGGGGCGGTCCCGGGGGTTGGTGGTGTTGTCCAAGGGGGGTGGTGTGGTGTCTAGGATAGTGGGGGTGGCCGTCCATGAGTGGGGGATGTCCGAGGGGGGTGGGGTCAGGGGGCTGTTTGGGGTGGGGGGGGGGGGGCTGTCCATGGGCGTGTCTTAGGGGTGGAGGTGTCCATGGGGTTGGAGGGATTCTAGGGGGTGGGTGTGTCCAGAGGGGCGGAGGGTCCAGGGGTCGGGGGTGCCCAAGGGGGTGGGGGCGGTCTAGGGGTTTGGTGGGGCTGTCCAAGGGGGGGGGGGTGGTGTCCAAGGGGGTAGGGGGTGGCTGTCCATGGGGGAGGGGGTGTACAGGGGGTGGGGAGGTGTCTAGGTGGTGGGGTGGTGTATGGGGGGGGGTTGCGGGCATCCAGGGGTTGGGGGATGTACAAGGTGTTGGGGGGAATCAATGGATAGTTCTCCTAAAGTATCAACACAATCCAAATGCGTTTGGTCAGATTTACGTACGTCAGTTGTTGTTTTCACTTAAAATTCTGTCCATTTTAAACAAAAGAGAGACACATTGAGTGTTATCGGCCACACCATGCATTGTATTGAGATGGGGTTAAATCGTAAACATCACAAATGACCCATGGATCGTTCTTCTAAAGGATAAACACAATCCAATTGTGTTTGGTTGGAGTTGGGTATATCAGTTGTAGTTTTCACCTAAAATTCTGTCCATTTTAAACAAAAGAGAGACCCTTTGAGTGAAACCGGCCACATAATGCAACAGATTGAGGTGGGGTTGACTCTTACACATCACCAACACACCCATGGATCATTATTCTAAAGGAACAACACAATTTGAATGTGTTTGATCAGATTTCCGTAGGTCAGTTTTTGTTTTAACTTAAAATTCTGTCCATTTTAAACAAAAGAGAGACCCTTTGAGTGATATCAGACTCTCCATGCCTTCTATTGAGACATTTTTGACTCATAAACGTTAAAAATTACCCATGTATCATTCTCCTAAAGGATCAACACAATCCAAATGTGTTTGGTCGGATTTTCGTACATCAGTTGTTTTTTTCACTTAAAATTCTATCCATTTTAAACAAATGATAGACCCTTTGAGTGATACCGTCCACACCATTCCTTGTATTGAGACGAAGTTAACTCTTACCCATCACCAATGCACCCATGGATTGTTCTCCTAAATTATCAACACAGTCCAAATGCGTTTGGTCAGAATTTCCTAGGCTAGTTGTTGTTTTCACTTAAAATTCTATCCATTTAAAAAAAGAGAGACCCTGTGAGTGATACCAGCCACACCGTGCCTTGAATTGAGGAAGGGATGACTAGTAAATGTCAAAAATGACCCATATATCATTTTCCTAAAGGATAAACACAATCTAAATGCGTTTGTTCGGATTTGCGTATGTCATTTGTTGTTTTCACTTTAAATTTTATCCATTTTAAACAAAAGATAGACACATTGAGTGATACCATCCACACCGTTCCTTGAATTGAGGTGGGGTTGAATCGTACACATTGAAAATGACCCTTTTATTGTTCTCATAAAGAATCAACACAATGAAATTGTGATTAGATGGATTTTCATATGTCAGTTGTATTCACTTAAAATTCTGTCCATTTTAAACAAAAGAGATACCCTTTGAGTGATACTGACCACACCATTCCTCGGATTGAGGCTAGGTTGACTCGTACACATCACCAATGCACCCATGGATCGTTCTCCTAATTTATCAACATAATATGAATTTGTTTGGTTGGATTTTCATAGGTCTGTTGTTGTTTTCACTAAATATTTTGTCCATTTTAATCAAATGAGAGACACCTTGAGTGATACCGGCCACATCGTGCCTCGAGTTGAGGAAAGGTTAACTCACACACATCAAAAATTACCCATGTATCATTCTCATAAAGGATAAAGAAAATATAAATTCATTTGGTAAGATTTGGGTATGTCAGTTTTTGTTTTCACTTAAAATTCTGTCCATTTTAAACAAAAGAGAGACACTTTGAGTGATACAGGCCACACTATGCCTCAGATTGAGGCAGGGTTGACTTGTACATGTCACAAATGACCCATGGATTGTTCTCCTAAACTATCAACACAATCGGAATTCTTTTGGTCCAATTTGTGTACATCAGTTGTTGTTTTCATTTAAAATTATATCCATTTTAAACAAAATAGAGACCGTTTGAGTGATACGAGCCTCACTGAACCTCATATTGAGGTGGGGTTGACTAGTACATGTCTAAAATCCCCCAATGGATTGGTCTCCTAAAGGATCAACATAATATGAATGAATTTGGTTTGATTTCTATAGGTCAGTTGTTGTTTTCACTTAAAATTTTGTCCATTTTATACAAAAGAGAGACCCTTTGAGTGATACCGGCCACGCCATGCCTTGGATTGAGGCGGGGTTAAATCATACATATTAAAAATGACCCATGTATATTTCCCCTAAATGATCAACACAATATGAATGCATTTGGTCAGATTTGCGTACGTCAGTTGTTGATTACACTTAAAATTATGTCCATTTTAAACAAAAGAGAGACCCTTTGAGTGATACAGGCCACATTGTGCCTCTGATTGAGGCGGGGTTGACTCATACATGTCACTAATTATCCCATGGTTCATTCTTCTACAGGATTAACAAAATATGAATGCATTTGGTTGGATTTCAATTGGTTAGTTGTTGTTTTCACATAAAATTATGTCCATTTTAAACAAAAGAGAGACCCTTTGAGTGATACCAGCCACACCATGCCTCAGATTAAGGAAAGGTTGACTCGTAAACATCAAAAATTTCCCATGGATAGTTCTACTAATGTATCATCACAATCCAAATGCATTTGGTTGGATTTTTGTACGTCAATTATTGTTTTCACTTATAAGTCTGTCCATTTTTAAAAAAGAGAGACACATTGAGTGATACCAGCCCCACCATGCCTTGGATTGAGGCGTGGTTAACTCATACATGTCACAAATGACCCGTGGTTTTTTCTCCTAATGTATCAACACAATCCGACTACGTTTGTCCTGATTTGCGTACGTCAGTTGTTGTTTTCAATTAAATGTTTTTCTATTTTAAACAAAAGAGTGACCCTTTGAGTGATACCGGCCACACCGTACCTCAGATTGAGGTGGAGTTGACTATTACCCATCACCAATGAACCCATGGATCATTATCCTAGAGGATCAACACAATACAAATGTGTTTGGTCTATAGGATAGTGGTTGATTTCACTAAAAATTTTGTCCATTTTAAACAAAAGAGAGACACTTTGAGTGATAACGGACACAATGTGCCCCAGATTGAGGTGAGGTTGACTCGTACATGTCAAAAATGAACCATGGATCGTTATCCTAAAGGATAAACACAATTTTAATGTGTTTGGTCGGATTTTCATACGTCATTTGTGATTTCCACATAAAATTCAGTCCATTTTAAACAAAAGACAGACACATTGAGTGATTCATCATTCTTGCATGTTGCTAGTGCATTTCATCTATTAAAATGGGAAAATGAATCATTATAGAAAGGATGAATTATTTAATAACAATTACAATTTTCCTACAAACATTTATATAAAACAATATTTCATCTTTTGATCCCCTTAACCCCTGCATGTTTGGTATTAGGAAGAGTTCGTCATCTGTAATCTTGCTTTCAAATGTTCTCAACCAGATGTTCACTATTTTATCCTTTTTGTGGCTCTAATTTCATTAGATGTGTTGATGTGGTATGAGGACTAACGAGTAAAAATTTTGGATCATGGGAAAATTCCTTCAACTATTTTTCATATATACATCAGTCAATAATATAAAATGCATTTAGTCATAATTTTAACACTAAATGTGCTTTTACAAAATAAATTCATCAAAATATACCTCATATATATATTTACAACTATGATGCCTCACCAACCATTTTCAAGGATCTCATTTACATTTTTGGCAGCAACGAAATACAGACATTCATATCCATATATATTCTTTTCAAAAACCACTATATATCTACTACCACCTCTTAGCTTCGTATCCACATGAGTCTTCAATGCAAGTAAATATGGATAGAGAACAAGTGGTGTTATTGTGCTTTCCTTAGATCTTTGGGATTAGTTGGTTGATCCTTTAGAAGGTTTTGAGCTAATGTTTGTCACCCCTTCCCTTTCTTCGTCTGTAATAACAATCATTGGTTTAGACCCATTTTTCATTAATTTTTAATGGCTTAGCTTGAGAAAAAAGGAAATAAATACCTTTTTTCAGCATGTACTCTTACATGTTGTGACGGCCATGCAATGAATTTTCCAATATCCTTTTCGACTATATGAATATCATCGTCATCAAGTGGAATCGGTAGATCTGCATTTGGTTCATGAGCTACAGTAATTGTCACATTCAGATGATCTTTCAGAAGTGGTCTATTATGCAGCTTGTCATCTAGGATGTTGAATAATATATCCCACACTACAAGGTGATAAGTGTGTGTTGAGAGATATAAATCACACTCACTATAACCCAATAAATGATCACTACATGAAAAGTATCAGTGTTTGTCTGATTTACATTTCATGGGAACAATTATTAGAATATTGATTACCACGGCTAAGACAGCTCTTTGAGGGGAATGACTTGCCTCAAAACTGGTGGGGATGGGGTGATATCTTCATGCGCTGGTTGTTCCTGAGTTGTGTCTTCTCCTTTCTTCCCACCCATAAATGTTCCTAGCAACTCTCCCAGCCATTGCAATCATTCATCCAGAGTTTCTATTCTTTCGATCATTTGTTTCAATTTTTCATCTCTATCATCTGTTTCTTTTTTTCTCAAAATATACTCGGGGTGTCACCAAAAACCCTGCACCTCTGACATGACCGTATTGTTCTGGCTGCTTCAAAGCCATCGATAATAGGTCTGTATGTGCTACAAGAGTAGCAGATTCCTATGAATATTGGATAAAGAAAAATAACTAGTTATGTTTATATATAGCAATTAAAAAACAAATCTTTTTATTATCGTGTCATACTTGCACATATTTCCCATACTTTTTGTGTGTTCTCATCTACTAGCTTCTATTCCTTATTCACATGTGCCTCCTTCCATAGAACATAACGTGGGATGGAAGTTTCTTTGGTTTTAGACTCATCAATCTACATATAAATATAGAAATATAATTATGATGTTGTTTATTGGAACCTAACAACATTACTGTAAATTTAAAATACGTACCATTTTCATTTCTAGTGAAGCGTACCCCATCCTTGCTTCAGGATAGGGGTAAGTTAGTTTTGATACACATTCCATATTTTTAGTACAGAGTTACTATTTCATAATTGAAATATTGAAAATCAAAGTGATGAATACATGTATCCTCAAACAACGTATTATCTCCCACAATGTACCTAAAACTTCTTATCCCAATGGCGGCCAATAAATGCATCCCATGCTTCTTGAGATATAAGGTGAGTGTAGACAATGGGTGGTGTAGGTTTATTTTACCTTTGGAATATTTCAGGTGACATTATGTTAAAATAGTGTGAAAACCTCGATTAATCCCTCCTGCAAGCCTTATTACATAATTCTTCTGTGAATTGTAACGACCCAAAGTTTTTCAATGGAATTTTCCTTCTTATAAATATTCCATAAATTCAAATGAAAACAAAAAATAATGAACTACTAAGTGCTAAGTGACCTTTAAACAAAATTTTGTGACTTATGTGTTTTGAATTTTGAAAATATGACAAACACGGTTACCTTCAAGATGATTTTTGGAGTCTAATGAAACAATAATAATTTTGGGTGAATAGTAACACACCCTTATAAATAGTAACATACCCTTATTAATAGTAATATGAACCTTATGAATTGTAAATCATCCAACATAAGATTAACCTTATCCAAGAATAATTAAATAAAATTCAGACATCTTAGAAAGTGACAATTTGACCTTAGTAAACATTTCTGTATTTTGTTAGTCATAAATAATTATTTATAATTAATTAGTTAATTTAAAAGAAAATTTATTTTCCTAAAATGTGTTAATAAATTATCTAATCAATTTCTTATAGGATTTAGATAATTTTATAAGACCCTGTGTAATTTTTTAAAGCACTATAAAAATAGTTTTAATTTTTAAAGACTCTTTTTAAGGAAATTATGATTTTAATTAAATATTATATTAATAATATTAATAAAATTATTTTTGAAAAATGGACTTTATTTAGGTATTCTAAACGTCTAGAAATGTTTGGGGTAAATTTTTTGGATTTTTCTAAAATACATGAATTTTTTATGAATAGTTAAATGCCGTATTTTACAATACTAAGCTAAATAAGCTAATTATATAGTCATGTGTGATTTTTTGCTAATTTAATCCCACTTGGATGGGTATCACATTATAAAATTACTATTCTTGGTCATTCAAGACTCACTATTCCTTGTATTTGGGGAAATTAATAAACTAATGAATTTTATATTATTGAAACCCCTCTCCCCTCCACTATAAAAACCACCCTTCAGACCCACTTTTGCTCACACCTATCAAGCTCCAAGACTTCTCTAAACTCTACCCAAACATCTTCCCAATACACTCTCCCATGTTCAAGAACTTCAGGTCTCATCAAAAGGCCAAGCCTATCTTCCTTAATGAGAATATCATTTGGAGAATTTAAGATGTAATTTATCTCCCTTTTCTCCTTTAATTTCCTTTCACGTTCATGTTCATTTCTTGATCTCTACCCACCTATCTTCATCAAAATGATATTTTAACTCCATTATTATACATATAATGTAATTTTATGATGCTAATGGGATATTATATCATCCCATTCACTTTCCATCATCCTTATTAAAGAGAATATTGTTTGTGTGGTGTTAATTTATCACCTTCAAGAACAACATGCTTTCTTATTCCGTTTCTACCTTCAGATCTGGTCATGAAACCATTATTATGGTTGAACCAGCATTTTTTATATGTATTATTTCCTATTTAAAGTTCTATAAATAACTTTTGGTCATATTACTAAGTGATAAATTAAAACAAGTTCGTTGTGATCGAAAAACCACCCCAAATTACCCAAACAATTATCATTTAATTCTTATCTAATGATTCACCCACAAGGATATAATTTGATTCATTATAAGAAAATTAAAACTCATTTAATATCATTAATAACATTTTATATCAATTCTGTATGTTTCCCCATGTTCTACCCGAACTTCAATTTATGAATACTAGTGAACCACTCAAGAAAACCATAAAAACAAACATTCCCGAACCGTGTTCTTTAAACTGTATAACTCTTCCAAAGGTACATAAAATCCCTTAATAAAACCATAATGAACCATATTAATGTACACAAGGTTATGTATTTCTAATTAATGAATATAATTTCATTATATAGGACATTAAAGAGAAGGAAGCATTCAGATACAAGGTAAGGGGAAATTCTCAAACCCAACTTTCATCCATCTGGTTCTCCCTCCTTAAATCCTTTTTGATATGGTTACTACTTAAAAATATTTTTTTCATATCTGTCTTTCATTTTTTATGATATCAATTTTTTTCACTGGTATTTATGAATAACCAATTGTTTTCCAAAAGAACTCTTCTTTTAAGAACTCACCATTTACTTCTCATTCAAAGTTGATGGTTCTTGTACCAAGTAAGTTATTCCCTCTTTGTTTTGGGAACACAATGTTTATGAATGTGTTACTATGTGATGAAATGAATTCCTTTACATGGGTTAGTTATGTTCGTTATTGATATATGTTCTATGTTTCATGCATGTTAATGATAATGTTATGATGTGACGGGTGCGCCCAGAATTATATAGCGCAATATGAATGTTTGAATGTGACTGGTGCTCCCGGAATTATACAGCACTCCAATTCATTGGGATAAGTGATGAATCTCATGAGTAAATGTGAAATGATGTGTGAACAAGATTCTAGCTTGTTTCACAAGTATATGTGGTGTTTAACCACTAAGACATGATGTTTCATTTTTATGCTTTTCCATATTTCAAGTCTTTTATTTATGCTCCTCTCTTATTCATGATCTTTTGCCTATGTCATGATTATGCTCACACCATGCTGTATTTTTCATATATATCCTCTTACTAAGCATTTAGCTCACCTATTTTTATATATATTCTCATGTGGCTACATGTACTAAGGAGAGGACAAGTTCCAATAAGAATCTAGAGAAGAAGAAATTAAATAAATGTTTATGCTTGATGTTGCAATTGTTATGTACGGTCTATGTTTTCCCAAGACACTAAACCTTTGGATACTCTTTGTGTAATACTATTATGTTTTTAAAATTTTAAATGATTTAATAGTAATTTAAGAAATGGTGGGTCATTATATTTGTTATCAGAGGAAAGGTTTAGTTAATTTGCGAATTAGGATTACTGAACCCCAGAGAACACCTCTAGCATGAGACTAAGTTCAAATATGCACACAAGAATATTTACATAGGTATCCCATATGTTATGTTTTTGTTATAAATTTTTTAATTTAATAAGTTTTTCATGCCTTTTTTTCTTATGTTTTTTATAACCTTTTCTATTTTATAAAATTTTGGGAACCAAGATAAATCAGGCCAACGACTCATGCAAGGGCCAATGCAACGATTGCACGAACAACATCCCCATTGATTTGGGAGGTGGAGTTAAAAACATCATGGAGATTCTTAACCAATTATCTCAAGTTATGAAAAATAACCATAATAATAGAGAAATTCCTCCTTCACTAAAGAGGGAGAAACTTTCTATTGAATGTTTTATGTGGCAATGACCATCGATGTTTAATGGATCTTCTGATCCACTAGCTATGGAACACTGGGTCAACTCCATGGAGAAGATCTTTTCTGTTAATTACTGTTCTGATATGGAGAATGTGACCCTAACCATTTATCATCTAGATGGAGAAGGATATCAATGGTGGGAATTGATTAAGAACACCAAGACAATGTAGGAAATTGATGATATGGAATGGGAATACATTAAGTTAATATTTCATAACAAGTTTTCCCTAAGAACTCTTCGGATGAAGATTGAGAGATAATTTATAGAGATCAACCAAAAACAAGGAGAATCTATCACAATCTATAAGGCGAATATCACAAGGAATGAAAGGTATGCCTTGGGTTTTGTTATCAACAATGATAGAAAAATTGATAGATTCTTTAGTGGATAAAAACCACACCGTCAAAAGGCTCTTATAATTCGAGACTTTGGGAGTTATGAAGAAGTTGTTAGATGTGCCCTAAAAGTGGAGATGGAGTTTGGAGAATTGTCCCATGGCTATGAGGATAATAAACTAAAGATGGAGTTTCAAGCTGGTGGATCTAATGAAAAAGTGGGAAGAAAACTCAACGACCCACATGGCAAAAATGTGGGAAGTTGCACCATGGGAAGAGCCTCAATGGGATGGGGAAGTGCTTCATATGTGGGAAAGAAGGACACCATGATCTAGAATGCAGATAAGACATGAAAAGGAAGGATAATGTGTTAGAAGAAAGTAGAGAACCACTCATGGTTCAATTCTACAACTGTAGGGAGCTAGGGAACTATGAAAGTCAGTGCACTAAACCTCAATTTCTCAAGGGTAATCAACGTCAGCAACCACCAAATCCAAAGTAATAAGGGAAGGATTATTCCATCACTACTGTGGAGGTGGAGCATGATAATGAAGTCGTACAAGGTACACTTCCTATTCACTAATGAATGGAAAAAGTATTATTTGATTATGGTTCTATGCTTTACTTTATATCTTGCAAGTTTTCTAGAACTATAGAATCGAAGACGCGAAACCTTGAAGTAGTGATATCTGTGAAAACACCAAGTGGTGTAATCATTGCAACCCATCTGTTTGACTCTTCTCCTATTGGCGTATGTGGGAAGATTCTTCTGGAAAATCTCATAATACTTCACTTCGTTGAATTCAACACTATAATGGGAATGGATTGGCTATCATTATATAGAGCACATATCAACTTTCAAGAAAACGAAATATCTATTCATATTCTGAACCATACCATGCTCCTCTATAAATGAAAATAAAATCATGAATCTCTATTGAAAAATCCTTTAATGGTTTTGGTGTTGATTCCCTATGAAGAAGCATACCTCTCCCAAATTGTCAAGTTGAATGAAAGTGCCAACCATGAGTAAATGACCATCGTGAAGGAATACATCGATGTATTTCCCAAAGAGTTACCCGGAATTCCCCCAGAGCATGAGGTAGAGTTCTCAATTAAACTCTTACATGGAGATACTCCTATATCAAAGTGTCTCTATATGATGGATCCTATCGAACTAGAGGAGTTAAAGAAGCAGCTGCAATTGCATCTGGAAAAAGGGTTCATATTCCCTAGTGCATCACCATGAGGTGTTCCAGTGCTCTTTGTAAAGAAGATGGATGGAACAATGTGGTTGTGTATCGATTATTGGGAAGTCAACAAGATCACCATAAAGAACAAATATCCTCTCCCATGGATTGATGACTTGTTCGATCAGTTAATAGGTGCACAATACTTTTTAAAGGTGGATCTTCATTCTAGATATAATCAGGAAAATGTGAAGAAGGAAGATATTTAGAAGACTGCCTTCCGAACAAGGTATGGGCACTATGAGTTTTTTGTGATTCCCTTTGGACTTAAAAATTCCCTAGAAATATTTGTGGATTTGACGAATAGAGTATTTAGACATTACCTAGAAATTTTTTTGTAGTGTTTATTGATGATATTCTCATCTATGCCAAGAGAAAGGAGGAACATCAAGAACATCTATGAGATGTGTTCACAACATTAAGTAAGGAGAATATGTACACCAGGATCAGCAAGTGTGACTTTTGGATGATGCAAGTCACGTTCTTGGGAAAAGTGATGAAAAGTGAGGGAATTCTTGTGGATCCATAAAAAACAAAGGTGATTGAGGAATGGCCAATTCCCTCTAGTGTCACAGAAATCAGTAGTTTCCTTGGATCAACTCGGTACTACTGACGTTATGTGAAAAACTTCTCACGATTTTCAAGCCCACTATCTAAGTTAACAATGAAAGGGTTAAAGTATGTCTGGACAGAAGAATGTAAGGCAATCTTTAAGGATCTATAGAGAAGGTTGATCACTGCACCTGTACTCACGCTACAGAAAATTGGATAATGTTTTGTGATATACATTGATGATTCAAGTAAAGGCATGGTTTTTGTAGTGATGAAAAATGAAAATGTGATAGCCTACACATCACGACAGTTGAATATCCATGAGGAGAACAACCTGACGCATGATCTAGAGCTAGCAGCCATGATTTTTGCCTTGAATATCTGATGGCACTGCCTTCACGGTGAGAAGTGTGAAATATACATGGACGAAAAGAGCCTAAAGTATATATTCACAGAAAAGGATCTCAACATGCATCAAAGGAAATGGTTAGAGCTAATCAAGGATTACGATTTCTCTATTCACTACCATCCTGGAATGGAGAACAAGGTAGCTAATGCTCTAAACAGAAAAGAACCCGCTACTCTATGCATGTTACGGATTGAGAAAGACTATATCTTCTTAGATAAGCAAAGGATGGATTTTGAAATCATAAGGGTAGGGGATAAATCCTACCTTGTCCAAATGATTGCACAACCATCCATCCTGGAGAAGATTAAGGTAGCACAAAGGTATGATGTATAGATACAAAAGTGGGTGAATGCAGTAAAGGAATGGAAGCTACAAGAGTTCCATATCGAAGATGATGTTTTGATTTGGTTTAGAACGTGGCTTTTTGTGCCTTCATCACCCGGGATAAAGAAGAATCTATTGGATAAATCACATAGCTCAACTTTCTCTATCAATCTTGGGAGTACCAATATGTATAGTGATCTCTGAGAACACATATGGTGGGTTAACATGAATAAGAAGATTGTAGAATAAATATCAAGGTGCTTGGTATGTCAGCAAGTTAAAGCTGAGCAACAAAAGTCCAAAGGATTGATGCAGCCATTGCCTATACCCATGTGGAAATGGGAAAATGTTTCTATGGACTTTTTCATGGGTCTCTCAAAATCATCAAAGTGAAATAATGTGATATGGGTTGTAGTTGACTAACTCACCAAGTCTGCCCATTGTATCGATATTCCGGAAGATCTCTCACTTGAACAACATGCAAGGATATATGTGAATGAAGTGGTGAGACTGCATGGTGTTCCAATCTCAATTGTCTCCCACCATGATCCAAGGTTCACATCTTAATTCTAGAGGAGACTTCAACATGCTTTGAGCACTGAATTAAATTTCAGCACGACCTATCACCCAAAAACTGATGGACAATCTGAAAGAACTATTCAAACGCTTGAAAATGTGCTATGATACTTCTCTATTGAATTCAAAGATGGTTGGGATCATCTTCTCCCATTGGTTGAGTTCTCATAAAATAATAGCTTTCACTCAAGTATTCAGATGAGTCCATATGAACCTGTGTACGGAAAGCGATGTAGTACACCAACCCATTGAGATGAAGTTGGTGAAAGAAAGCTACTTGGACCTGATCTTGTTCAAGAGATGACAGAGAAGGTTCAAGTCATCCAGAAACACATGAATGATGGTCAAAGTCGGCAAAAGAGCTTTGCTGACAACTGTCGAAGGGACTTGGAGTTCGACGTTGGAGATAATGTCTTCCTTCGAATATCTCCATGGAAGAGAGTCATGTGATTAAAGAAGAAACAGAAGATAATCCCAAGGTATATTGGCCCCTTTGAGATCCTTGATGGCATATGATTCGTGGCCTATTGGATTGAACTTCCACCAAATATGGGTCGAGTTAATGTTGTTTTTTACGTGTCACTCTTGAGGAAGAACATACATGTCCATCAAATGTACTAAACTCAGAGGTGGTGCAGCTGGAAGATGATCTATCCTATGAGGAGCAGCCAGTAATGATTCTGGATCAAAGAGATGAGGATCTAAACAACCCATCTTGTCATAGTGTTGTGGAGGAACCATAAGTTTGAGGAAGCAACTTGGGAACCAGAAGAGGCGATGAATAAGATGTACCCTCACTTGTTCATGTAAAATGATATTTCGAGTGAGAAATTACATAAGGGGTGAAAAATTTAACGACCCAAAATTTTTCATTGTAATTTACCTTTTTATAAATATGACATAAAATCACACGAGAACATAATATAATGAACTAATATGTGCTAAGTGACCTTTAAACATATGTTTTTCACTTCTGTGTTTTGAATTTTTAAAATCTGACATACACGGTTGTGTTCAAGATGATTTTTGGAGTCTTATAAAACAAAAATAATTTTTGGTGAATAGTAATGTACCCTTATGAATATTAACATACCCTTATGAATAGTAATATGACCCTTATGAATAGTAAATCATCCAACATAATAGTAACCTTACCCATGAATAATTAAATAAAATTTAGACATCTAAGAAAGTGACAATTTGACATTAGTAAATGTTTTGGTATTCTGATAGTCATAAATAATTAATTATAGTTAATTAATTAATTTAAAAGAAAATTTATCTTCCTAAAATGTTTTGATAAATTATCAAATCATTTTCTTATAGTTTTTAGATAAATTTATAAGCCCCTGTGTAATTTTTGAAAGCACTATAAATTCAGTTTTAATTTTTAAAAACTGTTTTTAAGTAAATTATGATTTTAATTAAATATTAAATTAATAATATTTAAAAAATTATTTTTTGAAAAATTTACTTCATTTATGGATTCTACATGTCTAAAAATGGTTGGGGTAAATGTTTGGGAATTTTCTGAAATACTTGAATTTTTGATGAATAGTGAAATACCGTAATTTACAAAAATATGTTAAATAAGCTAATTATAGAGTCATGTGTGATGTTTTTCTGATTTAATCCCACTTGGTTCGGGATCACATGATAACATTACTATTCTTGGACATTCAAGACTCACTATTCTTTGTATTTGGGTAAATTAATAAACTAATGAATTTTATATTAAGGAAACCCCTCCCCCCATCCACAATAAAAACCACCCTTCACACCCTCATTTCATCACACCTCTCAAGCTCCAAGCCTTCTATAAACTCTACCCAAACAACTTCCCTAGACCCTCTCCCACGTTCTAGAGCTTTTGGTCTCACCGAAAGACCAATCCTTGCTTTCATAAAGAGAATATCCATAGGAGCATTTAAGAGGTAATTTCTCTCCCTCTTCTCCTTTAATTTCCTTTTATGTTGCAGTTCATTTCTTGTTCTCTACCCACCTATCATCATCCCAATTAATTTTTAACTCTATTATTATAAATATAATGGAATTTTATGATGCTAATGGGATATTATATCATCCAACCCCCTTTCCCTCTTAATTTTATTTTATTACAGAGAACATTGTTCATGAGGTGTTAATTTATCACCTTCAAGAAAGGCATGCTTTCTTCTTCCATTTATACCTTCAAATATGGTCATGAAACCATTTTTATGGTTGAAGAATAATTTTTCATATGTATTAATTCCTATTTACTGTTCTGGAATTAACTTATGGCCATATTACTAAGTGATAAATTAAAACATGTTCCTTGTGATTGAAAAACCGCCCAAATTAACCCAAATAATCATCATTTAATTTTTATCTAATGATTCACCAACAAGGATCTAATTTGATTAATTATAAGATCATTATAAATCCTGTAATATAATTAATAACATGTAATATCAGTTCTTTATGTCTACCCATGTTCTTCCCGAACTTCAATTAAAAAATACAAGTGAACCACTCTAGAAAACCATAAATACAAATATTCCCGAACAATGTTTTTTAAACTCTATAACTAATCCAAAGGCACATAAAATCACTTAATAAAACCATAATTAACCATATTAATGTACACAAGGTTGTTTATTTCTAATTAATGAATATAATTTCATTATTACGGAAATTAATGATAATGAAACATTCATATTAAAGGTAAGGGGAAATTCTCGAACCCAACATTTATCCTTCAGGTTCTCCCTCTTTCAATCCTTTTTGATATGTTTACTCCTTAAAAATATCTTTTTCATCATTGCCTTTCCTTTTGTGGGATAAATTTTTTTTCACTTATATATATGAGAAACCAAATTTTTTCCAAAATAACTCTTCTGTTATGAACTAACCTTTTACTTCTCATTCAATGTTGATGGTTCTTGTATCAAGTATGTTATTCCCTCTTTGTTTTGGGAACCCAATGTTTATGAATGTGTTCTTATGAGATGAAACACATTCCATTCCATGGGTTAGTTATGTACATTATCGATATATTGTCTTTTTGGCATGCATTTTAATGATAATGTTATGATGTGACGGGTGCGCACAGAATTATATAGCGCAATATGAATGTTTGAATGTGACGGGTGTGCCCGGAAATATACAACGATCCAATGCGTTGGGTAAAGTGATGAATCTCATGATTAAATGAGAAATGATGGGTGAAAAAGATTCAATCTTGGTTCACAAGTATGTGTGGTAGTTAAACAGTAAGACATGATGTTTCATTTTTATGCATTACCACATTTCAAGTCTTTTATTTATACCCCTCTCATGTTCATGATCTTTTTCCTATGTCATGATTATGCTCACCCCATGCTATATTATTCTTATCTATCCTCTTACTGGGATTTTAGCTGACCCATTTTTATGTATATCCTCTGGTTCCTATTTGTACTAAGGAGAGGACAAGTGCCAATAAAAAGCTAGACAAGAAGAAATTAAATAAATGTTTATTCTTGATGTTGTATTTGTTATGTACGGTACTAGATTTCCCAAGACACTAAACGTTTGGATCTTCTATGTGTAATATTATTATGTTTTTTATCTTTATAATGATTTAATAGTAATGCAAGGAAAGGTTGGGTCGCTATATTAATTTTCTACTATAAATGTACTATGCAAGAGATGGAGAAGAGTAAGACATTGTTTCATTATTTTATTTTCTAGTAAATTAATGAAATAATATCATAATGTTATCATAATTTCTTCCCAGATCACAGCCTTCATCTAGGACGCAACTTGGTTCCATGAATCTATGTCAATCGACACGTGTTTCCGTGTGATAACTCCAATGTAACTACTAAACATAGCCTTGTTTGGATTCACATGTTGGCCGTGTGCATTCCATCCGACATCATATTTGATGCCTTTGCTTTTCTCCTTAAAAAATTTGGCTAACACCATCAAACTAAGACGCACATGTGTTTTCTGAGATGTCGATCCTTCATCCCCGACCATTTCATCGATATCAACATCATCTATACGTTCATCTGAAATGATAGCCATGAAATGCGATGATGATTGTTGGACCTCAAAACATGGAGTATCAACATGTTCAGAAACATGTTGCTGCTCTGCATTGTGAGCAGCCGTAGCAGAAGCAGCAACAGCAGCAGCTTCCGCATCAAGGTTAGGAGCACAAGAACGTGCAAAAGTCAATATCTGCCAAATTGGTTGAATAATTAATTGAGATTACATACATTTAGTAATCATAAGATAATAACATGAGATAACAAGATCAATATTACAAACCAAATATAACATGTTTATTGAACTCTTTTTCTTTTTTTCAATGGATGAAGGGATTTGAAACCTCTATGGACTATCCAAATCCCTTCATTGTGGTCTTCTCTAACATACAAAACATTGTCTATATTGGGACCACTGTGAAATGATTGCGATGTACCACTAAAAGGATCATCCTCAACTGAATTTTCATTATACCCTTCTGTAGTTTTGGACAATAACAGAACAATCGACCATTTTAACTTTGCAGGGTCTAGAACATAACAAACTTTTACCGCTTGCAATGAAATTATAAACTATTTGTCTTTGTACCCTTCTTTAATAAAATCAACTTTCACAAATCCCCATTCATCTATTTTAACACCATTGTTGTTATCAACCCATTTGAATTTAGAAATTGACAATTGGAATTTCATATAATCCAACTCCCTTATTTGTTTGATAATTCTAAAGTATTAAATATTTGCATAAATTGTATTTTTTTCCTTACTACCTAAAACATGCATCGCTTCAGCCACAAGTGTAACTCTACTATTTTCCATGGTACTATCTTCATCATGTTCATCTGTATAGAATGTATAACC
Source organism: Viscum album (assembly GCA_963277665.1). Classification (NCBI taxonomy): domain Eukaryota; kingdom Viridiplantae; phylum Streptophyta; class Magnoliopsida; order Santalales; family Viscaceae; genus Viscum; species Viscum album. The sequence goes on along the minus strand of OY728153.1, from coordinate 1,161,069,099 downwards.
ATTAATTACCTAACCTTTGTAAGATAATACATACACACTTGGTCTAGAAGCTATCCATCGATGTTGTTCTGAAGTTGAATTCATATTTTCATCCAACTCCTTAAAAATATGGTCCTAAAACCATCATATAACTGGTGATTATGTATATTTGATATCCATTGTTCATCCCTTTAGGGATTCAACTGCCTAAGAATTTATTTGTGAGTTTCAATATATGGGGTAACCTCACAACTCTTATGAATAATATAAAGGTGGGCCTACTACAAATCTGTAATACTAATTGTCACAACATCTCTTCCAGAAATTCTGTCACCCTCAATGAATCTAGTGTGACAATATTTTAGGAGAACAATGAATTCCACATTAGATAGGGATTAATTACAAAATTCAATGTCTTCCTCAACAATATATCGCTCTACTACACAACCCTCTGGATGACTTTGATTTTTGACATACCCTTTCAAAATCTTCATATACCATTCAACATGGTACATCCTTCTATTGTACACAGGACCACATAGTTGAATCTCTCTCACCAAGTAAATCATTAAATGAACTATCATATCAATGAATGTTGGCGGGAAAAACATTTATAATTCACCTAATATGATGACAATTTATTTTTCCATAGCTGGCAATTTCACCAGGTCTAAAACTTTTCTACATATAGCTTTGAAAAAGAAATAATGTTTGGTTAACGTGTGAAGAAAATTCTTGGGAAAAATGAAATATAAAGATATAGGAATATGATCTGGCATCAAAACATGGCAATCATGAGATTTCAAACCTTTTAACTTCAAATCATTCATTGAAAAAATGTTCTTGATATTTGATGAATACCCTTCTAGGACCTTTACATCATTGAAGAAGTTGAAAAACTGATATACCTCCTGCCTAGAAACAATGTTAGCAGCTGGTGGAAGAAACATTAGATTTTCACCCCTCATGGGAGACAACTCTTCTCGTATTCCTATGTCAACCATGTCCAACCTTGCCTTAATTTCATCCTTTGTTTTTCCAGGAAAATTTAGCAATGTTCTGATAACACTATCACATACATTTTTCCCACATTTATAACATCAAGAAAATGTTTTACGTATAATCAATTCCAGTATGGTAATTCAAAAAAACTGATCTCTTTTTCCAATTGATTTTCATACTGTTTTTTGAAAATGGTTTACCAAAAATAGTGTTCACACCTTTTACTTTCTAAAATAGCTGATCACATGTTAGTGGAGACGGTGCTACGTGTTGTTCTAAACTTCCACTGAATGATGTCATCTAAGATCGGGACTTATGCCAACGAGGTAGAAATATATGATGTCCTAGAAACACATATTTCAATGAATGTTTCAATCTAATTGATTGTGTATCTTCTTCGCACATGGATCACCCTTGAGTTCCTTTAATGCTATAGCCAGAACAATGGTTCCCCACTTTCCCTTAAAGTGGCATTTTTTACTAAAATTAAATTTGGTGGAAGTTCAAAAAAATAAAAATAAAAAATAAATAAAATTAAAATATATATATAACGCAGTTTTATCCCATCCAGTAGCTACATTGGGTTTTTCTCTATGTTAAATCCCACATTTATATCTTTGATATATTCTGTAACATATCAAATGTTCTTCCAACTCATCTAGAGTAAGTAGTCCACAATAACAACTATGTAAACACAAACAAAGGATTTGAGAAGGATCCTTTGTGTGATCCTTTCCAAACTTGATTAACTATTTCACTCTGTTCTCATACTCTATTATCAAATGATTAGCATCCATCCAATCTTTATTCATGTCCATCCTATTTTAATCTCAAATATTAGTATTTATGGTTCATATTCACAAAACAAGACTTCAAAATATAGTATAAGAGAACCACTTCCTTTTAAAAATGGAGATTAATAGAGCCTAACCATTTCGAATAAAGATTTGGAAATCAACAGAACCAGGATAAACCCCCCATCAAAATCAACACAGTTTCCAAACACAAAGGGGTTCACGGGGATAATCACTTGTTTCATAGATGGTAAAACTCACACAACATCATCCTCCATGGATCATCCTCCTCTATCGAGTCAACCCTTTTATGGTCAACTAGTCCATCCTTTTATACCTCACCATCCTAAAATTCATATGGATAAAAATGAGTAGCCAACTCTATAAGTAATGAAAGGATTATCATAATCTCGACAATATGGAATTCATTAAATATATTTACTTTAGATTCATTATAGTTTCCTCAAATCTCCCCAGTCCAAACACAAGAATAATCAAGAATGATACATCTACCACTCATAGGTCTCTTTCATACATTCAATGTCTTCATGTCTATTATTTTTGGTAAACTCCTGTTACATACTTTAAATCATAGGGGGGATAATCACTTGTTTCATAGATAGGCTCCCATGATATTCCATATGAAAATTTTAACAAATATTGTTGACCTTTCATCCCATTCAATCCTCATGAGTGTCTAATTCCAAACCACATCTTATGTGTAATATCAAAATAATATATATTAATAAATTACCCCACATCCACTTCCCCACTAATCTGGCCATTCTCACACTTTAATTGAATATTTTTTATGCTTCAACTCCTTCTATATAATCTCATAACCATATATCCACACATACAAATGTCACAAACACAAAAAAACCAAATCCACATCATAGCCGCACATCACATCCTCATCATAGTATGATATCGTGAACATTAAGAACATAAACATCATACTCTCCTCCTACAATGCACAACCCCCACTATGTATCCACACCCAATACACATAATCATGTCAACAAGAGTATATATACACCAAAACCTAAAATCGTTATAGGTCTTATATATTAACCCAATGTGAGCCATTACAACTCATACTAAGTGTGAATGGGGATATGGGAAGATTGATTGGTTCTATATGTGTTCCCTCAATAACCTAAATATTGAAAAAAACACTCAGAACCAAAGTAACCATTTGGATTTCAATCATGTTACTTGACACAAGTGGTGATACATAAGAAATAATAAGAAAGTATAATAAGTATATAGTCACAAATAAATCGTTCCTAAGGGTTTACGCCAGACTAACACAACAAACACCCTAGTCGACCATTTCCTTGTTACTACCACCCTCTTATATCCACTTCAATTATAATGCCACAAATAATCCGCAAAAAATCACATAAGCATCCATATAAACATTACCAACATCTCATTTCATTTAACATTATAATTTCTTGGATTTTTAGTACCATATTCATTTCAATTATTAACCATTTTAATGTGAAACCAATCATTAAATCACTACCCACTATAATCCATTCATTAATCATTAATAATATTTATTCTATATTTAACAATTTATTAAACATAATTATTCCAATCATTATCATCAATCATTTAACAAACCATCATTTATCATTTCCAACCCATCACCCATTACTGTTTTCATTTATTCCAACCATATTCCATGCCAAAATGAAACTATAACACGACCCAATAAAAACTAAATTTTCATGACATAAAACACAACAAAAAACATTCTAAAATCTATAAAACTACTTATTTTCTGCCTAAATAGACCTATCATTCCTATCATAACCACGCAATAATTCATCCATCACTAATGTATTAATTACCACACCGCATGATCCCAACCACCTCAATCAACCATCACCCTTATAATCATAGTGATAAATACACCATACATAGTACCATGAATGGGAAAACATATAAGAAATTCAAACTAAAAACTACCCCTTAAATACTCTATCATATTATGGATGAATTTATAGTTTAAATATAACACTTTAATTACATATTTCTATACAACCAATCCATTACCTACCACAGGTGACTAGAAAATAATGAAAGGTGATTATAACATATTATTAGTAGTAAGAAATTTCTTTCACAATAGCAGGAATAAATAACTTAGAAACAACACCAATAAATCAATAAATATAAAAGAAATACTATGAAACTTCATAAATCACATGAAAAACTCCCTCTTCACTTTAATTTCCTTTAGTGTAATTCATTATTTTATTTAGGTTAATCAATACTATCCATCCATTGGAAACAAAATAACTTGATAATTCCACAATTTACACATAATAAAGAAGGGTAAATTTTATGTCCCCAACCTTCACTAAATATTTAACAAATATTTCATAAGAATGAGAAGAGTAGTCAAATAAAACATGACATAACACATGAGGGTAATCTAAAAGTCCTATGTATGACCATTAGCCATTAAAACATAACAAAAAAATAGAAAAACCGAATCAGCATTGTTGTCACATCCTTTCTAAGAAGAATGTTCAATAAGAGAATCAAGAAGAAGATAAAATAAATTCACCATAGAGGAGGAGAAGTAGGGAGCCTACTGCGCTACGTCAGGAGGGGAAGGTGCGACCTTTAGAGTGGGAGGTGCACAGATGGAGCTGCCAACCATTGAGAAATGGAGGAGTAGGGTTCGCGGGGAGTAGGGTCAAGTGGAGGGGAGGAGAAGTAGGGTTTACAGGGAGGAGGATCCGCTGAAGGGGTTCGAGGGGGAGGATAAAGAGTAGGTCTAGTGGTGGAGGTCTGACAACGTGAAGATCAGGGGGGAAACAGAGGTCCAACAATGAAAAGATCGAGGGGAGAGGAGTTTTTGCAGGGGTACAGTACCGCGAGAGCTCTAGGGAGTGATAAAAAGAGTACATTATGCGACCAATTTTATAAAATATGGGACTACAGTTTTATCAGCGCTAAATTTTTAGCACTGATAAAGGTAGACTTTATATGCACTTTTTTAGCACTGATAATGGTTACCCTTTATGAGCAGTAAAATTTTAGCACTAATACAGGGATTCATTATCAATGTTTTTGTCTTAGTGCTGACAAAAGATGGAACTTCCCTGGCCTATTTATGTAGTTGTGGGATTATAACTTACATATTATTTATATCATTAAATATCTCCCATTATTTTATCAAACTCTGGAAACCCTATATACAAGAATCAAAATACTCTGTCGCTTGAATATTCTATTGGTATTGATTCATGAAAATTATCATCATATTCTACAATGTTCGGCTATTCCACCACATGGAGGGTTTTTATGTAGGCACTATACTAACCAATAATGTTATCTCGTTACTCCATGATATTTTAAGTGAATTCATATCTTATAAAATCATAAACTAGATTTACTCAATGATTTCTTCTAAAGTGGACACAAGCTAGCTTTAGATACTTCATTAGAGATGAAATCATTTAGGTCAACTCATCACTCTCATAAGAACTATCCAGTAATAGTATACAACCACAATTTTGGTGGATGAGAACCTTATACACCCAATTTTTCTCAAATTCAATCGATGGACGTAATTTTTGAATTAATATTTTTTTCAGGGGTTTTAATAATTATTGATTAATGTAAACCAATTATATTATTCTATTCATTCTATTTTGTCATGCTCACCACTGAACATTAATAGAAAAAACATTCTTCACTTCTTTATGAATTTGATTGTTTATTATTTTATGTGTTACCCACAATCATTAAAATGAAACAAATAATAAAAATTTCATAAATAAAATAAAATTACCAGAGAATTGTTGATAATATATTACTAGTTGTTACATTCAAGCAAAATTAATTAACCATGAAGTTGGGGTATCATACTGGAGTCATAGATTCACTCATGATGTAGTTCATTCCCCAGTCCCATGTGCAACTTTTCATCTAGATTTATCCTCAACATTGCATTGTCCATGACATATAGTGTCATTTTCAATAGTACATCAATACTTCCATGCAGGAGAGAGGGTCTTAGGAAGATAAAAATACATATAGATTAATTATAATCACATGTTCTTATACATAATGAATGAAAAAAACGATGATGCATATACCATATTATTTAAATAATTAATTACACACATCACACACAAAAGCATTAATAAATAAATAATTAAATAATTTAAACATGACAAATATAGTAAATTAAAAAGACTAGTCCATATTTGAATTATATGAACAATAAAAATTAAATTCAATAAATATAAGTATGTGGGGATTAAAATAAAATAATTGAATTATTTGAAGTAAAATAATTTAATATAATTTGATCCAAATATTAATATAATGATCCGAAAATTCCATATATATATATATATATATATTAAAATATTTGGGATTGTTATGAGTCTGTGAAAATTGATGGTGCTTGATTCTGAGTCTCAGTCTGCCCAGAATGAAAATTTGAATTTTATTTAAGGTACGTCCAGTAAAAGTGTAGGCACCGATTTCTATATTTTGAACCGGTGCCTAGAATTGAAATTCGAGGGCATCGATGAGCTCGAATTTTCAGGATTCGCTTAAGGGAGTCTTAACTTCAACAGCAGTAGGCCGAGTGAAAAAAAATTACGGAATTTTTAATGAAAAATAAAATCACATAAAATTTTTATTTTATTTTTCAATTAACTGTAGAGAAATGGTGGTTGGACCACTATGTTTGAAATCCATTTATTGTCTTGATTATTCTACTTTGTAACCACACCATTGAGATTTAAGAGTTTCATTTGTTAATAACCCTCATTAATCTTTCTTTCTGTTAATCACATTTCCCCTCTATTTGATTGAGGATCAGGCTTGGGTTTTTGACACGAAAGGGAGGAAACCCTGACCATGTGTCGCAATGTTGGAGGAATCAATCTAGGATCAGCGAACGGTGGAGGATTCATAAAGAATTGATTCTACTTTAACAACTATGATGTTTTCTCCGATTCCGAGGTAGAGATTCTTTATGTTTAAATTAATGAGAATTTGTTTCTTTTACGCGTTCTTGAAAATCATGAAGAATTGCAGATGTGTTGAACGGGTATTAGTTTACCTTTGATGATTTAATAATTACATACAAGATATAATGAAAATGAGGAGGGTGCAGGCCAATCGAACAAGGCACATACCCTCTTCAGTTTATATTTTGTTCGCATTCTTCATGGATGAAGATTTAAATCGACGGAAAATTGAATCTGGGAGCAACGTATTGATGGTAGAATCCTGGAAGGCCTGTAGGTACATTCAGAAGGGGAATGAACCACTGGAGCTCACCTAGTGGCCCGAAAAAGCCCAGGAGAAGTGGCACCGGCATGACGATTACAGCTTGTCGTTGGCCGTGAAAGTGAGGCTGTGTCCGGAGATGTCGCGGTGGACTAGTGGGACAGCCAGCGTCAGCCGGAAATAGTGGCTGCAAGGCAGCATGCCGTCGTGCACCGCAGAAGGGAGTCGGTGATTCGAAGTTGCGACAGTAGGAACCCACACCTCGCAGGTCCCGCTGACAGGAGGGAGATGCCATGTGGTACCACTGATTGATTAACATTAATGGCTTTGCCATTCGGGAAGGGGCAGTCACCCGACTAACGGACCGTGCCAGCCACTAGGCAGGGTCGCCTAGTGGGCCGGTCCACGACACAGCAAGCCGAGCCCATGGCCTAGTCCACCCAGGCTAGCCCAGTCAATTCGTGCCTGGTTGGGTTGGACCTGGGTGAGGTTGGACCTGGGTCAGCTCAGGGCAGGTCGGGTCGATTGGACCGGGTCGGACCGGACCCAGACCATTTTCATCCCAAATAAGCATAAAAGGCTATATCTCACAAACCAGACATCCTTCTGAAGAACCATATGCCATACTGGAATCCTAGGAACGGGAAAACCCTTTTGAGATAATCCACCTTAGTTTGAGAGAAAGATGGAGTATAACCGCGTTGGATTGAACTCGAATCCAACCGGGCCCTCATCACTAAAATCCCTATAACTCACAGACCGAGCATCTGATTGACACACCGTCTATCGCGTTGAGACCCTTGTGATATGGAGGTCCTTTGGAATAATACTTTTTTGAACACAGTGGATTTTGAAGAATGGTTGATATCTGTAGGAGAAAATAATACTAAACTCAAGTGCACTGAGAGTGGAGAATCCTATGGTTGGTTGTCAATTAAAGAGAGACCATATGTGGATCAGAATCATAGAAACCCTATATGAATTAGCATCATAGAGACCTTGTGTGGATCAGCATCATAGAGACCCTTTGTGGATCAGCATCATAGTGACCCTGTGTGGATCTGCATCGTAGAGACCCTATGTGGATGATCATTCTAGAGACCCTGTGTGGATCAGCAGAGTGCGACTCAATGAGGACAGGACATAGAGCTGCCATTGTGGACCAGCGACATACGAACCTGTGTGGATCGATAATGAAACAACTCCTTCATGGATCAGTTCTGGAAACTTCATAATAGAATAAAATGATATAGCTTAAGAGAAATCATCATTATTCCTGAACTCTTATTTGTATACCTAGTTTGGCCTAAGTTTTTTTCCTGTGCTTTGTGATTGAGATCATGCTTTTTGGTTTTCCTTTGTGTAATTCTGAGAGACCTTTAGGGGTCTCGGGGACCCTACTGGGTAATTTTATAGACAACCCTTCACGGGCTTCACCCACACCTTATTGTGTCTTGTGCAAATGATTAGCAACATGGATGATACTTTTGGGATCCAGGACTATGCGGTACATGAAGATGACTGGTTAACATAGAAAACTATAGAGATGAGTTGTTCCTACTCTTCAGGTAGGATCCTTAGGGGAAGATATCAGTAGATGATTTCTATTGTAGTTGTATCTTGTTCAGTTGGACTTATATTCTGACCCCTTTACTTTCAGTACCCCCTTTTACTTTTTCAATTTTGCTAAGTGGTTTGCATCGTGTCATGTTCTTGGTCTGTGTGATTTTAGGTTTAAATGAAATTTCTTCCCACATTTAGGTTTATTCTTTTCCGGTGCTAGTCTCCAACCCCTGGCCTATAGAACACGTTCTTGGGGTAATCACAACACGAGCCCTGGGGGACGGGTCATGAAAAAGTGGTATCAGAGCTGTCGGTTTCACTACAGAACTAGGACTCTGACCTTTCCAATAGAGCAATAGTGCTATGTGTTTTGAGTGTGGTTTTCAGTTATGGGAGTCCAGTGTTCGTGCGACAGCCAACCTATCCATACACAGTGAACCTAAATACTGATTTCTGATTTGGGGAAAAAACATATTGCATGTGTTTTGGGAATGTTTTACTTTTGATCTCTTTTGAGTCAACTAACCAGGTATAACTTATTGACTGTGGCACACCTGTTTCTTTAAGGATGCCTCCACATTGAATTCCATACAGGAATCTAGATAGAGTTCATGATAATGGCCCACCGAGTAATGAGCCTTTGGTGTAGGGACCTCTTACTGTGATAATGCCTTAGTGTTGTGCACCAGTAGTACCACCAACCATTATGTTGTAGTTACCACCATCCCCACTAGCAGATTGTGCATGACGAATGAGCACATTTCACAAGTTCTAGTAGTAGGGGCCTTTGAGTTTTCAGTGTGAGACAGATCCCTAGGCAACTGAGGACTACCTAGAGGCATTGGAATATATTTCTACCTAGTTGAGACACAAGAAGATCAAATGGTGTTCCCAGTTTCTATCCTCTTCCAGGGAACAATAGGGAGATGGTGGAGCCTGGCGGACCAGTTACATGATGAGATAGCCCTCACCGTGATGGAGTTTGAGAGACTTTTCATGGAAGAGTTTTTTACAGCGACACTACGATATGTGTGTATTATAGAACTTCTACACTTATAGAATGGAAGCCTGATAGTTTCCCATTACTCAGAGAGATTCATTGACCTATCGCGCTACTACACCGACAGGGTACGGTACCTTTTCTTCAGGGCTCGGACCATTTAGCAGGGTCTCCAGAGGGAGATCATAGCATCGATGAAATTTCTTAATATCCCAACATAGGATGGAGTGCTCAAGCGAGCTTGATTGGTGGAGAGATTATTATCTGTGTAGGCACCGATGGTGAGAGCCACCACCAGACGATAGGTAGCCGAGTCATCTGCAGTAGGAAGTAGGCATATGACTCAGAGGACGAAGTGGGCTAGAACTTTTGGAGGATGACCCCTGGATGTATGGTCAAATGTGCGGAGCTCCCTTGGTTGAGCATGCCAGAATATAAGCATACTATGTTTCACATGAAGAGAGTAGTGCCACATGGGTCGCAACTACCTAACCCACCATATCAATGATCTGCAGATGGTCGAGGGACCGCCAAGGTAGAGGCATAGATTTGACCAAGGAGGTCCGCAGGATGATGGATGTGGTAGAGGAAAAGGTTGGGTAGTGGGTGGTGGGAGGGGATTTAAGGTTCTTCCGCCACCACCTCTACGTGGTCCACCCCTTCCTTAGGGTGAAGGAGGATAGGGATGAGCTCAGCTTTAGGAAATTAAGGCCTATGACCATGGTGATCTAGAGATGACTCGAGATACGATTGATGTATACTCCACCATCTCTATAGTACATATAGACTCACATGCCAGTAACTATTTGATTACCACACACTCATTTGGGACTCATTAATTTTGGTAGAGCCATTGGCTCGATCGTTACATTTGAAGACTCCAACGGGAGAGGATTTTACAATTACACACTTGTTCCGGCAGTGTGAGCTTACTCTAGGAGACAAGAGCTTTGTATAGTATCTCCTAGTAGTAGAATTGAGGCCTTATGATGTCATATTGGGTATGGACTAGTTATCCATAGTCCATGCTTGGATTGAATGTTTTAGGCCCATGTGCGGTGTGTCTGCGAGTATGTGATTAGGTTTTACTTCACCAGTGAGAAGGGATACTTTGCAGCACAGGATGAAATTTCTTGGAAGAAGGTGCATCTGATCACTCATCAGTTGTCTAGCCTTACCCTTAGAGCAGTTGATGTGTGGTGTCTAATTTATCTTGTAGTGGTGGACCAGTATGCTGATGTCTTTCTTGATGATGTTCCGGGTCTACCTTCTCACAGAGAGGTAGACTTCAACATTGACTTTAACCCTGGGACGACACTGATATGTACACCAGCATATTTTATGGATCCCATAGAGCTTTGCGAGTTGCGGGTATAGCTGGAAGACATGAAGATGAAGGGGTTCTTAAGGCCCAGTGTTTCTCCGTGGGAATCCCCAATTTTTTTCACCAAGAAGGCAGATGAGAGTCTGAGGATTTGTGTGGACTATCGGCTCCTGAACAAATTTAGTGTTAAGAACAAGTATCCACTCCTGAGGATTTATGATCTCTTCGACCAGATGAAGGGAGATCAATGGATTTCTAAGATAGACCTCATATTAGGATATCATCAGCTCATACTATAAGATGAGGACGTACCAAATATGGCTTCTATATGTCAGTATGCCATTATGAGTTCTTGGTAATTCCCTACAGCATAACCAATACTACAGAAGTGATCATGGGGCTCATTAATAGGATCTTCCAGCCTTACTGTGATCACTTCTTGGTAGTCATCATTGAAGAAGTCATGATATATTCGGTGTCAAATGAGGATCACACCAGACACCTTAATATAGGTATGGATACACTCTGAGAGAACCAAAATTATGGAAATCTCTCTTAGTTCTAGTTCTAGATACAGGAAGCACACTTCTTGGGTAATTTTATCTCAGAGGCTGGAGTTTTAGTGGATCCAGCAAAGATAGAGGCATTTCTTTTTTGGGATCCACCCATGAGTGTGATAGAGGAGTGACGTTTCCTAGGATTGGATAGGTACTGCCTGTGATTCGTACCTGAATTTTCCATAGTGGTGACACCCTTGTCATCTTTGAAAAAGAAGGGACAACCCTTCATGACGATGAAGAGGTTCCAATAGATTTTTCAGAAGTTTAGGCTAATACTTATGAGTTCCCCCATCTTGAGACTACCATAAAAGGGAGTTGGGTATGTAGTATACTGCGACATATTTGATACCAGACTAGATTGTGTCTGGATTCTAGAGTGAGTAGTGATCACATACAACTCATGACAGTTAAGACAACATGAGACGAACCATGATACCCATGACCTAGGTTTATCATCAGTGGTCTTTGCACTGAAGTTGTGGTGGCACTACATTATGGGTGAACTATTTACTGTTTACTTTGATCACAAGTGTCTTAGGTTTATTTTCATGCAGAAGGGCCTAAACCTGAGACAACAGCAATTGATGAAGTTCCTCTTGGACTATTAATTTGTTATAGTCTACACTCATGGGAAGGGAAACATAGTAGAAGACACACTCATCAGGAGGTGTGGTCTACAGTTTCTGAGTGAGGAGACCAAGCTTCTAGTCGCATTGTAGTTATCCTTTGTGGATAGTTGTTCACGCCCTTTTCCATCATAGAGTCTAGAGAATGGAAAAGAGGAATACCTTAAGCACAAGAAGAGTAATACTTTGAAGAACATCAAAAATTGACAAAGACATGAAAAACTAACCTTCAAATAAGAGGTCACACAAGTTTCCTTCTGGTCACACATGTCACTTGGGCGCCACATATGGGTCGTGCAAGTCACTTGGGCACCCTATTCCTTTTTTCGCCCAAGGTGCCCAGTGGCCTATAAATAGCCCCTGTGAGCCCCCCATTTCAAAGACGAATTTTCAAAAACATATATTTTGGCTCTGGTCACCCAAATCATTTTCTGACATCTTCCGAACACTTATAAGGTAATTCTTCACCTAGAACGGAAGGTCTAAAGAGGAATAATAAGACATAAGTATTAGATCTCATCAATACATGCGTGCTTAAGTGTCCATCCTTTAAGGGAAGTAAAGACACTTGCGCGCAACCTTTCCCTCTCAAAGGAACTTGTGTTCCACCCTTCTGTATGACTCTAGGGATGATACTAATGACTTGAGTTCATAGACGACCAACTATTACCCTATGGATTCTTCATCACCTAAGGTGACTCATGTTGTGGAAGTGTACTTTCTCGACCGGGACTTGCACGCCAAAATAGTACTTGCGTTCCTCCTTCCTAGTCACCTACATTCTTCAAATCCACCTATCGACTTCATAGATAGCCTTCAAAAACCTATTCAAATCCATTTGTGTCATGGTTCCTTTGTTGGATTTCGTATCTAAGAGGAATTCATTGAGCCTCCTTTTCAAGAGTAAACCCCAAATTACATGTCCTCTTAATATGGGCCTCATTCTTAGGAGTAAGTCCCAATCATAATTTCCCTTATTTCGGCCTCCTTCTTAGGAGTAAGATCCATCCTTAATTTCTTTTGATTTGGGATTCCTTTTTAGGAGTAAGTCCCAGGTTATAATCCCAAATCTCCATAATGTAAAAAAACCTTTATAGACCCTGCTCTTGGGCAGTAATACTTATGTAAGCCCCACATCATTTCTTATGATTTTATCTTTCATTGAATAATCATCAGTTTTTACTAATACCTCTTGTTTCTCACACCGAGCATGACTCACGTGATCATAGAGCGTAAAAGAAATTATGACATCTCTCATTGGGCCATTAATCATGCATAAACATCATACATATTCTCCCGAACAATGTGGACTTTGATCTCTACCTTAAAAGTAAAGTACATAAGAACACTTTCTAAGGTTCAATCCCATATTTAATTAATTCGTTTTCCATCCTATATGACATTAAACTATAACCTTCTTACCGAACTACGTGGGTTCTGATACCTTTCTTTTTAAGGATACGTTGGTAGCCCATCTGCGGGTACAATCCCAACTCTGAAATAATCTTGTCTTTCTGAATGACAATAAATTTCAAGTGCCCCACTGAGTGGATTTAAAACTAGTATGGTCATCATAATGACCAATATATTTCTATATAATGTATGGAAGGATACCATTGACTAAAAATCTCTAATTCATATGGATGATTCTCTATTGATGAATAACCTAAAATACATATAAAAGACTCTCCAAATTCCCTACATATCAATCATTGATTGCAAGATCAAAAGGGAAAACTCATTTTCATGCTTGGAAAATTAATAATGATTTGTGTACATAACATAAATATATAAGACAATCCTGGGGTAGACAATAATTCCCCCAAAAGGTCTGATGAGTATGACCTCCCATCCTCTCGACCAATCCAAATTATTAAGCCTCATCAGTCTACATCTAATGAGCACCTACCTTTGGATAGTAGGTCCAAATAGATATAGAATCATTGGATGTTTCTGGTTCTACGAATAAACCCGTTAGAAACTGATTGGGAAGTTTGAACCTTAAAAAAACAAGGTCATACCCATTTCCATAAGGAAAACAAGTGGTGAACCCGATGTGAATCCTTACCAAAGTTAAATGATGTTTTACCTATTTGTTAGTCCCCTATTTAACTCAATGTGATGGTGATCAAAGAAATCTATAACATATGTGTTAATAAAAAAGATGTAGTCTAGCCAAGATTATTTAGATTATGTTTGTTATATCAAACATGCACTCTTTTCCAAGATATCTCTGCAATACAAAAATGGCTTCTTCAATGTTCACACTGGTGAATGCCTTGGCTGCTACTCCGACTGGATCCTCATCCACTCTGAGGAAGACATCACCTACTCAGTGTCTTCAATGATGGGTCTCAAATGCATTGGTGAGGGAATACCATCAACATGGTACTATCCCGACTCGGGAGGCCTCTCGACAAGCCCTCCATGTTTATACCTCACCCTAGTTTTTCGGACAGCAATGACCAGTGGTCAAGAAGAAGGTGGTGCCAACAACCATCTCCAACTATTTCAGGTCGTTATCCCTGGAACACAATCACTAGTCTCTCCCATATTATAGAGAGGTAAATGAAGAGTTCACATATGGCCTCAATTCAAGAAGACAGGAGTCCTTCCCGAGGGCTCCCATCAACAATCACTGCCAAACTCGTGAGGTAGTGCACCTTCAACATGATGAGGGTATCACCTTTAGGGGTTTGACTCAGGTTCCTCAAACCCGAGCACGCAAGACGAACTGTCAGAGGTGAAATTCGGACAACAGGGAGTAGGTTCTTACATCTTCCCCCTCTAGAGAAGTCCATCAAGATAACTTGATGGAAGACAATGAGCATGCATATACTCCCGTTCGTCCTAATGTTACTGCCCAAGAAACTCATCTGGCTGTAACATGCCAATCCTGCCCGGCAATTACAGTGGAGTATTATAGGCAGGCATATACACCTATTTATAATTCATCATCTTGTCAGTAGGCTCGTCTGACTGCAACCAAGGAAACTCGCCAATTAAATATGGTGGAGAACAATCACCAGGAACATACACCTGAAATTCATTAGGTTAACCAACAGTCTCATTTGGTAGCACCCAGAGATGTCAATTGGAAAGCTCCAATGACAAGCAGGAGGCAGACAAATTTTTTTTCACCCACATATGAGTACTGTTAGAATTCACTAACTTGAAAAGGAGGACATGAGCAGGAAAACACACCTACTCCAAGTACGGAATGGACGTATTCTCCCGTTCTGTCAGCTGAAGTCACCAAGCACATTCTAACAATGGTGAAAGAGCAGAAGAAAATAGCTGCCCATTATCTGGATGCCTGCCAGAATATTATAACAACTTCAGCAGCATCACAGGGAAAGAATAATAAATCTATCCCTATTAGTGGAGTGACTCATCAAAATATCACTCTGGAGCAGATACACACCTCTATCCCAGTCCAGGAGGGTTGTGGGGCATACTCCCCCATGTCATACGGACAATCAATTAAGGCACATACACCTCATTTGAATGAAGATAATCAGCCTAACCTGACCATTTCTCCTAAGAAGGAACACACACCTTCCCATAATAACCACTTTCATCAACAAGTGGTTTCCAAAGTGAGTAAGAAGGCATAAAAGAAAAAGAACCATCCAGCATAGTCGAGAAATCAAGATCCAATAAGCAATAAGGCCTTGCTCGGTGTTGGAGTTCTTGATGCACTTAGACAATTTTGTATTTCAGCTCAAGATTCTACTCTCTCTTTTCTAGATTCTGGAAGTAACAACAATAATTCCCAAGGTCTTCATCAGAAATTTCCTAATGAATTCTTGCTTCATGACAGTTTGGTCGATCTTGAAGTATCATCCTCGGATGAGAGCCATAATAACCCTCTACCTGGCCAGAAGACTAAGGAGCAAGATTTTTTATCTTTTGCTATAAACCACCATGGTGGTCCACCCCATGATGATGAATTTAGCTGTGAAAGTCCTCTCTATAGAAGTAATTCACGTTGCCTAGAAAATTATTCAAAGGACAATGCAGTAATGAGAAATCCCTCTTATCTTGAGGCACATGAAAATATGAAGCTAGTGATGTCTGATGCTTTACCACTATCAAGTGAAATAATTTCTTAATTAGAAGATATATCGGGGTGTAGATCATTATCCGATCCACCCCTGGGTCATTCATCTTCTAATTTGAGAATTGAATTCACTACCAATATTGTTGAATATGATGAAGCCACAAAGATGCACCAGCTTTTGTCCAATAAGGTAGAAGATTCTTCATCAAATGATAAAGAGGAAGTGCTAAATATGAGAAAAAAACTGGCGAATGGTGATTTACCAGTCATGTTTTTTCATTTGGCTGACTTTCAGTATGATATTCCGGAAATGTTGATAGAAGATTGTATTCATGATATTCGTCTCAACATGTGGAAAACTCTTAGTCACATAAAAAGGAAAATATTATCTTATAATGAATATGAAAATCATGTTAATATAATGGAAGGTTTACAACACCAAATTGACTTGGAATCTCTCTTAGTTTCCCGATATCCAAAGGTCAAAAAGCAGTAGAGAGCCCTTCAGCGTGCATGCCTTAGTGTGTTAAAAAGGTTGCACCCATTAATTACCAATGCCCCATCTGGTATTCATATAAGGGGATGGGATGTTTATGGAGAACTTTATTTCACTTTACTATTCGGTCAAAAAATCCCACCAAAGGTGGTCTCATACAATGTTATTTCCTATGGATGGCCACATCTTGCTGGTTTTGTGCATAATCAAAGGATTTCCCAAGAACATGCCTCAACTAGTTCTTCCCAAAGTTAGGCATATAAAGAACAAGTTGTCGAATTACTCTTTCATAAAGTAAATGAAAATATTGAACAAGCTTCTCATTTAGAGCATTCACATCATCAGGTGAAAAAAGTGTTAGAAATAATCCAACGTTCATCTGAGCCAGGTGATTTGAGTGGATGTCGGATAATGCAGCCGGCTAATTTTCTGGAAAAAGTCCGCAAAATCCGGAGATGTTTTAAGAATGTTTTAGATGTAGCGTCTCAAGATCCACCTTATCTTTCCAGACTGAGGTCTCTTTTAATCCATCCCTCAGGATCAATAGATATTATTTGAGGAGCTGAGCAGGAATAGCAGGAATAACCCCTATCCACCAGACTGGGGACATTTTCAAATTATCAATCTCTTACTCAGTGAAAGTTAGTCTTCTCTCGATTAGGGAAGAAGCCATAAGAGGAACGCAGAGCAAAATTATCAGAAGACTCCCTCCACATTATGGTTTATTAAGAAGTTCTTGAGGGATCAACCAAATAGAAGGCAATGTCTCATCAAGGACGTGGAAGAAGACAGTATCGTAGAAATGCCGACAGAAGGGATGCAATGTGTTATGAATTGATAAATGTCATCAATGTAATTTTCACTGATCCCCAAGAACATGAGGTTCACTCAGTGGAATCAGATGAAGATGTTCCTATTCAAGAGGTTAGACACATAGAAATAAAGGAAGAAGGTGTGCGTACTAGAAGCTAGAGGTTTCCCAGAGGCAAGATATTCTTTTGGGTAATTCCCTTCCATACTCTAGAAAGGAACATGTGATGGAAAAGGGTAAAAGTCAGGTTACATCCCACCCTACCACTGTAGAAGGCCAATCACTCTCATTAGAGGAAAGGTTTGCATGGCAGGAAGAAGAAATGAAGGAGTTAAGGTGGTTAAATACAGAACTACTTCAAGGTAGTATTCTTCCTAAGCATGCTAGAGTCATCCAGTCAATGTAATTCATTGCATCTACTGGGATGGATCAAGAATATCCCCCTTTACAAGTACACCCTCACAGGTCCAATCCTATGGGCCATGTGTGACAACAATTGGTAGTACTACCATCAGTTGTAGTACCAGTAACCACACCAGTCCAAACATCAGTTATTGAACCTGCTCATGTCCAAGCTGAACCAAATGTTTCTCAAAAATTAATAACCGCCATTGAGTCATTAATAGATCTGTTGGAAGCTATGGACAGAAAATGTGCACAAGTGAAACTAGAAAAGAATGCTTACCCTGAATGGGTTGATGCAATTCCTCCCCCATAAAATTTTGCGAATACCACATTCCAAATTTTTAATGGTTTTGGAGATCCAGAACAGAAAATAACACATAATGTTTCTCGCTGTGATCCTGTGATGGGAAATCCTCAACAACAATAAGTATTTAAGATCAGGTGTTTTGTGCAGTCATTACATGGGCCTGCTTTTGTCTGGTATATAAGTTTGCAATCTCGGTCAATTACTGGGTGGGAACATCTCCATCAATGATTTCTTCTTCAATTTATCTCAATGTTTCCAAAGACGATAATTTTTTATCATACCAATTGTAAGGAAAGGGAAAATGAAAGAGTTTCAGATTTCATTGCTCGATGTAAAGGGTTAACATATTCCATTGGTTTAGCACTCCCTCAAGAAAAATTGTTTCCAATCTGTGTGGCAAATTTGTGTGATGAATTATGCACACAGTTGATCCCTCTGAAATACACAAGAGGGATTTGAGACCTTTCTTAAGTAGATCAGTAGATCTAAGACTCTCTTACAAAGACTAAGGATAAAACTCGTGTAATTCCATCAGTTCTAGGAAGGATAATAGGGAAAGCAGAGACCACTACAATTACACTTAAACAAGCACCTGTAACTGCATCCACTTCAAAAACTTCAGTATATTGATGGGCTCCACCTCCTAAGCATCAACAAAAACAACCACCTTGTGAATATGATAAAAGAGATCAAAGGCGGAAACAATTTTAATATTTGAAGAACAATGTTTATTCTTTCAAGAATAAACATGTTCTTGGATACTTCATCTCGGCTCTAGAAAACAATCTGGTTCAGTTGCCTAGTCCCAAAAGGCCGAACAAGGAAGGAGATAAAGACCTCCCCAACTATTTCCCATTTCATCAGATGTTGGGGCATCCCATTCAAGAGAGTTTTGTCTTCAAAGAACTCCTACAAAAGATGGTGGACTCTGGACAGGTAAAACTGAATGGTTCTTTAGCCCAGGTAGCATGTGTTACTGCTACTGATCCAGAGGAATAAGGCAAGTTGGATGAAGTCAAAAGTAAAAATGCATAGAAATATGATGATTGGATGGTCAGGAAAATGATCAACTGAACTCATGTCATTTTACAAACAAAATTGAATCAACCAATTGTTTCTTCTTCTATGAATTCCACAACAAAACCCCCTTCATTAGAAGGATAATCGTCAAAGAGGAGGCATAATTTAATGAAAGAAGAGCAGACATAAGAAGATGAGTTCATATCAAAGGCTAAATTATCTTTGAATCTGTGAGATTTTATGCCATCTACTTCAAAAGCATGGGCACCACCCCATCAAATGGTACAACGTGAACTAGCTAATCAGGCAGAATCGTCATCAGATGAAGTGTTGATCTTTTGTTCTTTAACATGATTCACTTAACGTATCTATATGCCAGGAACAATTTCGATATTGATGAACCTGAGTTCCCTGTATCAAATAGAGAAATTAGAGGAAGAGACAGAGGTATAGGATATGGGGGAATATTTGGGTATTCCAGAAGCTAGTATTTCAATCCTACCCCTTCTAGAACTATATATGTCGTAGCAAATCATGGAAAAGCCCTTCAGGGAGCTCAATAGGAACAAGATAGATCTTCTACACAGGGTAGAATCAATCCTGGCATAGTTATTTTGGAGGTTCGATTAGAGGTTACACATTCTTCCTCTTAGCAAATAAATAGGCCTAGTTGGTCTAATATGCCAAACCCAAAAGTATTTCTAACTCCTACCCTGATACGAGAAACATCTAATTCTAAAGAATCAACCTCTAAGGCACTTACAAAACCACAGTTTCCTATTGGAAAAAGTAGACATTTGGATCAAAAGTATGATGTCTCAAAACATTTGGCCCATGTACCGGCCATGTTATCAATTCTGGATGCCTTGAATCTATAAAACGATCTTTGGGAGGTGCTTATTGAGGCTTCGTCAATTGATTAGGAATTCAAAACTGAAATTGTTGCAGCTGAGGACAAACATATAGAGAATGATCTTGCAGAATTCCATGAAGTGATATGTTTTTCAGATGAAGATGAAGATAATATTGTACATGTACATATTCGACCGTTGTATTTATCTAGAAAGGTAAATGATGTGGACATCCAACGAGAATTCATTGATAATGGTTCAGGAGTCAACCTCATCCCTATTCGTACCCTTCATCGATTGGGTCTCACCGAATCTGATTTATCTCCATCTACATTGATGTTGCAAGGATATGATAAAAATGAACAAGAAGATCTAGGCTAGATTACACTCAGAACTCAGTTTGGAGACCTTGTGTCTAATTCAAATATCATGGTTGTTCTTCATGACGCAACCTTCAACATTTTTCTTGGAACACCATGGCTACATCAACATGCGGCTATACCTTCATCATACCATAAAGGTCTCAAATGTTGTTTTAATGGATAAATTGGGACATTGTATGGGGATAAAGACCCATTCAAAACATGTGAATCTCAATACATTGAGGCAGAATTCTATCACATAGAGGGAATGGAGAAATCCACGACAAAGGAGGTTACCCAAATTAACCCTCCAAATGGTTTGAAAAAGATTCCATTAAACTTTTTCATACATGTGAGAACATATTATGTGTTTCCTATCATTCAAATTGATAGGATAGACCCAAATGCAAACACTCTTATGGAAACTTACATAATGTCAATTACGGCAATTTAGCCAGATAGCATGGGATAAATTGTTAATTGGCCAATCAATGATGGAAGATTAAATGGATATGTCTTCATTTCATCCTCTGAAATCCAGAAATTTTGTACTACATCAACCAAGGCAGAATAAATTATGGCAATGCCAGAGGAGAATGATGGTGACCCTTCATCATCAGTAGGGTCAGAAATGGTAGCCACTTCTTCAAGATGTTCATGTTTTAACTTTCCCCAGATCATGAAAATTATGCATCATCATCTACTACGCAAGTAGAAATAAAACAAGTAACAAATATTGAAGAAGAAGGGGATGATCCCAGGGATGCTCCTATAGTATTTGAAGAAGGTATCTCTACCACTTTGGATGACCTCAGAGAAATAAATCTGGGTACAAAAGAAGATCCACGCCCCCACTTTAATTATTGAGGCTGTGACTCTTGAAGAGAAAGAAATGTATACTTAATTTTTAAAGCAAAATCAAGATGTATTTTCATGGAATTATACAGAAATGCCAGGTTTTGATCTTGATGCTGCCACTCATAATTTGGGTTTTCCAGACGAACATCGAGGATTGAAGAAAGCCGCAAGAAGAACACACCCAACTTATGCCTCCAAATCTTAAGCCAAAGTGGATAACATTATCAAGGATAACTTCATCAGAGAGGTTCAATATCCAAAATTATTAGCTAATATTGTCCTAGTAAAAAATAAGAAAGGAAAAATTAGAGTTTGTATTGACTTCAAAGATCTCAATCGGCATTGTCCCAAGGATAATTTTCCAGTTCGAATCATAGAACTCTTAATTGATGCAACAACTGGATACGAAGGTCTTTCTTTCATGGATGGTTATTCTGGGTACAATGAAATACGAATGGCCCTAAAGGATGAGGAGTCTATAGCTTTCAGATCCCCTCAAGGTCTGCTTTTCTATTGGGTAATTCCCTTTGGCCTGAAAAATGCAGGTGAAATGTATTAATGTGCCATGATCTATATCTTCAAACCCTTTTTAGAGAAATTTGTTTAATGTTATGTGGATGATTTGGTGGTTAAATACAGACAACATTATGATCACTTGAATTAACTGGAAATCATATTCAACAGACATCGACAACACAATTTGAATATGAACCCCTTGAAATGTGCTTTTGGGGAAACCTCTGGAAAATTTCTCGGCTTTTTTTCACGCCATCGTGGTATCAAAGTTGATTCTGAGAAGACAAAATCAATCCTTGGTATGTCCCCTCCTCGGAATTTGAAGGAATTGATATGACTTCAATGAAACTTGGCCTATAGTCAGAGTTTCATCGCCAATCTGGAAGGAAATGTTTACCTTTCACAAAATTAATGAAGAAGGGAGTCCCTTACCAGTGGACTGAAGAATTTCAAGAATCATTCAATATTATCAAAAATATATCTTCATTCCACTGGTATTAATGCCACCCATTTAAGGAAGACCACTTATTCTTTATGTGACAGCTTTAGAGAAATCATTGCGTGCCTTCCTTGCTCAAAAGAATGATTCTAGGAATGAAAACAACCTTTACTATCGTAGTTGGATAGTGATTGTGGTAGAAACTCGATATTAAATTATTGAAAAGTGTTGTTTAGCATTAATATTTGGAGTTCAGAAATTGAGACACTACCTGCAACATCATGAGATCCAATTGGTACCTCGCAATATCCCGCTCAAATTTCTCCTTAGTCGTCCAATGCATACAGGACGTTTGGCAATGTGGGCAGTTAGTTTTCAGCAGTTTGATATCTAGTATGTGTCTCAAAAGGCATTAAAAGGCCAATATCTGGCTGATTTCCTTAGTAAAAACCCATTTGTAGAAGATACATCTTCAAATATTGAACTTTCTAATGAGGAAGTCTTCTATATTCAAGATAATCCTCAATAATGGGAAATGTACTTTGATGGTGCTTCCATAAGTCCAATAGGGAATAAAATGGAAGATCCAAAATTCAACAATGTTGGGTTAGGAATTGTGTTTATTTCCCCAGAAAATGTGCTTCTACCTTATTCATTTTTATTGTTGGAAGGTGGTACAAATAATGAAGCAGAATATCAAGCTCTTATTGCAGGATTGGAGTTGTCTCTTCAGGCATAGTTGAATCACTTAAAGATAAAAGGTGATTTTATTTGGTAATCAAACAAATCAATGGGGATTATGCCATCATAAAAGAAGAGTTAATCCCTTTGTGTGATTACTTTAGAGAGTTAATGGTGGAATTTCCTTCAAAACTGACATTTTCTTATGTCCCACGATCACCAAATTCCCAAGCTGATGCACTGGATAATATAGCCACAGCCCTGGAAAATCCAAACCAGGACGAAACAATCATCAGTATTGCTCACTATCATGTATTTGCACCTTTTTTTTCAAATCAAAATAGAGTAAATTAATGAAATCAGTCTCATTTCTTAGTCATATGGTCATACTACAAGATGGATGACACATATCAGGGAATACCTTCAAAATGGAACACTCCCACCTGAAAGAGCCGGGGAAGAACAAGTCTGGCGACGTGTGGTCAATTTTACTCTTTATGATATCCCAGATCACCAAAAAATTCTCTACAAGCGAGGTTTTGATGGAATTATCTTTAGATGTAATGATGGTGAAGAGACAATGGCTGTCATGAATGAAGTACATACAGGAGTTTGTGGGGCCCATCAATCTGGACATAGAATATCTAATCAAATTCTAAGGCTTGGATACTTCTAGCCTACAATGATACAAGATTATATTGATTTCACTAAGAAGTTTCATTCTTGCCAAGTATATAACAATTTCATTCATCAACCACCAGATTTTCTCCATACAGCTAAATACTCATTTCCATTTGCCACATGGGGAATGGATGTAGTAGGAACTTACCCTTTGGCTACATCCAAGCAGTTTAAGTATATTCTTACTACTGCTGACTTCTTTTCCAAATGGGCAGAGGAAATACCTCTCCAAGAAGTTAGTTCTGAAAGAATTATTATGTAACACCCCAAGATTTCATAGTGTGTTATTCAACAACTTGCACTACATGCAACACTGAGTTCAATTGAACCATGACTTACCAAAAAAAAGCCATTAAAAGAGGTCATGAATAGTATTAACTAAATTTTAAACTTCATATAATCCTTATAATTTTAGAATCCATATTATGAGTTTCTTAGTCATAATGCAAGAACAGATTCATTTTCAGTATTGCACTTTTATCAACTTTTGATAGTGAAACCTTTTTAGATACTATATTTTAAACTTTTTGACTAAATGGGGACATCAAAAATTTAAAATGAAACATCCCAAGCTTCCACGGTACGCTTTCCTTTGAATAAAACAGTAGCGTGTGTTGTACGCAACTTCGAGTTCTAACACACCGTAACCAATCAAACTAGCTGTTATGAATAGTAATACCTACTTTTTGAAATTATATATTTTATATTTTAAAATGGACTTCATTTTTGGAATCGGAATATCAAATTTAGCCTAAGGTGAAATTTTGGTACTTTTCGGATAACTTTCATATTTTGATGAATAGTGAAAATTACTAAATTTTAATTAAAAACAACTTTTTTAATCAAAATAATTAATAGTGATAAATTATGAATTTGAGTGGTTTTAAAATATATTTAGAATATATTTTTACTATTTAATATAATGTTGGTCATTGGACATAATTTTACAATTAAAACGAACATAAACAAGTGTCAATCTTTTGATAGTTATTATCTCTTAAAAACACGCTTTTTGTTTTGACAGCGGGAATTAATTTTAAATTAATTTCTGCCACTTCTGTGTTTTGAATTTAGGAAAATGGATTCCATATTTGGAATCAGGATGTTCAAATTGTGTAAATAGGTAACTTTTATTTTTAGACATTTTGAATAATTACTGCGGTAAATATTTTATTTACCATGGTTAAGGGTAAATCCGGTAAATAAGGGTTAAAAAATAATATTATAATAATACTAAATTACCCTAAAACTTGTCTTAAACCTATTGGTTGATACATGGTCGACCATGAGCATCTTTGGGTCTATTTTGGGACCCCATGGATCCACTTGTAAGTGATAATGACACTTTATTTTAATTTAGTTAAAATGAATACAAAAATGACACAAGCATATATCTTTTAGAACAACAATTGTTAAATAGGGTTATATATGTTGGATTTTAGATTATAAATATTCATTGAAAAGCTAAAAAGATTTCCTACATAATGATATTTTATTTATAATTTTTAGACATTAAATAAGTTATTTTATTTATGACACAATGATGATGCAGTAATTACTATAATAGTGAAAAATTAAAATAATTGATATTATAAATACCCAAACAAATATAATATGAAACTTTTAATGAATTAAACTAATTTTCTAGGATAATATGATATATTAGGATTGATGTAATTGACTTTTTTCGAAGTAATCAATCTGTTATGAGTTTCACAAAAATCAACTATTGAATAGTGTCAAAATTGACATAAAAGAGTTCTTAAAACAAATATTATATTATTAATTGATATTAAATTCCTAAAAATCTAAGGTTCGGCCAAGAGACTTATATCAGAATAGGTGCATCATTAATGGACAACTTGGGGGTCGCTTTGATGTATATAGTATGTTTATTAACCATATTATATAAAAATACAAAGAGACATTGTAAAAGTGAAACTAATTAACTTAGAGTTAATACTTAAAGATAAGGTTAATATAAGTACCCAAACCTGTCTAAATTCTATTTTTTTAGTGGTTTTCGACCTATACCCACCTTAGACTTTGAATAGTCAACTTTGGAGCCATTGGAAACCGAATATGAATTTATTATAAATTAATATTTCTAGCTTTTCCAAAGGTGCCCCTCACCCCTCTTATAAAAGGGAACTCCTCCTTCTCATTTCTTCACACCTTCAAAGCTTTTTGGTTCGGCCAAACTCTGCCCAAATACTCTCCCAACATCCCTCACTACAACCTAGAGGCCTTAGTTTGATCAGAAAGCCAACCTATGGAGCCCTTTTGATCAAATCAAAAGGAAGAACCCGAAGAAGAGGTAATGATTTCACCACCCTTTTCTAAGTTCATTTCTTCTTCCACTTCTTCTTCCTTTGTTCTTACCATTCTAAAATAATAACTCCAGTATCTCACATATACTGTGATGTTATTATAAGTATGTTACAACCATATTCATTATTCTATCCACCCTTTGAATAACATGTCACCATACGTGCGTACGTACGGCTTACCGTCTCCACGTCGTGGTGTAATTGTTAATCAATATAATATTATTTGGATGGGTATAATAATGATGTGTAACTCATGTAAATAATAAATATAACATGTTAATGATTCTGTATATATGATATACCATTCATTTATATATTATTTTAATATCAAAAGAATGATATTGTCGCTCGTGCGTACTTACGGACTACCGTCTCCACGAACGCGATGAGATTCATTCTCCATCGTATCCATTCAAGTATAATTATCATTTGATGATTTAAAAATGATGTTTAAGGACTAGATATCATTCTGGATATAAATAAGATACAAAAACCATGGCTTATGTAACAAAACATATAAAAGAAAATGAGTAAGTTAACTCCCGAAACGACGATAATTCTAAGATATTATTAACAAATCAATGTTAAAAGATCATATATGATATCATATTATTATATATGATTCTTGTATAATTTAATAACAACTATTTCACCATTATACAGGAGGTTAACCTACCCCAACCAAGGAAAAGTACAAGGTAAGGGTTATTTCACAATCTCTTCATTATCCGAGGTTGTTTATACGTAATAATCTACTGGGATATCTTTATCATCCACATCCATGTTTCTTAGAAATGTATTTCAAAACATTTTTACTATTTACAAGAATATGGGTTAAAGTCATTTATACCCTTGTTTGACTTTTTATAAGAGGTTTATAAAGGAATTTTTCCGTCGTTTTCAAAACAAGGTCCTTTTTTAACCTTTTCGACAGAATTGAGGTAAGAATATTTTTTTTAACTTATACGGCGGGTGCGGTTATTTTACGCCGTTATAAAATATTCAAAGATTTCCTTACAAGCTTATAAGAATATTTTCAAAGAAAATGTATTATTTTATATGGATCTTAAATGATTTCAAAATAAAAGGAGATATTTCTTTAAAAAGAATTTTGATTTCATCTACGTCAACATCCTTTGATGGATTTTAAGATTATTTGAAGTTGATTTATTATGATACAAAACTTCTATATTGTATTGAAGGTTTTGTGATATGTTTGACTATGGATGTGCTATTTTTATACCATTCATAGTTTATGGTGAAATTATTGACATTTCGTATGCTAGTTTTAATACGAATGTTTATGTTATGTTTAAACCTTTTCATATGGGAATGCATTGGACTTAATAAGTGACGGGTGGAGCCCGCTATAGCTCCTCGATGCATCGGTAGGTCTCATGAGACAAACTAGTGTCTTGGCACAAGGCCTTGACAAAATCTTATTTGTAGTCTTGGCACGAGGCCTGGGCTATGTGGTTATGATAGTCTGGCATTATGCATTCCAACATTATGAAAGTGGTTATTGATTTTTTCATGTGATTATTCGATTAGTAGAATATCCATGTGAATAAGTAAATGGCATTATTTCATTTTATTTATGCCATACCATGTTGAAAGTTCATATTTAAAAGGCTTTTGTTTTAGTTATACATTGCCTTAAATTTTTATTCTTATTTATTAATATTTCCGCTATATTGTTATCCTTACTGGGCATTTGAGCTCACCCCTTTTCTATGTTTTATTTTTCCCAGGATGTGAAGAAGTAAGTTATGAATGACCTGAAGGGATTTTATGAGGGGTTAATAGTGTGTATTGTGGAAACATTATGTTGTTGTAGTAGTTTTTCATTTTATGATGTAATGTAAAATTTATGAATATATCTAGTGTTTCCAAGGCTACTAAACCAATCGGTCTTTCGAGATTTGATCTTTCTAGTGATCATGCCAATGTTATGTAATAATGCACCGACTCTGGGTAACTGGGGTCGGGGCGTTACAGTTGGTATCAGAGGAAGTTTAGTACAAACCTTGGAAGCTAGATTTAGATAAACTCTGATTAGAGCACGTAGACCTAAGATGAACTTTGAGGATTAGTATAGAAGAACTTCCTAGAATTTTGGTATTGTAGAGATTTTGTGAGTTTTCCGAGCAATACATCCCTGTCTGGATACGAGCAGGTAGAGGCGGCTCTGGCACAGATGTACCTAGGGGTAAAACCCGAAAACACCGCTTTGAGCTAGACTCGAACGGGAACTGGTGCATGACAACGGGCCTTGCTGCACTCTTGGTTACGACACTCCCGGGGGATATGCTTAGGATAACTCTCACTATCATTACAAATCATTATGAAGGGTTTATGAGTATATACTTCCTCAAAGAAAACATTTTTATGATTATGGATTATATCCATAAATAGTTCAATTTATGTTAAGAGTTTTATAAGTATGGGATTATGTATTTGGATTCATAAACTGATCTAGTGTATGCCATTGTTTAGAAATGGTGCCCAGTAGAAGGAATGAGAACTCCAGAAATGCACATGATCCAAAGATAAGGAAGGATCATATGTTTCGTGGTCTTAAGCTAGAATTTATAAGAGAAATAGTCTCCCATGTATTATCATCATATGAAGAAATAATATCATGTGTTGATAAGATAAGTAAAGAGTTTACTGAGTCCTATGGCTTTGAAGGGAATCAAGAGAAGAAAAGGATGGAAGAGAGAAAGATGGATAAAGGGAAAAGGGAAAAGAAGAATTTTCCCATATGTGGTAACTGTGGAAAGAAACACCCTGGAACTTGCCTGAAAGGAATGGGAGTTTGTTATAAGTGTGGAGGAAAAGGGCACAAAGTACATGACTGCAGGGGTAAGAAAATGGTTTCAAATGTACAATGCTTCATTTGCAAGGAGTTTGGACACTACGCGAACCTATGTCCCAGTCATCAGACTATGACGCAAATGATGCTATTGGATAATAATCAAGTTATGATACTATCACAAATGAAGAGGAATGATTAGAGTTCTTATGTTGATTATGTCAATTGAGTGTTGTATCAACAATGTACTTGTTATAATTATTATGGAGTATATAAGGATTGTACTGCAGTACTATTTCATTAAGGACTTAAGATGGTGTGGAACAAAGAAAAGTGACTCAGTAGCAGGTTAAATGTTTGGAAAATATATGGTTGAGAGAATGATAAACCATAATATGGTTCAGATACCGAGGTGGTGATTTTAGAATAATACATGATTGATTTGGATAAATTATATTGGATATTATTGACTACCTTGAAGCTGATTAATGATTTGTATATTCCATCATTGTTGGGGTTTAAAACATTTTTGGATTAATGAAGTATATCCAGCATTATATATGGAATAAGGGAGCATTAATTTAATCAATAAGGAATATGGTAATACATGATGAAGGTATTCATATGCTATTACGGGGTAAAAAGGATCTACATTATGTTTACCTTCCTTATAAATGTTGGACTGTGAGTTTGGACAGAAGTATTTTGGATAGTTCTAGTTTGGATTATTTTGGATTGCCATAAAAGGACAACCCGGAGGTCGGGCGGCAACCCGTCGCGTCCGGCAAGGCTGCGAGACTTGAACCCACAACCGAAGGGCGACAAGGGTGTATCACCTACCACTGGCCCATGATATGTCCTGGATTAAATAATGTAGTTTTTATTAAAAGATCATGTAGATGAATTATAAATTCGTTTATTTTGGAACCCTATACGAATAGTGTAAATGGAATTTTTTTTTACATTCTATTATCTTTTAGAGTGAAAGATGAGTTTATGGTAGAAACTTATTAATGGATAAAACTCTGATTATAAAGTAAGTATATCTCCTTATGATCTTAGCCAATCTCATAAATAAATTCCTCAACATTAATAAAAGTAACTTAGAACAAAAATGTTTCCCTAGATGGTACCTTAAATCATCACTAAATTATGGCTTTGGGATTGTTGGCCTTTTCATAGCCATGTTCTCTACCACTCTCCATCAGATAATTGATGGTTAGATTTCTCTTCCATATCCATATTTTCCTACATGGAACCCTAGTATGTGTTATTTTCGGTAATCTTCATACTTTCCACTCTTTATTTTAAATAGAGGCCTCATTAATTCATTTTTCGATGTGGGATTTCAACTAAGATATTTTGAAATGTCAAAAATGTGTTATCCCAATACCCTATATTTTTTTGAACCGATGGTACTTCAAATCATCATAGATTGATGAGTTTAAGGACCTCAATTTTATACTTTTTGTGATTGATGACCTCAATCACTACCTATAAATATTTACGTTTTTCCTCCAATTATATGTCTTTAATTGCCACCAATGTTCTCCTAATCAAGATCATAATTTGGTGGTGACCCTTTGATTTCTCTTTTCCTCATATTAAGACTAAATTTTAGTAACCCAATTTCCGATGTGGGTTTTCCCACAAATATATTTTCTACTTTCAACCTTTTATTTTTGAAGAACAATTTCAAATTGCGAGGACGCAATTTATTGAAGGAGGGGAGAATGTAACACACCAAGATTTCATAGTGTGTTATTCAACAAATTGCACTACACGCAACACTGAGTTCAATTGAACCATGACTTACCAAAAAAAAGCCATTAAAAGAGGTCATGAATAGTATTAACTAAATTTTAAACTTTATATAATCCTTATAATTTTAGAATCCATATTATGAGTTTCTTAGTCATAATGCAAGAACAGATTCATTTTCAGTATTGCACTTTTATCAACTTTTGATAGTGAAACCTTTTTAGATACTATATTTTAAACTTTTTGACTAAATGGGGACATCAAAAATTTAAAATGAAACATCCCAAGCTTCCACGGTACGCTTTCCTTTGAATAAAACAGTAGCGTGTGTCGTACGCAACTTCGAGTTCTAACACACCGTAACCAATCAAACTAGCTGTTATGAATAGTAATACCTACTTTTTGAAATTATATATTTTATATTTTAAAATGGACTTCATTTTTGGATTCGGAATATCAAATTTAGCCTAAGGTGAAATTTTGGTACTTTTCGGATAACTTTCATATTTTGATGAATAGTGAAAATTACTAAATTTTAATTAAAAACAACTTTTTTAATCAAAATAATTAATAGTGATAAATTATGAATTTGAGTGGTTTTAAAATATATTTAGAATATATTTTTACTATTTAATATAATTTTGGTCATTTGACATAATTTTACAATTAAACCGAACATAAACAAGTGTCAATCTTTTGATAGTTATTATCTCTTAAAAACACGCTTTTTGTTTTGACAGCGGGAATTAATTTTAAATTAATTTCTGCCACTTCTGTGTTTTGAATTTAGGAAAATGGATTCCATATTTGGAATCAGGATGTTCAAATTGTGTAAATAGGTAACTTTTATTTTTAGACATTTTGAATAATTACTGCGGTAAATATTTTATTTACCATGGTTAAGGGTAAATCCGGTAAATAAGGGTTAAAAAATAATATTATAATAATACTAAATTACCCTAAAACGTGTCTTAAACCTATTGGTTGATACATGGTCGACCATGAGCATCTTTGGGTCTATTTTGGGACCCCATGGATCCACTTGTAAGTGATAATGACACATTATTTTAATTTAGTTAAAATGAATACAAAAATGACACAAGCATATATCTTTTAGAACAACAATTTTTACATAGGGTTATATATGTTGGATTTTAGATTATAAATATTCATTGAAAAGATAAAAAGATTTCCTACATAATGATATTTTATTTATAATTTTTATACATTAAATAAATTATTTTATTTATGACACAATGATGATGCAGTAATTACTATAATAGTGAAAAATTAAAATAATTGATATTATAAATACCCAAACAAATATAATATGAAACTTTTAATGAATTAAACTAATTTTCTAGGATAATATGATATATTAGGATTGATTTAATTGACTTTTTTCGAAGTAATCAATCTGTTATGAGTTTCACAAAAATCAACTATTGAATAGTGTCAAAATTGACATAAAAGAGTTCTTAAAAAAAATATTATATTATTGATTGATATTAAATTCATAAAAATCTAAGGTTCGGCCAAGAGACTTATATCATAATATGTTCATCATTAATGGACCACTTGGGGGTCTCTTTGATGTATATAGTAAGTTTATTAACCATATTATATAAAAATACAAAGAGACATTGTAAAAGTGAAACTAATTAACTTAGAGTTAATACTTAAAGATAAGGTTAATATAAGTACCCAAACCTGTCTAAATTCTATTGGTTGAGTGGTTTTCGACCTATCCCCACCTTATCCTTTGAATAGTCAACTTTGGAGCCATTGGAAACTGAATATGAATTTATTATAAATTAATATTTCTAGCTTTTCCAAAGGTGCCCCTCACCCCTCTTATAAAAGGGAACTCCTCCTTCTCATTTCTTCACACCTTCAAAGCTTTTTGGTTCGGCCAAACTCTGCCCAAATACTCTCCCAACATCCCTCACTACAACCTAGAGGCCTTATTTTGATCAGAAAGCCAACCTATGGAGCCCTTTTGATCAAATCAAAAGGAAGAACCCGAAGAAGAGGTAATGATTTCACCACCCTTTTCTAAGTTCATTTCTTCTTCCACTTCTTCTTCCTTTGTTCTTACCATTCTAAAATAATAACTCCAGTATCTCACATATACTGTGATGTTATTATAAGTATGGTACAACCATATTCAGTATTCTATCCACCCTTTGAATAACATGTCACCATACGTGCGTACGTACGGCTTACCGTCTCCACGTCGTGGTGTAATTGTTATTCTATATAATATTATTTGGATTGGTATAATAATGATGTGTAACTCATGTAAATAATAAATATAACATGTTAATGATTCTGTATATATGATATACCATTCATTTATATATTATTTTAATATCAAAAGAATGATATTGTCGCTCGTGCGTACGTACGGACTACCGTCTCCACGAACGCGATGAGATTCATTCTCCATCGTATCCATTCAAGTATAATTATCATTTGATGATTTAAAAATGATGTTTAAGGACTAGATATCATTCTGGATATGAATAAGATACAAAAACCATGGCTTATGTAACAAAACATATAAAATAAAATGAGTAAGTTAACTCCCGAAACGACGATAATTCTAAGATATTATTAACAAATCAATGTTAAAAGATCATATATGATATCATATTATTATATATGATTCTTGTATAATTTAATAACAACTATTTCACCATTATACAGGAGGTTAACCTACCCCAACCAAGGAAAAGTACAAGGTAAGGGTTATTTCATAATCTCTTCATTATCCGAGGTTGTTTATACGTAATAATCTACTGGGATATCTTTATCATCCACATCCATGTTTCTTAGAAATGTATTTCAAAACATTTTTACTATTTACAAGAATATGGGTTAAAGTCATTTATACCCTTGTTTGACTTTTTATAAGAGGTTTATAAAGGAATCTTTCCGTCGTTTTCAAAACAAGGTCCTTTTTTAACCTTTTCGACAGAATTGAGGTAAGAATATTTTTTTTAACTTATACGGCGGGTGCGGTTATTTTACGCCGTTATAAAATCTTCAAAGATTTCCTTACAAGATTATAAGAATATTTTCAAAGAAAATGTTTTATTTTATATGGATCTTAAATGATTTCAAAATAAAAGGAGATATTTCTTTAAAAAGAATTTTGATTTCATCTACGTCAACATCCTTTGATGGATTTTAAGATTATTTGAAGTTGATTTATTATGATACAAAACTTCTATATTGTATTGAAGGTTTTGTGATATGTTTGACTATGGATGTGCTATTTTTATACCATTCATAGTTTATGGTGAAATTATTGACATTTCGTATGCTAGTTTTAATACGAATGTTTATGTTATGTTTAAACCTTTTCATATGGGAATGCATTGGACTTAATAAGTGACGGGTGGAGCCCTCTATAGCTCCTCGATGCATCGGTAGGTCTCATGAGACAAACTAGTGTCTTGGCACAAGGCCTTGACAAAATCTTATTTGTAGTCTTGGCACGAGGCCTGGGCTATGTGGTTATGATAGTCTGGCATTATGCATTCCAACATTATGAAAGTGGTTATTGATTTTTTCATGTGATTATTCGATTAGTAGAATATCCATGTGAATAAGTAAATGGCATTATTTCATTTTATTTATGCCATACCATGTTGAAAGTTCATATTTAAAAGGCTTTTGTTTTAGTTATACATTGCCTTAAATTTTTATTCTTATTTATGAAAGTTTCCGCTATATTGTTATCCTTACTGGGCATTTGAGCTCACCCCTTTTCTATGTTTTATTTTTCCCAGGATGTGAAGAAGTAAGTTATGAATGACCTGAAGGGATTTTATGAGGGGTTAATAGTGTGTATTGTGGAAACATTATGTTGTTGTAGTAGTTTTTCATTTTATGATGTAATGTAAAATTTATGAATATATCTAGTGTTTCCAAGGCTACTAAACCAATCGGTCTTTCGAGATTTGATCTTTCTAGTGATCATGCCAATGTTATGTAATAATGCACCGACTCTGGGTAACTGGGGTCGGGGCGTTACATATTAGCTTTATCTAGTCTAACATATTTACTAGATTTTGTGTCCCTCATTCCATATTGACAGACAATGACACCAAAATCTATTCATCCGAGGTAAGGAAGTTGTATCCAGAATGAAACATAAAATCCAACCATTGATCTCGGTATCATGCAGTGGACAATGGACAAATAGAAGCCTTTAATAATACTCTTTAAAAAATACTGAAAAATGGTGGATAAAGATAAGAAATCATGACCTGATAAACCTTTTCATGCTTTATGGGCTTATCAGACCACCACTGGCAGTGCTACGCGGTCAACTCCATATTCATTGGAATATGGAATAGAAGTAGCCTTTCCCATTGAGGTTCAATTACATTCGCTCAGAGTAGCCATTTGTGATATGTCATCTATAGATGAACAATATCAAAAGTGATTTGATGAATTGGAACGATTAGATGAAAAAAGATTGTGCACCCTGCCCCACATGGAAGTCTATTAGAATCAAATAGCACGGGATTTCAACAAAAATGTTCTTCTTCATTCATTCATTCAAAGAGAATTGGTATTGGTCCTTAGAACTCCAATTATACTAGGAAAGAAACCTCCAAATCTTGAGTCGAAGTGGGAAGGACCGTACTCAATACATAAGGTCTAATCCAATTGAGCTTATTATTTAATTTTAATGGATGGATAACTCATCACAACTCCAACCAATTCCATATTTCTAAAGAAGTATTTTTTGTAACACAAATATATTCCCTAGTCCTTACTACAAGAATTTAAACTACATGGTATGTTTTTTCCTTTCGGCAGGACATTAAACTACATAGCTCCCTCCATTGTCCAACATGACATTAAACTGTGTCTAGTCCCTTATATGTCCTACATGATGTTAAACTATACATCGTTAGGGTTGTTTCTACCTCTTCATTTTCACACAATTCATGACTCACATGAGCTTAGAGTAAGCTTCAACTATAACACCCTCCCTGGGCCGCTAACCATGTGTAAGTCCCAACACCATTTTTAGGTCGTTGTCCTCATGTACAACTCATTCAAAAATTTAATTTTCAATAGAACTATGCGAATTTTTATCCTTTCCTTTTAAAATGGGTACATAGGAAACCTCCCATGGTTCAAGCCGAAAACCAATATCTTCACATTGGTTCACCTCCTTCTCATACGATGTTGATTTGTGAAGCTGCCCCCAAAACCAGTATCTTCACATTGGTTCACCGTCATCCTTGCTATATGACTTTAAACTATAAAGTCCCCCATTTTCCTCGCTCCATGACATTAAAACTACATAGAAATATTTCCTAGGTACATGATACTAAACTATGCCACACTGGAACATGCATATAACCTTAAACTATCCACACTTTTGTCCGGTGTGACTATAAACTACAACATTATTTGACCCCCTCACCTGAGAGGTAATCAATATTGACATTGATTTCCAATCATGTTATATTCCAAAGACTACGTGCATATATGGTAATTCCGGAACCTTTAATCTTGGATCCAACCATCATTGCACTAAATTCCCCTTTCACCCTTCACATGTACGAACCAAATCTATACAGAGGGTATTACATGAACTATGTATGGCTTGATTCCCATCTTTATGGGATACGTAGGAACGTTCGAGCATCCCTCGAACCTATCCCCAAGACTTTGGGCCTAACCCAAAATTCCACTTTCAGTCCCTTGGCTGAGAAGTCCCCCTGTGAGCACATGAATGTGGTATGAAAACCCTTGTCTTTATTCACATCAGGTTTATAACAGACACACAATGTTTCTCCCTCATTATGGTCTGAACTCTACGAACCAAATCTAAGATCTCCAACGCTCTCAACCAACATGATGTCAAACTGTATTTCAAGAACTACTTATTGATTGATTCTCACATTAATTAGATATGTAGTGAAGTTTAGTATCTCAATTCAAGACCCAACAACAACATGATTATGGCCAGCATTGGTCTATGTATCTCCGTCATACATTGGAAAATACCCATATTCATGTGTCATACTCCTAACCTTAAATACATATAGATCTACATAACCTTTTTTTATTTTTGGTCACAAAATGTCTGATACCTGGGAACTCTTTTGCCGGACTATGCAGCACGTGCCGTTAGGCGGCCTGGCATAAGTAGTCTACATAACGGACCTGTCATCCAAAAGATGATATTATTTGAATATGAAGCCAATGCCCTTAATTGGCCCTACATAATTCAAACTGCCTAATGGGTTTGTCCAATAATGGTAACATCATTAATTGGGGGAAACCTCTTTTTTCCTTATTGGTCTTAACGAAAATATGTAGGGATCCGCCAAAATAGACATCCTTAACATTTTTGTCCCATAATCTTTTTCATGATATGAAAGTATTCAAGTCTATGGTTTATATTTCCATTCCCTACGTTTGGGTCAGACCTTCATTTGAGTTACATTTATCCAATTCATTGACAATCTAGATTGGGAATATCCTCTCCATATTCAAGTACCTCTCTCCATACAGAAAACTCTATGCTTTAGAAAATTTGAATCTCCATAAACTTTCAATGGCTTTTAGCAATAGAAATGTAAAATTTCTGAGAGTTCTTCTGCCTGACTGTGCAGCACGAGCTGGTTGGTGGTCATGCATAAGTAGTCTACATAATGGAACTGTCAGCTAAAAGATACTATTATTTGACTATTTAGCCAATTCCCTTAAGAGGCCCTACAAATTCAACCCCCTAACGGGTTTGTTAAATTGTGGTGACTTCACTCTTAGGAAATACTTCCTCTAATGCTTTTTAGACCTTTTTTCATATCATCCCTCATATTCAAGATTTTTTAAGTCATAGTTTATAAATTTTCCCCCATACATGAATGTGGTAATATGTTTTCAAACAAATTATCAAGGAATTGAGTCAATTTTAATCCATTTGGTCAAAGCTATTCGACCTTAAACATTAGCCTTTTTATGTCCAAAATGAATGACTTTAAACTGCCAACAAGAGATATGTAACTAATTAAATTGTGAACCATTAAAAGGAACTCTGAAAAAACTCAAGTCCCAGCTCGCTAAACATACATATTTTATGATTTTGGCAATATTGAGCAATAAAAGATGCAAAAACTTGTGGGGTTTTTTGTATAATCATAGCACAAATCAATCTATGATTTTCCCAGGCCGATTGGAATAGGTAAATATAAATATATATATTTATATATATATAAGTAATTAGCGAGAGAATTTAGGTACAAATGAGTGAAGATGAAATGTCTTTTTCATTGATGCAGAAAATTAGAAGAACATCCACAGATTGGATTATCTTCTCTTTTTCAAGAATTACAAGAGGCTTTTAACAAAACTCTTTATTTGATTTACGACATCCCATGCTTCATCAATAGCCACTTGAAGTTCATTCAATCGACCATCTTCACCCTTTTCAGCATGATGGAGTGATTTCTTGGCATTTGTGATGGATTTCATACCATTCGTTTGGACTCCTTCCAGTGAATTATTGAGCTGGACAAGTTCCCCAGTAAAGACATCTAACTATTGCTGAAGGTGCATCTACTGGACAACCTTCTCCTTGATTTTATGCTTTAGCTCCTTCAACTTTGTAGCATGATCAACCTCAGCTCGGGACACCGTAGCCTCGAATTCACCAATATTGGTCAATTGCCTCGCTCTGGTCAGATCTTGACGGTACTTTTTCTCCTGCTCCCTCCATAATATTACTTGTTTCACCGCGGCATGGAGATCTTGATATCCAAAACCACCAAGTCCTAATGTGATGAACAAGGATGACATTTGCGGGATCTTCAGAGACAACTCTTTAAGAGGCACTTCAGATATGATCTTTCATATATTCTACCATACTTTGAGACGTGAGAATTGGAGCACCTTCTACACCTCCAGGTCTGACTCAGCATCACTATCATAAGGGGGAATATAGACCAGGATTAATGCACTTAAAAAAGTGCCATGTTCTACTCCTTCCCCCTTTACCCTTCGTACATCACTTTCTACTCCCGTTGGGAAAGAGCCTGAGGCTTCACCTTCGGATTTATCCACTAAAATTGATGGCCCTTTAGAGTCAATTGAAATCATTGGATAGTTCCAAAGGATAACAAAAGTTGTTTATATGTCTTGAAAATAAAGTACAACCACAAATATTTTCATCTTTTACCAAACGGTAGATCAACAACATGAGAAGTCTCCTCCCTGTCTTTCCTAGCATCAACAAGATTTTCAGGATGGATTCCAAGAAGCTCGGTCTGGTTAAGCACCACTTGAGCTAGCATCTCTACAATGATAGGGTTGCCTCTACCCACTTCAGGCATCAGCAGATCAACAGCTTGCTTAGATAGAACTTCACATTTCAACCAATCATGGTCAGGGATGTAATAACAAATTTTTAACAGGATAAAGAATAACACTCACATCCACAATCTTCTAAATTACATGGTAATTTAACATGATCTAAATGTTTTTCAAAAGATATTCCATGTTTCATCATTTCCTCCAGTGATATCTTAGATTCTTGGTTAGTCTCACCAGTGGGAGCATTTGATGTGTCTTCTGGGCGACCCTCCCCCTGCGAACTCCAACCCCGAACAGCTTCCAAAGATAAAATTATGGAGTCAATTGCGGTGGTCTCCAAATGTTTTGGGGCATTTGTTGTAGCTAAATCATTACAGAATGAATGTTAGTTGATGTATTCATTCAAAATTCTATGCAGTATTGTTAATTTACTAGAATCGGACTCTTCTCTCCTTGTAGTAGCAACAGGAGCAGTACTGGGAACAGATGTTGGCTCTTCTTTAGGAGCAACCAGGTCAGCATGAATTGGAGACTGTTCACCAACACCCTCTTTCGTCCTCAAAGGAGGGTCAGTCCTCTCCCTCAAAGGAGAAACCAAGGAAGCCCCTGCGATCCCAAGAAGTATGAGAAATATATTCCGGAGTAAGTATTCATGACTATCCGAAGGAGTTACCACTACGGATGATGCATTTAGCTGTGGAATTCTTCCTTCAATACCTTTACATATTTGACTTTTTGGGTGTATTGACATAATCACCTCCAAATACAGGTATTGGAGAGTGAAAACCATTTTCTAACTCCTCATCCATGGCTTCCCGACCTAGAGATACCTCGCCAGGCTGGTGAGGATATTTAACGACTCTAATAGCGGTGCCACCAGGGATATACTGTGGTGATGGGACCTTAGTAGATCCTTTCTTAACAAGTTACAGGATGAATAAATTAATTTCCTTGAGTATCAAAGCTTTAACTGAAATCAATTTGCAAAGCAAATAAGGAAAAAAACTTATATCTTCAGGAGCGATGTCATTGTGCCACTCTTCATCTACTAAAGCTCCAATCCCCTCAGTGGTGCCATGATTCATAATTTCCATCACCTTCTTGGTAATAGGAATGGAATCATTAGTGGCATATATGATCATTTCCATCTCTCTAATTCAAGCCCTCACTTCATCGTGGT
This sequence comes from Viscum album, assembly GCA_963277665.1. Taxonomy (NCBI): domain Eukaryota; kingdom Viridiplantae; phylum Streptophyta; class Magnoliopsida; order Santalales; family Viscaceae; genus Viscum; species Viscum album. Next base: position 1,161,029,055 of record OY728153.1, on the reverse strand, counting down.
TATCCTCGAAGCGAATATTAGTAGTATCCCGGATATTCCCCACTCTAGGGATATGAATCCCTTCGCAGAAGTCCATCCAGGTTGCTTCAACATCACAATATAGACTCCACCATCTCTGGATAGCCTCTCATCGTAAATAATCATCATTTTCGATAGAATTCCATGAGGAGGGTCCTACAATCTAGGAGTTCAACATCTTCCCAGCACCAACAATCACAGATAAAGGATATGAAAATGAAACTCGTTGCTCTATAAAATAATGAAGAATAAATTCCCTCAATGATATAACTCACCAGGAGTCTATGGAGTAGGTCTCTTGACTCTGGCAGGAGGATTATATCTGGAACTAGGCCACTTTGAATCATGTCATGCCTCATCATCCCCATCCTAGGAATCCAGAAAATCAACCATGGGTGAAGAACCATGTGAATTAACTCCTGGTGAGGAAGATTCACCTTCTAGACGAAGGGATTCTTTCTTGAAAGTTCTCCTTTTTGTCCCCACCTGAGGAACCAAATGATTCAGTACCCATTCAGGGTATAATGCTACCTAGTTCTTGACATACCATGTAGTCAATTGACTTGCTGCTCCAGCAAATGGTAGATCAAAAATTGCGTCGGTCTTCTCCATAGCTGTCAGCAACCATAGTTTTCGGGCAACCATTCAATGCTGCTCTGACCTAACATGCACAGAAGGGGATAAATCTATCTACTACAGACACTTGAATTGGTGTGAAAATCTATATGGAGCATAGGCCCCACATATAATCTCTTTGTCAATTCTGGTGGGAAATACACCATCTCTACAAGCCAGCATATATGACCTCAATTCCAGGCTAGCTATTCCATCATCAACAAACCGCCCGGTTGGGGGGTTTCCATAAGGAAAGAAATGAAATTCCTAGAACATTATCAAACTCACCTTCAGATCATAAGGATTGAGGTACAATAGAGAAATTATAGAAAAGGCCTACAATGATGGCCTAAAAGAACTTCCAGGAACCTGTACTCCGCTCTGCACAGTATAAGTCATGAAGTGAGTGGTGATCCATCCCCACAAAACATGGAATGGTCCCACTATTCACAAACGATACATACACATATAGACAGGTAGTAATCTCATGTGAAAAGTTTTAAAAAATGGGGTGGCCAACCCATCCATTTTCCTCTCATCTAACTTGGTTGCTACAACGAAGGTCCCTGTCCTGACGCCTCCCTTCAAATCCCTAACTTCCAGAAGATAAACACTGAACCACAAAGCTAAAATTCTCGTCCGATGGGTATTCTCTAGGATTATTTGGTCCACTTAATACCCCCACTTGTCAAACTCTATCTCTTCCAGAGTTGGCCAGAATGTGCCAATAGCACCCCTCTTCTCAATTCTGAGGCAGCTGGTAGGACGAGTACAGTTGGGCACCTTCTCCATATTCCTAATAAAAAACATATCCATCCATTCCTCTGGATGAATATCCTTTCTAGAGTAAGATTTGGTGGACTTTGAATTATTGAGCTTGTGGAAAATTTTCAATAACTCTCAATCCAAAGCCAGAGTCTTCTCTGAATCATTTTTGGTCAACTTTGGGGGAATGAATTCATCAGACATATCTTCCAAAATTGGATCCCCCAAGATCTTGTAGACATACCACAAACTGATGCCTACTTCTCCATCAGTCATATGGAAATAATTGTTTTCTGGGATCCAGCAGGTAATTAGATCTGGCACAAAATTATCATTACTGTAGACATATGTTTGCCCCACCCAGACGACTTCTTATATAGAGGCTCCCTTCAGATCCTCTAAAAACTCTGCATAGGTTTGTCACACCCAATATGCCCACATCCAAGTCAGCTTCACACCTCCTCCGAGACAAAAATCCCAACACTTTTTTCTATCCCTTGGATTGATCCATTTGAGAATTTCAAAAAATGGAGGGATAGAAATGCAGCTGCAGCTGAGGCTTGTGAGGTTTTAGATCTAGAGTACATGGGCTAAGATGAATTATGTTTGCCTTCTCCACTGTTCCTGCATTAACCAATGATCCTACAACTGAGAATTTTGGTGAAGCAAAACTTGTTTAAGTCTGAAACCAGGAATGAGGAATATAGTTCTTCAAATTTGGAATGTTGACTCCTTTCATATGACCATGGCCATATAAAGGCAAGTAAATAATCTGTGGGAAATTGACATGATATTTCTTTAAGTAAATGGCCAAATCTGGGAGAGTACTATCGCCGATAACATAATAGTCATGGTCAACTATGTTCATCATATCATCAATTCTCTTGCTAACCAACTCATCAGCCGATCCAATTCTTTTGGGAGCCATTGAATCTGCACAAAGATCTAACAGTTAACTTTTAAATAAGTCTTTATTTATGAAATACATGTGATGAAGACAAAAAAATGGTTATGGCATTAAGGCGCGCAAGTGTGGTTGTGAAAGTGTGGTCGCGCAAGGGTGGTCGCACATGTACTGTCTTGCAAGTCAAAATCTTACTAGGGAACCGTGACACATGAAAAAAGTGAACGATTGAAGAAGATAATGACACTTACGTGATGAGAGCTCAAAAAATCTCGGAAGGAAAGATGAGAATTGTGAAGTAAAACCTGTATATATAGTCAATCCTGAAACCCTGCACGCCAGAACCTGTGCGCCTACCACCTGCGCGCCACCGAACTCTTGTTTCTCGATTTCCTTAGAGTCAAATCCTCTCTCCTTTTCGGATCCAACTCTGAGGGGGGGACTTTTGTTTACACTCTTTTCCATCACATAGTCTAATGAATGGAAAAGGGTAATACCTTAAGCACAAGAAGAGTCATCCTTTAAAGAACATAAAAAATTGACAAAGGCATGAACAAAGAAACCTCTAAGAGGAGGTCGCGCAAGTTTCCTTCTGGTTGCGCAAGTCACTTTCGCGCCCTATTCCTTTTTTCACCCAAGGTGCCCAGTGGCCTATAAATAGCCCCTGTGGGCCCCCCATTTCAAACACGAATTTTCCATAACTTAGATTCAAGATCTAGTCACCCAAGTCTTTTTCTAACATCTTCCGAACACTTCTAAGGTAATTATTTTCCTAGAATGGAATCTCTAAAGAGGAAGATTGAGGACCAGTATTAGAACTCTTCAATACTAGCGCGCCTAAGTGTCCATCCTTTAAGGGAAGTGAAGACACTTGTGCGATGTCTTTCCCTCTCAAAGGAACTTGCACCCCACCCTTCAGGAAGCCTCTAGGGATGATACTAATGGATTAAGTTCAAAGTCGCCGAAGTATTACCCTATGGATTCTTTGTTGTCCAAGGTGACTCATGTCAGGAATGTATACTTGCATGAACATGACTTGTGCATTAGAATAATACTTGCGCGCATCTTTCTTAGTCACCTCATTTCTTCAAATCCACATCTCCTTTTCAAAGATAGCATTCAAAACCCTCTTCAAAGCCATTTGTGGAATGGTTCCTTTGTTGGATTCCTTATCTGAGAGGAATCCATTGGTCCTCTTTCATAGGATTAAGCCCCAAATTTCAAGTCCACTTCATATAGGGCTCCTTCTCCGGACTAATTCCCAATCATAATTTCCCTTAATTGGGCCTCCTTAAGAGTAATCCCCAGCCATAATTTCTTTTGATTTGGGCATTGTTTTCAAGAGTAAGTCCATGGTTAAAAACCAAAATATCTATAATGTTCAAATAACATTATGGACCCTGGTCTAGGGAAGTCATACATACATAATCCCCACATCATTTTTTATGATTTAATCTTTGATGGCACAATCATCAGTTTTTTACTGATACCTCTTGTTTCTCACATCGAGCATGACTCACGTGAGATTTGAGTGTAAAAGTAATTATAACATCTCTATTTAGGCCATTAATCATGCACAAACATCATATTTCTTCACCCAAACTATGTGGACTTTGATCTCTACCTTAAAAGTAGAGTATGTAGGAAGCCTTTCTATGTTTCAATCTAATATTTCATTAATTTTTTTCACATACCATATGACATTATACTATATCCTTCTTATTGAACTATGTGGGTTTAGATTCCTTCATTTTTAAGGATATATTGGTAGCCCATCTGCGGGTACGATCCCAACTCTGAAATAAACATGTCTTTCTGAATGACAATAAACTTCATGTCCCCCATTTATTGGCTTTTAAACCAATATGGTCATCATAATGACCATGAGATTTCAATATAATGTATGTAAGGATACCATTGACTAATAATCTCTAATGTATATGGATGATTCGTTATTGATGAAGAACCTAAAATACATATAAAAGACTCTCTAAATTCCCGACATATCAATAATTGATTGTAAGATATAAAGGGAAAAATCATTTTCATGCTTGGTAAATTAATAAGGATTCATGAACATAACATAAATCTTTAAAAGAGTCCCTGAGTAGACAATAATTCCCCCCAAAAAGGTGGGATGAGTCTGACCTCCCATCCTCTCAACCAATGAAAATTCTTAAGCCTCATCAGTCCACAACAAATGAGCACCAACCATTGGAATGTAGGTCCAAATGGATATAGAATCATTGTATGATTCTATTTCTATAAATAAACCCATTAGAAACCAATTGGAATGTTTGAACCTTAAATAAACATGGTCATCCCCATTTCCAGAAGAAACAATAGTGATGGAGTTTCTTTTCTCCAATCTATCACAGTTACTCCCCCACTCCATCAGCGAGTCAGTGAGGCACATCTTGGGGACATAGAATGTGAGACCTGACCTACTTAGATATCCTCATGTTAGGCTCCTGATGGATTTTCTAAAGGAGTGGAGCATGTCATCCACTTTAGAGGATGCACCATTGAACTAGTGACGCTAAGAGAGGAGTTGAGGGAGTTCCACACATCCCCTTTGGTGGTATATCCTATTTTGGATAATATGAGCTAGGAACTTCAGAGTCAGAACTGGGGGCTAGGGATGACGAAAGCAGTGGTGGAGGTCATATCGCAATTCCACACTTGTCAGCAAGTGATGTTCAGGCATCATATATCATATGGCTTAGCTCATCCACTTGAGGTACTAGAGTAGAAGTGGGATGGTATCTCCATGGAATTCATGAAAGGGCTGCCACATAAGTCCTAGGACCAAGATTTAATCTGGGTGATCGTTGACTGACTCACCATGTCAGCCCACTTCCTACCCTTCTGAGAGCAGGGATCAGTAGAGAGCTTGGGACGCCTCTAAGTACTATAGATTTCACAAATTCATGGGGTTACAACGATTATATTCATAGATTGAAACACTTTTCTTAAATCCCACTTGTGAAAGGGATTATAAGAGGCATTCCAGACTCAACTATGCTTGAGCATCACCTTTTATCCTCAAACAGCTGGTTAGATGGAGCGGACAATTCAGACACTTGAGGTCATGATTTGTGCTTGTGTCTTTGATTTTGGATGCATTTGGGAGGACCTTCTACCACTGGTGGAGTTTTTTTACCACAAAATTTATCACTCCATTATCAGTATGACCCCATTTGAGGCCTTGTACATGAGACCTTGAAGATCACCACTAAGCTTGATAGACCCAGGGGAGTCAGCACTTATGGGTCCAAAGATGGTACAAGTTTCCATGAAGAAGTTTCATATCATCTAGGAGAGGATGAAGACTGTATAGTTCTGTAAGAAGTCTTATACCAACTGGATAAGGAGACCCTTGGAGTTTGAGGAGGGAGATCATTTCTTCCTACGGGTCTCACCCTGACAAGGATTACAGAGGATTGTCTTGGTTGGAATTCTACCTCTGAGGTTGATCAGAACATTCCATATCATAAGTAGAGTAGGCGAGGTTGTGTACCATCTACCTCTTCCTTCACAGATGCACCAGGTGAATAATGTTTTCTATATGTCGCAGTTGAGGAGGTATGTGCATGATCCATCACATGTTATCAACTGGGGAGAGCTGGACATCGATGATGGGGTGACGTTTATGGAGTTCCCTGTGGAGATAGAGAATCGACCAGAGTGGGTCCTACATGAGTTGTCGATTCCTCTGGTGTGAGTTTGTTGGAAGCATGAGAATCCCAAGGACAGCACATGAGAGCTGGAGGCTCAGATACGTGCTGAGTACCCCCATTTTATTCTCTAGTTTTATTGTGGATCTCGGGGATAAAAATCCCTAAGGTGGGGAGAATGTAAAGACCCGATAATTCCATCTATTTTTTTCAAAAATTATTTTGGATTTTTATGAGTATGAAAAAATTGAGGGCACTTGATACCAAGACCTAGTGTGCCCAGAATGGAATTTTGAACTTTTGTAATGTACGTTCATTAAACATGCGGGCGTCGATTTCTATCTTTTGAACCGGTGCTCGAAATTGAAATCTAGGGCACCATTGCACTCATTGTGTTGGGATTCACTTAAGGGGGCTTAACATCAACCGCAGTAGGTCGAGTGAAAATTTTAGTTTTATAGCCTTTTTAATGAATAATAAAATAACATAAAATTGTTATTATATTTTTATACAATCTGTTGAGTGGAAATTGCAGGACCTCTAAGTTGTCAAACAATTTCATTGCTTGAATCTTTTGTTTTGTAACCACACCTTTGAGAGTTAAGAGGTTTATTCACTAATGAACCTCGTTAATATTTCATTGTGTTAATCACTCTTCCACTCTATTTAAATGAGGATCGGTCTTCGGATTTTGACATGGATGGGAGGAACATCTGATGATGTGATGCGGTGTCTTCCACCAATGAAGAATGGAGGTCTAGACGACAACGTTGGAGGAATTGATCTGGGATTGGTGAACGTCAACGGCTTCATCAAGAGTGGATTTTTCTTCCATGACCATGATGTCTCCTCTGATTATGAGGTAGGGGTAGTTTATGTTTAAATTAATGAGAATTTGTTTCATTTCCACGTTCTAGAAATGCATGAAGAATTGCAGAAGTGTTGAACAGGTTTTAGATTATCTTTTATGATTTAATTCTTACCCACATGACATGATGCTAACGTGGAGGGTGTGGGCAAAAAAAACACGGTTCGGAACCTCCAACACTTTGGTTTTTTTAACCTTCTTCATGGGATAAGTCTCAACTCAATGAAAACATGATTCAAGGACCCATGCAGTGATAGAAGCATCTCGGGAGGCCCAGTAGGTGCATTCAGAAGGGCAAATGGACCACCATAGCTCACCCTATGGACTATGGAAGACTCTTAAGCATGTCACTAGCAGGCGGTGGTGGAGGCAGGCTTTCGCTAGCTGTGGGAGAGAGGTGGCGCTCAGAGGCACCGCAGTGGTCCATTGGGGCGGAAGGTGTCGTTCAGCCGCAATGGTAGTAGGACGGCACACCATAGCACGTCGCAGAAGGGAGTCGCAGCTTCGAAGTCACGACATAGGGGACCTGCGCTCCTCAAGTACCACTGAGAGGAGGGCAACGCCACATGGCACCTCTAATTGATTAACCTGAATGGATTTTCCATTTAGGAAGGGGGCAGTCACCCAGCCGGCGGACCACGCCATCCACTGGGTTGCCCCGCGACCCAGTCGGCCATGACCGCTGTGGCCCGGCCCACTCTGCCCAGCCCAACCAGTTCAAGCTGAGCTGGGTCGGACCAATCTCAGGTCGTCCCAAACTAGGTCGAGTCAGCCCAAATCAGGACAGGTCTAGTCGGTCAAACCAGGTTAGGCCGGACCCAAACCCTTTTCATCTGAAATACGCTTAAAAGGCCATATCTCACAAAACAGACATCCATTGGATCAACCATATATATCGTTGGAAGACATGGAACAAGACAGTCCTTTTGAGATACTCCACTTGATTTTTGGATTATGTTGGAGTATGTCCGGGTTGGATCGAACATGATTCCAACCGGCCCCTCAGTACTAAAATTTCATTAACTCATAGACCGGGTGTCCGATTGACGTTCCATATATCATGTTGGGAACCTAATGACTTGGAGGTATTTTTGCGCATTACTTTGTGGAACATCGTGGCAGTTGAGGCGTGACTGATATATTGAGGAGAAGATATAACGAAACTCAACCACACCGCTTGTGGAGAATCTTTTCGCTGGTTGTCAATTAAATAAAAACCCTATGTAGATCAATATCAGAGTGACCCTTTGTGCATCAGCATCATAGAGACCCTATGTGGATCAAAATAATAGTGACCCGATGTGAATGAGCATCCTAAAGACCTTGTGGGAATCATCATCATTACGACCCTATGTGGATCAAATCATAGCAACCCTATGTGGATTAGCATTCTAGAAACCCTGTGTGGATCAGTAGTTCACGACCCAACGAGGACCATCCATAGAGCGGCCCATCGTGGATCAGTGACATACGTCCCTGTGTGGACTATCAATGGAATAACTCCTTCCTGGTTCAGTTGTGGAAACTTCCAAATGAAATAAAATTATATAGCTTAAAGTTAATCATCTCTATTCCTGAACTCTGAGTTGCATACCTGGATTGAGATGAGTCCTTTTCTTGTGTTTTATTGATTGAGATCAGGCTTTGTTGTTTTCCTTCAGGGACTTAGGAGAGAAATTTGGGGGTCTCATGGTCCCCATTGGGTATTTTTATACACAACCTTGCACGGTGCTCGCCCACACCTTATTGGGTCCTATGTAGATGATGAGGAGTTTGGCTAAGACCTTAGGTAGATAGGTGACTGGTTGATGTGGAGAGATGTGGAGATTAGTTTTACCTACCCTCTAGGTAGGATCCATGGTAGATGACATCGGGAGATGTTTTTTGTTGAAGTTGTATCTTTTTAGTTGGGCTTGTATTCTGGCCCCTTTACATTCGGTACACACTTACTTCTACAGTTTTACTATGTGGTTTGCATCTTGTCGTGTTCTTGGTCTATGTGTTTGAAAGTTTAAAGGAAATTCATTCCCACATTCAGGTTATGTCATTCTGGTTCTAGTCGCCAACCCCTATCCTATGGAACGTGGGCTTGGGGTAGTCATGACACGAGCCTTGGGAGATGGTTCGTGAAAATTAATTTATTTTACATTCCAATATTAAATTAATTAAATGATTTTTTAAACACAAAATTATATTAATTATTTGTAATATTAAAAATATTTTTTTATAATCCAAAATTAATGAATTAATATTTTATTATATATAAATTATTTTATAGGCCCTAAAACACCACCAAGACCAATTACAGGTCAGGCCAAACCCACACATCAACATTCCAGCCTGATAAGGCTCAATGCATATGTGTTCTTGGTCATGTAGATCATCTTTGACCTTTTCAGATTCAAAAATACCCACCTAGACCCATTTCATGGTGGGTTGGGTAAAATAGGACTCAGGGAGGTGTGGTTTTCTGCTGATAAGTGCATGGGATACATCAGGTGGAGGTTGTGCATGACTGATGTGCCATGCGACGGCTTCATTTTGAACATCATGAGCAAGATCGAGCTGGGCTCAAGCACAATGTAAAAGGGTTCGTTGAAGGTGTTGATTGCTGTTTTCGATGAGGTGTGGGTTCAGGTACCACTAAAGAGTGTCGACAATGGGCTGAGTTTTACAGTTCATGTGTTTGGTAATCAAATTACTAGTAAAGATAAGGCGACATGATGACATGATAAGTTGTGTGGTGGACCATGGTGGGAGTTGCAAGTGGTGTTCGGGTGGTGCCACACAGGAGCAGCCAATGATGGGATTGACATGGGATGGTGTCCTGGGGCCGACCTACGATATTGTTGTTTTTCAAAAGTCTCACCTTGAGTGGGAGAGAGAAACATGGCTAGAGGGAAGCGACGAGCTTGCTTGTGGTTTGCAGAAACCAGTAGAATGACGGTGGAGGTTGATGAAATAAGGGAATATGGTGACAATGCATTGGTGTTCAATATACGCGACAGAAGGTAAAAAGTTGAGTGTCGAGGAAGGGAATGAATTCTCTGAGAATAGTCACCTTTTTTATTTTTTAAAAAAAAAATCGTAATAGAATATTTTTTTGAAAATATCGCTTTTGACATTATCTATTTCTAATCCTCCCCAAATTTCTAGAAACCTAAATAGGTCCTATGAAATGTCCAAAACAATTTAAAGTAATTATTATTATTTTGTAGTAAACAAAAGTGGGAAAACAAAGGCCACTAGGTGTTGATGTACCAGTGGCTAGATTCCAGTAAGTTCTTGGATAGAATAAAAAATGGGTCACTAAAATAAATTTTTTTAGTGATTTGGGTAAATTTTAGTACGTATTAAATATACATTTAAATTTCTGATTCTAAAAACCCACCAAATTTGATCTGCCATTTTTTCATGTTGAAGTAACTTGGTCATCCTCGATTGGATTGAAAATTAGTAAGATCCATTGTGAAAAATTTAAAACCCTCTACATAAATTGGAAGGAAAATGAATTTTCTTGGCATGAAAAATTCATACAATAATTTTGATACAAATTGAAGGTACCAGGTTCCACTACAAAAGACGATTGGTTGGGGATATATAATTTGTCATTATTATAGAAATTTTAATATGTTTTCTGTAAAATAACCAAACCTCAATAGTTTTATAAGGATCTCACATGAATTTAATTAGAAAAAAATAAATAAATAAGTTCCTCATTCATTTCTGCGGTACGCTCAACTATAACAAGACACTAGTGATTCTTGTTTTAAGGATCCAATGTCAAAACCCTATAGATCATCCAGACATGCTATATGTATCCACAGACTCACCTTTCATTTAATTCTTTACACTAGCATGATGTTTCAATGAATCCCTAAATGTTGTGGTAATCACTCAGATTCCGCCCCTTCAGTCCATCAAAGGCGTTCTTTGATATGTTGCAGATAGAGAGACTATCTCAATCTATAATTTTTGAGGATAGAGAATATCTCACTACATTTAATTGAATAGTAGTTGGAATAATATTCTCCTCTGGTTTATATACAGGGGGTCAAATACTTGGAACGACCCCAGAAATTCAATGCACATTAAATAATCAATAAATGTCATGTTATAATGAACTGACTGCATCATAAATTTCATTTATATTTTTCTCATACATGTAATGTATAATAAATATATTACATGATAAAACCCAATCATTTAATATGACTAAAAATTACCTCTAATATAAAACAATCCTTGATTATTAAAATAATATTTTTTCCATATAAAATTTTTCATCCACTAACTAAAATCCTGGTGAATACTTTTAATAAATAAATTTAACTGAATTATTCAATACATTAATAATAATGAATTTATATTTCCATGGATGATCGATGGTTTATAGAACTCTTGGACCCTATAGTGGGTCCCACCATGTCCTATATACATATTCACCAAAATAGGTTAGATTCTCAAATACACTCTTATGTGTGCCCCTCTAGGATTTTATCTATATGGGAATGAATAGTATTTATAGATCAAGAGATGAGCCTATAAACCCATCAAGGACCATAATGAGATAACAAAAATTCAAAAAAAAGACAATTGTTCAATAAACACACCCTATGTAATCTAATCTATTTGTATTTAGATATCTCAAAAACTATGACACATGATAGGGTCATCTTCCTTTAATGATTTGTTGTTTTTTTATAAAAATGGATAGACTTACCTTTCATCACCAAGGATTTATAAAGGTACAACCATACTGACCAATTTAATCTGATATATTATGTCCTATTTCAGATGTGACAAATTCTATCATGACCATTCAACCAATGTCATACCACTAATGACACAACCAACACGTGCTACCTCACCACAAAAAAATATCAAGAATTTTTTCTTGCCTCAAATTACATGATCAAATGGAATATATTGATAACAATATCAACTTAGGATACTAATACACATGTCCATAGATAAGAACAACCAATCAAATAAGAAACCTGTGGTGTTCTTATTGGTTAGTCTGTCCTCGTGATCTCACCTACCTGATCTCTCCATATAAGAACTTTTAGAGAAGAATTCTCAATGCTTACGATCCCCCACCACCGAACAGTAAAAAAAAAACCAATTCTAGTTAGTATATTGTTTCTATACCATATAATACATTCTTAACACTAATTTCATAGAACCTATAGGTTCTCATTATAGACTTGGAACTATTATAACATTTTGATACAAAATTTAATCTCCGGACATTACCATAAAAATAGATCATGAATAAACTTCAAAACTATAATTTTTATTGAACATCATATTTAAATGCCTCTATACATTATACAGTAATCAAAAATTAATGGTCTGTATTTATTTTGGGAACCCACTATTCGAATAGGAATTACTTTGAATCCACCCACTATATCTTTCACCAATATTCTAGGAAATTTTCTCATACCTATAATTATCTTTAAACATATAATTAAACACATTTCAAGACAATTACCTAGGGATCACAAAAATTGTTTCTCATCCATTATTTAAATTGTTAAATAATCCATTCCCTGATAGAAATTATAAAGACCCAAACTTTCCATATAAAAATATTACATCTTAGTAGAAAAATTCTCTTTACATAACATAATGATACATAGCAAATTAGTTTAGGTCTTGGGCCTGTCAAAATTTCAACACATAAAAAACTCATCTAAATATCGGCTATAAAATCTCCTACTAAGTTCTAGATAACTACAACCGTTCTTAGACATATCATACCTAATAAATTTCTTCATAACATTGGGAAAGGAAAAAAAGAAACGGAGAGCTTAGATGCTCAGTAAGGGAAAACAAAATATATATCTACATAAATAGAGGAGAAGGTTGTGATATATACAAATAAAACTTGAACACCATACCATACATATCGTTGATCCTAAATTAAAGACAAGGAATAAATCTTTGTAATTAATAAGACATGAATCGTAATGAAATCAAAGAAAATATCCATGAGATCATAACATTAAAACAACATATGTATTTGTTGAATAAACACATGTATATAAAATCATATTTCAAGGCTATACACCATGAATATAAAAAAAGTTAGGATTGGGCTTATCGTGTAACTCCCTATGTTTTTAAAAGAGAATAATATATTTGATAGAGTATACGATACACAACACCAAACCCAAACAAACAAGGATTATTTAAATATGGTCATTTTAACCTAGCCATTAAATTTGAAGATATAATAATGTTAAATAGACTGTAAAACATATATATATATTTCATACTTAACATAAATATAAATATATTTTCTTATTAAATAATCACTATATTTTTAGAAATTTCATTTTACTCTTTAAATATATTTTATCTGAAATTCTTTTAATTTATTATTGTGGAAATATATTATAATTGATTTCATGAAATTAAGTAAAAATTATTCGATAATTCTAATTATATTTTTGATATAAACATGTCAAAATTTACTAACTGGGATTTTTTTTGAATTTTTCAAAAAATATTTATTTTTCAGTGAATAATGAAAAATGAACTTATTTTATTAAACTATAAATTTTTGAACAATTAAGTAACTTTAATGTCAAATTATTATTTTAATTTTATATCAAAGTAAAATAATTATTACTGGTTTATATTTAATACAAATAACTAAATTTTAATCGCCTTTATATCATATAATAGAATAAATGTTTTAGGCTTAGAAAACATTTTTTTTCTGAATACTATTTTTATAGAAATAATGTTTATCTGTTATAAATAATGAAATAAACTACAAAGAGGAATTATTAAAATTAAATTTTTATATTATATATCTATCATTATGAACTAAAATTCATATATGAAATATTATGAACAATAAAGTTAAAGTAAAATCACCTTTTCATTGAATTTGTTTTCAAGAAAATCGCTTTCCTTTGCAGTTGAGAGTTTTATATTAAATTAAATTCTTACACGTTTGTGAATTTATTTTTATAAAATTTATTGCTTATATATAAATATCATAATTAATATTAGTTAATAAGTCCAACATATTTTTTATAAAATATTAATAGTAGCGGTATTAAATATTTATTACCCCGGTGAAAGGAAAAAATGTTAATTAGCGTTAAAAACAATTAAAAATTTTAATTAAGGGTAAAACAAATTAAACAAGGATTCAATAGAAGTTACCTTAATATAATTAATCATTATATTTTCGTTTCAATATAATAATGATTATAATTTTTTGTTAAATTATTATTAATTTAATAATTATTTTGATAAAAATTACATTTTTGATTTGTTAAAACATAAATTAGAGTTAGGGTAATATATAGTTTTAATATAGAAATAAATTTTGATTAATTAAATATTTTGTGGAATAAATGATATTTTATTAAATATTATTATTAAATTTTATAAATTAAATATTTATTATCTTATAATTTTATAAACATAAAATGTAATTTTTATAAGGGATCAAAAAATGTTATTTTAAAAAACATCCCTTCATTTCCTAATAAATTAAAATTATGTTTTAGAATTGAAAATTAAAATATTTAGAAAATTATTTTTATAATATAAATGTTATTTTTTAATCTGAGAATTGAAATTTTCCAATGGTGGATTTTAAAAACATTTCTGAGCAAGTCGATTTTTTTGATAATGAAATGCATTTTAAAAATACGTTGGGTATTATGACATCTTAATGACCCAAAAATGATTTAATAAATTCTATAAAGTGTATAAGCTACCAAATGTATGTTTAATATTTTAAATAATTTTATTTTTATGTTATTTGATTAATTTTATAATTCCATTATGAATCCTCTAAAGCCTATATTATATTTTAAGGTTTTAAAATAATTTCATTATGAACAACTCTCACTTCTACATCACCAAGGGTCTTGTTTTAATTATTCCAGCCCTTGTAAATTTAAAATAAAAAAAAATACTCTTTTATAGATTACATATTCAAAAACCAGGGGAATATTTGAGTTTTTTATTATTATTTTATAAATTCCAAAACCTTAGTTTAGAAAATAATAAACAACTCCCCTATCACTTCCTATATAAATCTATCAAATATCCCATTAATATTCCATCAAAATCCCTAGATCACGTTTTTACTCTACCATTCCATATGTACGACCCTTATAAGGTTCCCCCACCTTGAAATAATCGCCTCCCAATCTTTAGGGATCACCCTCTCAAGGTAAGGGATCTCCTTCTCTTTTTTAATGATGTTCCTATATTATATCGTTCCTTTTAATTTATTTTTTTCTTGTTTGGGTATGTTGGAATGAATCCCAATTACATAATTTTTTATTTATTTATCTATCATTAATCTATCCCATGATTCATTATGTACCCCCATTACCATGCTGAAATTTTGTAAGATACAATTTTCTATTCTTTCCAATCCATACACATTCATTGTATTAACCCTTTTGAATATAAATTTTTTATGTTGTAATGAATTTATAAAGACAACTATAAGTAAAATTTATGTTATTATAATGGGATATAATTTATCCCCTCTTATTATATCTTTAACCCCAGTTGTTACAATGTTGAAATTTAATAAGGGACCCTTTACATATCCTCATTATTTACACATCCTGAAAATTTTAAATTTGTTATTTCCAATTAATAACATTGGGATATATTTTTCCATGTCCCTATTACTTTAAATTTGATGTATAAAATGATTCTATAAACATTTATCTCTAATAAAACCATTTTATGAATTGAAAATCACATCTGCAATGCTACCAAAATTTCTCTTTGATTTTTCCATTAAAAACAAATTTATTGTTAATACCATCATTATTTTCACTCAATATATTCAAATAGACATACATATAATCCATTTATTGGAGAAATAAATTTATGTATTACACAATCCATTATTGTGAAGTTAAATATTATGAAATATGATTGTATGTTGAGTTGTCCATGTGGCACAATTATTCATGTACATGATATGAAAGTTACAGTTGTGACCGTAATTATATAGAACTCAAATGTATTGGGTAATGTTTTAGTAATATAATATTTCATGAAAAGAATAATGTAATTAAAATTATCTATCACAATGATTTTTAGACCATGGTATTATATCTTGGTGGTTATCCTTTACCTTTGTTTATGATTTCATTTTTAAATTTATTTATATATTCCAGTTTTTCCCATATGTCACCACACTATATCATTCATTATTATTCATGTTTATGATTATAAAACATTTTAAGTTTAAATTAAAAACATATTTTCTATTGTGTAAAACTTTATTCATGTTTTAATTCTTTTTTATTCCCTTACTAGGCTATACAGATCCCCCCATTTCATACTTACATCGCTAGGTTATCCCATGTAGTTTTAGTGGTGCAATGATTTCTAATAGCTTGGTAACTAAATTTAAATAATGTTATTGCATCCCACATTTAAGATTTTATGATATGTACCTAATTATAATTTACTATAGTCTCTTCAAGTTTGTATTAAGTGTGTTAATATGTAAAAAATTAGGAATTAATGTGTAAAAGAGACGAATTTTCCTAGAGAGTATCAAAGGAAAATCTAGTTATTTTCACGGATTAGGATTAGAAAACTCTAGATAGAGTTATAAGGAAAAAAATAAGCAGAAGAAGACATCCTCAAATTTTGGTAAAGTATATAGTATGAGTTTTTCATTAAAACTAATCCATATCTATATAATATATTTTGATCTGGATCAGACATAGATGTATTTAGGGGAAACACCAAAAAAACCTCATCCTTAAGCTAGACTATATCCAGTTCTGGTGCAAAAAAATGAGTTGTACTAAACACCTAGTTTGACACCCTTGGGGATATGCTTTGGTAAATTCTAAATTTCATTATAAAAAATTATTAAGAGAACATGAATTCTAAAAAGATTCTATTTTAGGTAATAGTCCATGTAAAACTTAGATTAAATCCCTGAAATTACTATCTTATGTAAATATATTTCATTTATATGATATCCCTTAATTTCATTTTCTTCTCAGTTATGAGGTTAATAGTTTAAATTTATTTATCCCTAGTTTACCCTTGATTTTGGTCGAATGATGGAAATAGGAATAATCAATTCAATATCCAATGTGATGGGAAATGAGTTGAGATAAAAAATGAGATGTCTAACATGAGAGGAGATCAAGTAAGAAATCATGTGATTATTCTAAACTACCTGTTATTAATCACAATTAAAAAATGGAACATAGTTTAATTTCAAAAGATATAACGTAAGAGTATGATAGAGACTCAAGGTATATTATATTATAATTGTGATAAAGGAAAGAATATTCAATATCCTAAATTTCAAAAATATTGAAATTGGTGCCAATAAAAAAATAAAAATTAGCTCTAAGGACTTGTATGTGTGGAAAATTAGAGCATAAGGTTGCTAGTTTCCAAAAAAAATTATGATTATAATGATTGGTAATAAATTAAATCATATGAATCTCATTGTTTTTCAATGGCTTATGTGTGGATAATATGGATGTTTCATGATTTTATACCCTAATACTAGGGTTAAATCCTAGAATAATAAAAGACCTATTCTATGGAAATTGTTGATGTGTATGGATTTAATTATTTTAGTATATGAGAATTATATTATTGAAGTATTATATAAATTAAATTATAGATATAAGAATCATGAAACATCTAAGTGTTCTTCCAAATATGTTTTACATTAGGTATTAGAACCATATGTTTAATGGTACCGATCACCTATAAAAGTGATATAGTGATAAGGAGATATTTTGGAAAACACCTCATTGGGGGATTAATAACCCTTAATATGGGTTTAATGTTTGGATAAAACTAATGAGTAAAGGGAAGATATGTCTAATTCTAAACTTATGTTCAAAATAATTGGTACCACGTTTAAAATTTGTGTATTGGAGGTTTAACATGATTAGGGATATCTTGGGAAACATATTACATGATCAAATGTTTTTTTTGATATTGAGGTGATTAATGATGTTTCAGGAGATTTTTTATTTTTATTGCTGTATATATACACATTAGGATTAAATAAAATATTATTTTATAATAATTCTATTATGTTTTTCTTAGGAGAATGATGATGATTGTGAGGAAACCTTTTATGTTAAAACATTATTTAATTAATGAGGTTTATATTATTTTATTGGATGTATGGGTATTTATTTATGAAATGATCTATGTCAAACATTTGGTACTTTTTGTGGATTTTTTAGATTAATTTATTAAGGTTAATTAACGTGTAGTATTATACTAATTTATGATAACTAATTTTGATTTCGTAATGAAATGAAGAATAACATGTTATTCATAGGTGGATTATGTGATCTGTTAGATGATTATTATGCTGATTGAAGATTAAAAATATTTACCTTGAGTATACCTAATTTGTAAAAAATATGGTAATGTAGTAATATTTTAGTATAGGATGAAATTATACTTGAAAATAAAGTATATTTATTTATGTTCCTTGTCTATATGTTAAAGGAATTCCATAAATCAGGGAAAATACTTAAACAAAAATGTTGTCATATTATGATCATTTCTAATGAATTTATGGGACTTTCAACCATCTTAGATTTATTCATTTGTGGTCATTTAATTTAGTCTAACCATGTTATTGATAAATATATCTTTGTTCATGTAAATTATTTTTTTCTTTCATGACTACATTTTCAATTTCCCTTAATTATATTCTACATGAATCCTATTTATGTAAAGACATTCATGTGGATATTTTATTAACCCTTTTTATGATGTGGGTTTTAAATAATGATATTTTCAAGTGAAAAGGTATTTATAACAAATATATAGTTCAAACTGTGTTGATGAAATTTATAAAATGGGGGAA
This sequence comes from Viscum album, assembly GCA_963277665.1. Taxonomy (NCBI): domain Eukaryota; kingdom Viridiplantae; phylum Streptophyta; class Magnoliopsida; order Santalales; family Viscaceae; genus Viscum; species Viscum album. Next base: position 1,161,010,330 of record OY728153.1, on the reverse strand, counting down.
TAATTTAATACCTCGTGTTATTAAAAGAGAAAACTATGATCGAGAGCCTATGTGACAAGATACAAAAAACACAAACAAATAATTATTATTTAAATATACATATTTTAACTTGGCCACTATATTTTTGAATATGAATAGGATAAACTAAATTATTAAATATAAATATTTTTCTTACTCAACATTATTATATTTATAAATTTTTAGTAAATAGTCACTCAATTTTTTAATTTTCATTTTACTCTTCAAAAATATGTCTTCATAATTTCTCTTATTTTTTGGAAGATATATTATAATAATTTATAGAAAACATTGGGAATTTATTTGTTAAAGTTAACTACATTTTTTATATCATCATATCAAAATAAAGCGAGGGTGAAAATTTTGGATTCCATTGAAAATAATGAATTTTCAATGACAAGGGGAAAATACCTTTTTTGTAAAAATGTCATCCATTTTGATAAATTAAGAAATTTTGAAGTCACATTACTATTTTAATTTGATTTAAACTTTACAAAAATGTACAATATTTATATTTTATCCAGTTTGTATCATTTAAATCATCATTATACTGGATTTTAATAAAATTTTATTTTAGGTGTAAAACTATTTATTTAAAAAATGTTTTAAAATGAATAATTTTTATTTATAATGATAAATAAAAATAAAAATATAAGAATTATTAAAATTAAATTTTTATAATATATATCTTAATTTATGAGTTAAAATTCTAATAATTAAGATTACTTGTTATAGTGTAAAATTAAAATCATTTTTTGTCAAAAATTTCATTTATTGGTAAAATACATCCAAGAACTCTTATTTGGATTATAATAAATTAAATTATACAAACTATATGAATTGATTATGATAAAATGTATTAAATATTTGTAATAATTATAATTAATTTTACATAATAATTCCAACATAATTTTTGGAAAATTTGAATAGTAACAGTAGTAAATATTTATTAGCACGGTAAAAGGAAAATAGTCTAATTAAGGGTAAATAATTATTAAAATGAACAAGAAATAAGCTACCCAAAGAATGTTAATATTTATATTTTAAATTAAATATATTAAATATTATATTTTTTTTACTTTATAAATAATTAGATAATGATTTTGATAAAAAACTAAATTTTGAGTTGTTGAAACATAAATAATAGTTAGGGTAATATATAGTTTTATTCTAGACACACGTTTTTAAAAAATAAAAAAAAAATTGAAAAAATTATATTTTAATGAAATATTTTTAGTAACAATATATATTAAATATAAATGATAATGTACTTTTATAAATTGAAAATGTAATTTTTTTAGGGCTGGAAAATGGTAATTATAAATAAAAACCCATCGTTTCCAAAAAAATGTTTCTTGTCTTTTAAATGATAAAAATGACATATTTAAAGATTTTTTTTTAAAAAAATAAATATTTTTTTTGGAATCAGATCATTGATGTTATCCATTGGTGAATGTTTCATAATTTTCGAAGAGAGTAATTTTTTTAGCTAGAAATTAAATATGGTATATAAATATGGTGTGTAATATGAAAAAAAATGACCAAAAAGTGATATAATAAATTCTATAAATTATATATCAGATGAGATCTATGTTTCCCCTTAAAATGATATGATATTTTGGTTAGTTGATTTATTTTAAAAATCCTTTATGAATCCTTCAAACCCAATATTATATTTCTTGCTTTTGAAATGATGTCATTGTGAACAAGACTCACTTCTACATAATCGAGGGTAATATTATAATAATTTCATCCCATTGAATTATAATGTATTGAAATCATATCCTATTTTGTATAAACCATTGGAAAAACCCACGGTAAGGTTTTTGGTTTAGAATATTTTGTTATATCATGTCAAAATTCTATTTTTAGGAAATAATAAATAACTATACTATCTTTTCCTAAATAAACACTCCCATGATCTTGTTAATATTCACTAGAAAACCTTGGAGAATATCATTAATCTTATTTAGATTATTTATATTCCTCACAAGGTTACCAGAGCTCTCAATATTATCTTCATAGTCTTTAATAATTACCCACTAACCGTGTAGGATCTCCCACTCTTCTTTTAATCAAAGTACCTTTTTTATATAGTGCCTTTTAATATAAATTTTATGTGGATTGGGTATGTTTTTTTCATCCCTATTAATTCAATTTTTATTTCAATATGGAGAGAGAACCATTTCACACTCATTAATCCCATCTATGATTCACTATGTACATCATTTCCCTATAGAAATTTAAGAGGAGACCTTTATCTTTTTTTTCTAATACAAAAACATTATATATATTTATCATTTTCAAAATAAATTCGTTATATTTTCATGGATTTATAATTAACCATATTATATCCAATTTTTGTACTAATAATGAGATATCATTTTTCCCCTCTCATTATAACTTTTATCAATGTTGTTAATAGGCGGAATTTTAATAAGAGATTATTTATTTATCCACATTATTCAATCATATTCATTATTTTATATGTTATATTTCTAATTAATAATTTTGGGATATGATTTTGAATTTACCTCTAAATGTAATTTTTTTAAAAAAAATGACCAGATACTTATTTTTATCCCATCTAACCATTTTACTAATCTTTATGCACGACCGTTTGGATGTAAATATTTCATTGCATTTATTTCATACCAAAGGTTTTTATTGTTAATACCATCACTATTTAAACTCATGGGTATTCACCTAGACTTAAATATACTCTGTTTATTAGGAAGTTCCTTGTCTTTATTCAACACTCTTTGATTGTTGAATTAAATATTATGAAATATGGTCTTATGTTGAATGATCTATTTGGATCACTTAAACATGTACATGACATGAATGTCATAGGTATACCTGGAAATATATAGTGATATAATGAATTGGGTAATATTTTAGTATCATGAGATGTCATGAAAGAGATTGGAGAGTGAACTAAATCTTTCATGTGGCATTTTCCATGATGTTATTATTTCATGGAAGTTAGACATGACCTATGTTTACTATTTCATGTTTAATGTTGTTCCAACTTTTCAATGTTTCCTTTATGTTACCATACTATACCATAACTTATCGTTTATGTTTATGATTCTCACCAATATTATTTTTATTTAATTACCTATTGTGTAACATGTAATACATACTTCATGTTATTCTTATTTTATATTCCCTTTCAAGGATTTATACCTCACCCCTTTTCTAATGTACATCTATAGGTTATCCCATATAGTTTTAGAGGACATAAGATTTATAAGAGCATGTTAATATGATTTCAATAATTATGTTGCATATTGTTTTTTAGATGCTATTCTATATACCTAATTCCAAAATAAGGAGTACTTCTAGAAATTATGGGTTGTATTATACAAGTTCTTGTGTGAACAATTTTGAATTAATTTGTAATAATAAAACAATATGTCATAAAACACCCATGTACTGGGTTTGATTTTGGAATAAACTCCAATTTAACCTTTTTTGAGATTCAGATAACATCTCATATACCCTTTTTTTGTATTTGGATTACCTTTTATCTACCCTCTTTATCGATTGGGATATCCTCCCATATAACCTTTGATATTTTTTAATATTAATAATTACCTAAGTAATTATAGGGATATATAGGTACCACCAACCACATCAATGATAAATTGATTTTACATATATTATAAAACATTCAACATATCAAAAACCATGATAATAAATGTGATTCATAAAAATTTCATCAGATCAAAACCTTTGGAAAAGAAATGAATTTAATTCGCATTTCATCATTTCCTCATAAAATAACCTACGTAAAATGATAGAGTTTCATAAATATAAAGTCATCATAAGAATAAACCATCTAGATAAATAATAAAGATGAAATTATTGGTCTTTTATTGTGTAAATATTAATTATAATTAATTGATAACAACTAAGATGGAAAAATATTTTTAAGGACCACATGGGTCATTTCTTGATGAAAATATCATTTCTAATTTCATTTAAAAAAAATCAGAAAAATGTTTTAAAAATAATTTTACAATAATATAATCTAGTAAGATTATAAAGGATTATTTTTATCCTTGAGCAATCTTGATAGTGGAATATTCTTTTCTTTCCACGCATCATTACAACTTCTATTCCTTTCTCATTTTTAGGTGAATAGATCGGGTGATGTTAGGAAAATTACATGAAAATTTAAATTAAAAAATAGTATGAAATGGTAAAATATGGTAAAAGAGACATTAAAAAATATTATGAAAAAATTAAACAAGTCTCTTTTTTTATAAAATATGGATATAGAAGAAAAGGGGGTTTTGATTGATGTTATATATAAGTCCTATTTTATTTACAAGCATTCTTTATGAATATTGGGTACATAACAGAGGAAAATGAAGTAAAAACTTGTATTCTCAAGGAATAACCAATGTATATGAAAATTAATGTCATTTTGGATAAATAGACCATAATATTTCCGCATTTAATTTAGAATAAGAAAAATATCAATAAAAATGAGATTTTAACAACAAATCTATTTATACTATGTTTACTTTTGAATCAAAATACACCTTAAATAGTAACATCATATAAATATTTAAATATGAGGAATATATTAAGATTCATGATATAAAATATAAAATTGGAAGTATATACTCCTCATAAAAGAAGGTAGGTTCCTAACATATCATATGTTTAAAAGAAATCAAATTGATTGAAAAATAAAATAATATTACACTCAACTTCTTTCATACAAATTCAAACCTCCGATATAATAAATATAGTTTTATTATACATATATTGTAGAACCATAATAATATCTATCATAATATCTGCTTCGGTTTTCATGTATGTTTTGGTATAGTAGGTTTGATCCTTTAATTTTGATCAAGGTCCCATAATATTAAGAATGTTAAAAATTATATAAATATCAAATATATTCATTCTATATTTATTAAAATTAATCCATTAAAGTAGATATATAAAATTAATAACACTATTCATGGAGATGGTATGTCATACATACACATGAACATTTTCCCCATTTCCGCTAAAAATGAAAATAATTCAAGGTATATAATATATTATATTTTCTGCATTTATTTGTTATATATATAGTCATTAAATTTATTTTTATTACATTCCTTGTAAATCATAAGTGAAAAATGAATCACATCACTTCACGAGGTGGTAGTATTGTTTACAAACGAGAGATGTTATTGTATCCCCCAAGAAATGGAAAGTAATATGGTATATTTGATATCATAATTGAATAATTATAATTATTATTAAAATATCATATACATATATATTTAATCTATCCATATTTTAATTCATGTAAAATAGAAGCGGAAAACACATCACATTGGTTCGTGAAGCGATATTCGTCCTACACCCAAACAACGTTACTATTTTCTAACGTGTTGGGAGGTAAAAAAGGAGATATAATTTTATATTTATAGAGGTATATTTATGTCCTCAATGTCATATATATACTTGAAGTACATTATTATATAAATATTTTACAAGTCGTGAGGGAAAACGAGTTATGTCAGTTAGTGAGGCGGTAGTCTGCGTAGACACGGTCAACGATTTGATTTCCCATTTGAGAGAAGAGGAAATGGATGAAGTTAATGAAATTTAAATAAATAAATAAAATTATATTTAATATAATAATATTTTTATATTTAAAAGGTTTATTAATATTTGACGAAGGGGGAGTAATAAATAAAATAGGAATTCTATTTTAAGAATGATTCCTCTTCATCAAATAAGCTCATTGGGTTAGCACTAAGAGAAATATTATAATGTATTTATGAACAAACCATGGGATCAGGGTCATTGGGAGAGAAGTAAGTAAGTGGTTTGTGTAGGTATTGGTTGATCCAAATGGTTTATGAGGAGTGAATTGGAGAGGAGAGCGGGTGGCCTTTTATAAGTGGGGGAGAGGACACGTAATGAATTTTTGGAAACAATAATATGAACACACTTTTTTAATTTAAAAAAGGATACAAAATAGGAAATTATAAATCCCAATAGGGTAAAAGGTATAAATATGGCCATAAGATAATTACTAGACAATTTTTGGGTCATTTGTAACCCTTATATTTATAGTTTAACCCTTAGTAAACCCATTTTTACCTTAACCACAAAAATTAATTTTTACAAATTTTGTTATTAATTTTGGGAAAAAAAATTAAGTTAAAATTATTATATAACATTAATTATTATGATTCAAAATATTAAATAATTTCTTCCAAATTAAATTCATTTAATTTGTATAATTCAGTTTAAAATTAAACCCATAAACACGACAAAAAAATTGGCTTCCAAAGAGAAAACCATTGAACATTTAAAAGGTTCTTATATCAAAATTTAATATGAAATTTATTAATAATACCTAAATTAACTTAATTATAATATAATTGAGATAATATTACTTGTATAAAAAATTTTAAAAAAATTAACCTTAATCATTCTTTAAATGAATATATAATTTTTAATATAATCAAGTATTTTTCACTGCTCAATAAAAAATAATTTTTATCAAAAAAATCCAAAAAAATTACCTTAGGACAATTTTGGCATGTTAATTCAATAAATGAAGTTAATTTCCCAAATAAAATTTTTAGATTATTCCCAATTTTTTTTTATTTTTTTTAAAATACAACACAAATCATTTTTTGAGGAAAAAATATTATTTTGAAGAACTAAAGACATCACCAAATTTTAAGTTATTTATTATCAATAATATTTATTAATATAAAATAACAATACTTAAATTTTAAATTTTTATTCTTATTAATTCCACCATGTTTAATGGATAAGAATAATGGTCTTTTTTATATAATAATATTAATAGTTTGTCATTGCTCATTAAAAATTGATGTTGTGTGCTACACAAGATATTAATGAAATTAAAATTTTCAAAAAACACATCATAAAACTCTGGGTGTTATGCAGAGAGTATGATGGATAGTAAAAATGGAATGAAATTTTAATAATGGAATGGGAGCTTTGTAAATATCATTTATCCTTATAGAATAGAAATTGAGTGAAAATTTCTTAAGCGAATAAACTCATAATAGTTCATGATAAAAACTTAAAATTATGAATTGGGCATAAAATTTAAATTAGATCCATTGGTTAGACAAACATTATTAGTTTAGTGATTAGGAATTTATAGTACAACAATATTAGCTATAGATGATGATTTTCAATATAATCATAATATAAGGTAGATTTTTGGAGTATTGAGACTAAAAAACTTCAGTACTTGGACAATTAAGTAAAATGTTGTTTTTAATATAAACCTAAAGCAACATAAATCAGACATATTCAAGACATATATGTTTAGTGTTGATCGTAATAAAAAATTTCAAAGTGTTGATTTGAAAAAAGTTGTTGAACTAGAAGTTGAAGGCATACGAAAAGATTGTGTGATTTAGTATATCACTTGATTCCAAGCCAGTAGATGAAGAATAAAAAATTAATACATCATAAGAATTATTGATATGAATGTAACATGATAGTTTCACTTATATAATGATAATATAATTTAAATATATTTTGATCACAATTACTGATGAATTTATAAGGTCTTATATGATAGAAGACCAAACCAATGTATTATAAATGGAATAATAACTATAATTAGTTAATTATACTGATGAATTTTTCCAATGAAAACGAAATAGTGTAAGATGCATGATTGATTAATCAATGTTCTAAGAATATATTGGAACATGAGAATATTAGAAGTTCCACTAACATGAAATAAGAACTCTAATTACTCATAGTCATAAAAGTTAAATGTTTTGGTGAGATTGAAAGGTTTTCTATGTTCTAAAATCACCATATTATTGAATAAATATCATTAAAAAACGTAATTATGATGAATCTCGGGAGAGTTAACCTAGATAGGATAATAACATCACTAGAAAGATGGAAAAATCAAAAAATGGTAAGTCTATATGATTGGAAGATAATATGATCAATTTTTTATTGGATATAGGGTCACAATAAGTCAACATTAGAACATATATTTGAGAAGAGGATAGAGAGAAAAAGAAGACCATATCACATTTCAGAGTCTGTTGAAATATTTAGAGGACAAGGATCATAGGTATAGAGGCTAAGTATGAACTATGACTTAAAAATTAAAAAAACTACCAGACCCAAAATTCCAATAGATTTCATATAAAATTAATTGAATCCAAAATCAAAGTAATAATGTTGATATAGATATTCAATGATTAAAAATTATTTAAGAAAATTTTTGATTCAAATCGAGACTTATGGAAGAGTAGAAGAGGATTATTGTGGAGTTTTAGGATGATGGGTGAAATTTCAATGTCTAATATGTTTCAATGTATAGAAGGTGGTTGAATATAGAATTTGATCTAATTAGAGATTAATGATTAGATCCCACTTAACATAAATTTATTAGTGGATGATTGGTAATTGAATTTGGTAAAATTTTCAAAATAAAAAATATTGCAATATTGAGATGTTGTTAAAATTATTAATGAAGAAAATAGAGGTTATAATGTACCATTTTTTCAAATGATCTATGTGGTAAATGAAATGGGAAGATAATAACATACAATTTATAGAGTGGAAATCATGTTTTAGAATTTATAAAATCAAAAGATAGTGATAGAGGACAATGTTTAGTGACAATATACTAATGTCCAATACATTTATGCTCTTGAAAGTGATAGATTTAGAAATTATGTTTCTGGGAATTGAAAAATAAGGTAGACATGAAAACTACAATATCATATGTAAAAATTTGAAATCAAAGAATGAATCATGGTTTCATCCTAACTAAACTTTCTATATTAGTGGGAAAAGTAAAAATACTATAATTTTATTGGAATTTAATGTATGTGTGGGATTCATCATTAGTTCAGGATGATAATTTCATAACACAACTTATAATTGATGAAAATATTATTAGTATTTAATCTTTTGATTATGATAATTACTAGATATTGAAATGTATAGGTTTCTAAAATTGGGGATAAAACATATTAAAATATATATGTTATGTTATTTATGTTCTTATATGCGTTGTATATAGGAGAATTTGGAGAGGCCTCATAATCAGTTCCTTGCATCATAATAAATATAGAGGTCTATACAACATAATATGGGACAAAGTTTAAGTTTGATTTTTTTGTTAATAAAATAATATGAATGAGTTATATAGAAATAAGAACTTCTCATGCATAGTTAATGAATCCTAATATATGACTATTCATTAAATAAAAAAATGATCTTGGAGAGAGTCATATATGACTTGTGCGTTTGGAAACAAGAATTTATTAACAACTGGTTCGTAATTGAACTACATCATCTACCACTTATTTCATTATATCTATCTCACTTGTTAGAAATATCATACATAAATTCTTTCTTCATAGAATAGGGAAATAAATATAAGAAAGGTGATATGGGCTAACTAGTAATGGTAAATAATGGATATATCAATGATCACACAAGCATAACATCTGCATATGGGTTTGAGAACAAAACCATAACATTTGAAAACCATATCCAACCTATTATAGATCATATCCTTGAGATTTGGTGTAAATATTATCTATTCATAACGCATTAATCATAAAGGAGTAAAATAAATTGAGCCATGAGTACAGAACATAGGCATAAGTCATGGACTTTTAGAATACATATATAAATATAAAATCATTTATGATGTAGCCAAGTATCATTTTATAGTCTATCATAGTGGAATGAGTTGACTCCCCAAATCATCATAGTATATAATTTTCACTGTGGACTTTATCACGATGAATGAAGTCACTTACTGATTTGGGATCACTCCCCATTTTAATCCTATTTATCTCATGAGATATCAATATTTACCCCATTAATTTAAATGTGATATAGCTCCAACCAATGAGATAATGATTATAATACATATGTGTTTCACAAGATCAAAACAAATTCATCATATTGGAACCAATTAATATAAATGGGTTTCATAAATATTTCATTATGGTATAAAATGTTGAAAAAGAACCAGGATTCATTAATATTTTAGATTTTCATCAAAGAATTACTCATGGAAATGGAATGAGTCTCATAAACATCTTGTCATATTAAAAATAAACTATATAGATAATGAATAAGGATGGAACCATGGGATCATATCCCTAGTATATATTTATTAACCTAAAAGGATGTCAACTTAGATGGAAAATGAATTTGAAAGATCACTTAGAACATTTCTTGTGGAAAATATTCCTTCTACATTGAAAAAATATTCCTGCATAAATATTAAATAATAATGAAGATTTTTTTTTCCAATTATCCTGTAACTATTTAATATAATATTTAAATCATTGAGTGGTCATGGGGTTGGAGAATAGCATTCATTCTGTACGAATTTATACAACGATTGTATTTGAATTTTTAGTAAAAAGTCGAACTGAATTGTCTAAAAAAAGAAAAGAAGAATCCTTTTAAAAAATTTGTTACAAATTCAAACATGAGTAAAAATTTCTACATGAAATTATTATTATAATACTAAAAACATTATAGAAATAAATTTTTGAAATAAATGATTTGAATTAAAATATATTTTTTAACAAAGAGAGAAATAAAGTTGATTTTCATTAAAAATATATTTTCAGTTTCTTCAGTATTTAAAGAGTGTAAATTTAAAGGAAAACATGTTTGTTCATGAAACAACCACTAGAGAATAAAATTAAAGAAGTTCTTCTGAGGTATATCATACGATTTCATCGTCACTAAAATAATCATAAACAATAAAAAAATGGGATTGTAATAAATAATCATTACCACATTGTTTAATTTTTTATCATAAGACCCATAAAATAGAAAAACTAATATTCATATTTATATTCCATAATTTTATGGGAATAATCCAAAAATAAATTCATGGTTAGTATAGTGAATCACTACTGGAAATATAGGATTTCCTAATGGTTTAGAACTGTTGGGAAGGGCTGTAGAACCGTAGGGAAGTAAGGCATTGGGAAAGCATTTCCCCACAGTTTACAGTGAACTGTTGAGATAGGGTGGAGGAAAATGACCCTATCCCAAAGGTTCTGGAGAACCGTTGGGAATGCTTTTTCCCAGCAGTTTACAACCATTGGGATAGAGTGGAGAAAATTACCTTGTTTTTTTCCAACGGTTTGTCCAAACCGTTGGGAAAAACCCAAGGTCTCTTCTTCCCCAACGGTTTCTAAACCATTGGTAAAAGTATTTTACGAATGGTTCTATGAACCGTTGGTAAAACAAAACCCAGACATGCTATGCCAACGGTTTCAAACTGTTGTCATAGCCTCTTCTGGGGAAAATTGCACCGCAGCTCTGCAATTTGCACAGAAGCTCTGCAATTTTCCCAGAAGCTCTACAATTTTCCCACCAGGTCTCATTTTGTGGGTTCCCTCTCATTTTCAATCCAATTATTTTACCTTAAATAAACTAACACATTCATATACAATTATTGTACCTATAATAACCAACTAACACTTACATATAGAGAACAAATTCATACACATTTAACATATAATTCTAGAACTATACACATCCATAATTAAATTAGAATTCATAACGTAATTATAAACATACATAATTCATTTAGAATTCAATTTAAAATTTAGATGACAATTATATGTGGAATCCTGAATTCAATTCATAATATGATCGGTTTTTTGTATACTATATATTTTTACCTGAAATGATGTCCATTTTAAAAAAAATCCATACACCTGGAGTGCTATAGTCCACACCGCGCCTCAGATTGAGGCGGGGCTGACTTGTACACGTCACATATGACCCATGGATCATTGTTCTAAAGTATCGACACAATCCGAATGTGTTTGGTCGGTTTTCTGTATGCTAGTTGATGTTTTTAAATTAAAATGGTGTCTTCTTTAAACAAAAGGCAGACACTTTTAGTTGTACCGGCCACACTGCATCTCAGATTGATGTGGGGTTGATTCGTAAACATCACATATGACCCATGGATCGTTCTCCTAAAGTTTCAATGAATACTGAATGTGTTTGGTCTGTTTTCTGTATGTGCTTCAAATGTTGTCCATTTTAAACAAAAGAGAGCCACTTAGAGTGATTCTGGTCACATTGTGCCTCCGATTAAGGTAGGTTTGACTCATACACGTCACATATGACCCATGTATCATTGTTCTAATGTATCGACACAATCCGAATCCGTTTGTCGGTTTTCCGTATGTCATTTGATGTTTTTCACTTAAAATGACGTCCTTTTGAATCAAAAGACAGACACTTCGAGTGTTGGTGGCCACAACACACCTCGTATTGAGGCGGGGTTGACTCGTACACGTCACATATGACCCATGAATCGTTGTTCTAAAGTATCGACATAATCCGAATGCATTTGGTCTGTTTTCTGTATGCCAGTTGAGGTTTTTCAATTAAAATGACATCCTTTTGAAACAAAAGGCAGACACATTATGTGGTGACAGACACACCGCGTCTCAGATTGAGGCAGGGTTGATTCTTACATATCACATATGACCCATGAATCGTTTTCCTAAAGTTTCAATGGAAACCGAATGCATTTGGTCAGTTTTCTGTATGTACTTAGAATGTTGTCCATTTTAAACAAAAGAGAGCCACTTAGACTACTTCTGGCCACACTATGCCTTCAATTAAGGCGGGGTTGACTCGTACAAGTCACATATGACCCATGGATCATTGTGCTAACGTATCGACACAATCCAAATGTGTTTGGTCGGTTTTCTGTATGCCAGTTGATGTATTTATCTTAAAATGACGTCCTTTTGAATCAAAAGACATACACTTTGAGTGGTGGCAGCCACACCGCACCTCAGATTGAGGCGGGGTTGACTCATACATGTCACATATGACCAATGGATCATTGTGATACAGTATCGACACAATCCAAATGCATTTGGTCGGTCTTCCGTATGCCAGTTGGTGTTTTTCAATAAAAATGACATCCTTTTGAAACAAAAGGTAGAAACTTTGACTGGTGTCGGCCACACGACGTCTCAGATTGAGGCGGGTTGATTCGTACACATCACATATGACCCATGAATCGTTCTCCTAAAGTTTCAATGAAAACCGAATGCATTTGGTTGGTTTTCCGTATGTACTTATAATGTTGTCCATTTTAAACAAAAGAGAGCCACTTAGAGTGATTCTGGTCACACCGTGCCTCATATTAAGGCGGGGTTGACTTGTAAACATCACATATGACCCTTGGATCATTGTGCTAATGTATCGACACAATCTGAATGCGTTTGTTCTCTTTTCCGTATGCCAGTTGATATTTTTTACTTAAAATGACGTCCTTTTGAAACAAAAGACAGACACTTTGTGTGGTGGTGGACACACCACACCTCGGATTGAGGCGGGTTTGACTCGTACACATCACATATGACCCATGGATCGTTGTGCTAATGTATCGATACAATCCGAATGTGTTTGGTCGGTTTTCCTTATGCTAGTTGATATTTTTAACTTAAAATGACGTCCTTTTGAAACCAAAGACAGACACATTGAGTGGAAGCGACCACACCGTGCCTCAGATTGAGGCTAATTTGACTCGTACACGTCACATATGACCCATGAATTTTTGTGATAATGTATCGACACAATCGGAATAAGTTTGGTCAGTTTTTCGTATGCCAGTTGATGTTTTTCAATTAAAATGGCGTCCTTTTGAAAGAAAAGGCAGACACTTGGAGTTGTGCCAGCCACACCGCGTCTCAGAATGAGGCGGGGTTTATTCATAAATGTCATATATGACCCATGAATCGTTCTTCTAAAGTTTCAATGGAAACCGAATGCGTTTGGTCGGTTTTCCGTATGTAGTTATAATGTTGTCCATTTTAAACAAAATAGATCCACTTTGAGTGATTCTGGCCACAAAGAGCCTCCGATTAAGTCGGGGATGACTTTTACACATCACATATGACCCATGGATCATTGTGATAAAGTATCAACACAATTCGAATGTGTTTGTTTGGTTTTCCGTATGTCAGTTGATGTTTTTCACTTAAACTGACCTCCCTTTGAAACAAAAGACCGACACTTTAAGTGGTGGCAGCCACACCATGCCTCTAATAGAGGTGGGGTTGACTCGTACACGTCACATATGACCCATGGATTATTGTGCTAAATTATCAACACAATCCGAATGCGTTTGGTCGGTCTTTCGTATGCCATTTTATGTTTTTCAATTAAAATGACTTTCTTTTGAAAAAATAAGTCAGACACATTGAGTGGTGCCAACCACATCACGCCTCAGATTGAGGTGGGGTTGACTCGTACACGTCATATATGACCCATGGATTGTTTTTCTAATGTATCGACACAATCCGAATGTGTTTGTCAGTTTTTCGTATGCCAGTTGATGTTTTTCAATTAAAATGATGTCATTTTGAAACAAATGGTAGACACTTTGAGTGGTGGCGGCCACACCGCTCCTCAGATTGAGGAGGGGTTGACTCGCACACGTCACATATGACCCATGGATCGTTGTGCTAAAGTATCGACACAATCCTAATACGTTTGGTTGGCTTTCCGTATGTACGTAAAATGTTGTCCATTTTAAACAAAAGAGATCCACTTAGAGTGATTACGGCCACACCGTGCCTCAGATTAAGGGGGGGGGGGGTTTACTCTTTCACGTCACATATGACCCATGGATCGTTGTGCTAAAGTATCGACACAATCCGAATGCGTTTGGTTGCTTTTCCGTATGCCAGTTTATATTTTCCACTTAAAATGTCGTCCTTTTGAAACAAAAAACAGACACTTTGAGTGGTGGTGGCCAAACTGTGCCTCGGATTGAGGTGGGGTTGACTCGTAAATGTCACATATGACCCATGGATCATTGTGCTAATGTATCAACACAATCCTAATGTGTTTGTCGGTTTTATTTATGACAGTTGATGTTTTTCAATTAAAATGATGTCCTTTTAAAACAAAAGGCAGACACTTTGAGTGGTGGTGGCCAAACCGCGCCTTGGATTGAGGCGGGGTTGACTTGTACACGTCACATATGACCCATGGATCTTTGTGCTAAAGTATCGACACAATCAGAATCTGTTTGGTCAGTTTTCCGTTTGTACATAAAATGTTTTCCATTTTAAACAAAAGAGAACCACTTAGAGTGATTCTGGCCACACCGTGCCTCAGATTAAGGCGGGGTTGACTCATACACATCACATATGACCCATGGATCGTTGTGATAAAGTATTGACACAATCTGAATGCGTTTGGTCACTTTTCTGTATGGCAGTTGATATTTTTCACTTAAGATAACGTCGCTTTGAAACAAAAGATAGACACTTTGAGTGGTGGCAGTAACACCACACCTCGGATTGAGGCGGGGTTGATTCGTACACGTCACAAATGACCCATGGATCGTTGTGCTAAAGTATCAACACAATCCGAATGCATTTGTCGGTTTTCTGTATGCCAGTTGATGTTTTTCAATTAAAATGATGTCCTTTTGAAACAAAAGGCAGACACATTGAGTGGTGACGGCCACACCGTGCCTCGGATTGAGTCAGGGTTGACTCGTACACATCAAATATGACCCATGGATTGTTGTGCTAAAGTATTGACCGAATCTGAATGTGTTTGGTCGGTTTTCCGTATGTACTTAAAATGTTGTCCATTTTAAACAAAAAAGAGCCACTTTGAGTGATTCTGGTGACACCGTGCCTCAGATTAAGGCGGGGATGACTCGTACACGTCAATATGACCCATGGATCGTTGTGCTAATGTATCCACACAATCCGAATGCATTTGGTTGGTTTTCCGTATGTACATAAAATGTTGTCCATTTTAAACAAAAGAGAGCCACATAGAGCGATTCCAGCCACACCGTGCATCAGATTAAGGCGAGGTTGACTCGTACACTTCACATATGACCCAGGGATCATTGTGCTAATATATCGACACAATCCGAATGTGTTTGGTTGGTTTTCTTGTTTATTCTAGTTGATGTTTTTCAATTAAAATAACGTCCTTTTGAAACAAAAGGCAGACAGTTTTGAGTGGTGGCAGCCACACCTCGCCTCAGATTGAGGCATGGTTGACTCGTACACATCACATATGACCCATGAATCGTTGTGCTAATGTATCGACACAATCTGAATGCATTTGGTCGGTTTTACGTATTGCATTTGATGTTTTCCAATTAAAATGACGTCGTTTTGAAACAGAAGAGAGACACTTTGAGTGGTTCCGGCCACACCGCATTTCAGATTGAGGCAGAGTTGATTCTTACACGTCACATATAACCCATGAATCATTCTCCTAAAGTATCAACACATTTCGAATGTGTTTGGTTAGTTGTTCATATATCAGTTGTTGTTTTCACTTAAAATGATTTCCATTTTAATCAAAAGAGAGACATTATGAATGGTTTCGGCCACACCACACCTTGGATTGAGGCGGGGTTGACTCATACACGTAACATATGACCCATGGATCGTTGTGCTAATGTATCGACACAATCGGAATCCGTTTGGTCAGTTTTTTGTATGCTAGTTGTTGTTTTCACTTAAAATGAAGTCCATTTTAAACAAAAGAGAGACACATTGAGTGGTGTCGGCCACACCGCGCCTCGGATTGATGCGTGGTTGACTCGTACACATCACATATGATACATGTATCTTTCTCCTAATGTTTCAACGGAAATAGAATTCATTTTGTCAGTTTTCCATATGTACTTAAAATGTTGCCCATTTTAAACAAAAGAGAGACACTTAGAGTGATCCCGGCCACACCGCAACTCGGATTGAGCCCGGGTTGGCTCGCACACGTCACTTATGACCCATGGATCGTTGTGATAAATTATCAATAGAATCCAAAGGTGTTTGGTCAGTTTTTCATATGTCAGTTTTTCTTTTCACTTATAATCCAAAAGCGTTTGGTCGGTTTTCCGTATGCCAGTTGACGTTTTTCATTTAAAATGACGTCCTTTTGAAAAAAAGACAGACACTTTGAGTGGTTCCGGCCACACCACGTCTCAGATTGAGGCGGGTTCGATTCATACACGTCACATATCACTCGTGGATCGTTCTCCAACAGTTTCAATGGAAACTGAATACATTTAGTCGGTTTTCTAGTAGTAAATGAAATCAAGGAGGGTGGGGGGAATTACAGTGGGGCTGTCTGGGGGGCTGTCCAGTGGGTGTCCAGGGGGCTGTTTGGGGACCATTGAGGAGGGTGGGGGGCTGTGCGGGGGGCTGTCCGGGGGGTGTTCGTGTGGTTGTCCATGGTCCAAGGAAGAGGGTGGGGGGCTGTCCGGGGGGCTGTTCGGGGTGCTGTTTGGGGGCTATCCGGGGGGTGTCCGGGGTCCAAGGAGGATGGTGGGGGGTTTTCCAGGGTCCAGGAAGGAGGGGGGTTCCCAAACACATAACCACTAAAAGACAACAACATCCGTAAAAACAGATAATATATAAAAATAACTCAACTACAATACTATACTACAAGTCTAGATAAAACCATCAAATAGAATAGATTAAATATCAAATCTTAATAATATCAGTCAAATATGTAATGGATCAACTTTTCCCACATCATCATCACCATCATCAACACCCTCTTCCTTGTCCCCATCATCGTCCTCGACCTCCTCAACGCCCTCCTCCTCGCCCTCGCCCTCCTCCTCACCCTCGCCACCTGCATCGCCCTCCTCCTCTCCCTCCTCTTCCGCATCAAACTCCTCACCATCACCATCGTCATGCTAGAAATAATCTTGACCACCACTAGAACTACCACCTGGTGCACCATATATAGAATGTATCGATGACATATAGTCACCAAAAGCTGGGCTGGACTCTGTTGGAAGTGTTGGACGTAGAACTTCAATAAATTTCATAAACACACTATTTTCTATAGCAGACTATTCTGCAGTCTTGGTGGCCCTTTTCTCAGCCTATTCTGCATGTTACCTAACTTGTTGTAGCTCGGTGGCACTACAGCTCATACCTGAGGAGGTCCAATACCTCGTCGGGGCTATCCTAGGTCGGTAGTGTACTTTTCCATGGTGCTCTTCTCCCGTCACTAGATTTAAATGATCTGTTGGCCCAAAATTGTCAGGTTCTTGGGAATCAAGGGCCTCTAAAGAAACCTGTTACAAATATAAATATATTATTAAGTTACAAAATTGATATTAAAATATAAAATCAACAGATTAAAACATACAATCTGCTGCTGAGTCGCTTCGTTGACGTCACTTCCATCCTTCTTCCGTCTACTCGAGTAAAACAGTTTTTCTCGAGGCACACATCCTTCAATATTCTATATTTGCCTCTACAATGAAATTAAAAAATAAACTTATATGAAAACATTATCAAATTATTATATAGTTGACAAAACAAAATAAAATGTAAGTAGTAAAGAAAACATATAAAAAAAATTCATACCTGCTTCCTCTCATGATCCGGCTTCGTCGTACGTCCTAGTGTGTGGAGGTATTTTTTTGCATCAAGGTTTTTTTTCCAGACGATTCCTCAATAAAATTAAATAATTCAAATGATAATATTAATGAAAAACGTGAAATTTATTATTTAAATACCTCAAATGTAATTCATACCTTAAACTGGGTATTCGTCCAATGAGTAATCATCTGACGATACTGCTCTATAGGACAATCATCCACGACTGGTACCGCCTCCAACTCAGTGCCAACTCTAGCACGCCAGCCAATATACAACTCATGCTTATAGGCTATCCAAAGCTCGCCTAAATCATTTAGACGATCCACTCGAGCACCCTCACCATTGTGAAAATTACATCGAAGATGGCATCAAAATATTAATTCATATAAATATAAAAATAATTCATGGAATTAAATAAAACATATTTTTTTACCCATATATCTGCCCAAGCTCTATCCTTGACCACATGTGGAATATTTCTCCATAACAGCGGGCTGACGGGAATGATGTCGGAGTATTTGGCAAGCGTCGCCAAAACACTCCGACATTGCTGCCCTGATTTCTCAACCATCTGGTTGTCTTCATTGTAATCCACCATAACATGTGTGCAGCAGTTCCACACTGAACGCATGCGTGTACACCCCCTCCCCCGCCTCCTATCAGTATATGTATCTTTCATGAAATAAAAACAAATATTTTATCAAAACATGTTATAATAAAAATAAATATTTCTATAAAAATTTGTAAGGTTTTTATTTATATACCTATGCCAGTCGGATCGCTGAGTGCCGCCGGATCCCCAGAAACTAATGGACACCCTATGGTGGAACATGAGTCGAAGAAGATGGAATATAGAAGGTCAGAGAGACAAAAGTAGAAGGAAAATAAGATGGGACAACATTATGACCTGATTCTGACATGGGAGTGGGAATCATCATGGGATGTGAAAATGATGGAGCAGAAGATGCAGAAGGTAGCGAAAATATGGGATGCCTAAATATCCCGTGTGTCCCTAATGACACACCAGGATCAGAATGTGGTAAGGATGACATGTCAATGGGAGGGGCAGGGTCTAGTCAGGAACGTGCAGTTGATCATCCACCTCTAGTACGAACCCTCCTCATACCACCGGCCTGTGTACTAGGACCGGTACTAGGCTCCTCGTCGAATAACTGTCGAAGTATAGGTGGATCCTACAAAAATGTTTACAAAAAAATTAATCACATGACATTATATATTCTTTAAATATATCTATATTTGAAATAAAGTACTCACAATAGGCATTAATGGTGGAACGCCCATCTCTGGCATCCGACGATTATTCTCCATCATTTTTTTCCTTCGTCTCTCTTCAATTCGCAGTATTTCCTACTATTGAAAACAAATATGTAATTAATTAGAAAAAGGAAACTAATTTGTAAACCATAAAACTAAATATATGAGGAAATAGGGGGATTCATTATTAATTTAGCTATCAATTGTTTTAGAAGAGCTTGAATGTATTTAATAAATCATAAAAGTTGTAATGTTCACCAAGTTATAAATATTGTTTGACTAGGTTTGAATACAGTTTAATTCCAAATTAGAAAATGCAATTCAAATAAAACAGCAACCAATAAACATTGAAAATCCACATAATAGTCAAGTCAGCTAAAACATATTTGTGATCAATACTAAATAAATTTAAATATTACCAACCTTAACAACCCATCTCGAGGTAAACCAAGAGAATTGAGAACATTGATCAATGATTCTATATATTTCCATCCACATCTTCAGGTTCACAATCAACTCTGACAATTGAGCTATTGGAGTCATCAAAAGAAATAAATGGATTGGATCCAATATCAATAGGAACAATGTCATTTCAATCATTACCATCATCAAAAATATGTCTTGGAATTACTTCAATTATGACACCAAATTTAGGTCAATGTTGGTCTTTGACAAAAAAAACATGTTTATCCATAGATTCCAACACATATGTTTCTTCGGTAGCAAGAGTGCGAGTCATATTAATTACTCTAAATCCAAAATCATCAATAAATGTGACATGTCTTGTCATCGAATCAAACCAATGTAATTTCATCATTGTGACTCGTCCATGAGAGTAATAATCCAATATTATTATTTTCTCAACGACTCCATAATAACCCACATTTTCAAATTGCATTCTACTATCTGATGCACTGGCATAACAATATGTTGTGGCAGTAACCATAACACCATCATGTTGTGTTCTCATGTCCATTGCTTGTTCAGTGACAATAAATTTTCACCCATTGATAATAATTGATTTATAGTCACGAACCACGGTATTAGGACCAAAAGCCAAAGCTCTTATTTATCAGAGACAGAGTCAGAAGACAAACTCAATACCTGCAATATAAATGACTGTTAAAATTAATTAAATATTGAAATTATTAATTTAAATATTAATATTTTTTCCTTCAATTTTAACCAAGTAGAAAACTCTATTCTATGAAAAGTATCTCTCCTTATCAAAGATAAAGAACGATGATTCCTATTTATCATTGTTTTATGTTCCCCGCAGATAAAAAATATGAATAGTTTAACTGATATATATGTAAGATATACATAATTAATTTAGTTACCTGGTATAGTCATCGAATAAATTACAGTTGATCAAAACTGTGCGATGTGCCATATCCCAGTCTTCATGGCTTAATGTCTTCATTGTATATGATCCATGAATTCCTCCTGTTTGAGGAAGTGATGGAAAAATGTTTTCAATTTGATCATACTGTTCTTCTTCATTTCTCATTGGTATGTTCAATCCTGTAGTAAGATCAGACGAATACATCAAGCAGAAATCCATACATTCTTGAGCTAGGTAACTGTTCACGATAGAACCTTCGGGATGATTTCTGTTTCAGACATAAGACTTTAATGTGAACATATTTCTTTCAGTTGGATACATCCAATGAAAAGAAACATGTCCTCCAAGAAGTATTTCAATGGAAATATTGATAGTCAGATGCAGTATGCATGTGAAAAGTGATGGAGGAAATATTTCCTCCAACTCACACAAAATTAATGGGTCATCTGTCAACTTTTTTTGCAAGAAAGACTTGGACAACTTCTTAGCACAATGATCTGTAAACAAATGGAACAACTGAATAACATCCACCCTTAAATTATTGGAAAAAAGATGACTGATTTCTATTGGAAGAAACTCATGCAGTAGAACATGATAATCATGAGTCTTCAAAGATTTTAGCTTCAACTCTCTTCTGTTGACCCATTTAGATATGTTGCTTGAATAACCATCAAGAACTCTAATAGTCTCTAATACTTCCAGAAATTGTTTTTTTCCTTATGTGTCATCACATAAGAAGAACATGGAAGTTGCCATTTATTTTCATTGAAACGCATAGGATGTAATTCTGGTCTGATGCCCCAATCCACCATGTCACGCTGAGATCGTAAATCATCTTTTGTCTTCCCCTTGACATTTAGAAGAACCGAAAGAAACATTTTTCATATATTCTTTTCAATATGCATTAAGACTAAGAAATGAAATAAAAAGTTGGTTGACCAATATGGAAAATCAAAAAAGATACTCCTCTTCCTCATATTGTAACGGGTTTTAGGGGAAACATTCTTTCTCCTTCCAAATTTTATTTGACACTTCCCGAATAAAAAACTGAAATCTTTCAATTCATTAAGCACATCAGTTACAAACATACGTTGAGGTGGATCATTGGTATCTATGGTATTATCAAATCTTCGATGACTCATTCTATATGGATGATCCTTTGGGAAGAATCATCGATGTCCCATAAAACTAAAACTATAGTGCTGTTTTAGTCTTCTGGATTGTGTATTCTTCATAAAAACTGGACGTTAATGTTTTCTCTTTATGCTCCATCTAGACATCATTTCATAAACCATAA
Organism: Viscum album; assembly: GCA_963277665.1. Classification (NCBI taxonomy): domain Eukaryota; kingdom Viridiplantae; phylum Streptophyta; class Magnoliopsida; order Santalales; family Viscaceae; genus Viscum; species Viscum album. The sequence goes on along the minus strand of OY728153.1, from coordinate 1,160,987,949 downwards.
AATCATTGATCATCCACATAAGCGCAGCACACATCAGAAATATGTCTTTCGAACACGCATCGTATGTGTGCACACCCACATCCCAAAGAAGTTTCAACTATTTTATTAAAGGTTTCATGTATACATCAATATAAATGCTAGGATTAGAAGGACCATATATGAGTATACTCATGAAAGTGAAAGGTTTTTTCATACACAACCATGGGGGAAGATTATAAATGTGTATAAAAACTATCCATCTGCTGTGCGAAGTAAGCATCTTCCCAAACGGATTAAAACTGTCACATAAAAGACCCAGCCTCACATTATGCACGTCAGCTAAAAAATTAGGATGTCGAGCATCAAATCTCTACCATGCAAATCCATCTTCAGGATGAACTAACTCATCATTATTCTTCTTTATCTCGGTATCATTCCATATCATTTTTATTGATATTCCATCATACATAAAAAGATTATGGAGTCTGGGGATCAATGGAAAGTGCCACATTACTATTTGTGGAACTCGTGATGGTGTTCCATCAGATTTTGACTTCCAGTGGGATGTGCCACATTTTATACAATCATTTCATTCAGTGGTTTCTCCCGGAATAAACTACAATCTTTCAAGAAAGCATGAATTTTGTTTCTTGAAAATCCTAGTTCCTCAACTAACTACCATGACATATAGTGGTTTGAGGGAATATCTGCATCATCTAGAAGTAAATCCATCAAGAGGGTAAGAATGTAATCGATTGATGTATTAGAAATCCCATACAATGTTTTCCCATGAAACAATCAGATTAAAAATTCCCGATTTTTCATTTTATAGCATTTTCGATATACTGGAGTCGTGGCAGCATCATTCAATTTTTTCACCCTATCAATATCATCATTTTCACTAGATGCATCACCTGTCCTCATATCGAAGTCTTCTTGAGTCAAAATCCTTTCTTCTTAATGATGAAGAATTAACTAAAATCGATCATCTAACAAATTCTCCATTCTAGTCCTTTCATTTCGATCATCACTAATTTGAGATTTCATTTTCTCCCCATTGTGATACCACACAATGTATTTTTCTTGAAAACCATTTTTGGTTATGTGGTAGCTGACTTCTTCACGGCTCAACCATGGTTTACCAACACAATTGGAACATGGGCAGTGTATGCGACCACTATCTGATGCATTGTGAAATGAAAAATCTACAAATCTCTCTAAATTGTTTTGAAAATTGATTGAGATCTGATCGGTTTAATATATCAAACTTATGTCCATTCTGTAAAAAGAATTTATATAATTCATTTTTTCATAAAAAATTCAATAGGATTGAAATTTAATAGAAAATGCATTTAAGTAAATGATAAAGGAAGGAGTTTCTAGTTGATGTAGTGAACTATTAAAACAATGTAAAGATATACTAATTAATTCAGTTATGTGTTCCTAGATTTGAGGTGAGATGTGTTTTATAATTTTTTCATTTATCACATACCATGAAGACACCATAGACCTGATAAAATATTGTTCAAGTGATTACAAGGTGAAGGCTTTTCATGAAAGATGCAGAATGTGTAAAGAGAGTTTTTAAAATAAGTTATTGATTCTAAAAAATTGAAATATTGTTAAAAGTTAGTACATTTCATAACACCCAAACTAAAGTCCACCGAAAGTACCATATCACACCACTAAAAAAAGGAAAACCACATACCCCACTACCCCAACCATGTCAATTACCTCAATGAGGGATTCTATGCCTGTATTTGGGAAGAGGTTGAAGGAGTCTAACCTGGATGGGGGAGTTGCAGCCGATCAGATGGAAGACCTCAGGTTAGGGTTCACCTATGCTGGGGTTTCTGGAAATCTGGGGAAATGCAGAGTTATTTTCTTTTGTGTAATCGGGGACGGGCTGTCCACGGGGGTGGCGGGGTTGTCCAGGGGGTACGGGGTGTCCAGGGGGTGGGCAGGCTGTCTACGAGGGTGGAAGGGCTGTCTAGGGGGAGGGGGTGTCCAGGGGGTGGGCGGGCTATCCATGGGGGTGGGGGTGGGGGGGAGGGATTTCTAGGGGTTACAAGGTGTCCAGGGGTGGGGGGTGTCCGAGGGGTAGGGGGTGTCTAGGGGGTGGTCGGGCTGTCCACGGGGTTGGGGGGCTATCTAGGGAGTATGGGCTGTCCACGGGGTGGGAAGACTTCCCACGGGGGTGGCAGGGTTGTCCAGGGGTATAAGGTGTCCATGGGGTGGGTGGACTGTCCATGAGGGTGGAGGGGCTATCCAGGGGGTAGGGGGTGTCCAGGGGCGTAGGCGAGCTGTCCACAGGGGTGTAACTGAGAGCTATGATATTTAATTGGTTTTTCATTCATGTTATGAAAAACAAAAGATGGATGTTAAGGATTAGAATAGTATTTTTTAGTGAAAATCCAATTTGGTAGGATTAGTGACTTGATAGCATGATTGAATCAAGTTTGCAATTGGGAAAATGTTCGGGCATTGGATTCTAAAAGGCTCCCACAACCTTCCAAGGATATATTATTTCCTGAAAAATGTGTTGTGGGAGAAGGAATTCATCGTATATAGTTGATGTGAATTTTAGATCATGTGATGCCTTACTCATCAAGATGGCTAGAAAAGAACCAAAACCAAAGAGTCCTCAAAACTATAAAAATCTCTAGAAGTGATGAATCCCCCGTGCTTATTGGTGAACAATGGAAGTGATGAATTCCCACCTACACAGCCCCCCCTCCCCACCTCACCCCCAACAGACCCCCACTACACAGCCCCCCTCCCATCCACCGACTACACAACCCCCCCCCCCCCCCCCACCTGCACCCCCCACCTACACAACCCCCCCACCCCCACCCCACCCCCACCCCCACCTGTACACCCCCACCTCACCCCCAACATACTCCCACCTGCCCAGCCCACCCCCAACCTACACACTCCCCTCCCCCCACCCACTTGCACAACCACCCCCCACATACACTCCCCCCCCACTTTCACAACCCCCCACCCCCACCTACACAACCCCCCTCCCCCCACCACTATATCCACCCCCACCTACACCCCCCCCCCCCCCCCACGTGCATAACCCCCTCCCCCACCCCCACCTACATAGCCCACTCCCCCCACCCCCACCTGTACACCCCACCCACCAGCTCACCCCCAACAGACTCCCACCTGCCCAGCCCCCCCCCCCCCCCCCCCCCCCCGACCTGCACACTCCCCTCCCCCACCTACTTGCACAACACCCCCCTCCACTTTCACCCCCACTTGAACAGCCACCCCTCCCGCACCCCACCTGCACAACCCACCCCCACCCCCACCTGTACAACCCCCACCTCACCCCCCAACAGACTCTGACCTGCTCATACCATCACCCAACCTGCACACTCCCCCCCCACCCACTTGCACAACAACCCCCCTCCACTTACACCCCCACCTGCACATCCCACCCCTCTCCCCACCCCCACCTGCACGACCCACCCCCACCCCCACCTGTACAACCCCCCACCTCAACACCCCACTAGCACACCCCCTCCCCCCACCTAAACACCCCACCATCACACCCCCTCCCCCCACCTAATGCACGCCCAGCACCTCCCACCAGAACAAAAACTGAAAAAAAACAGAACAAAAAATTGATTCACACATGACACCAGAACAAAAACAGAAAACAAATAACAAATCTAATTGAAATTGTTGGGTATACCATGAGGCATGAACCTTAGGTTTAAGCCAACTAAAAACAGATAAGAAAATAATTAGATGCAAATCATTAAACATAATGTCCTACTTACAGATTTGAAGTGTAGAACACAACAAATTTGTGATTGAATATTGATCTAGTGGAATGATTTTCCAAGCGAGAGAGATCTTAGGTCTCAAGTTCAATCGCATGGATGGGATATCTGGTTTGCTAGGATTTTAGGGGAAAACGTTCCCAATAGTTTTTTAAAATTGTTGGGAAAGGTGTGATTTACCAATGGTTTACCCAAACCGCTAGGAAAGCCTTCCTAAGTCATGGCCTTTACCAACGGTTTTTACAAACTGCTGGGAAAGGTAGAAAACTTTTTAGATTTCCCAACTGTTTCTTCAAACCGTTGGGAAATACATGTTTTATACCCCTATACCAATGGTTCTATTGAAATGTTGGAATACAAGTGTTGGGAAAACCCAGCTTCCTAGTAGTGAATATGACACGTGTTCCACTAATAAAATAGTGAGACAAAAATTTCTTACCTCACATATCGAATTTCTTCATAATATTCCACACCAATTGACTAATAAATATTTTTTTATTATAAATATATTATTACCTATATCCATTTATCACCAATCTATAATTTTTTTTATTAAAATCATGTTTTGAGAAAAAACTGCATCGTTTTTAATATATAATTTGGTTTTGTATTTTTAGTCATTTTACTTTGATCATGGTTCTATAAACCACAAAAATTTATCCATGATATATATATATATTAATTAATTAATTATGTTTTTATTGTAATCCATTAATGTTAGGGACATAAAATGAATAACACATTTGATGGAGATGGTTGGCCATATGTACACAAGATCACTATTTGCATTTTCATGATGAATGGAATGAAATAAAGGTAAATAATATATCCCATTTTTAGAATAATTGGTATTTAATATATATAATATAAATTCATTCAATTTATCCTTATTATCATCTATGAAAAAATATAATGAAAAAGGTATCACATCGCTTTGTGGAGGCGGCAGTCCCACCATATGTGTGAGCGATGTTATCATTTCAAAACAGATTAAAATATATGAAGTTATAAGAGATATTATAGTTCATGAAGTATACTTATTTCATAAATATCATATATATATATATAATTTAAATATGTCATTATATCCATCCTTTATAGGTGGTAATGGAAAATGAATTACATCAGTTTGAGAGGCGGTAGTCAACCGTACACACGGTCAATAATTTTGTTTCCAATTTAATAAAAGAGAAGATTGATATAATTTATTAAAAAAATAAGAAAATATGATTATATTTAAGAAAATTTTGTTATTATATAACCATATTTATAAAATATTTTAAGGATTTTAAGAAGAAATAAAACAAAAATTCATAGGTAAGAACCATACCTCTTCTACAGAAATCCTCTTTATGTTTTCACTAAATGCATTCATAGGAGGGAATAATGAGAATAAAATTTCTCTAAGACAGTGGTACGTAATTAAATATATTATTTTGGAATGAAATGTATTAAAGAAATGTAAATTTTAAGTTTCATAAGGATCAGAGAGTGGGCTTCATTTGATAAGTTGGTGATAGGAAATAGTTGGAATTTTTGAAAAGAAAAAGGGATTACCAGATTTTATACATAAAAAGGCTCCAAAATAGATCGTTATATATAATTAGATTATTTAAGGTTTAAATGTATATAAAATAGTATTTTTACATGTTTTATGTCATTTTGAACCTTATCGTTATTGTTTAACCCCCGGTAAACGTGTTTTAACCTTAAACACAACAAATGATTATTACTGTTTTTACTATTCATTATGACCAAAAATTAAATTAAATTTATTATATAATTTAATTATTATGAATACAAATTTTTAATTTATTTTATAAAATTAATTTTATATAAGTGGAATATTTTAATTTTAAATTAATCCCATATATGCGATGAAAAAACAATTTTCCAAAGAAAAGATTACCATGAGTATTAAATGATTTAAAATAAAAATACATTTTTAAATTAATTATAATGTACTAAATTGGATTATATATATCATTATTAAACCATTTTTACTTTTAATCCATTACAAATCAAAATATATATTTTTTTAATGATTTGAAAAAAATTGTTGTTTTCAATAAAAGCCATTATTTTCCACTATTCATTAAAGTATTTATCTTTTTAGAAAAACTCCAAAAATTCACACTAATCTAATTTTGACTTTTAGATTCATAAAATTATTTTAATTTTGTAATATAAAATTTTTTAAATTGCAAAAAATTAATATTATTTTATTTTCATTGAAATAAATAAACCAAATTTGAATAGAAAAATGTATTTTCATAGTATATAAAGAGTACCAAAATTTATGTGCATATTTAAAATATATTTTACTTGTCTTAAACCTTCATAAATAATTTTCCAAATTATGTTATTATTATTAATAAAACCTAATTTAAAGACTAGTTTTTAGCATTCATGTTTGAAAAATAATATTAATATTTTATTATAGTTCAGAAAAATTATTTGTTATGTGTAACGCAGGATATATATAAAATTGTTTTTTTAACAATTATTTCAAGAAATCTCATGGTGGTAAAAATTTCTTCCCCCTTAGTGTAACTAAATGATCAACTAATACTAAAAAGTGGTGTTAAAGAATTTGTGTCCTTTGATTGGATGTAATGTTTTCTCCATGTTTTTTAATAATACCTGAAGTACATATTTCTAAATGTAAAGAAGTTGTGTCAACTAGAGAAAATTGATGAAATTTCTATGAATGTTAAAATATATGATTTTCCATATCCTATTGAATCTAGGATAGGAATAAACTTATGTTTTAGAAATTTATCCTCACAAATTTATAAGAAAGGGGATCCACTATTTCGAGATGGTAAATAGTGTTGTAATTTTCCAATGGATATATTAAGAAAAATCCTCCCATAGAATCCCACTCAAGATATGAAAATTATATCTTTATTGAGTTAGTAAATGATTTTTACACTCAAATCATGTATTATATTAAAATTTCTAGGTTCAAGAAGTCATATATATGTACATGAACATATAATTGGGGTTTATGATGAAAACACATAGCTAGAATCAGAAATTAAGGAGATACAAGATGCACTATACCAGATGTTCATGAAATGAATGTCACTCAAAGAAGTTGTTGAGAAAAAGACCAATATTTATTACATTTAATTAAACTAAATCCTTTTCTGGTTACTATTTATTAATAATTAGTAGTGAGAAAGTATAATTCAATAATTTTTGAAGAACTTATTCATACCAGAGGAGTTTCTATTAATTTCAATAATTATCAATTAAATTTTACAGCTAAATGGATAAAGGATATTAATGACTATATACTCATAGAAAATAATTTTATTATATATAAAATTTCAAATTTAAACTTATAATGGTTATTGAGGATTATATCTATTCAAGCAAAGAAACAATCACTCAACATAATTTATCTTAAAATAGAATTTAAACTGATATATTTTAATGAAAGTCCCCTCATATCATCATAACCAATTGAGGGAATATCCACTATTAGTATTAAAAAGGAGATTCATATTTTTGAAAATAAAAATTACAGTCAAATATTCAACTTGAATTTATGGAGATATATATCTTAAAAACATAATTTTAATACAGTAGGAATAGTTTTTTTTTAAAATCATTTTCACTTTTTCACATCCTATTAATAGTGATGGATACAATTTAATTTTCAAATAAATATGAGTAGAGAAAGGAATAAAAAACCCAATACATTTTTAATGATTAATGTAGGAAATCAATGTAGTGTTGGTTCCCTAATATGTGTCTAAATGGAATAATTTAACAGTAAAAATAAAGAAGAAACATCTAACTGCCTGACTAAAACACAGTGGAATAATATCAAATTTATTGGTTACTACTATTGTTGTTCAAAATTTTCACACCTGTCAACTAACTATTGCTATAACATATCAATTAGTAAAAGAAAAAATAGGCCTAAATTATTGGGGTTAAAATGAAAAGAAGAAGAGTTCTTATAGTAAAAACTATATAAAAAAAGAAAGAAAATTATATTACTTTGAATATATTAGAATGTCTTGAATACTTTTTTGAAAGGTAAAATAAAGGTGTTAATTGTGATTATGGGTGGTATTTTACATTTAAAATCAGAAATTAGTTGAAATTAATAGATATAGGCCAACATATTTAAATACAAATAAATGAAGATATACTATATTTATACCTTTGGTGTATTGATATAGTATCAACAAAAATTAAAAATACCCAAGAATAATGTGGGAACAGTTTGCACAACTTAGTGAATATTATTCTATTTTAGAATAAAAGGATTCATGATGAATATTTGGAAACATTTAATGAAAATTTATAATAACATGATTAATATGGAATGATAATGTAAATATATCTAAAATGAAAAATATTTTATTGGATTGATGGATGAATCTTTTAAAAATGTCAGATTTCATCAGAAGATACCATTGATGAATAAATTATTAGAAGATAATAATATATGTGAACGATATAGAATGGTTGTCAAAATTATGGAAAATTTTATGAACAAAATACTTAGTAAATGGAAATAATTAGGCAATAAAATTTTATCAATGTAATATACATGTATGAAAAATAATATTGTATGGAAGGAATCTCTGTATAAAATGAAATATAAATATGTTCGAAAAAGTTTGAATGAAAATTTGTATTGAAAATTTAGAGGCATCAAGGCTGTTAGAATAAAAAGAAAATACGAGTTATTTTTTCCATTCAATTGGATGATAAAAATTATGTTTCTCAAAATATATAATAATAATATAAAAAAAAGAATAAGTACATGCTTCTAAAGAATATTATTTCTTAGAATATCAATGGTTAAAGAATGAGTGTAATTGTAATTTAATTTAACAGGGCCTCTGAGTTAAAAAATACTTGAAAATGTAGTTTCTCAAATTAAGATTCAATGTAAATCCACATTATTCCCTCATGTTTTTTGAATATTTTCATTAAGAATGTAATATAAGGTGATTCATTTTAAGAGGTGACTTGATGTAGGAAGTACAATACAAGTAAAAATGAAATATATAAGATATCTGGGGATATCATGAAATGTGTTCGATACAATTTGTCGTAGAATCCATGATGTTGTCCTCAGTTAGACACCAAATAGAGAGTTTTAGAGGAAATACATATTTTCACTGAAAGGATTAGAAAGGATTTTGATTTGTTGTGACCAAAAATGTCATGGAGTAGACCCAAAAAGTTAATGGTATGATTTTCAATTGGTTATGGGGGACAATGAAGGTAGGGAAGATACTTTCCCAATGGGTCCAAACCAAAGCTAGGTTGTGATCCCAAGCAGTAGTGTGGGGATGTATTCCCCTTTGTATGGAGTAATATTTTTTCCTTTGTGATTTTCCTAGGGGTTTTTGTGCACACCAACCATGCGTTCGAAGTGGTTATCGCAAATCCTTCCCATGTATCCACGCCTATGAAAACAACCTAGGATTTATACCTATGTGTCCCATCAGTTTTTCTACCCCTGCACGGGGTACCTTCCCTGAGCACCTATGAAAGTGAGCTATGCTGGAATCCTTCTTCACCAGGGGTCTCTATTATTTTATAAATTGATCCTTTGGGCTCCTCAATTGTAAAAATGGAAAATCAAAAGGAGTCCCTGGCTTTGGTCATGAAACCTCCTCACTATGGTCTCCAAAACAACCTTAGGTTGCTCTTCATAACTCAAGAGAATAAGTAATTTATGGGGTTAAGTATGGTAAAATTCCATTTAATGTCTAAAACACAATACACCTACAAAAATAACCTTATCCCTTAAGGAACAACGACCTATATAAGGTCTCCCTTCCTCTTAGTGACCAGTTTGAGACCCTTCTAGGGAAACCAGAGGAGACCTGTTGTGCATACTATAAAACCCCACACATGTGTTATCTACCAAATGGTACATTTCTTAAGGAAATTATAGCACACACAGTCCTATATCCTCCTACACCAAGAACCTCAAGTTACTCCAAGGCCTTGAATGAGGCACCCATATCCTCTAAGGCAGGACCTGTAGAAGCCCCTCTTTTAGTCCTTTACCAAGCCACTGATGGGTGGAATACTCTTACTTTGGATTCCCTTTCGGAAAAGGGAACAAGTTGCGACCTTCAATGAATCCTTTGGACATGAAAACCCTTGTAAAGTGGAAAATTGAAACTTCACACATTTGTGTATGCATTCTTATGGTTAGAGGATTCCCACACTTGTCCTACCCGACAGTAAGTTTCCTGTGAGGGAATTTGAGTATGAATTCATCTGGTAATGAGGAAACCTAACCTACGAATTGTGTCACGCGACTCCCAGTCTTGGGTACTAGTGTTTGGAGTATGTCATTCTCTAGTCATCTGTATGACCTGAAGCCTCCGGTTTGAGTCCAGGAGGGTTAGTATCACACATTCTTTTCTCTTTGATGTGGAATGATATCACTATTCCTGCTACAAAATCAATTTTAGGGAATCCCTCTTGTAGTAAGATAATTTACATTCATTCAATAACTCTCAGGCGCATTTTATTCCCCATTCTATCCCATTTATGAATGTTTGATTGGAGATGTGAATTTTTAAATCCCTTTATATATCACTTTGGGGGTGTACAATGAGGGGAAGGATGTGTTGTCGCCCATGCCTCGTCCACCACCAAAGAAGGATTGTGTTGTTTCTTTAATGCTTTTCTTCCTCTTATTTCTCAAGTTCAATCATTAATCTTCATGAATGATCTGGTCTTAGGGGATATCCATGATCATGAAATCCACCCAATCATATGCATGTTTCGGCAAAGGATCTTCTCCAAATCTTCCTCGATTATTCCCTTAGAGTTTCTCCATAGGCGTCAGACCTCATGGTCATGTATCCAACCTAAGGGAAATTATTATTTTTGGTTTCTCATATCATCCTCCTCCTATTATTTCCCAAACAGATCATGGCACATGTAGAATTAGAGTTTGAAGGTGGCTATAATACACAAATGATCCCTAAACAGCATGAGAATCCTTACAAATGTAATTCCCAACTGAATCAGGGCCTCCTACATTGTATAATCCCCAAAATTGTACCATGGAATGATCCTCAGAAATATATCCCAAAACCTATCAATGCACCTCTTATATATATATAATTCTTAATCATATCACCATACTCATCCATGGGAATCCGCCTTTGGTATAATACCTCAATCAAACCCACCAAATTTCCTTGAGTTGAGACATTCCTTATAGCACTTTTCACACAGAATACTTTTCAAGAGTAATACCCAAATTAATCCACTCAGAAGACAATAATTCCCAACAAAAGTAACCTAAGGGAATCCATATATATGGGTCTTAACCACCAAACTATATGATAACTGATTCCCATCCAAATATGATACATAGGAAGCCTTTTAAAGTCTAAACCCAACACCCCAAATAAACCCTACATTATTTAGACCATATACCTAGTAGGGTCTCATCTATCATAGGATACCATATCAATTCTACTTTCCATGGGTTTTGTGGTATAATTCCCACACTAAACATTGAATGGGTTCCTTTCTCCAAGATGCCCTTGCAACATGACACTAAACATCATGGTTTGGTCCTTATCATATGACCTAGAAAGGTATGATGTGCCCAATTATGTGGCACAAAACTACATGGGTTCTGATTCCTTTCAGAAGGATACATAGAAAGACCTTTCAGGGGCCTGATCGCAATATCAAAAACACTCCCATATCCCTGAATAATGATATAATCCAGAGTTCTCCACTATGTGGATAGAAAACCTACATCATCATAATAACAACCAAAGAATATTTTGTGAGTATATAATAGGATACCATTTATGGAGCAAGTTTGATATATATAGATATCTATATTAATGGAGAACCTCATATTCAATGATATTATTCTAATGCCCATAAATTCTAATAATTGATTCTTAATTCATCAGTGACCCATGTCTTACCTGATAAATAATGAAGGGTTCACTAACATTTCTTAAATATATAATAAAGTCTTTGAGTAGGCAATAATTCCTGCTAAAAGGGTGTGATGAGTGAAACCTCCCACCCTCTCGACCATTATGTGTTCTTAATTATTTTTGGAAAATCTCCCCAATGATATCCTGCCTTTAGAAATCAGGCCCATCGTGTATATAAAACCATGCGGTGTTTTCAATTCCATGAATAAACTCATTAAAAACTATTCATAAATAGTGAACTTCATATGAATGATTCAACAAAACTCACCCCCAAACAATCAACCATTAGAAAAAACATTTTCTATTAGCTAAAATAGTTAACCCGATTTTAATCCTTTACCAAGGTGAAAATGCCTCTTGCCTATCAATCACTGTTCTCTCTCACTATGAAATAGGACCAAATAAGATAATCAATCACATGTGTTTTCATTTACGTGAGATACTTAATTGATAAGGTTTTCTTGTTGGTATTTTTCATCTATTTTTAGGAACCACCATTATGACCACACTTCAATCATATTGTAATCCTTTTAGTTATCATTTATGCATGCCCCGACTACCATTAGTGTTATCCCTTTTCCCAAGTAGAGGATTTCATCAAAAACCAGCATCTTCAATATTGGGTCTCAAATATATTGTTCAAGGAGTATCGCCAGAACATTACAATACATACCTTGGAGGACGACTGATAGGCCCCAAAACATTCCAAGCCCCTTTGTTATTCTAATCAGTAATGTCTGGTGGCCCATAAGTAGATTGATCCAACAACTATATTCAATAGTTTTAGAAGTTTATCCCTATGACAAAAAAACCAGTCCATCGCTTATCTGATGGAGATGGATCATGATGCCACAAATTGCCTCATTAATAAGATAATATGGTCTTTACAATGGGACCCTACCGACAGTCGTCGTCACTAATTTCACATGGTAGTGAACCCTCAACATGATGAGGGTGTCATCCTCGGCCATCTGGCCAAGATCATTCAGACCATGGATTGATTGTAGGCCCACCAAGGGAAAAAACTAGTCAATAATGACGATGAATACACCTATATCCCTTTAAATGAATTACACAAATCAAATTGTGTGGCCAAATATGAGTAGAAACATAGACCAACCTGCCCTAATTTATCTATCCAGTTGAATTTCGTTGTAGTAACCCAGGAAGATCATCATTCAAATCTGGTAGAAAACAATGAGGTAGAACATGAACCTACCCATAATAATAATGTTTTTTAAAATAATCATATAATAGAAAATAATTAATCCTTCCAACCATGTATTAAAGAAACCCTCTAACAGTCACACACACTTACCAGCATTCCTCAATCCAGTTACCAGTTTCATCTGGAAGCACTAAGAAAAGTTAGTAAGAATGTTATAATGAAAATTAAGGGAATAACCACCTATATACCCCCACATTGGATTTCTCAAAGTATAAAAAGATAGGAAAGGGAGGATATGAGAAAGCGTATACCCCTACTTTAGATATAGTATGGGAATATATCACCATTCAAGTTGTTGAAGTCACTAAGAATAACCCAGTAATGGTGAAAGGGAATATGAAAATCTATACTCAAATCCTATAGACCTTAAAAGTCATCATAACCATGGGAAGATTAGTTTTAGAGGGAAGGATAAAAAAATCTTTCCCATAAATGGGGCGGCTCATCAGCAAGCGACCCCAATGTAGACACCCACCTCTACTCTAGATCTTGGAGGTTAGTGAAGGAAACTCATCAGTGATTTGTGAAAAAAATAGATCAGGAACACACAGCCATTCTATCAAGAGAAATATTTTCCATTCTAATGGACACACCAAGGTAGTCCCAAACCCCTGAAAAGATTCTAGAACCTTTTTGGAAAATTCTAATAGTAATATTAGAGCTAGTTAAACAAACATTTGTTCCTAAAAATCACCCACCCAGCAAGTGGCCCTATTCTTTCAAAATAATACATCTGAAAATATAACACACCAAATAAAACAAGTGAATGAAGAGTCGATATAAAATCAATCTTTTATTAATGTTGATGTTCTTGAAGCCCTCATAAATTTATCTTTGGAAGCTCAAGATCTACCCCTCCAATTTCCAAATAATGGGAGCTGTAGTAGTAATTTTGAAGTCCATCCTCAGACAAATCAACATGGATGATTGCTTCATGAACACGATATAATCAACATTGAGAGCCCATATCATGATGAAAGCCATGAAAACCCGCTATGTCTTCAAGAAATAATGGAGAAATATTGTATTAACACTACATTAATCCCCAATAGTGGTCCTCTCCATGAGGGAATTTGATGCTCAATTTATCTTTATAGTAGTATATAATGTTTTCAAGAGAATCATCCACTCAGCAGTGTTGTGATGAGAAAGATCAAATACCATGATGCACTTGCAAAATGTATTAATGTATTATTCATTTTCCATGCTAAGAGAAATTATTTCTTAGCTAGAAGATAGCTTTAGGAAACAATGATTATCTAAACCACCATTGGAACACCTATCTTCTTATGTGATAGAGAAAGTCACTAACAATATCGCTGGGTATGATAAAGAGACATGATATCATCTAATATAGTCACATAAAGTAGACAATCCTCTAGAAAACACCGAAGAGGACATGCTAAACATGAGAAAACAACTTGATAATGATGGAATACCAGTCATGTTATATCCTCTAGCCATGGCTCAATAAATCATTATATAGGCACTATTAGAAGATTTTGTGAATGAAATTAAACAAAACATATAGAAAACTCTTTATCACCTGAAAAAAATGATTACACTATGAAAATATTTAATAGACATCAAGGTAATAGATGGTATGTAATGAAAAGGCATCTCCCCTGGCTGTATAACAACCAATGCTCAAGAAATAGCAAGGATCACTTCAACGTGCATACCTCAGTGATTTATAAATTTTTATATGATTGATCATTGATGAACCATCTAGTGATCATATCATATCATGGGGTGAACATGGAGCATTAAATTTCATTGTACTTCCTAAATAGGAAATCCCACCAAAAATCGTATCATGAAACATCAACTTCACAGCTTCATGTTAGCTTTAACAAATATACCCTATCCACAATCTAAGATGTGTTCCACAAGAACGGTCCCCAATAGACTCATACTAACATCAGTGTAGAAGAAAATATTATACTGAGAGAATCTTTCATAAAGCATCTATAAATATTGATCAGGACTCATCTTAGTGAAAGTCTGCAATCAGATAGTGCCAATGTCTAAAATAGTGCATCAATCTTCCAAAGTGGGTGATTCTGGTGCAGACCTTAAGATGCACCCAACCCATGTTTGAAAAACTATCCAAAAATGGTATGGGTAGACTTAGTAGGAGAAAAAAAATAGTTCAGAAAAAACCATAGCCCACAGGTTTGGTGGATTTTTTTCCCAAACCTCGCGGTTATAAAGAAAGGAATGAAGAGTTGTGAAATTCAAAAGAGAAAAACCCCATCTATCATGGATGGGGGATTTTTCACCTCACCAACCTCCTCCTCAATGGAAATCAAAATTCTCATGACTTGATGAAATGAAATAGACTGTATCATTCTAGTTTTTTCCATCCCTTAACCGGATTTCCTCATTGAGAACATGCATGACTGATATATCTGGAGATTCCATTCAGATTACTATCCACTAAACAGTTCCTAGAGAACCAAAAAAAGAGAGGATGAAGCATCTTGGATGTCATAGGAGAAGTTAGTAATGAAAATACACTGATATAACATAATAAATGCATTATTCATCCATTATTTTCATTAATACCATCCCTAAAAACATAAATAACTTGTGAGAAATTAAAAGGTAGAATTAGAGGAGGAAGTTTCAGTTTAAAATGGGGTTGACACTGAAATGATGGAAGGAGGTGTGTATACCCAAAAACAATCTTTCCTAGAATATGGGTATTCCTTCAAATAGTCCATCATTTCCTCCTTGAATGAAATCCAAAAAGAAAATGATTAAGGGTCAGATTATACCCCACCTACCTACTCGAGAGTTTAAAAACCTTTTAAATGAGTAAATATTTACTCAATAAGATGAATAGGTGAATGAATTGAGGAGACCCAATATAGAAGTACTCTGAGGAAACCTTTTTTACATGTTATAATCTATATGAAGATCCTAGACTCGCACTCCCATTCAGTGTATCTCATCAAAGATGTTCATAAAATAAACTAAAGTGGATTTTGAACACCTACTCAACATGGGAAACCAACCACCAATATACATGGATCCCATAAAAATGGATCAATAATTTCCTCCACTAGGTTCACAACTAGAACTGGTCCTGGCATACCCTTATAGGTATTCCCCTATTAGGGACCCATGACATATACCAGCAGTATCGTGATAGATGAAAATACTGACTATTTCACATGTACAAGATCTGTCTTTTCAAGAAATTCCTTGATGGCTCATGAATTATCTTTAGTCACACATGACTTCACTAGAATCCATGGAAGTATGAAGTGTTATAGTCCAACTAGAAAATAATCCTTACCCCGAATGGATGGATTTCACTCCTTCCCTTCCAATCTTTAGGAATTCAAAATTTCCAATTTTTAATGACTCGAGAGACCTGGAGATGCATTTGATGCAATTAGACTCCCTGTATGATTCCACGATGGGGTACCCAAAACAACTGGAGGTAGTGAAACTCAGATGATTCATGAAATCACATCAGGGACCAATATTCATTTGGTACACCAGCCTTCCTACTATAAAAATTATGAGGTTTGAAGAACTTCATCAGAATTTCTATTCTCATTCATCTTGACCGTATAGAATAAAAAAATTCTCTACCATTAAAACCACAAGCATTGTGAAAATGAAATTTTCTTGGATTTTATCACTTGTTGGAATGGATTGACATACTTCCAAAAAATACAACTTCCTCAAGAAGGAATATTTCTCATCGGTATAGACAATATTCATGATGATTTTCACATGCTACAAATCCCTATAAAATACACAAGAGAGTTTCCCAGCCTAGCTACAATCAATCAAATGTAGGAAGACTCTATCGAAGATACCATATCTAAGCCCCGTGTAATTTCATCAGCTCAAGGAATGTGAATAAGAAAACCATAGGCTACCATCTAACACTTAATAAGGACCCTCTAAGAACTCCTGCATCGAATATCACACCATATCTTGTGGGTCCACCTCCTAAGCATGGACAAGAACACTCACTTCTTCGAAATGATGAATGAGAGAGAAGGTGAGAATAGTTTGATGAGATGAAAAAACATCTATTCATTTTGAAATGACCAAGTCTCTGAATACTTTATCTCAGAATGGGAGAACAACTTGATGAAGTTTCCAAATCCTAGTAATCGGAGAAAATATGTTGGAAAAAATATAGAAAACTATTTATCCTTTAATCAAGTATTGGGACAAAATATTCGGGAGTGTTTTGTTTCAAATAATTTCTACAAAATGGGTGTAGTCTAGGAAAATGATGCTAAGAAAGACACCTACTAAAGTGGTCTGTGTCTTTCCACCTATATGAAAGAGGAGAATGGATGGATGGAAGTTAAAAATAAGAGTACGCATGGGTTTAGTAACTGGATGGTTAGAAATACAATCAACCAAACTCATTATATTCTATAAAAAGAATTCAAACAACAGAACATGCCTATAACCGCTTCCACTACAACACAACTAACATCCCTGATGGATCAATCCACCGAAAGGAAGTCTTCCAAAAAGATACATTCCTAGAAGTGTAAGAAGAAACCATTTGAAGATGATTCAATTCCATAGATGAAGTTGTGTTTGATTTTAGTAGACATTATTACTTCTTTATAGGTCATGCCCAGCCAAGTGGTACAATAAGATTTAGAATTCCAAGTAGCATCTCCATCAGACGAGGAGTTGGTCTTTTGCTCCATTAACATTATTCATATAATGGCTCTCTTCTCAGATGATGAGAATGTTTATGAATTAGTGTTCCCAACACTTGACTAGGGAACATTGGGAAGAGTTTGTTAGGGTTGGAGATACCAAGGAAGATATAGTCATTCCAGGAGTCGCCACTCTAATCGTGTACCTTCTCAAACCATCTACATGGTCAAAACTCATGGGAGAGATCTCTAGAGAGGTCATAAAGAGAATGAAAGTTCCTCCACACACATCATAGTTTCTACTAACATAATCAAACTGAAAGGCTAAATAGAGGATATTTCACTGCATAATCACCCTCAATGTGATAGAATGCCTATTCAAACCCATCCATCCAATGCAAAATCACCTTCATCTCACATTCCATGTGTCGATCAATCCACATAAAGCACTTCAGTTCCTAAAACATTTGTATAAGACCACCACATTCTAGGAATACTACACCTTAGGGCTATATTTATCATGTTTTGAATAACTATCCCCAGTATTAGAAAATATTTCTATCTTAGATACCATAAGTATGTCAATAGACCTCCCGGAAGCACTCATAATATCCTTATTAAACACTTTGGAATTTTAAATTGATGTTGATACTACAAAAGTGTATCTTGTAGAGAATGATATCATTGAATTCAACATAATCATATCTTTCACAGAACTGGATGAGGATGCAATTATATAGGGACATGTCAGACCCTTGTATATATCTGGATGGATAAATTATATTGATATCTAATGGGATTTCATTGAAAATGTCTTAAGAGTCCACCTCATTTTCATTTCAATACTTCATTAACTAGATTTCAACAAATTTCACATTTCTTAATTCACTTTGATATTATTGGGTTACGATACGAATGATCAAAAGTCTCTTCGAGAAATTGAACTCAATAATCATTTTGGAGATCTCATTTTTGACTTATAATTCATGGTTCTTATGCTAGATATAGCCTTCAACATTTTTTTGGAAGATTGTGGGTATATCCACTTGAGGATATCTCTTCACCATTCCCAAAATTGTTCAAATATTGTATCAATGTAAAAATTGGGACATTTAATGGTTAAAAATCCCCATTTAAATCCTGTGTATTGTAGTACATCAACACAAGATATTTCAATAAGGGAAGGAAAAAATCCATAGACAATTATATCACATAAATTAATCCTATGAGTGGTATGTAGATGATTATGAATAACACTTTCAAACGTATCAGTGTATATTATGTGATAACAATCAGTTAAATCAAAGTGTTCGGTTCAAATTTGAGCATGCATTCAAAGACTTCTGTGATGTCTGTCTTGAAAACTGATCCCAGAAACACTGATGATGTTTTTAAATCTCTAAGTAGTAATGAAATCTTGGATGTAAATGTATTCCTTCAACCCCAAACATTAAAAATAATTTATCTAGGATTAATGAATTTTTCATCATGATGGAGGAACATGAATACGCTCTTTCTTAGGCCCTCATCACCCCTTCAGAGCTCCAAAAAAGCCTTGCTCAAAAAATCGAGCAAGAAATGGTTTAGTTTTATTATAAATGTCAAAACTCCACATCCTCCCCTGAATCTAAGAAACATTATTCATCACCAACTTCATTTTAAGAAGAATAATAATTAAAGAATATGGAATATGTATTGGTGGAAGACCGCATGGAGGCCCCTCCACCATTTGAGGAAGGTGTCTCCACCACTATCGATGAACACATAGAAATAAATATGGGTACATATGAAGATCCATGACATCTTTTATCAGTGTGACCATGAAATTTGAATAATATGAGATGTATACTTCTTTAGTGATGTAAAATAGTGACATTATTTTGTGGAATTACACAAAGATTCCAATCCTTGATCCGTAGGTGGATTCCAATCACTTGGGTTTTCTAGATGATAAATGGGGATACTAATAGGAAACTAGATGGGCACACCCCAATAAAGCATCCAAAATTAACCGTAGAGTGGGGAATCTCATCAAGGATGAATTAATATGAGAGTTATAGTGTACAAGATTGATAGAAAAAAATTTGCATATGAATAAAAAGAATGGGAAAATCAAATTTTTCCTTGACTTCAGATATCTCTAACGGTAGTGTCTGAAAACTGAATTCCCAGTTGCAACTACATAAATCCTAAATGATGCATGTGTTTTTTATCAAGAAATATCCTTCATTTATTGATATTAAGTGTAATACCAAATTTAGGTGGCCCTAGAAGATAAATAATCCACATCATTTTGGCCCCCATAGAAAAGATTAAACTATTTGTTAATTCCCTTTGGCTAGAAAAATGTAGGTTCCAAAAACCAACATTCCATGCATCACATCATTAAACCCTTCTTAGGGTAGTTTTTCAAATAAAATATTGATGATCTAGTGGTTATGTACCAAAAATGTTCTAATAACCTGACTAACCTAGAGACCTTCTTTAACAAAATAAAACAACATTTCTTCAAGATGATCCCTTTAAAATGTGCTTTTGGGGTAACCTCAAGAAACATTATTATCTTTGTCATATATCATCATGGAATCAAAGTAGATCCTAGGAAAGAAAATATATCCATAAAATGTTACATCCTCAAACTCTTAATGTGTATATAGGAATTTAAAGAAACACGGATTATATACATTGATTCATATCTTACCTTGTAGGAATATGTTTTCCCTTCACCAGAATAATAATGATTGGGGTCACATATCAGTGGACCAAGTACTGTTTTGCACAATTTGAAAACCTGAGGAAATAAATCATGATACCACCAATATTAATCCAACATGTTGTGGGAAAGATACTAATTATATATGTGACGACCCTGGACTAATAATTGAGCACCAAAATTGTGAAAAAATAATGATGATTGGAATGAAAAAAACCTTAATTATCTGAGTTAAACCATGCTTGACATTGAGAATCATTATTCATATACTATGAAGAGCTTCCTTGAACTAATATTTAGGGTTTAGAAATTGAGGCACTACAAGTAGCACTGTAATGTTAATATAGTCTCTCATAAGAAACCACTAAAATATATCCTCATTCATCCTATGTTGACAGAGCTTCTATCACGGTGGTCAGTTATTCTGTAGTAGTTTTACAATTTATGCCTTAGAATGTAGTGAAAGGGAAATCCCTTGCTGATTTCCTTGAAGAAACACCATATGTAGATACAATGTTACTAAATATCAAACTTCTTGAAAAATAGATATTTTAATTTCAATAATTCGCCCAAACATGGGTGATGTATTTTGATGGATCCTCTAGGATCCAAATAGGTAAGATAATTAGAGACCCTAAGTTCATCACAATTGGGTTAGGAATCCTGCTCATTTCCCCGGAGAAGGGAGTCTTACCTTAAACATATGTGTGTTCAGAAGTATATAAAAATAATGATTCATAATATCATTCCCTCATTGCATGCCAAAAACTAGATCTCCAAATACCAGTATACCACTTAGAGGTGAAAAAACATAGAGATTTTGGTCAAATAGATCATCATGAATTACACCATTAGAAAAAGAGGGCTAATGCCACTTCTCAACTGTGTATAGAGGTAAATGAAAACATTTCTCTAAAGACCATTATTTAATCATATCATAAGATCATAGAATTACCAATAATATGCATTGGTACTATAATGAAACAGTCATCAAAATTTCCTAATGACGAATGATCTCCACCTATACTCACGTCAGAACTAAAGATATAAATTAAGTGAACCACATCCATGAACTTTATTTTTTTACCATAGATTCGATGATTCTTATCAAATAATATCTCCAAAATAGTGTAATTTTATTAGAAATAGATGGGAAGGAGAAAATACAATGGATTTCTTCCAACTTCACTCTATATGGTGGCTCGAATTACATGAACTTCCTCTATAAATAAGGATTTGATGGTGTCCTTCTCATAGGTATCATAAAGAAAAGGCTGTAGTTATTGTGAAAGAAGTACACGTGAGGGATTGTGGTTCCAACTAATATGGGTACAATATTTTTTTTACCAAATATGAAGGAATGTATACTTATGGCCTTAAATGATTAAATATTTCACCAAATTTCCCATGAAATGTCGTTCCTTCCATGTGCATTCAAACATAATCCATCAACCCCTAGAGATTATACATACATAAAAATACATCAAGATATTATGTATATGGGGAATGGATATTGTCTAGCCATTCTCACTAGCTATGAACAAGTGGTTCAAATATATTCAAAAAGATATTGATTTATTCTCCAAATGGACTAAGGAAATACCACTAAAAAAATACAGTGTCAAAAGCAATGTTGGGCTCATGAAATCCCACATTATTACCGGATTTGGCATCCCTTATACAATACTGATGGAAAGTGAAAAAAATTTCTAATTTTCTTGATGGGGAAATTCTTTATCTGGAATACAATGTCATGTCCAACCATGAATCCTTCTATCATACAATGTATACTGGATTGATAGACTCGATCAATATGACCATGTCAAACATAAATTTGAAGATGGTGGATAAAGACGAAAATTATAGGTCTTACAATATCTTTCATGCCTTATGGGATTATCATAATATACCCCATACTACCACATGATAGACCCCATATTCACTCATGTACAAAATATGGGAATTCCTACCCATAGTGGTCTAGTTTCTATTACTCTGTGTTTTCATCTAGGAAGAGAAATCCACAGATGAGAAATCTAAAAAACGAGACGATTAACTAGAGCATCAGGATGAATAAAGATTTCACACCTTAAAGAACATGGAATTATAGCAGAATCCAATATTGAGAGCCTTTAATTAGAAGGTATTCATCAATTAATTCCTTTAAAGAGAGTTGGTATTTATCCTATGAAATCTGATGATTCCAGGAAATAAGCCTCTAAATCTTGACTAATGTGGGAGGGCCTTACTCCACAACAAGGCCCACTCTAACATAGATTATTCATTGATCTCAAAGTATGGAGAGTTAATTATGACCCCAAAAAAATAAAATGTTTCTAAAGAAATATTTTTTGATATCCCACAACATACACCTCAGCTACTAGATTCTAAATTGCATAGTTGGTCATTATCAAAAGATTTTTAAAGGAATGAAATAACATCCATGATGTGAGATTTTACAATAAGAGGCATCATCTTCCTTTCCACATGATGCCAAAATACATGACATATGGCCCTACTCGCACAACCTAATACTGAAAGGCACCATTTTTTCTTACTACATGAACCTAAACTACATGGTTAACATCCCACTCATTTGATATTTAGAAACCCCAAATATATAATGAGTTAAGAAACTCTTTGTAGTCACTTAAATCCGGGTCTCCATCTCAAGTGTAAGACCTAATCACATCCTTCTCCCCCACATAGCATGTCACCATTTTTTCTTGGAAAGACATGATGAATAATATAAGGGAGTCTCCCATACAAAAGCTCCACTCAAATCATTTCCATTCCAAAGTATCATTTGGGCCCCTTTAGAGGTATAAACCCAAAAATTAACACGTCCTTACCGCAACCCATTACACTTCATGACCTACATCCTCATTGCATGAAAATAAACTTCACCATCTTTCTATACCTACGCATGGCCTGATTCTTATTCCAATGGGATATTGAGTAATATCTGAACCTCTCATCTTGAGTCCAGTCATGATAAATGAAAAGATAATCCCTATTTTTCAAAGAGTATTAATTATATATTCGTAAGGAAATTTTCCAAAAACACATGGATTCATTCGTATTACAATGAGATACATAGTGACTCCTAGACTTCATTTTTGGGGACCAACCATCTTTTTATATAATATTAATGCCCTCAGTCTCTATGTGAAAACCTTATGGATGTGGGGAACAATTCTATATAACTATAAGTGTTTTGATTCTTATTCCAATGAGATATGTAGTAATTCCAAAATTTCCATCTATGGGATTAGAGGCAATATTCCATTCCATGTTGCATGACCCACATCCCTACACCTAGATGTTAAACTGCCCATACAACAACTTTGTTGCATGATAATAAATGGAATGATCTTTAGAGAACATCATTTTGATTGATTATCATTACAATGAAAAATTCAGCGACTCCTGTATATCCAATATTAGGTCCAAATGCAACAAATAAACCCTTATTCATTGTGTACCAGTCAGTTTGGCAATGGGAACCATTCAAAAATTATGTGTGAATTGATTCATTCCAAAAAAATATTTGTAGGGATGCCAAAGTCCTGCCCCCTAGCCTAGAAACAATACACCGTTTTCATATCAGTAAAACCATGGCATTCCTACATGATATTAAACTACATGATTCTTCAAGAACTACAAGTGGTTTTATTCTTATTCTAGTGATATATGTAGTGATTCACATATTTCCATCCTTGGGATTTTCCAAAAAAAATTATCCTCTCTCATATCAGTTCATCTTCATCCGCACTAAATGATATTAAATGACATGAAATTTCTAGAACTACACATGTCATGATTCATGCTACAGTATGATACGTAGTGATTCTTGGATCACTAATCATAGGCCCATCTATAAAAAAATATGAAAAGTGGCCTCTCCCTATGTACGGGTTTGGCCTGTACGAGGAATATTTCATGAACTATGTGTGAATTGATTCTCATTCCATTTAGAATACATTTTTATTCATTGATCAAACCTGTTTTCCAAACCACTTGAAAAATATAAATTCTCCTATCATTAAATTGAATTTACTTAGAGAGGTAGGAGAAAATGATTCAACTCCTAGATTCCCTTACCAATAATAGCTCATATGGGCTTATGAGTATTAGTAAGAGAGTTCTCTATATGAGAAAGGAAAATAAATTCACTTTGGGGCTATCATGGTCCTGGATTCAAGAAAATATAAGGCACACTAGATGTCCTCATTGCATGAAAATAAGCTACATGATTTGATTTCCTCAAGAACTATGTATTTCTTTATTCTCATTTCAATGAGATATGTAGTGAAAACCATATCATTAAATCTAGACCCAGCTGTAAGATAATATAGGAAATTCCCCCAGTCTCCCATGTACAAGTCTGATATAAATGATAAGATCCAATAAGAATTATCACCCTATACAAGATCCCATGTTCAAAACCCCCAAATTTCCTCCACATTGGAATTCACTTAGTATGGGGGAAATTAATATTAGAAATACATGTGGATTGATTCTTGATTCTTCAAGATACATAGTGATTCCTAGGTCTCTTACCTTATTCCAGCAACAATCACATCAATTCACCTTTATCTTTAACACATGACAATAAACTAGATGACTGGAGTCCTTACCACTTGAATTTAAACTACATAGCTAATGACCTTTTTATAAGACATTTAATTGTAAGGTTCCATAGGAACTATGTGGGGTTTCAATATCATTATATAAAGAAATGTAGTGGAACCTAGGCCTCATTCTCTAGTCCCAAAAATAAGATAATGAAATATACCCCCTCTCCTACATACAAACAAAGATATATGATGGAGCTCTTAACATGGGTACCCCCATTATGGGATCCACCAAGTAAACTGAGATGTATCCCTCTTATATATGAGTTAGATATATATACATGATACTACAATTCATGGCCAATATCGATCCAGATTATTCCTTTTGCTTACATTTTTCCCTTACACATGTCATACTCCTAATCATGGGAACATTCAGATTTTCATAACCTCTCCCTAACTCTCGATGATAAAATGTCTAATACCCAAGGACATCATTCCATGATTATGTTTAAACATATCCCAGTTTTATTCATAATATATAGGCCCTATAAAATTTTTCAGTGAAAGGATTCCACTATTTTACTGTAGTGTAATGCGCTCTAGTTGGATTTTTATAAAACAACCAACAAAATGGGGGTTTCAACAACATTAACCACTTTATCTTGAGAAACCTCTTCTATCTTTGTATAATTTTATTAAATTATGTTGAAACCTGTGTTTCATATTTATTTTTTAGTCATCCCTCTCATATTGGTCCCATATTATTTCTCCCGATCTGAGGACCCAGAAGACCATGGTTTACAATTTCATCCCCCATGTTCAAAGTATATATACCGACATGACTTTGGTTTCATATGCCACATATCATCTATTATTTCCATAATAACATGGGCCTAGTAATAAGACCTAAACCTATAGGAACAATATTTACCATGATCTGGTCATACCTATATTGGAATACTTTTTACCCAATTTTCATTTGATTTTTACTCAAAATGCATTTCCCTTATTCAAGAACATTCCTTCCAAAATCCAAAGTTTATGCCTAGGGAAATCCAAATATCCATAAATTTTCATCCTCCAACAGAAATAGAATATTGGAATTCTTGGTAACTCCTTTACCTAACTATGTTGAAACACACCTCCGTTGTTTTTTCATAAGTCGCCCACATAAAGTGTCTGTTGGTCAGAGGATGAAATTATTTTATTATGTTGTAACATTCCACAATTATCTTTTCATAAAGTATCCATCAAAATGGGTTTGTCAACCAGTGGTAACTTAGTCCTTATTAGTGAAGTCCTCTATCGCCAAAACCCCTTCTTCTAGGCCACTTCTCAGATCTAGATATCCCTATATAATAGCTTACATCATTCCCCTCCTCATACCTAAATATGAAGGTACATTCCTAAATAGAGTACCCTGAATGAGGGGATCATTAAGCATTCAGTCCAACGTTAATCTACACAATATAATGTCATATTCACAAGATTCTAAACTCTACAAAAAACACATTCCATAAGATGTTAAGATAAATGGTTAATTTCATATTCACATGACATTAAATTATGCGATGTTTCAACCCATGTCAGATTGGGGCCCTTCCCCCCAACATCAGTCATTCAAAAAAATATACCCTCTATCACACAATAAAAATTCTTGATGGAGTGGTTTCCCATTAAGGTCCAATGCCAGTACAAATGTTCTCTAAATTCTCATCCATCTTCCCTTAAAAACCCAACCTTTTTGTTCTGGATAAATAAAAATATCCATAATCTTCCTTGGGCCATTAACAATAGAACAATAAAATTCCTAAGAACTATATTTCCTGACTAAGATTCAACACTCCCCAGTTGGACTTGAATAAGTCACCCATAAAATAGGTCTGTCAGCTGAATGATATCGCTTTTTTACTATTCATTAACATGCCCTATCTAGAATTGTATAATATAACCCAAAAAATGGGTTTTTAGCCAGTGGTAACTTCTTCCTCGATAGAGACCTCCTATATTCTTGAAGGATATTTTCTAAATTTGGGAACCACAAAATCAAGGCTCAAAATTCCACATCATTTATCAAATGAATGTCATATAAAAATTTTGATTAGTAAAAAATTAGGGAGGTGACCTAAACAGAAACAATGTTTGTAATGTTTTACATATGACCTTATAAAAATTTAGACTATACATATTGGACCCCATGTTGTTGGAGTAAACTAGGGATTTATCCCACAATTGAGATAGCTCAAAATCTAACCAAATAAATTTACTATGTGTCAATGTGTCATAACTTTACATTAAAACCATATTCATTTCAGTCTAACTGAATATAAATCTAACGGGGGATTTTTTGGACACTATAAAATGTGTTACATGCACTTTACCGTATAAACCATGCTGGAATCCTCACTTATACAGTAAATGTCCATTTTGAGAAGAAATATATATTTTTTTTTGAAAGGAGAATATTTTATTTCCATGTGTCTCAATAGGAAGGGTTATAGAATAGGCACAAAAACATCAATAAGTGACTTTCAAATTTTTTTGGGGGTCGGAGATGGCAGCGAAGGGAAAAAACTAAAATAAGGGGACTGCAATAAGGTAGTGATTATAACGTGGGGTATAGAGGTGTATCACCCACAGTACAGAGAAGCGATTTCACCCACGTGGTTCTCCTAGGAGGTCTTGGATGCACCAACCCTGCACACCAAGAGGTTGACATATGCATTTCTTGTCCATCCACCCTTATGAAAAGCACTTGTTCTTTGGACCTTTGTGGCCTAGAATATTTTCTACCCCTTCATGAGGTACCTATGTTGAGAAACTGTTCTAGGGACCTACATGTAAAACATCTTCCAAACAAGGTCCCTAATTTTCCTACAAATATGACAATTGAGATTCTCATTTTGACACTTAGAAGATTAGAAGAATCCCCAAACCTAAAATCACACAACCCCCACCCAGTTCTCCAAAAATTATTTTGGCAGCTCTCTAAAACCTAATGATATAAGGAATTAATGGTGTTAAGTGAAATAAAAGACCCTTCGGGGTCATAAACACAAGACCCCTTCATGAAAACCCCTTTATCTTAGAGAAAAAACCACCTTGGTGAGTCCCCCTTCCTCTCAGGAACATACAAGAGACCCATATGGGGATAGTTGAGGAGACCCTTAGTTCATGGACTAATTACTTCCCCATGTTTTTATTCTCATGTAGAGCATTTCTCAAGGAATATACACATCACACATGCCAATATCCCCTATGCGAAGAACCTAAAAATCATTATTGGCCGAATTCAAGTCACATATTCCATATAAGCCAGTACCTGCATGAGCCCCTCCTTGAGTTCTCATCCAATCCACTGAAGGTAAGACTCTTTTTTTTGGTTTCCTTGTGTGAATGGGACTAAATTAAAACATCCACCAAAACCTGTGGACAATAAAAACCATGGAAAGAGGCACACTCTCATGTCTCCTAATTGGTTATGCATACAGTTATAGGATTCCCGAAAATTTCCTACATAATAGTTAGGGTCCTCGGGGTGCATGTGAGTTTGTATTCCAATTTTCATGAGGACTTCGAACTTGGGGTGGTTTTAGAGAACTATTTATCTTGGGATTAGCACCATTTCATTCTATAGTAATCTATTTGAACTGAATCCCATGATTTTATACAAAGAGGGTGGGGATCATGCTTTCCTTTATGTTCAATATGAAATGAGATCCCCCTCTCTTGATGTGGAATTGATTTTATGAAATCCATTCAGAAGTATACCTTTATCTTTTCATGGATGAACTATATTACATTATTTATTCCTGTATCTACATCAGTTACTAATGTGGTAGGTTATATGTGCATTTCCATATCACTTTCTCTCTCCCTATAGGTCTATGGTACGATGATGAGAGTGATGTGACATCTCCCCTAATTCTTCCATCATCCTGAGAGGGATTGTGTGGTTTCTAGATATTTTTATTCCACCATTTTCTCACATTAAGGCGTGGCTCATTTGGAATCATCTGGTATTAGAGGATAACCAGGATGGAAAAATCCACCTAGTCAAATGCATGTCTCAGAAAAGGATCTTCTCCAAATATTCCCCTTACCTTCCCTAAGAGCTCTTTTATAGGCATGGGTTCTCCAGTTCATGTGTCCAAACTAAGGGGAAAGAATTTTTTTGTTTCATCGATTGTTCTCTTACACTGGTTTCTCATACTGAACATGACTCACATGGGCATAGAGGCTGATGGTGGAACTGACACCCACAAGATCTCTAATCCTCATAAGAATTATTCCATGTGTATCTCCCAACCAATTCAAGGAATCCTACTTGGTATGAGCTCCAACATATTACTAGGGAATCCTCCTCAAGAATAACCCTAGAAACATATATATGGGAATCCTCTTTTGGTATAATACCCAATCATATCACCATACTTATCCTTGGAAATCATCCTTTGGTATTAATCCTGAATAAAAAAATCCAAATAACCTTGAGTCGAGAAATTAATCATAGACCATTTCACAGTTATACATTTCATGATTAATCCCCAACATACTCCTCTCAACGGGCCATACTCCCCTATGAGAAAAACTTGTGGGCCTCCAAATAATTCGGTCCTCTAAACCAAACCATGTGGGATTTGATTCTTATCAAAATGGGATACGTAGGAATCCTTACTGCTATCTAAAAAAACCCAAAACCAAACCTACTTTATATTGAAAAAATCCCCATTTGGGTCTCATCTAACATAGGGATCCATATCCCTTCTATCTTAATTGAGATTATTTGGAATATTTCCCACACTAAACATTGACTATAAACCTTTTTCATATATGTTCATACAACATGATTCCAAACAGCATGGTTTGGTCCTTATCAAATGACCTTCAAAGGTATGATGTTCCCATTAAGTTTCCTCAAACTATGTGAATTACGATTCACTTCACAAGGATTAATAGGAAGCACATTAATGTGTCCAATATTGATATAAAAAAATATTGTAACCTAGGATTAAAATACACTCTAGAGCACCCCATTGTGTAGCTAGGAAACTTGAATCATTGTAATGACGACAAAAAAATCATTAGTTGATACATAAAAGGATAAAATTGATAGAAAACCATAAATAAATATTGATATATCCATTGATTAAGAACCTCAGGTACATACAGATGATTCAAAATCTCAAACATGATAATATTTGATTGTTAATTCAAGGGTGTTCCCTGACATACTTTGTAATTAATGAAGGGTTCATGAACATATCCTAAATCTATAATAGAGCACCATATTAGCAAAAAATTCCTACGAATTTTTTTTGATGATCCCGACCACTCATCCCCTTGACCAATGTGAGTTATTATGTAACACTAGCCTAATATCCCAATGAGTTTATCTATTTGGAAACAAGATCCATCATGGATGTAGAACCATTAGGTGTTTCCAATTCCATGAATAAACCTATAAGAAACAATTTATAAATAGTGAACTCAACATGAATTATTACACAAAACTCACCCCCTATAATCAAACATTAGGAAACATGCTTTCTATTAGAAAACATATCCATCATTGAGTTTTCTACATTAACCAGATTTATTATGGCTGAGAAATAATTCAGTAAGTGTCAACCATAGTGAATATGTAAGATAGAGTTTACTATTTTAGGGGGATTAAAACTAGAGATTTTGATTCATGTGATTTAATTAAAGTGGAAATTATTAAAATATTGACATCATAAAGCTAAAGGTAAAAAAATATAGAATTGGATATTGTATATTTAAGTAAAAAATATCAAGATAATGATGATTATTTTTCAGATATTAAAATTTTAGATATTGAATATTTTTTCATTCCTGAGGTTTGTTTGTAATTTCTCTAATCCTTGTATAATAATAACTTTTAAGTTTAAAGGGGAAATTTTTAGTATTAAATGATTGAGTAAAAATGTATTGGAGAAGGTGGAGGAACATTATTTTGGGTTTTAATGGTCTATTATATTTATTTATATGGATGCACTATATTAATTTTAAATAACTTTTCATTAACCCCTTAGAGAATACGTTTGAGTTGGTATCACTGAATCACTTTATTATTGATATATTTCAAATCCAAGTGAATCAATTTGGTTTTTTACACTGAGTAAGGTTCAGGTATATTTAGTGTCGGTTAATTTGGGTCAAATTAGTTTAATTAAAGTGATTTTAAACATCTCTAATATAATCCATGGTTTACTTTTTGTATAATATAAATTAAATGGGGAAGATGAAAAGCGGTTAATTAGGATATGATATCTCCAACAAATGTGCTACATTGAATTTATTTTCAAAAAGGTGGAGTAGAATGGTAAAATTATATTTACAATTAGAATTTGAATAAAATTATAAGGTGATGTTATAAGATCATAAGTTAAATATGACAATATGGTGTTGTATTATTTCATTTTTAAGTCAATGAGTAGTAAATCCTGCCATTAAAGAAGAATAAAAAAGATCAGGATATAATAATATTTTGTTTTCTAAGGCATGTGTTATTTAATAGCACTCTGAATGATGATAAATAAAGAGATAGAATATCGGAATATGAATTTTATACTACTAAATGAGGACACTAATGAAGGAAGATCGATTTCTCTATATGATTGTGAAGATGGTGTACCGAAGATTCATGCATATATGATGATACTTGACTTGTAATTTTGTGTTACAAAAATATAAGTGATGAATCTTGAGGAAAGAATAGTCACCATTGGTTCATTATGGAGTTCATAATATTCAATACCTTTGTCTACAAATTATTGAAAAAATAGATTTTATAGGTGAATGAATCTTGGATGAAGGTTAATTATTTATGTTTAAAGAAGTCACTTAGAGAAGATACATTGTTCGATCATGATACTATTTATAATTAACTTTTAAATAATGAAATGATGTTACATGCATGTTCATTCAATGAATTTGGGAGTACCATATCTTGAGGTCATAAGATGAGCTTGTATGGATGATATTAGGTTAGTTTTGAATCTAAGTTGATGTTATCTAGAAGATGAGTTAGTCAGAAGATGAATTCATGGTAGATACATTTATAAAATTTAATTAAGACGAAAAGATACTCACAAATGTATTGATAAGTAATAATAACTAAAATCCTTTTATTTTGAAATTATAGGATTAAAAGGGAGTATAATAGAAAATGGATAGCTTAGGAGTAGCACCAAATGGAAAACATATCTTCATAAATTAATTTTTAATTTATGAAATATAAAGAGAGTGGAAATTGGTCATTGGAGGATGAATCATATAAGTTCATCAGAGTAACATACTCATACAAAATGGGTATTAAATAATTATAAAAGTAATTGGTTAGACATGTTGTCATATTAGAAATATTTTGATGTTATACATGAAAAAGAAGAGCTAAAGATCATGAGTTTCAATATAATTGAACGATTAATAATTATGAGGAGTATTGAACCAAAATATCAGATTGGTTATAAAATTAAGTTAGATGATTCTTCCACTACATGTGAAATGAAAGTTAAATCATAAATACATTTAATAGATATGATTTAGGATGAGTTTAATCAAAAAAATTAAAATGGAAGAGTTGAAAGAGGTGCTGTCACCCGAAGATGAAGGATCTATTGAATCTTTTATGATCTCTGATACTAATGGATTCCTAGTAAGTGAAAGAAGAAGAAAATGATAATACACAAAATGATATGTTAGTTCTAGAGTAACATGAATCTTGAAATCACTAGATGATATAATGATTAAAGATTAATTGATCAAATGTAGTGATGAAGTAATGAAGTAAAAAAGAAAAACAACTGAACCTAGGTAAGACCAGAGGTGGTATCATTGTAAATAGTTATTTTTTTAGATGACTGTGGCTAATGAGAAGTAAAAAGTGTTAGAAGCTTTAATTAATGATATAAGTGTAGAGAATATAATGGAAAAGCAGAAGACTAGATGTTCCATTTCCATTAGAAAAAAACCTATATCAAATTAGGGTCAGGGGAGATATATGTTATGTTGATCGTATAAGGTGTATTAAATTCTGAAAAAAACATTTTGTATAAGAATAGAAATTCTAAACAAGTGAATAATTTGATGTTTATATCTCCTCAAATTGATCCAATATAAATGTGAGAATTTGTGATGATCAAAATATCGCATCATCATAGGAGAGAATAAATAAGAAATGTAATTCATCCATATGATCTTATGTTAAGGTAATTGGATGTTTTAAAAAGATACAGGGTTATCAGTAACTAATGTTTTAATAAATATTAGAAAAAATATGTTAACAAATAGAGTATCAGATGTTATTTCACAGTTTTTGGATGATTTATATGTATTAGATGATTGGTAACATGGTAAATGCAGAACAAAATGTTAAATAGAATATTATTATAATACCAAAAGTTTCCAATAGATTTCACATGACATTTTTTTCATGTCATGCTAATAGTAATTATGAAAATATTTACATTTATAGATAAATAATACATGAAGAAAATTCATAGTTCGAGATAAGATTTTTGGAAGGGGAGAAGATAGTTATATAAAGGGACTCACTATTCATGTAAGGTATATAGAAGTTATGAGATACGTTGTGTATTATGGTCAATGAAAATAAAGGGTGAATACAACGTATTAGTTTTGAAGATAAATTTGATTAAGCAAGTGAGTACACCAAATCATGTTATTTTAAGGAATATGTAAGAGGTGTTTGGAATTCTGAAAACATGGAGATTTTGAGAAGGGTCAAATTTCAGTGCATACATGCTAAAACTCTAGACATTAAATCTCCTAAAAGAATAATCTCTAATAATTATGTTTTTATATGTTGAAGAATGTTTTTGACATTTTTGTTCTTATATTAGTAGATAAAATTTTTAGTCGAAGACAAGTTCATAGATTCACCAAAAGAAACCATAAAATACTAATGATACCAATATAAAAAACACCACCAAATTATTGGGATACTATTTAAGTGTAAGATAAACTATGGGTGTTGGATAATAACTATGATATTCTAATTTCATCTAAAGATATTATTATTAGAGGAAAATAAATCGATTCGGATAATAATTAAACATAGCATGCTTCAAGTTTCTTACAGTGGGACTAAAACATATAAAAATATGTGTGTGGTGATATTTCTTCCATTATTTAAATTTCATGTGAGATAAAGGGATGAGCTCACATAATTAGATCAAAAAATTAAAACTGAGATACAGGATCAGACAAATTAATTGGGGTAATGTTTTATGTTGGATTTATTCATCAAAAACATGTATACAACAATTAAACATCCACTAATTTTAATAACATAATTCACTAGGATAACACATCACTTGAGTATAGGCTATTTATGAAATACATATATGTTTATTGATAATGGGAACTCACATAATTATTAGGAAATGTCTTGATATATCCTTTATATTGAGACTTAGTATAACCAGTGGAAATATGTATTGACCCTTGAGTAATGGGTAATGTTATGGGAACCTAATCTATCGAAATGGGGATGATGTTTTTTTATGTGTCTAATATATGTATAACACTTTATGTATGATTAGTCTAGTTATTAGAAATGGTTTACATCTACCAATTCCTAGGGTTATGGTCTATTTAACATGTGTGTGTGTGTGTGGTGATGTTCTAGGTTATCTTTGTGGATAGCCCATATAGTTTTAGAATATAGTAGTGTTTGATGGAATTCAAACAATATTATTTTCCTTGTAAAAACCATATATAACTGCTTTTTTATGCGTTATTAATGGTGTTTGATACAATATGAAAAATTATTCTTGGGAGAATGTAATCAAATGGGTTGATATTGATTGAGTGTAATGAAAACCTTAGTCATTCATGGGTGTTGTTGTTCAATATGTGGTTGGGTATAATTACAAAAAAAGGTACCATTGGCCTATATTCTTTTTATTCCACCCTTGGGACATTACCAGTACTATTGGTCTTTGTAGTTCGGAGTAGCTACCACCTCAGTTGGATATGTGATGTGGGTTGGACATGATGCCACGTAAGATTGTTTTATATTGGTTAGATGTGATGCCTCCAAAGATGG
Source organism: Viscum album (assembly GCA_963277665.1). Classification (NCBI taxonomy): domain Eukaryota; kingdom Viridiplantae; phylum Streptophyta; class Magnoliopsida; order Santalales; family Viscaceae; genus Viscum; species Viscum album. Next base: position 1,160,952,943 of record OY728153.1, on the reverse strand, counting down.
TTGTTATTTTGGTTAGATGTCATGACTATTGATATTATAAATATTATTGGATGTGATTACACATAAGGGAGTCGTTATGTATGTTAGAAATGATATCCCCTAAGATCATTATGATGTGGCATATAAATGACACCTCTAATATTATAACATCCCATCTTTTTATAACATAACTTTCATTCCATTACACGGAACTGAGGATCGTTAAGGTTTAGTGGCTTGGAAACAAGGATCATAATACATAAAAAAAACATAAAACATTCTTCTTAAACACTTGAAAGGCTTCTCCTTTAGTTCATCCTATGTTCATTATGCATCTCATAACCTGGGGACATACATCAAAAGAAAGGGTGAGCAGAAGGCCCAGTAAGGGAAACAAGAGAAACATTTTACAAGTGAACTTGAGATACTTCAATAAGGACATGAAAAGAACATTAAGGAATGAGAAAGAAATCATGAGATACATCATAATAAAAATAACATTTTTCATAACTTGAAGATGTGTCTGCAACACTTAATATTGACAATCGTTTCATGTCACCAAGGTCCATCCCCAAGGTGTCGTTAAAAATTACCAAGGTTATTCACCAAGGCGTCGTTAAAATGGTCATCTCTAGAGATTAAGTCATTACCCAATGCATTGGAGCGCTATCAGGCCGCACCCTTAAATTTTCCTTTAATATCATGTGAGCCACATATATCATCATGAAACATTTCATAAATAACCCATATAGCATAAAATAAATGGGTTTCATTTCATAATCATAACGTTTTAAAAACTGCTTTAAAGATATGATCTTTACGTTACTTTAAACCCACGGAAAGGGAAAGAGGGTATCATGTATGTAAATCCCAGAATTTAAAATAGAACATTTTTATATATACGTGAATACCCTTATAGAAATAGGAGCTGTGAGTATTCACTTTATAACATAAAATATTTTTGAGAAAAGAGAGGCATTTTGAGACGAACATTCTGCAGCATAACGGCTATGTTACAAGGTTTTAGAAAACTTTTAAAAGAGAGGGAACATGGGTCGAACAATAATAATTGACCCATAAAATAGTAGAGGGACAGAATAAGAAGTATATATAGACATGGTGATGCAATTTCAAGGACATACCATTTGAAATGAAAAGCATGGAAAGAAGACAAAATTTTGAATTCTCTTATGAAAATTCGGCAGCCTAACGGCGTCACATAAACATCAACAAAAATGAATTGAACAGATCAAATAGGGTCTCTCATCATATGATCATTAGAGATAAGTATGATATATATAGAGATCATACCCCAAAATAATAAAAAGGAACTTGAAAGATTTGACATGAAAATCGAACTTGAAAAATGAGAAGGGTGAAATAATCACTTAAACATTCGGCAGCCTAACGGCGTCACATAAACTTTCATAAAACGAAATGATGAGAGTAATAGGGGATATCTCATCATATAAACATGAAAGGGGCAGTAAGAGGAATATAAAATAACATCCTCTCACATAATAACATGGAGCATAAAAGGAATGACATAAAAGAGATTACATGAAAAGAAAGAGAGGGGTCGGATCCTTTACCTTAAAACGTGACCCTTGAAACTCAATGTTTTGGACCTTGAGGGCTTGGGGGCACCTTGGGAGGACTCTTTGGGAGGTAAGGAGACCAGAACATCGTTGGGGGAGAGTTGAGAGTGGAAACTAAAGGAGGAAAGGGTGGGTATTTATAGGGAAAGTGAGGGGACAAGGCATTAATGGCCAAGGGACACCTTACCAGTGGTTTTGGAAAAACCATGGGCTTGCCCATGGTATTTTCCCATGGTATTGGCCACTTGGGACACCTCACACCTTATATTACTATTCATAATTCGACCATATTGAATATATACTTAATACATCATTTAATGATGTCATTAAACACTCGTAACTTAAAAACTATAATTTCACTATTCATCGAAAATTCAACTTTCTCAGAATAATCCCAAAATTTTACCTTAACCAAATATCAATGCTTTGATTTCAAAAATGAAATCAATTTTAAAAAAAAAATTTCTAAATATTTTTAATTAATTTTTTAATTAAAAACACTATTCACCGAAAATTCATTTTTTCAGAAAAATCCCCAAAAATTACCATAACATAATATCGATGCTCTGAGTTCAAAAATAAAGTCATTTTTATAAAAATAATTTTCTAATTATTTTTAATTAAATTTATAATTAAAAAACACTATTCATCTGAAAAAACTAATACTTGACTAATAATTTATGAAACCGTTATTCACCCATTTTATTGAATCACATTACTTAATCTAGGTGTCTGAATTATATTAAAACTTTCTTTGAGTGAAATTACTAATCCATTTGGTCACATTATTAATCCTAAGCATAAAATCACTATTCATAATTTACTATTCATCAAAAATTAAGTTGATCTTATTAGACTCCAAATTCCTTACTGAACACTTTTGTAGAAGACCATTTTTTGAAAATAATTTCGCATCATTAGTTATTTAGGGTTTACATAAATATTTTAAAATATCCTTTTTTCAAAATTCATCAATAAAATACATTCTAAAATTATCTAGACATTTGAAATTTCACAAACATCACTAAAGGAAGAAATCTCAATTTATTCACCCGAAAGGATTACACAAGGAAGCTAGGGTCCCGTCACATATCCCCTTATAACATCGGCATAAGACCTAAGTGTAAGGTGTGCTATGGTGGGAGAATCTGAGGGAGGCTCAGATAACATTGCCCTAGTAGTAATCTCTACTAACTTGAACTTCTTCCGTAGGCGTTTCCGTTCAAGCGTGACACGCTGGAGTTCGGCTTGGGCTTGGTCCAAAGCGAAGCCCACAGATGCTACCTCCTTCCCAAGCTCTGATAAGTGGGCTTCATAAGGGTCTCGTCTACTAGATGAAGCCACCAAATCCTCTTTCTGCATTAACCTTTAACATCTTATTAAATCATTAAGAGTAAGTTAATATACTACTCAAAAATATTGGGTCGTTACATTCTTCCCCCCTTAAGAAATTTCGTCCCCGAAATTTATACTTGAGGCCTAGTCGAAAAGGTGAGGGTACTTTTGCTTCATTGTTTCCTCTGGCTTCCAAGTCGCTTCTTCATATATATGATTCCTCCACAACACATTCACAAGGTGGGTAGTCTTGTTTCGTAGGACCTTGTCTCTACGGTCCAAGATCTCCACTGGCTTCTCCTCATAAGAGAGGTCATGTTCTAGTTGTACCACCTCTGGGTTCAGTACATGCGAAGGGTCAGGTATGTACTTCCTCAAAAGAGATACATGGAAGACATCATGAACTTGAGCTTGGTTCGTTGGAAGTGCTAGACGATAGGCCACTACTCCTATGTGATCAAGGATTTCATAGGGGCCAATGTACCTAGGGCTGAGCTTACCTTTCTTCCCAAACCGCATGACTCTCTTCCATGGAGAAATTCGAAGGAAAACTTTGTCACCAACACCAATCTCCAAGTCCCTTCGACGATTGTCAGCATAGCTCTTCTGCCGACTCTGAGCAGCCTTTATGTGTTGTTGGATGGAATGAACCTGTTCTGTCATCTCTTGCACAAGATCAGGCCTAAGAAGCTTCCTCTCACCAGTTTCATCCCAACAAGTAGGAGTTCTACACCGCTTTCCATATAGAGCTTCATAGGGTGCCATATGAATACTCGAATGGAAGTTGTTGTTATAGGAGAACTCAACTAATGGGAGGTGTTGATCCCATCCACCTTTAAATTACATTGAGCATAATCTCAACATGTCTTCGAGTGTCTGAATAGTCCTTTCGGATTGGCCATCAGTTTGAGGATGATAGGCCGTACTAAAATTCAATTCAGTATTCAGAGAATGTTGAAGACTTCTCCAGAATTTTGATGTGAATCATGGGTCACGATTAGATACGATGGATAGTGGTACCCCATGCAGCCTTACCACTTCCTTCACATTTATCTTGGCAAGCTGATCCAGAGAGAAATCATCCCAAATAGAGATAAAATGGGCTGTCTTGGTGAGACGGTCCACAATAACCCATATCGCATTGTTTCCTTTGGATGTTTTCGGGAGACCAGTTACAAAGTCCATAGTGATATTATCCCACTTCCATACTGGTATGGGTAGCGGTTGTAATACCGCCTTAGGAAGTTGTCATTCTGCCTTTACTTGCTAACACACCAGGCACATTGTAGTATAATCAGCAATCTCCCTCTTCATGTTATCCCACCAATAATGATCACGAAGGTCTCTATACATATTAGTGCTTCCCGAGTGTATAGAGAATGTAGAGTTATGAGAATCATCCATCAGTTCTTTCTTTATCTCCGGAATAGATGGAACACATAGTCTTGTACGAAATTTCAATACACCTTCTTGATCAATATTGAAATCAGGGAACTTCCCATCCTTTACAGCCTCAAACTTCTCCTGCAGCAAAGGATCTTCTTTTTGAGCCTTCTTGATCCTCTCTAGTAATGAAGGTTGAGAAATCACTTGGAATAGGGTTGATGATGTCCCTTTACTTATAATTCCAATGTCCAGTTTTACTAGATCTTTAATCAAGGGATCTCCTACGATCCTCATTGTTTCCAGAACAACAGGATCTTTCATGCTTAACGCATCCACGACTTTGTTTTCTCTTCCAGGGTGATAATGAATTGAACAATCATAGTCTTCAATAAGCTCCAACCATCTCCTTTGTCTCATGTTCAATTCTTTCTATGTGAAAATATACTTTAGACTTTGGTGGTCAGTGTATATATCACATTTCTCCCCATAAAGATAGCGCCTCCATATCTTTAGAGCAAAAACAACTGCCGCCAGCTCTAGATCATGCGTAGGATAATTCTGCTCATGAATCTTCAACTGTCGAGATGCATAAGAAATTACTTTGTCATTTTTCATGAGGACGCACCCAAGCCCTTTCATAGATGCATCGCTAAAAATAATGAATCCTTCTCCGATAGAGGGTAGTGTTAACACAGGTGCAGTAACCAATATCTTCTTCAGCTCTTGGAAACTTTCCTCGCATTCCTTTGTCCAGATGAACTTAACCCATTTTCGAGTCAACTTGGTTAGTGGATTAGAAAGCCGTGAAAAGTTTTTCACAAACCAACTATAATATCCCACTAAACCAAGGAAACTACGAATCTCAGTTACTGTTGTGGGTTGAGGCCACTCCTCCACAACCATTGTCTTTGCAGGGTAAACTGAGATTCCTTCATTGGTTACGATGTGCCCCAAGAAAGCCACCTGTTGTAACCAAAACTCACACTTGCAAAACTTCCCAAAGAGCCTCTCCTTCCGCAGAGTTTTCAATATAACCCTTAGATGATCTTCATGCTCCTCATGACTTTTTGAATATATCAAAATATCATCAATAAAAACTACCAAAAAGTTATCAAGGTAGTCCTTAAATACTCTATTCATCAAATCCATGAAAATAGCAGGAGCATTAGTCAAGCCGAAGGGCATAACAGTAAACTCATAATGCCCATATCTTGATCGGAAGGCAGTCTTTGGAATATCTTCCTTCTTCACCCTCAGTTGATGATAACCAGATCTAAGGTCAATCTTAGAGAAGAATTGAGCCCCGCAAAGTTGGTCAAATAAATCATCAATTCTTGGAAGAGGATATCTGTTCTTCACCGTGATCCCATTCAGTTCTCTATAATCGATGCATACCCGCATTGATCCATCCTTCTTCTTCACAAAGAGAACTGGTGCTCCCCAAGGAGACACACTCCGTCGGATAAACCCCTTCTCCAACAAGTCTTGGAGTTGTTTCTTTAACTCTTCTAGCTCCACATTTGCCATTCTATTTGGAGTCTTTGATATCGGTTGAGACCCAGGTACGAGTTCAATGGAGAAATCTACCTCTCTTTCTGGGGGAGGTCTAGGTAACTCCTCAGGAAATACATCCATGTATTCCTGAACAATCGGAACATCTTCTATTTGTATGCTCCCTTTTCCTTCTTCATCATCACCGATTAACTCCATAAAGAATGCTATAGGAGGTGCTTCTAGATAGGGATCAGTTCGGGATATCTCTCCTTGGAAGATAACTGTAGGTCGTTCATTCAAGACTACTGAGATTTCCTTACTGTTGCATTTGATCATAGCATTATACTTTGAGAGCCAGTCCATCCCTAGTATAATGTCGAATTCCATCATGGGAATGACTACTAGATTTGTGATAAGATTGTGCTCACCAAAGTAAACACTAGAGTCTCTAAATACTGTTGATGCAAGGATAATCCCACTTGGAGTCTTGACAGACAACTCTACCTCTAGCAGTTCGAGGATTGATTCTATATTCCTTGCAAACATGGAGGAAATAAAGGAATGCGTAGAACCAGAATCAAATAAAGTACTTTCTAGTTTTGAGAGGACGACAAGAGTACCTTCTACCACATCATTTGGGACTTCAACTTCAGCTGTTGTGATAGTGAAAGCACGACCTTGCTCTCTTGGCCTCTTCTGAGGTTGATGGTGATTCCCCTCCACCGCCCTCGGATTGGGACATTGGTTAGCAAAGTGCCCAAGCTATCCACACTTGAAGCATGTGACTTCGGGTAGGTCCAGAACCATCTTTCCTCTGTCGTTACTGTTGGGAAGCTGAGGCTTCACCTCACTATGAAAATTCCGAGCAATATGGCCTCCTCTTCCACACTTGTAGCACTTTCCACTTCCGTTCAAGCAGTTCCCCAGATGATTCTTCCCACATTTATTGCATGTGGTAAGTTGCATTTGCTTTCCACCTCTTCCCTGATCAAAATACTTCCCTAAACTTGGCTCCAACGATCTCTTCTTTTCAATTGGTTTATGAGACCATTGTGTCTCACCAAACTCCAGCTCGACTTTCATAGCACTTCGAACTATTTCTTCATAGCTATCATAGTCCCTGTTGGCTAGATTCTTTCGCAGATGAGGTCGTAGTCCACCAAAGAATCTATCAACCTTCCCATTATGGTCCATGACAAAGCTTGAGGTATAACGGGAAATCCTTGTGAAGTTCATATCATAGCTTCCGACAGATTCATTCTCCTTCTGCTTCAGCTCGAGAAACTATTTCTCCATTCTCGTTCTCATGGAACGAGGGAAATACTTGTTAAGGAAAATTCCCCGAAATTATTCCCACTCCAAAGCTTCAATCTCTCCTCGTGGCTTCGTGTTTTTGATCAGTGACCACCACTGATCAGCTTCTCCCTCTAGGCGGTAAACATCAAGGGTGACTTTTTCTTGTTCCGAACAATGAAGTACAGAAAAGATCTTCTCAATGGAGCTTATCAATTGTTCCGCAACCAATGGGTCAGTAGATCCACTGAATGTTGGCGGTCGTTGACGCATGAAGGACTCAACAGAGTGTTGTTCCCTTTGTGGTGAGGTTGGCCTCTCAGCTTGATTCAAGTTATTACTCATAACTTGAGTCAGTTGGTTCATCATTCTCATGAATGTTTCCATTCCGGCTTCCATCGGAGGGCCGTCAGCACATGGTGCATTGCGGTCACCATCGGCACAGTTCCTCCTATTTCCCGCCATTTTCTAAAAGAATAAAACCTTAGTAAGAAACTTATTTCATTTATGAATCTTTTAACTAAGACTTCATGCTTAGACAATTACACTTTTCTATAATTACTTCATAATGATTCATAAAAAGCTTTTGATTAACCAAACATATCCCCCGGGAGTGTCGTAACGAAGAGTGCAGCAAGGCCCGTTATCGTGCACCAGTTCCCGTTCGAGTCTAGCTCAAAGCGGTGTTTTCAGGTTTTACCCCTATGTACATCTGTGCCAAAGCCGCCTCTACCTGCTCATATCCAGACAGGGATGTATTTGTTTGATAAACCACTTACTCAATACTTACCAAAATAGCTGGAAGTTTTCCTATATTTAAACTATTATATAGGGTTCTTCCTAAAGTTTTTATATCCTAATTTCCACAAATAACTAAACCATCCTTTGATACCAACTATAACATCCCGTCTTTTTATAACATAACTTTCATTCCATTACACGGAACTGAGGATCATTAAGGCTTAGTGTCTTGGAAACAAGGATCATAATACATAAAAAAACATAAAACATTCTTCTTAAACACTTGAAAGGATTCTCCTTCAGTTCATCCTATGTTCATTATGCATCTCATAACCTGGGGACATACATCAAAAGAAAGGGTGAGCAGAAGGCCTAGTAAGGGAAACAAGAGAAACATTTTACAAGTGAACTTGAGATACTTCAATAAGGACATGAAAAGAACTTTAAGGCATGAGAAAGAAATCATGAGATACATCATAATAAAAATAACATTTTTCATAACTTGAAGATGTGGCTGCAACACTTAATATTGACAATCGTTTCGTTTCACCAAGGTCCATCCCCAAGGTGTCGTTAAAAATTACCAAGGTTATTCACCAAGGCGTCGTTAAAATGGTCATCTCTAGAGATTAAGTCATTACCCAATGCATTGGAGCGCTATCAGGGCGCACCCTTAAATTTTCCTTTATTATCATGTGAGACACATATATCATCGTCAAAAATTTCATAAATAACCCATATAGCATAAAATAAATGGGTTTCATTTCATAATCATAACGTTTTAAAAACTGCTTTAAAGACATGATCATTACGTTACTTTAAACCCACGGAATGGGAAAGCGGGTATCATGTATGTAAATCCAAGAATATTAAATAGAACATTTTTATATATATGTGAATACCCCTGTAGAAATAGGATCTTTGAGTATTCACTTTATAACATAAAATAATTTTGAGAAAAGAGAGGCATTTTGAGATGAAAATTCTGCAGCATAACGACTATGTTACAAGGTTTTAGAAAACTTTGAAAAGAGAGGGAACATGGGTCGAACAATCATAATTGACCCATAAAATAGTAGAGGGACATAATAAGAAGTATATATGGACATGGTGATGCAATTTAAAGGACATACCATTTGAAATGAAAAGCATGGAAGAAGACAAAAGTTTGATTTCTCTTATGAAAATTCGGCAGCATAACGACGTCACTTAAACTTCAACAAAAATGAATTGAACAGATCAAATAGGGTATATCATCATATGATCATTAGAGATAAGTATGATATATATATAGATCATACCCCAACATAATAAAAAGGAACTTGAAAGATTTGACATGAAAATCGAACTTGAAAAATGAGAAGGGTGAAAGAATCACTTAAACATTCGGCAGCCTAACGGAGTCACTTAAACTTTCATAAAACGAAATGATAAGAGTAAGAGGGGATCTCTCATCATATAAACATGAAAGGGGAAGTAAGAGGAATATAAAAGAACATCCTCTCACATAATAACATGGAGCATAAAAGGAATGACATAAAAGAGATTACATGAAAAGAAAGAGAGGGGTCAGATCCCTTACCTTAAAACGTGACCCTTGAAACTCAATGTTTTGGACCTTGAGGGCTTGGGGGAACCTTGGGAGGACTCCTTGGGAGGTAAGGCGACCAGAACTTCGTTGGGGGAGAGTTTAGAGTGGAAACTAAAGGAGGAAAGGGTGGGTATTTATAGGGAAAGTGAGGGGACAAAGCATTAATGGCCAAGGGACACCTCACTAGTGGTTTTGGCAAAACCATGGGCTTGCCCATGGTATTTTCCCATGGTATTGGCCACTTGGGACACCTCACACCTTATATTAATATTCATAATTCGACCATATTGAATATATACTTAATACATCATTTAACGATGTCATTAAACACCCGTAACTTAAAAACTATAATTTCACTATTCATCGAAAATTCATCTTTCTCAGAATAATCCCAAAATTTCACCTTAACCAAATATCAATGCTTTGATTTCAAAATGAAATCCATTTTATAAAAATAATTTTCTAAATATTTTTAATTAATTTTTTAATTAAAAACACTATTCACCGAAAATTCATTTTTTTCAGAAAAATCCCCAAAAATTACCATAATATGATATCGATGCTCTGAGTTCAAAAATAAAGCCATTTTTATAAAAATAATTTTCTAATTATTTTTAATTAAATTTTTTATTAAAAAACACTATTCATCCGAAAAAACTAATACTTGACTAATAATTTATGAAACCGTTATTCACCCATTTTATTGAATCACATTACTTAATCTAGGTGTCTGAATTATATTAAAACTTTCATTGAGAGAAATTACTAATCAATTTGGTCACATTATTAATCCTAAACATAAAATCAGTATTCATAATTTACTATTCATCAAAAATTAAGTTGATCTTATTAGACTCCAAATTCCTTACTGAATACTTTTGTAGAAGACCATTTTTTGTAAATCATTTCACATCATTAGTTATTTAGGGTTTACATAAATATTTTAAAATATCCTTTTTTCAAAATTCATCAATAAAATACATTCTAAAATTATCTAGACATTTTAAATTTCACAAACATCACTAAAGGAAGAAATCTCAATTTATTCACCCGAAAGGATTACACAAGGAAACTAGGGTCTCATCACATAGCCCCTTACAACACTAGCATAAGACCTAAGTGTAAGGTGTGCTATGGTGAGAGAATCTGAGGGAGGCTCAGATAACATTGCCCTAGTAGTAATCTCTACTAACTTGAACTTCTCCCGTAGGCGTTTCCGTTCAAGCTTGACATGCTGGAGTTCGGCTTGGGCTTGGTCCAAAGCGAAGCCCACAGATGCTACCTCCTTCCCAATCTCTGATAAGTGGGCTTCATAAGGGTCGAGTCTACTGGAGGAAGCCATCGACTCCTCTTTCTGCATTAACCATTAACATCTTATTAAATCATTAAGAGTAAGTTAATATACTACTCAAAAATATTGGGTCGTTACAAATATTCATGTGATACGGGACCAACATGATGCAACTCACCATTGTCATGATACAATTCATAAATGATGCCTCTCTTGATTTTTATGATGTATGTTGGTAGTGATGACTCATAAGATACTAATTATAGAGTTTGGATGTGATGTATCCAAATATAATTGTTATATGGGTTGGATGTGATTATTCTAAATAAAATTTTGTGTTACAGGTGGGACAGACTACACATAAAGTTTGGATATGTTTTCATTGAAGGATGCATTACATTGTAAAATATAGATGAGTTTAATAGAATAGAAACTATCTATATAGAGATACTTACACTAATAGACCATAACATACTTTCATAAAATCATGTATGGTTTAACTGTTATGGTGTATAATTGAGTAACAAGTGATTTGATTGGTTCCAAGAATGTAACATTTATAGATTATTTTTCACTAAATAAATTTATTGACCAATATTATGGTTTTTATTAGTGTCATTATTAATATTAAATTACTAAGTTATATTCACTCAACTAGTGTGGGGATCTTTTTCTATTTTTAAATTTGATATTTGACTTAAAAGTATGGGAAATGGCATATGTATTAGAGTATGAGTTGAAGAAAACCAATGAGGCTATAGAGAATGATCTATAGTTATTACCATGAATATATTAAGGTATAATTATTTATTCATATATTTTTAATTTTATAGTTTATATAACAATCCCATTAAGTTATCTTTTATGAATTTATGGCTCCATGACTTAAAGGTACATTTTTTCATAGTATGGACTAGTTACAGTTAATGTTTTGTGTAACTTATAATTCCATATAAATATATCAGATTTGATTTTTATAATGTATCACTTAGTTTTTCATCTCTATTACATTTTATGATATTATAGGTCATATACAATATAGTGTATCAGAACCTAACTTTTTTTAACAATCCTATAGAATATGAGGAGTGTTCCTGAGGCCATATAACAATCATTTTTGGGAATATAGTCAATGTCCAATCTAGGGATGTCATAAAGTTGTATTTGATCATTATTTTCAATTATATTATCATTTATAGAAATGGTATATGGATATAATATTTATAATAATTATATATTGAATATATGTTATGTACCTAGAGAACACATTCATGGGATAAAATCCAAGTTACCAGGGAGTTGAGATTGTTTATCCATATTTTCATTGTTAATATTTAGGTGATTCTTCCAGTGGATACTCGTTAGTTTAATGATTAATTATTTTCCACTTATCTATGAGTAGAAATATTCATTTATTTCATTATTATTTTTGAAATGAGGTATTTAAATGATATTCTTGTACTAATGTGTGATGTAAGATCATACTCTAAAGAGAGTTCATATTTTTAATGTAGAAAAAACAACTTATATTACACATTTCTATATAAATGTTTTTGTTGAGATTCTATATAACTTAACCATGAGTACATTTTTTATTTTTTTCATAAAATTTTTACTATCTGATCCATGTGTATTGGATGTCTATCCTGAATGTGGTTAGATTTTGCTAGATTTGTGCCCAAGTAATATGAGACGTTATATCATAGGTCATGTATAAAGTTGTAATGTTCAATTCCAATCAATACATATTCATGTTATGAGGAAAAAATGATATTATTTTCTCAGTGGAAACATTTTCAATGTTCATAGATATGTGATGATGACCCATACGTGAGATATGGTTAAGATACATGATTAGAGAGCGTAGTGACTACGGGTTTTGGCTCAAAATAGTGTTGAGTCAAATTATAGAATTGTAATAGTGTATTTATCAAAATTATACCTATAATGGGATTTTTCTTGTGATGGTATTTGATACAGGTGATCAAGAACAATCCTGTTGATTACTTATATATGGTACACATGGCTGGGTAATTTCAGGATTGAAGTAAAAATATGGGAATGTAAGATTATGTTCTTTGTTGGATTAAATGACATTGTGTGAATATAGGGACTAGAAAGCATAGTTTTTGTTTCAAGCTATAGGTGATTTGATATTATTGGGATGCATCATCAGTTAATAAATAGTGTTAGCATACAATCAATGGGACATAACCCATTTTGGTTTTATTTGAGTTATGTTGAGGGGTGATATTGCGGTACTCATACTTGGTTATGGGCATCAATTGACCATGATGTCAATTTTTTACCATTTTGATAACATTGCATTGAATATTATATTACCTTGATGTTTGGAGATTGGTTTTTTTCTAACTATAATGGTATATAGTTTAGTGTGACTTATGCTCACCAATGGGATAGAGATATTTGGAGTTGGTTATGCGTAATTGGCATATGTTGTAATTAGTGAAATATTTATGGATCTATTTAGGAAACCCTATAGTTTAGGGATATTGTATGAAATTCATGTAATTGTTTTGTGTTATTTCATGATAATTGATACATTTGATCCTACGTAATGTAAATCAACTAAGATGGGGGGAGAGTGAATTTGGATATGTTAATTAATTTAAACTATCCTCACAAATGTTCTTGGTTATAAAGTTAATACAAATACTAATCTCCCTTATAGAATATATAAATTCATAAATCAAGTAAAATTGGATAAAAGAATTTTTATTCCCCACTCTAGGATAATCAATGGAATATGCACCAACGTTGTTTTGATGTACCAAAATCACTATGTGCATTACATGTATTCATTGTTTGGAGTGGAATCATAGTCTGATCTAGTTTGTAACCACTCATATTGAGAATAAAAGTTTCTCATATAATTTTAAAACTCACTACTCTATACGAAGTGAACTCATTATTCCATCATAATATCACTTTTATTTACTTAAATAACATTGATTACACCATAATAGTTTTTTCATGAAGTTATTAACTTAATAAAATTAAGAATTTCACATTTCCAATGATGTAATAAGAAAATCCATTCTGGTTCACATTAATTCCATTATTAGGAAATACATATTTTTGGATAACTCATGTTTATACAAGAAATGTTTTTCGAAAGCAAAAAAACTTTTTGGGATGTAACTGATGGGAAACTGAATTGTCTTTACCAAAGTAGATAATTTTCATATGTCTTACCATGAAAAAGCTACTAATATTTTTTTAACATATTTATCTTTTCCTACATCATAACAATGGTTTAGAGTCATATTTATATTCCATGAAAGCCCTTTACGTGACTCCACTACATGTGAAAAACATGTCACCCTTTATCTCACTACTCACACACAAATACAATTACCCAACATGTTCATGAAACTCCACTTTATTGATGGTTTTCCTAAATTGTGATAGAATCCTAAATTAATCATTTTTATTATTCAATATCATCCAATTCTATGAGAGTCTAATTCAAATTAATGAGATCCCTTCCTTTTCATAGTCCTCTTATTTTATTTTCTTCACTTTCGTCGTAGTATAAATGAAATTTAAATTACATAAAATTGAAATAGAGTCCTCAAGAACACCATAAAACTGTTCTCTAGCCTTTAATTTAAGAATATATGAATATTTTCATGAATCTAGATTTTTTTGACTAACATTTTCCATAATCAAAACCAAGATACATAAAAAATTCACTTTACGGTATTTTTTAACAATATATCCATTTGGGTTTATTAACATTACTTCAAACACTATTTCCATCCTATTGAAAAAAATAGTTTAATTTTTTTACTTCTAACCTCATAACCCCTCTAAAACCTTAGATATTGATCCATGAATTAATCTACACATACTCCATGACACCATGCTCTATTAACGATGTGAGAAATAAGGGTATCATAGAATTATCATGAATGAATCACTTAATTTATATCTTGACCTTCAAGTCCTGAATATCATGAATCACGATAACTCTTGATGATATATAATCCAAAATATGATAACTTCAACACCAAATATTTCATCTCAAGGCCCCTTTCAATGTTTCTTTGTGCAAATATAGTCACTTTATTTGTTAATACCTTTATATCATTACTAACCCAAATTTTATATAGTATAGATCTCACCAATTATTATCTTTCTTGTCCCCTCAAAGGGGTTATGAAATATCACCCTTAATATGAAAAGTACCACCTCACCTTTTTCAATGGACCCATAGGTTAGTCCTTTGAGGGAAGTAAAAGGAAATTAAAAGATATCAAACAATAGGGAAAATACCAATATCTTGAGTAGTGGGGGTTCTATATACACACTACCTATGTATTGGGAGTCGACCAGAATATAATAAGTAGATTATTCCTCTCAAATGCCAAAATTGATAAGTATTTTTTCATGATATCATTGGATTGTTTCTAAATTGTAACATAATCTAATTAAAACAATCTATGATCTAATTTTTAATTCATAATTCAATAATTAATTTTAATGTGGTTCATATGGTTTAGTTTCTAACTAAAATTAATACCATATTAATTATCACAATTCATTTTAGTTGGCGAGTTCACATAATATCTCATATACATAGCCTATTTATTTATCCATAAAAATTATGTCAAGGATATAATAGATTCAATATATTTTGAATTTTTAGTTTGCATGGAAACCAATTCTTTTTTTCATTATTATAAAAGAAATATAAAATTATCCAAGATAGAATATCATAGAATTTATTGTGTTTCTATCTTCTTTTGAGTTATCCTAATATATATGATAGTTGTATTTCATGCATACATTTTAGATTTCTTTAATGTATTAATTTCTGTATTTAATGGATTAATCTTTCCGATATCTGGAACATTTTATTTTTATTATGATTTATGGAAGGAATCAGTGGATATTTGTAAAAAGAATATAATGTGATGAATTTATGTCCCAAAAGACACTTCACGCTACGAGCTTCACTCAATGTGTGAAACTATATTTTTGTGAAAGAATGATGTTTAAAATTATGGAGAATGTAAATTACTATTTTTATATTCCAATTACATGAAACGACTTTTCTTAGATGATTTTTTTGAAGAGTTTTGCGAGAATCATGATGCCCTCTCATGGAATAAAATTCACAAGATTACACAATATGAAAGTATTTTACACGTCATGTAAGTGTTGAAAAGAAGAAAAATAGATGGGAATATGGCCAAGTTTTGAGAATATTATTCATATTTATTTACCCCTCATCCACTGATTTGAGACATTTGGGACTAGATGAGGCAAAGCAATGCCAACAGTCTTCTACAAGATGAAGGATTGACGATCCATATCCCTACATCACCACCGTTATTCACCTACATTTATCCTTGGGTATAACTGCTACTCATTTTCATCATCCTTAGTATAAGGGAGAATTATTATTTATGTTGGGTGATGTGATGGTATGGGGATGTTCTTTAGGGATTGTTTCATTTTATTACTCATGATATAGATTACTACATACCATTTATTCAATTCTTATTCATCATATTTTCATATTTCATGCCCATTGCTGTATTCAGAGGATTATTATTTCATTTACACAATTTATTTACCTATTTTTTATGTGATCATTATGAAATATAGGTTAGTTATGTTTAAAAAGTTATTGGGTTTCTTATCTATGAGATTGGGCCTAGTATATGAACATTCCGGTGGTGAAATAAATAGATTATGGAAGAATACCAAGACAATGGATCCTTGATGACCCAATTCAAACAAAAAACCTGAATAAATTCATTATCAGGTGAGTCCATAACACATGAACATGAAATCATTTAATCTGGAATACCTCTTATATTGATTTCAAAACCCAATCCTTCTTGCTATTTATCTTTCTTCCAAAATAATAATATAATTTCTATTTCTATTTCATTAATTAATTTAGAATATATGATCAATCCTAATGGGATCAACACATGGAATTTCCAATTATTATATTTTAAGTAGTTTGTTTCATTTTAATAAATTATTAAATTTCCTAGGCATTGTAGAATTTAACAATACCCCGTGGGATGTAAATATATCTATATATCATCACATCTCCTACCCAGATATGCAATTTTTATGTAAACCTAAATCCACCAGTCCATTAATTTCCATAGAATTATCTTCAGCACTAGACTGTTGATATCCATCTGGTTGTGTAAATGTTATATACAAAAAGATCATAACGACCATCCTATATTATATAAACTTGGAAAATTTTACATCATTATCCATTGATTACATAATCTAGGTAGCATCTATTTTTGTTTTTCAAATTGGAAACTTATATATCTATATGTTTTGGAACATCATCTATATTTTTTGGATAGACAGATGGATGTGTTATGTGTTTCCTGTATCACCTATAAAATGAGGAAATTTTTCAACTCTCTAATTGCTGATATTTCAAACATGCACCTCATAGACTATTTAAACGACTTACACTATTATTTTTAGAGAAAATAATGATTATTTTTTCAATATATACGATAAAAATCATCCTTTGATCTCACAAAATTTTGATATACCTATTGATATCAACACCACCTTATTGGATACCATGATTTTCCAAGTACTAATACAATTGATGAAACCATTCTATAGGTTTTTATTTAGACCATAAAATTCAATCTCCATCCAAAAAACATTTTTTTTATCTTTTTAAACAATAATACCATTTGGATGCTTGATTTACACCTCTTCTTCTAGTACTAATTTGGAAATATAGATTTGATATCCATCAAGAATACAATAAATCTACTTTTCACAAGAATTTCAAATAATAATTGAACTGTATCTGGAATATCCATATAATGAAATGTATTATATAGATTTATTTCATCAATATGAGAGTATCCCTTTCACACAGGTTGTTCTTTTATTCCAATCATGTTTAAATTTTTATTTAGTTTGTTTTAAAAAAACCATTTCACCACAATAGTGCTCCTATCTACCAGCCTTGAAACAATCACCTGTATATGGTTATTATCAATTTGGAAAAGATATTTATTCAATTATTTATCACAATTATCAACTGTGAAATCATATTAAAATGAATTTGTATATTCTAACAGAAGAGAAATGTTTTCTGTATAGAATTTACTCTCCATGATTTCACTGATGATGTCTGATCACCAAGGTTATTTTTATCCCCAATTTTAGCTCTAGTTTTCCACATCTATATAGTTTTTTTCTAACATAGTTCTATTAAACACCAGTATTTTTCTTATTATTATAATAAAGGATCTTTTAATTTTCTAATGTAGTTATATCATTGATTTCAAAAATCATTCAACTATTTTAATTAACATAATTATATTTCATAATATTCATGAGTTTCCAAGTATAATAAATTTATTTACATGATATTTTGCCTTTCTATATTTCTATTCAAAAATAATTAGGCACTTACTACTGATGATTCAAACATATATCAATGTTGGATTATTTCCACACCACAACATATATAGACTATTTTCTTCTCCTATGAAGAAAAATATTTATATCAGAAATATAGAACAACTATATCAATTACAACTCCCAAATTCCTCTTATAATATATAATCAATAAGAATTGTATTTGACATGTTTTTTATGACTTGGTTTTTTTATTATACCACATTGTTTTTATAAGGATGTAACACCCCGAGCTTCCACGATACGCTTCTCATTCAATAATACAATAGCTTGCATTGTACGCAACTTCGAGTTCTAAAACATCGCGACAAATCAAAGTAGCCGTTATGAATAGTAATAACCACTTTTTAAAATTATATAAATTTTATATTTCAAAATGGACTTCATTTTTGTATTCCTAATATTGAAATTAGCCTATGTTGAATTTTTTGTAATTTTCTGAGAACTTCAAAATTTTTATGAATAGTGAAAAATACTTAAAACAACTTTTTTAATCAAAATAATTCATAGTGATAAATTATACTATTGAGGGGTTTTAGAGTATAATTAGAATATATTTTTACCATTTTATCCAATGGTGGTCATTAGAATTAATTTAACATTGAAATTGGACATAAACAATTGCCAATCTTTTGATATAAATTGTTTCTTAAAAACACGCTATTTGTTGTGACAGCGGGAATTAATTATAAAATTAATTAATGCAACTAATATGTTTGGAATTTTGAAAAATAGAAATCATTTTTGAATTCGTAATATCAATTATAGCTTAGGGTGAAATTTTGGCCTTATTCTGAAAAACTTCAATTTTTTATGAATAGTGAAACCACTAAGTGGTAGTTAAATAACTGATTTTTCGTTTAAATGAAATATTACCACTTCTGTGATTTGATTTTCAAAAATCCGACATACATGGTTGTCATTAAGAAGTAAAATGTGGTTCAATGAGATCAAAATAATTTTTTGGTGAATAGTAACTTTTAAGTTCTTAATCGCGATTAGAGGTAATTAGTGTAGTTTAAGGTAAAAACAATGTTTTATTAATATGATATGAGCTTGACACTTGTCCTACTCCTATTGGATGATTCATGGCCGACCAAGACAACCCATGGGTCAACTTGGGGACCCCATGGAGCCACTTTAGTTGGAAAATGACATTAATATATATTTATTTAATGTTGAAATTAAATTGACACAAACATGAGTTGTTTTACTAAAACAGTTTTTAAGTGGGGTTACACAAGTCCAAATTTTGATTATAAATATTCATTAGAAAGCTAAAAAGATTTCCTACATCATAGTATTTTTTTTATAATTTGTAGACATTAAATAAATTAAATTATTTATGACATCATGATGATGTAGTGATGACCTCATTATTTAACGATTTAAATAAAATGGGAAGATAATGAAAAATCCAAGGCTTACACGTGTCCAAAGCCAATTGGATGAGGAGATTTCGAACCCTTATCACCTTAGCCTCGAATTATATAAGTGTGGGACCTTTAGAATCCGAAAAGCATTGTGAAATAATGTAACATTTCAATCTTTCCAAAAGTGCCCCTCCTCTCCACTTATAAAAGGCCCCCACCTCTCCCACCTCATTTACACTTTCAAGCCATTTGGCTCGGCCAAACTCTTCCCAAATACTCTCCCAACATTCCTCCCTTACTCATAGAAGCCTCACATTGGGCAGAACTCTTCCCAAGGAAGCCTTTGGCTCAAATCAAAAAGAGTTACCCGATTTTGAGGTAATGTCTTTTCTAATGTTGTTTTGTTTTATTTTTCTTCTCCAACCCCCTAAACTCTTTTTATTCATTTATTTTGTGACAACACCAGTATCCTAAATATACTAGGATGTTGTTATAAGAAGGATTCGAGCTACACTTACACACACCCACATCTAATGGTTAAAGAACATACGGTTTCTGTGGATGGTGAATTTCTGCCTCACGAAACGATGATTGTTCAACACTCATATAACACCTTCAAAGGTGGCCATTAAGATGTCACTATATTTATATATGATATTTAATGTGTTTATGTTTTACTTATGCTTCTGTATTTCTCATTTATGGCTTACTTTATGATTTCCATTATGGGTAAAACGCGATAATTTCATTTTAGGAAGTGCGGACTACCGCCCCCTCAAAGTGATTTGAATCGTTAATGCCATATGTGGGATGTATAAAGGATGGAGTAAATGGTATTATACACTATATTATACTGGAATTATATTATACATTTATATCATTGTGATTTAGTTCCATTAAATATGAAATTGAAATGAAAGTAGCGTTCATGCGTACGTACGGCTTACCGTCTCCATGAACGGTGCATTTCATTTCTCAGCTCTAAATGTTACGTAATATTATAAATGAATGTATATACTGGATATATAATATATATATGACATATAAATCATGAATATAATTCTGGATATAATGGATATTTCACCACATAAACAACTTGTAATTATAAGAAGCTTATTGTTGACTCAAGTACCAAAGATCGACAAAACGTCCGTTATTAACTTAAATAATTACATAATGTTCATATCATTGTAATAAGTGATATAATAAGGATAATGAAATTAAAAATGGTTCTTAATAAGGTATATATTAACTCTAGTTTATTATTCAGGAGGTTAAAGAACGGTTGAGTCAAGTCAGACACGAGGTAAGGGAACTTCTTAACCCAATTTCCATTCTTTGGGTTAATCTCCTACTTTCAAATTATGTCATGATATTATTATGCCATATCCTGTATTTGTACATTATTTATGTGTACTTGTAGTGAATACACATAATAGATCTATTTTATTTTAAAAATGCTCTTTGTAAGGGAATTTCTTAACCCAACTTCCATTCTTTGGGTTAATCTCCTACTTTCAAATTATGTCATGATGTTATTATGTCCTATTTTGTATTTTTACTTTCTTTATGTGTACCTATAGTGAATACACATAATAGATCTATTTTATTTTAAAAATTGATCTTTTTAAGGACTTCGTCTCAATCTCCTTTCATTGAGGCATATTTGGTTTTATACACAACCTTCTTTTATACGATGTATAAACCCCTTTGACTTTTACGTTTATTCAAAAGGAATCTTTTTTATACGAAGCGTTTTGCTAAACGACAAAAGGGAATGTTTTTCTTTCCGTACTTATGCGGCGACAACGACTTCTCCGCCGCCGTGACCATTATTTGAGTTTCGGCTTCCTCTACAAGCCATCATTTTCTTTTTTAATGAAAAATAAATACAAAGTTTTAACATTCTTTTATTTTGGTATTGAAAATGGTTTTGAAAGCGTTTTTATTATATCAATGTGTTGTATTGATATCTTGTGATTGAAATGTGGAAATGTTATGTTTCCTTTATGCATGTTTTATGTGATACGATTATGTTATGGTTTATGATATGTTTAAACCTATTCATATGAGGAATGTATTGGACTTAATATGTGACGGGTGGAGCCCGCTATAGCTCCTCGATGCATCGGTAGGTCTCATGAGACAACTAGATGTGGAATTGGCCGAGGCCCTTTCCCAATTTGATTTATGGTTTTGGCCGAGGCCTTAATCATTTTAGATGTCTTGGCCGAGGCCTTGACAAAATGTTTCAGAATGTCCGGCATTATACATTCCCTCATTATGAAAGTGGTTATTGATATTGCATGTGATTATTCGGCCAGTAGAAAATCCATGTGAAGAAGTGAATGGCATTATCTCATTTTACTTTTGCCATATTATGTTGAAGTTCAAGTTTAAAAGGCTTTTGTTTTAGTTATACATTGCCTTAAATGTTAATGTTTATTTATGAAAGCTTCCGCAATATTGTTATCCTTACTGAGCATCTGAGCTCACCCCTTTCAATGTTTTAATGTTTTCCAGGATTTGAAGAAGTATATTATGAATGACCTGCAGGGATAGTCTGAGGGGATATGAAGACAATATGTTGTTGTTGTTTTGGTTTACTTTATGATGTAATGTAATGTTTACAAATGTATCTAGTGTTTCCAAGGCTACTAAACTAATCGGTCTTTCGAGACTTGATCTTTTGTGATCATGCCAATGTTACGAAGTAATGCACCGACTCTGGGTAGCTAGGGTCGGGGCGTTACAGTTGGTATCAGAGGTAGTTTAGTACTAACCTTGGAAGCTAGATTTAGATAAACTCTGATTAGAGCACATAGCCCAAAGATAGACTTTGAGGATTAGTATAGAAGAACTTCCTAGAATTTTGGTATTATAGAGATGTTATGACTTTTCCGAGCAATACATCCCTGTCTGGATACGAGCAGGTAGAGGCGGCTCTGGCACAGATGTACCTAGGGGTAAAACCCGAAAACACCGCTTTGAGCTAGACTCGAACGGGAACTGGTGCACGACAACGGGCCTTGCTGCACTCTTGGTTACGACACTCCCGGGGGATATGCTTAGGATAATTCTCATTTTATTTACAAACCACTATGAAGGGTTATGAGTATATACCTTCTCAAAGAAAACATTTCTTTTTATGATTATGGATTATATCCATAAATTGTTCAATTTATGTTAATTGTTTTATAAGTATGGAATTATGTTTTTTGATTCATAAACTAATCTAGTTTATGCCATTGTTTAGAAATGGCGCCTAGTGGAAGGAATGGAAACCGTATCAATGCACGAACTCCGTGTAGGGATTGCCCTCCTGATCAAGATAATTATTGTGGATCTGGAGATACAACTGGTGCTGATCAACTTATTACCATACTGGGACAACTCACTCAGGTTATGAATAATAACCTTACTCGTATGGAGCACCCTGATCCGCAACGTGGAGGATCAATTCTAGATCGTTTCATGAGGAAACAACCACCAACCTTTAATGGGAGTACAAATACCTTAGTAGCCGAGCAATGGATAAATTCCCTAGAGAAAATATTTCAGGCTTTGGGGAGTAGTGAAAGGGAGAAGGTTGTCATGGCAGTTTACTGCCTCACTGGAGATGCCGATCAGTGGTGGTCGCTGATTCGAAACACAAAGGAAGATGATGACGTATCGAATATGGAATGGAGGGAGTTCAAAGAGCTTTTCTTAGAAAAATACTTTCCTCGTGACCATCGAGCAGATATGGAAAGGCAATTTCTGAGTCTGAGGCAGAAGGAGGATGAGAATGTCGCAAAGTATGAGGCTAACTTTACAAGGTTAGCAAGGTATGCTGCAGATTACATACGTAACCCAAGGAGTAAGATTGATCGTTTCTTTGATGGGTTAAAACCATTTCTCCGTCGAGCTTTGGTATCACAATCCTTTTCATCATACGAATATATTGTCTCGTGTGCTATCAAGACAGAAAAGGAATTCTCTAAGTCTTATGACAACAAAGTAAAGCAAGAGAAGAAGAGAACGGTGGAACAAGAGACAGATAAAGGGAAAAAGGGAAAGAAGGATTTTCCATTATGTGATAATTGTGGGAAGAATCACCCTGGTACTTGCCTAAAAGGAATGGGAGTTTGTTATAAATGTGGAGAAAAGGGTCACCAGGCTCGTGATTGCAAGGGAAAGAAAGAGGCTGTCAAAGTTGAATGCTACAATTGTAGAGAAATGGGTCATTATGCAAATGAATGTCCTAAGCGTCAGGGAAACTTACCTCAGAAAAGGCCAAGGGATCAAGGACAATCTTATGCTGTTACTACAGTTGAAGCAGAATAACTAATGTATTGGTGCTTTTGGACTCAAGGATTATATTCTGGTTATAAGAATAATGTAATATATATATATATGGATTGTACTGCAGTACTTTTTGATTTCAGTAAGGTTTTAATATGATTAAGGTAATCATATTTTTAGTATGTGACAATAAGAGAAACTTTTCTTTGTTTTGGGAATCTGATAAATTGATTTTGGAATTTAGAGACCTTTTAGAGAAAGTCTGGACGGAGGTATTTTGGATAACTATTAAGGTTGGAATGGATTAAGTTGAACTTTGGATAGTATTGTTTAAGGCTAAAAAATTTATGAAGATTATTTTTGGAATATTATGATACTATAGGACAACCTGCAGGGTGGGGCATAACCCGTCGCGTCGGACAAAGCTGGAGGAATCGAACCCACAATCATAGTGCGACAGGCCTTTATTTCCTACCACTAGCTTACAGGAATTCCCTGGTTATTACAATATAATTTTACTAATCTAAATGGTATGTGTTAACATTTGGAACCTTATACAACTAGGATAATAATAATATTTTTGAGTTCTATTATCTTTTTGAGTGAAAGATGAGTTGAAGGTTGAAACACTAATTGTCAAGCATAAATATATATATACCTATCTCTTATTCAATGAATAAATTAATTCTTAAACTTTAGTAAAGGGATATTAAAACAAAAAATGTGTTATCCTAATACCTTATGTCTTGTTGAACTGATGATATTTTAAATCAACATAGATTGAAGGCTTTGAGGCCCTCAATTTGACAGTTGATTGTGATTGATGACCTCAATCACTCCCTACAAATATTTACGTTTTTCGTCCAATTATATGTCTTTAATTGCCACCAATGTTCTCCTTATCGAGATCATAATTTGGTGGTGACTTTCTTATTTCCATTTTCCCTCTTATTAAGGCTAAATTTTATTAACCTTATTTCCGATGTGGGTTTTCCACAAAGGTATTTTCTATTTTCACCTCTTATTTTTAAAGAAAAATATCAAATTGCGAGGACGCAATTTATTGAAGGAGGGGAGAATGTAACACCCCGAGCTTCCACGATACGCTTCTCATTCAATAATACAATAGCTTGCATTGTACGCAACTTCGAGTTCTAAAACATCGCGACAAATCAAAGTAGCCGTTATGAATAGTAATAACCACTTTTTAAAATTATATTAATTTTATATTTCAAAATGGACTTCATTTTTGTATTCCTAATATTGAAATTAGCCTATGTTGAATTTTTTGTAATTTTCTGAGAACTTCAAAATTTTTATGAATAGTGAAAAATACTTAAAACAACTTTTTTAATCAAAATAATTCATAGTGATAAATTATACTATTGAGGGGTTTTAGAGTATAGTTAGAATACATTTTTACCATTTTATCCAATGGTGGTCATTAGAATTAATTTATCATTGAAATTGGACATAAACAATTGCCAATCTTTTGATATAAATTGTTTCTTAAAAACACGCTATTTGTTGTGACAACGGGAATTAATTATAAAATTAATTAATGCAACTAATATGTTTGGAATTTTATAAAATAGACATCATTTTTGAATTCGTAATATCAATTATAGCTTAGGGTGAAATTTTGGCCTTATTCTGAAAAACTTCAATTTTTGATGAATAGTGAAACCACTAAGTGGTAGTTAAATAACTGATTTTTCGTTTAAATGAAATATTACCACTTCTGTGATTTGATTTTCAAAAATCCGACATACATTGTTGTCATTAAGAAGTAAAATGTGGTTCAATGAGATCAAAATAATTTTTTGGTGAATAGTAACTTTTAAGTTCTTAATCGCGATTAGAGGTAATTAGTGTAGTTTAAGGTAAAAACAATGTTTTATTAATATTATATGAGCTTGACACTTTTCCTACTCCTATTGGATGAGTCATGGCCGACCAATACAACCCATGGGTCAACTTGGGGACCCCATGGAGCCACTTTAGTTGGAAAATGACATTAATATATATTTATTTAATGTTGAAATTAAATTGACACAAACATGAGTTGTTTTACTAAAACAGTTTTTAAGTGGGGTTACACAAGTCAAAATTTTGATTATAAATATTCATTAGAAAGCTAAAAAGATTTCCTACATCATAGTATTTTTTTTATAATTTGTAGACATTAAATAAATTAAATTATTTATGACATCATGATGATGTAGTGATGACCTCATTATTTAACGATTTAAATAAAATGGGAAGATAATGCAAAATCCAAGGCATACACTTGTCCAAAGCCAATTGGATGAGGGTATTTCGAACCCTTATCACCTTAGCCTCGAATCATATAAGTGTGGGACCTTTAGAATCCGAAAAGCATTGTGAAATAATGTAACATTTCAATCTTTCCAAAAGTGCCCCTCTTCTCCACTTATAAAAGGCCCCCACCTCTCCCACCTCATTTACACTTTCAAGCAATTTGGATAGGCCAACCTCTGCCCAAATACTCTCCCAACATTCCTCCCTTACTCATAGAAGCCTCACATTGGGCAGAACTCTTTCCAAGGAATCCTTTGGCTCAAATCAAAAAGAGTTACCCGATTTTGAGGTAATGTCTTTTCTAATGTTGTTTTGTTTTATTTTTCTTCTCCAACCCCTAAACTCTTTTTATTCATTTATTTTGTGACAACAACAGTATCCTCAATATACTAGGATGTTGTTATAAGAATGATTCGAGCTACATTTACACACACCTACATCTAATGGTTAAAGAACATACGGTTTCTGTGGATGGCGAATTTCTGCCTCACGAAACGATGATTGTTCAACACTCATATAACACCTTCAAAGGTGGCCATTAAGATGTCACTATATTTATATATGATATATAATGTGTTTATGTTTTACTTATTCTTCTGTATTTCTCATTTATGGCTTACTTTATGATTTCCATTATGGGTAAAACGCGATAATTTCATTTTAGGAAGTGCGGACTACCGCCCCCTCAAAGTGATTTGAATCGTTAATGCCATATGTGGGATGTATAAAGGATGGAGTAAATGGTATTATACACTATATTATACTGGAATTATATTATACATTTATATCATTATGATTTAGTTCCATTAAATATGAAATTGAAATGAAAGTAGCGTTCATGCGTACGTACGGCTTACCGTCTCCATGAACGGTGCATTTCATTTCTCACCTCTAAATGTTACGTAATATTATAAATGAATGTATATACTGGATATATAATATATATATGACATCTAAATCATGAATATAATTCTGGATATAATGGATATTTCACCACATAAACACCTTGTAATTATAAGAAGCTTATTGTTGACTCAAGTACCAAAGATCGACAAAACGACCGTTATTAACTTAAATAATTACATAATGTTCATATCATTGTAATAAGTGATATAATAAGGATAATGAAATTAAAAATGGTTCTTAATAAGGTATATATTAACTCTAGTTTATTATTCAGGAGGTTAAAGAACGGTTGAGTCAAGTCAGACACGAGGTAAGGGAACTTCTTAACCCAATTTCCATTCTTTGGGTTAATCTCCTACTTTCAAATTATGTCATGATATTATTATGTCATATCCTGTATTTGTACATTATTTATGTGTACTTGTAGTGAATACACATAATAGATCTATTTTATTTTAGAAATTCTCTTTGTAAGGGAATTTCTTAACCCAACTTCCATTCTTTGGGTTAATCTCCTACTTTCAAATTATGTCATGATGTTATTATGTCCTGTTTTGTATTTTTACTTTCTTTATGTGTACCTATAGTGAATACACATAATAGATCTATTTTATTTTAAAAAATGATCTTTTTAAGGACTTCGTCTCAATCTCCTTTCATTGAGGCATATTTGGTTTTATACACAACCTTCTTTTATACGATGTATAAACCCCTTTGACTTTTACGTTTATTCAAAAGGAATCTTTTTTATACGAAGCGTTTTGCTAAACGACAAAAGGGAATGTTTTTCTTTCCGTACATATGCGGCGACAACTACTTCTCCGCCGCCGTGACCATTATTTGAGTTTCGGCTTCCTCTACAAGCCATCATTTTCTTTTTTAATGAAAAATAAATACAAAGTTTTAACATTCTTTTATTTTGGTATTGAAAATGGTTTTGGAAGCGTTTTTATTATATCAATGTGTTGTATTGATATCTTGTGATTGAAATGTGGAAATGTTATGTTTCCTTTATGCATGTTTTATGTGATACGATTATGTTATGGTTTATGATATGTTTAAACCTATTCATATGAGGAATGTATTGGACTTAATATGTGACGGGTGGAGCCCGCTATAGCTCCTCGATGCATCGGTAGGTCTCATGAGACAACTAGATGTGGAATTGGCCGAGGCCCTTTCCCAATTTTATTTATGGTTTTGGCCGAGGCCTTAATCATTTTAGATGTCTTGGTCGAGGCCTTGACAAAATGTTTCAGAATGTCCGGCATTATACATTCCCTCATTATGAAAGTGGTTATTGATATTGCATGTGATTATTCGGCCAGTAGAATATCCATGTGAAGAAGTGAATGGCATTATCTCATTTTACTTTTGCCATATTATGTTGAAGTTCAAGTTTAAAATGCTTTTGTTTTAGTTATACATTGCCTTAAATGTTAATGTTTATTTATGAAAGCTTCCACAATATTGTTATCCTTACTGAGCATCTAAGCTCACCCCTTTCAATGTTTTAATGTTTTCCAGGATTTGAAGAAGTATATTATGAATGACCTGCAGGGATAGTCTGAGGGGATATGAAGACAATATGTTGTTGTTGTTTTGGTTTACTTTATGATTTAATGTAACGTTTACAAATGTATCTAGTGTTTCCAAGGCTACTAAACTAATCGGTCTTTCGAGACTTGATCTTTTGTGATCATGCCAATGTTACGAAGTAATGCACCGACTCTGGGTAGCTGGGGTCGGGGCGTTACAAAGGATCCATCACTTTTTTGATATGGTAACAAATCCCATTATTCACATGATAACCCTCCACCTTACTATTTGTATTCTCTATGCCATTATCATTCTATAATTTTTGTATTTTCTATGAAAATATATTTTAAACCCCCCTCATATATGGAAATACACAACTAAAATCATAAAATGTGGGGGTGATGACCATAAACCATTCCATACTATTTTAATTATAAATTAAAAAGACAAAATATGTATTTATATATATGTTTTTTGGTGATATAAATCCTTTGATATTTACATGCACCAACTTAAGGAACCAGTTATTCTATTTGGATATCAAATATTAGGTTTTACCAATTGTATCCACTATTTAGAAAACATTCCACATGCGTGTATGATCACATGATGGTTTAGAGGTATCATAAGCTCTCAATTTTTTAACCAGATATTTTGAGGATTGTTAGATAATGTTAACAAACTACTTATAACACATTCTTTTTTATTCCTCCTTCTATAGAAAGAACATGCCTTCTTCTCCACTGTTGAGGTTAATATTATCCATTATTCAATTACCTTTAATTACAATATAACTATGTTTTCCCTTGATGCTAGGATTATTTTTTGTGAAATTCACTAAATATAAAAATTCAATCAATTTACATACATTCATGATTTTTTTTTGAAAAAAATCAACAACTAACACATAATCACATCTTATTTCTCGACGCCTAAATTTTTATTTTTATATTCAAATACTTTTTAAACCTTAATCAATTCTAAATCACACAACAACATCTCTAACATATGCAATTCCAATAAATAAATTATTTTTCCAATTATTTGGGATTGTCATCACCCTTCATGAATTCAATGACCAACATGATTTAATTATCTAAAATAAATATATTTAACCACTTCCTTCACAGTTATTTTCATGTAATCAATGTTTTAGGATTCAATTTTAATGAAGAATTATACAAATGATATTTCTATGAATATAATGGTCTAAACTCATCTTTTTTGGAAAAAATGGATTTTTTTAATTTTGCCCCATTTGAATATTTATTAATCTATTATTTATGACCACATTGTTTATCAAAGACACATTCCTCTAAATATTAATGAGAAATATCTGGATATATGGGTATATAATTAAAATTAGAAATAATAGTTTCCAAAATCATCCCTAGAATGTTAAACTATGATTATATTCCTTTATTGATTATGTGGCCTATGGTACTTTTTTCAATTGAATATGTTTTTTTTAATATCTTATATTTTCACAATAGTAACACATAATATTTGGCATACTCTTGTATGTTCTTATTACCTCAATTGTGGTGTTTTGGGTTCATTGAGTGTTCTAATTTTGGGTCATACACAAATAATCTTTTAACCTTGGTGTGGGTTTATATGGAATAAAATCATCCAGCACTACATTTTATATGAGATCAATCCCTTGTTTGATAATTTAATGTGTAATTTTATAGTACCAATAATCCTTTTCCTATTGTACTAGACCTACAAGCTCATTAATTATTTTTTGTACCCCCATTTTTTATCATGTTTATCGATGTCATACTCGGATTCAAGAATCTCTACAAATCCAATAATTTTTAATAGTATACTAACAAACTATCCACCAATACAATGAATGATTACAATTTGGACTCTTATTGTGATATTCAAACCATAGAAAAATAGGGTATACTCTTCAACCTTATGTTTTTACTAAAAAAACTCACCAAGGATTTCTAGATTATCATCTTATAGTTTTTCAATTTATTTTTACTAAACTATAACATTTATTATCCCTAATACAATATGTATAGTTTCTAATCATCAAAAAATTTGAATTTATTAATTTTTTATCTTCGGACATACACCTCATTAAGATATGGCTCTAACATTCCATGTTAATCTATTATCCCCTCAACATATCAATCATACAAATAATTTTATTCGGTTATTAAGGAATTTCTAACAATATCCATAAAATAATTGTTTTTAAGGTATTTTACAATTTTTATTTCTTTTACCTCTATTTAATCTATGTGATCATCCTTTTATGAGATAATGTTATTATTCCTGGAAAAATATTACTTATTAATTCTCTTACACTTCACATTAGATCAAGATATCTTCATAGGAATTTCATTATAAAATTCTCTATTTTGAAAATTCATGGGACACTTTTCTCTATGTTACCCAACATTTTCACAATGAATTCATGTGGGTGATAGTTTCCCTTCTAAATTTACATGACCCCTTTATATATATTAGGAATTAAATTACAGGACTTCACCAAGCAATTTTTCTTCCTGGTCACCCCCTTGGCGTGTTTCATCAATGTAATGAATGTCATCTCATTATACCTCCCCTTTCCCATAGCCTCGTTATCATTATTCTTGATCTGACATGTGACAAAAATATGATGATGGATATATAAATTTAGAACCATTGGGTATTTATCCATACTCAGAAAGACTTTTCTATAAAAATGTGGTGGAAATATTTTCATTATATATAATATGGTCTTCACATAATCAAGGTATTCTCTAAAACTAAACATTTACTTCATAATCGCATATAATAATTTAGAGAATCATTCAATGATTCTCTTGGGTGAATCCTCAAGTAACTATTCCTATTACATATAAACATTAATATTTCCCATACTTTTGATCCACTATTATAAATATTAATCTATTTTTCCAATTTGGGAAAAGTGGATTTACCTGACATCTCCTTCGTATAATTATTTTAAGATACAGTTCTAAAAAAGGTTTGATTACTTTAAATTCAACATCCATTTATTTTTGGTCTCTTTATAACAAATCTCCACTCTTTGTAATGATAGAAATTCAATATACATTAGCTACATATAGATCAATGTCTAGGGATATTAAATAATTCAATATATGATTTTTCTAGATTAGAATGTTTCTTATATCAAGGAACAAAAATCTATTTTCATTTACTAATTCCATTACATAAACATAATTTATATTTTGACCAACTTGAGCCATTATATCGGATACCACTAGTTGGCCACAATATTATTATATAACACTAGAGTGGTTGGGTGGAGGTGAATTAGGGTTTTTCAATTTCATTAAAAAACACACCAATGATCTTGTTCGATAGTGAGTAAGAAAACATAAATCCCTCATAAAATTTGTGAATTGAAAACGAATGTCAAGAGGGGAACATGAAATTGTACCTGGTTCACCAACATTGTGCTAATACAAGGAGAATACACCAACAATGTTCTAATATACTAGAATCACCATGATCATTTCTAGTTTATAATGAATATAGAAAATTAAATCTCCCTAGTTTCAAAATACATAATTTGGAAACCGACAACTCAATTATTACTTTAGAATTAACGAATCCCTCTCCATGGTGAGCTAACTATTCCTTATTAATATTAAATTTTTAATCTTAGTCAACATTGATTAAGCCAAAAATGGTGTAACATAAAGATATTCTTTCACCCAAATTATAGTGTTCACTTTTCCACAAATGTATTAGGAAATTAACTTCATGATATTAAATTTTCATTATTTTTCACAACTAATGTCTGTAAAACTCATGTTCACCTAATAATTTTTTTAAACACATCTATTCTATTATTCACAATTGATTATCCTGTGAAATTTATTCATTCATGAAGTATGTTCCCATATGAATTATCTGAAATCTATGCAATTGGGGTTTCAATTTGTATTTCCCCCTTCCCCCATCTCAATGATATATTTGTATACTATTTATAGGAAAGGCCAATCCTTTACATAACTTCCACTTTATAGAAAAATGCATCACCTCTAATCTCATTACACAAGCACAACTATAATTATATGATATATTTGGAAAATTAAATTTTGTGATTCTCTTCCACACTTTATTTATAACATTTTCGTTTATAATATTCCTTTCAAAACATCATCAACATCCACATGAGTATGATTTATTGGCACAATAATCCATTATCTTCCAATTTTTATTCCATAACTTCTCCCTCGTCTGCAAGAGTATTTTTAACATGCATGAAAATCCATTATTTCATTTAATATGACGTGAAATCATATAGAACAACCATTAGACTCTACAAAAGGCTTTACTTCATGAATACCTGATGATATTATCTTCTATAAAGAACTGTCAAAATTATTTCTCAACAAACACAACCTAAATACTCTAAGAAGTCACATTGAAGATTTCTTTCAAATATTTATTTATAAATGATGATTGTATTATTTCCTTTATAGAATATATGGTTGGTTAAATGGAGCCATTTCTTTTCTCCCTATGAGGTCTGTAATGGAATAATACTTTTGAAGGTTCCTATATATCATGGTGGGTCCTTGGATTCCTTTCTTTCCCAATATCTTTGAGAAATGATTTGGCATTCCAGTGTGGATTAGAGGACGACCACATGTGGAATTATGTTCACATATGATATGACCCCTAGGAAAGTGTGTAAAACCAAATTTTTTGTTGGTTAGAAAATGTTATTCTCATATATTTTTTATGTGTGGATTTACTAGTTAAGATATGTATATTGAGGTAAGGCTAATATGGGTTGATATTTCTATATATCCAACATGAGAAATGGTCAGTGGGTCATTAAAAACATGGATTACTGGGGTGGTATACTAATATTTATGATAAGTTGTGACTTAGTAATGACTACTGAGAGTGATGTCCTGAGAGATAGTTGAATCTATGGAACACTAATGGCTATGGGACATGGAATATTTATTATGGGGACAAAAGTGTGTCTTAACTATAGAGGGTGATATTCTAATAATATAGTAAGACTACTAATAGGATGGTGGGAGTCTAGAAAAGTTTTAAACATGATAGAGACATAGTGGTGAGATTGGAATGATTAGTTTTTCTGGTGTAAGTTCACTGATTAACATGTATAGTGATGGAAAAATCACTATGAGGTTATAAAACATTTGGTGGGTTCATGGTAGTTAGTTTCAAGAATATGAGAGATTCTAGGTGATATAATTTTTATGAACTATAAATAAAAGAAAATAATATAGTGGTAATGATACTTTAATATGTATTAGTGTATAACACCCAATATGAGATATTCATAGAAATGTTAGCGCCGATGTGATGGTGGAACCACCTTGGGGTTATTGTAGTTACAATTTAGTGATTGGATACAAGTGTCCACGTTATGGTAGGTAAATGTGAAGTAACCCAATATGGGTATCAATTAGTAAGGACTAGGCATAGTCTGTACATTTGATTACTAATTAGTGCGACTTATGGGTTACAACAAGATTGAATAGCCCTCTGGTTTTTTATGATTTGATCAGTAGGGTGACCTAGCCTTTCAATTTAAATGATTATAGGGAAGTATGATTACAAGTGAATCCTAAAAGTGTATCATGATGTGAAAAATTCATGAATTTGAGACTATGGGGTTCTAGGTTAGATGTTTTGAGGTGGCAAGGTGAAGGGCTAACCATTATATTTTCTAGTTTAGATTAATGATGTAAAATGTAGGTGTATGGAAGTAGAAAACTATAAATATCTGAATGTCATTAGGATTGGGTAATTTTATTAGAAATGGTATATTTCATAAGGGAAAAAGAGTATGGGCATTGGGGATTTTAGAGATAGATGATTCACTATGTTATCATCTAGTGTGATTCATATAAGATAACCCTGATTGTATAGATAAGGATCAGAATGAATTGTGTGATGGATTAATAAATTACTATTGGATATATAGATAGGGGTTTTGGGTTTTGGGTAGTTTTATTAGTTCATGTACAGAACCTAAAAAATCAAAACCATTATACAATTTAAAAAATTCAAAATGTTTCAGATATCGGTGGTCGATGTAGTTTAAAATACATTCATTATGACAATTGTTAGGGATAATACATGTTATGTGGGAGGGGGTCTACAATAACCCCGCTAGTTAATGTTATTGGATTCATTATGCCTTAAGGTTTAGATGGTCATCAAACCATGGTTGATTTTAATGTTTTGTTTTAGGTTAATAATTGGAATTCAATGAAAAAGTTTAAATAATGAAATGGTCATTTCCAAGGTGGAGTTTAAAGAGGAAGATTTCTAAGATGATTTTAGGGGATTATACAATTATGAGGTGATTGGAAATGGTTAAATAGGTCCACTAGGTGCTTAGTCAGGTAGAATTGGGTCCCAATATGAAACACGAGGGAGGAGTCCTCTAGTTGGGGACAATAGGTGGATGGTGTAGGAGAACTAGGAACCCAATGTTTCCCAAACATTTTTTTTTGAAAGGATTGTCAAATGGCCATTTTGGATTGATTTTTAATATTCATATTTTGGATTTCTATGTTTTAGTAGGATCATACATTTGGGGAGTCATCCCATTCTTATCTTTTTTTTATCATATAACACCCATCAATCCCAGACACATGGGGTGATTATATTCATCCAATGAGGTGTGTTAAACTCCTCATATCCTAATTTTTTCTATATTATTCTTTACTAATTTCAAATTCATACGTTTTGGGGTTTGATGATGATTCATGATTAATATAGATAAAGCATAATGGTATTATTCATCTTTTAACCTAATTTTTATTGTGTATGGTTATGTTAACCAGTGGATTAAGGGTGTTTTGGTAGTAGAATAAAGTTCACTGTTTATAGTTTTGATGATGATACATCACCCTGTATATTTTATTCAATTATGAATAAAGAGAAAATGTTGAATTGAAATTGAAAACTAATTATTTTTTATTTAAATTTTATTTTTGGAACACCTTCAAATATATAGGGGATCGTGGTTCATAATTTTTTTAGTGACCACTTATCCATGTATGGATCAAGCATGTTTAATGGGATAACTCTTTTTCACCATTATTTGGTCACTAATTTAACCTCCTTATATTTTTTATACATTTTGGAATTTAGGTGTAATAATTTGGGATTGAGATAACTAAT
Organism: Viscum album; assembly: GCA_963277665.1. Lineage (NCBI taxonomy): Eukaryota > Viridiplantae > Streptophyta > Magnoliopsida > Santalales > Viscaceae > Viscum > Viscum album. Next base: position 1,160,917,183 of record OY728153.1, on the reverse strand, counting down.
ATGAAACCCAGATGCATACCATTAAGTGTGGTCTGGTTGTTGAGTTTATTAAACTATTAGCGAGTTCATGATTAGTCTACATTATATCATAGATACCAATAGATATATCATTGAAATGGGTTGAATGGTTAATGTTATTCAGAACATGTGGGGTGTTTCTGTTATTGAAATATGGCTCTAACAACCAAGGGAGGTATTATTTGAAAGATATTTCTCATATCGTTAAATATTAATGGTGAGGCCATGGATCATCATGGTAAAAGGTACATGGTATGTGTGTATGAGATGGTGTATGATATTAAACCACAATGGAATCATATTTTTAGTCCATGATATTTGAGTGATGAATATGGAATATCTAATTATTAATAGGACCTATAAAAATTATTTTTTGAATATACGACCATCGAGGTTCATGATTCCATGTAAAATTAGAGAGATTATATGGGTATGAAATCATTAATAGTTTCCACATACCTTACTTTATTGATCAGTTTTGTATAGAATTCATTATCAGTCTATAATGTTGGAAAATAATTTATTAGTTAGGAAAAGATGTTATATTTCCACTTTTTAGGGCTTAATATGATAGGTTTTACTATTGAATGACTCTTAAGTGTTGGGTAACAATATGGGAAACCAAGTCATATACAACATAGTTGGCGTTGATATATGTGTGAATATGTACAACTATTTATGCATGAGTAGTCTGGTAGGTGAAATTGGATCAAATTAACTAATTTCTTTAGCAATGAATTTTTAAACATGTGTTTACCTATCTGTGGAAATTTTTTGTATTTTTTCAATAACAAACCAAGTTTAAGTATATTTTGGATTTGGATGAAATGAAAACCATTATCGTATACTTTTATGAAGGATATATGAGTAGTGTTCAAGTAGATCCATTATGAAAAGTTCTTTATTTGATATAAAAATTTTCTATTGGCAGTAGGTGTTAAAATGGGTTGATAAGAGTAATGTTTGATGAAAACTCTATCAATTATAGGGGTTTTTAGAATGTGTTTGGGAGTAATTCCAACCTCAGGAATAATTGGAATGTGTTTTCATGTAATTTTATCCATATGGAAATTCTTGAATTATTGGGTTATATGGTTATGGTTAGTGCCAAACATGGTTGATCATGCAAGGCAGGTTGGAAATGATGTTACAAATGATGTTGAGATATCGGTTATGTAGGATCGAAATAAAATATGAGATGCTCAATATACAAGAGGGGGGGTGAATTGCATACTTTAAAAATTCCTTTGGAACCTTTAAAGTTAGTTATGAATAACTAGAGTTTCCTTAAGAAAAGGAAAGGACTAAGTTTAACAAAGTTAAACTAAGTTGATTCACAACACCTCTAACACCGAACTAAACTTGGAAAGAGATTCCAAAAGTAGGTTCCGGAAATATGGTTCCGGAAATTGAAACTTAACAAAAGTTACAATATAAGATTCTACCTTAAAGCGTATAGAATCTAAACTAATCAGAGTAAGGAAGTATAAGAAAGTTATACTTTCCTTAAGATACAAATTGCAGCGGAACAAAACAAGTAGTAAAACTACTAGTAACAAGATAATAGTCTTTTAACCCAAAGAGAAGGGTATCCAACAACCTTGGATAAAGGTCCCTTGATTTATACTTTCAAGCAAGTCTGTCTTACCCACACCAGGGTAAGCCCTCAATACGAAGATCGGAGTCTCTGTCTTGCTATCCCCGCAAGCCCTCAACTTCAAGGTAGTTGGCAACCTCTGTCTTCCTCAGCAAGGAAGTCCTCGATCTTTAAGGTAGTCGGCACCTCTGTCTTCCTATCCCCGGAAGCCCTCGAATGTAATCACCAACATTCGGAGTCGCACGAAGCTTTGAGAGTTTATAAGAGACTCTCTCTCTAGAAATCACTTCAACAGCATGTATGCACAAAGTCCAAATTGTTCATCCATCCGTTGTGAGCTTTTTCAAATGAGATCCTATTTATAGGTAAGGTCGGCTCCTTCTCCAACGGTCATATTTTCCTTAATGTTCGGAGGGACCTGTACACGTGTCACTTAGACAACGGTTAGTTTAAAACAAAATGGACGACATCGTTTTATAACAAGGTAAGTATAACAGAATGTACGACATCGTTTTAAAACTCTAACAAAAAAGTTCGGAATAGAAATTTCGGAGTGAGAGTTCGGAGTGAATGAATTCAGAGTGTATAAAACAATGATAATCAGATTCTGTTTAATAGGTGAATTCGGAATGAGAATTCGGAATTGGAATTCGGAATAGGAATTCGTCATCAGAAATCGTAATGAGAATTCGTCATTAGAATTCGTAATGAGAATTCATCATCAGAATTAGTAATGAGAATTCATCATCAGAATTCGTAATGAGATTTCATCATCAGAATTCGTAATGAGAATTCTTTATCAGAATTCGTAATGAGAATTCGGAATGAGATTTCTTCATTAGAATTCGTAATGAGAATTCTTCATTGGAATTCGTAATGAGAATTCTTCATTGGAATTCGTAATGAGAATTCTTCTTCAGAATTCGTAATGAGAATTCGGAATGGGATTTCTTCATTAGAATTCGTAATGAGAATTCTTCTTCAGAATTCGTATCCTGAATCTGGAATAGAACTAGGTCAGAATTCATATCCGGAATTTGGAATGAAATTTCCTTATAGTTCTTGTCCAGAATCGAATCCTAAAAACAGAATGCTTTTATATCAATGATTTTATGACTCCGAGAAAGTGAATCCAAAACTCATACTTAAGAAAAATATTAATGAAAATATGATAAGGATAAAATTTTCTTATAAAAGCGTTTTTCCTTAAGAAAGCATTTTTCCTTATAAAAGCATTTTCCCTTACAAAAGCGATTTTCCTTAAAGATAAGGTGTTTGTGATTTTCAAAACAAGAAGGAATGGAAAAGTCATAAGGAAAACCTTATTGACTCAACAATCTCCCCCTTTTTGGAAAGCACAAACATCCTTACGAAAAAGCTATTCTAAGAAGAAAGAAACATATTAAAGCTTATCTCCCTTGGTTTAAGAATATAGATGAATACGACTAACTCCCCCTTAGGCTTTGAGTCTCTAAGGATCGTATTCATATTTCCGGAGTGATGTTTCTTTAAGAAAAACTCCCCCTTAAACAAACTCTTATTAGAGTTCTATCTCCTTGGGTATTTTTCTTTCTCCCCCTTTGATAAACACTTATTAGATTTCCTCTTTTTCTTAAGGATCTTTTCCTTCTCCCCCTTTGTGATTTTCAAAAAGAATTGGAGGGAATGGAAAAAAATAACAAAGTACCTGAAAAGATTAGTAACGACAGCAATAGAAACAACAAGCACAATTTTCATTATATTTGAAATGTCAGCAACAAAAACAGATTACAACAAAAAGATCGGATTGGTCATTTCGGATCTTTCTCCTTCGACATGAGCCCCTTGAGAATTGTCTTGATCTTCTTGAGATCCTTATGATCTTCCTCTGCTTGCTTTTCTAAGGCAACTATTCTTGCTGACTGAGCTTGAATGATTTCTTCCTGAGCCTTTAACTTTTCTTCCTGAGCTTCCATTTTCTCTTCCTGAGACTTTATCCTTTCTAGAAAATTGATCCGATGATCCCTTTCAAATTTCCAACTTTGATTAACAGAGTTGAGCTTTCCATTCAGATCTCTTACTTCCTGACTCCGAATATTCTTTTCCTCTGTCAATTTCTCATCGAATGATGCAGACATCTCATGAAACTTCTTGTCCTCGGTTTGAAATGCATCCTTAACATTCTCCTGAAACTCATCCAGCAACCTCATCTCTTCCACATTCTTCTTCGACCAGCTAGTCATCCTTTTGCACGATCTTTTATGGGCTTCGTAACCAATAAAGAAATTTTTGAACTGGGCTTCTATCTCAACACATTTATCCATAACCATGGATACGGAGTCGGTTTTCTGATTCATTGTATGTTGGAGCATCTGGCACCGAGAGTCAATACTGGAGAAGGTTGGAATAGTTCCCACCAACTTCTTCAAGGACTGAACAACAAAATCGTGCCCCAACGATGATGACTCCGAATCAGAAATCTTGCTAGGAGAATTTTCTTCCTCAATAAGCTCCAACTTCCTCTTAGAAGAGCTACCAGCTTCCTTCCTCAAACTTTTTCCTGAACTCGGGGTATCAGCAAGAATTTGCTTTCCCTTTTGTTTTTCCGGAATTGAAACCTGTTCCGGAGATCTGTTCTCACTATCAGAGACTTGAACAATTTTATCTTCCTCATCAGCAACTTCTTGAACATTGGCTTCCACATTTCCCATCTGAGCAGCATCAAGTAAAATATTTTCTTGACAAGTAACTTCTTCTTCTCCCTTTTCTTCTTCCATTGCAGGAGTAGAAAGCTTTGAAGATTGAGCTTCAGATGTTCGGAGCGAGAGGTGATCCGAAGGAGTTCCCTTATATTCATCTACTTGTTTGAGCATATCTCCTGTCTCACCACTTCCTTCAGCCGCTTCTTCAACCTCTTCCACTTGCTCTACTTCCTCAGTAGGAACAGCCTCTTCCGGAGTTACAAGATTTCTTCCTGGAGTCTCAGGTAGAGATTCCAGAGAAAAAGATCTCGGAACAGGAATGGTTGCTGAAACCATTTCATTAAACTTCAACAAAGCTTGCACAGCCTCAGCTTCTGACAACTTCTTCTTCAGCTTCTTTTCCTTAGCTTGCTTCTCAAGCTCATCAGCAGCCTTTTCTTTCAGAGCCTTAGCCTCTGCAGGATCCAATCCGAACTGCGGATCTCCTTCCTTCCTCTTCTCCTTGTCAGCTCTCCACTTCGCTGCAACCTCATCAGTATATGTCTTCTTCTTCTTAGGCTTAGGAGGTGCAGAATGGACTTCCTTAGACTTGGGTTCCTCAGCTTCACTTACCACTTCTTTCTGTTTCCTCTTCCTTACCGGCTTTGATGATTCCGGATCAGCCACTTTCGGAGCATAGGGCAATCTGGTCTAATATGTCCAGCTCTTTTACATTCATAACAAGTAACTTCTCCATCTTTCTTATCTTTCCTATCCTTCTTCTTATACTTGGATTGAAAGTTTCTCTGTCCAGCTATCTTGTTCATCCTTCGAGCAAGATTGGATAATTCATTTTCTGAAACTTCACTTTCACTAGATTCGGATTGGAAGATGACTTTCTTCGATTTGGATCTGGTTACTCTCTCAGGAGTCTTAGCTTTCATCTGATTAGAAGTTGTAGTAAAAGCAACAGTACCACTTCCATTCTTCTTCTTGATGTTGTCAGCATCTCTCTTCATTCTTGTCTCATGTTGTAGAAGAGTTCCAAATAATTCATCAAGAGTAATTTGAATGACCTTCCTGTTCTCATCTATAGCTGTTCTCTTGGATTCCCACTCATTGGGCATAATGTCAATTATCTTGTCCACAAGAGCTTCATCATCTAAACCTTTCTCTCCCATAGATTGTAGACTGTTGACAATGGTCATAAATCTTTGTTGAACTTTACAGATAGGTTCTCCATAAGGAAAATTGAAGCAATGATATTCAGCTCTAAGCATAGCCCTTCTAGTCTCAATCACTTTAGAAGTCCCAAAGTGTGTAACCTCTAACTTCTTCCATATACAGTTAGCTGCTTCACAAGAAGAAATTTGGCTATATATATTTCTAGTCATTGAACATAATAAAGTATTGCGTACCTTATAATTTAGTTGATATTCTTGCTTTTCCTGGTTAGTAAAGGTTCTGACTTCCTTGTCAGGAATTTTATAGTCACCAGTAAGCATGACAAAGTTGTCTACTCCAGTATTGATAACAAAAGTCTTCATACGATCTCTCCAGTATTCATAATCATTACCATCAAATATAGGTGGTCTTGTAGGATTCAGATTGTCAATAGATCCAACATTAATTCCTATCATACTAAAAATAACTTTGCACACAAACTTGTTAGTAACAAAAGTTCGTAAACAAAAAGTTCGGAATGGGAAAAGTTCGAAATGAATAAATCGGAATGACAAAGTTCGGAATAGAAAAGTGAGCAAGAAAAACTTGTATGTGAGTACAAGTATTTCAGTAACCTTGGCTCTGATACCAAATGTAAGAATGGTATAGAGTAAGAGGTTTCCAACCTCTGATACCAATTGTAGGATCGAAATAAAATATGAGATGCTCAATATACAAGAGGGGGGTGAATTGTATACTTTAAAAATTCCTTTGGAACCTTTAAAGTTAGTTATGAATAACTAGAGTTTCCTTAAGAAAAGGAAAGGACTAAGTTTAACAAAGTTAAACTAAGTTGATTCACAACACCTCTAACACCGAACTAAACTTGGAAAGAGATTCCAATAGTAGGTTCCGGAAATATGGTTCCGGAAATTGAAACTTAACAAAAGTTACAATATAAGATTCTACCTTAAAGCGTATAGAATCTAAACTAATCAGAGTAAGGAAGTATAAGAAAGTTATACTTTCCTTAAGATACAAATTGCAGCGGAACAAAACAAGTAGTAAAACTACTAGTAACAAGATAATAGTCTTTTAACCCAAAGAGAAGGGTATCCAACAACCTTGGATAAAGGTCCCTTGATTTATACTTTCAAGCAATTCTGTCTTACCCACACCAGGGTAAGCCCTCAATACGAAGATCGGAGTCTCTGTCTCGCTATCCCCGCAAGCCCTCAACTTCAAGGTAGTTGGCAACCTCTGTCTTCCTCAGCAAGGAAGTCCTCGATCTTTAAGGTAGTCGGCACCTCTGTCTTCCTATCCCCGGAAGCCCTCGAATGTAATCACCAACATTCGGAGTCGCACGAAGCTTTGAGAGTTTATAAGAGACTCTCTCTCTAGAAATCACTTCAACAGCATGTATGCACAAAGTCCAAATTGTTCATCCATCCGTTGTGAGCTTTTTCAAATGAGCTCCTATTTATAGGTAAGGTCGGATCCTTCTCCAACGGTCATATTTTCCTTAAAGTTCGGAGGGACCTGTACACGTGTCACTTAGACAACGGTTAGTTTAAAACAAAATGGACGACATCGTTTTATAACAAGGTAAGTATAACAGAATGTACGACAACGTTTTAAAACTCTAACAAAAAAGTTCGGAATAGAAATTTAGGAGTGAGAGTTCGGAGTGAATGAATTCAGAGTGTATAAAACAATGATAATCAGATTCTGTTTAATAGGTGAATTCGGAATGAGAATTCGGAATAGGAATTCGGAATAGGAATTCGTCATCAGAAATCGTAATGAGAATTCGTCATTAGAATTCGTAATGAGAATTCATCATCAGAATTAGTAATGAGAATTCATCATCAGAATTCGTAATGAGATTTCATCATCAGAATTCGTAATGAGAATTCTTTATCAGAATTCGTAATGAGAATTCAGAATGAGATTTCTTCATTAGAATTCGTAATGAGAATTCTTCATTGGAATTCGTAATGAGAATTCTTCATTGGAATTCGTAATGAGAATTCTTCTTCAGAATTCGTAATGAGAATTCGGAATGGGATTTCTTCATTAGAATTCGTAATGAGAATTCTTCTTCAGAATTCGTATCATGAATCTGGAATAGAACTAGGTCAGAATTCATATCCGGAATTCGGAATGAAATTTCCTTATATTTCTTGTCCAGAATCGAATCCTAAAAACAGAATGCTTTTATATCAATGATTTTATGACTCCGAGAAAGTGAATCCAAAACTCATACTTAAGAAAAATATTAATGAAAATATGATAAGGATAAAATTTTCTTATAAAAGCGTTTTTCCTTAAGAAAGCATTTTTCCTTATAAAAGCATTTTCCCTTACAAAAGCGATTTTCCTTAAAGATAAGGTGTTTGTGATTTTCAAAACAAGAAGGAATGGAAAAGTCATAAGGAAAACCTTATTGACTCAACAGGTTAGAAATGTTATCTCCTAAGATGGTTGTGATATAGGTCAGATGTGATTCTTCCTAATATGGTTATGATGTGGTTTAAACATGTTGCTTCTCATGAAGCTTTTGGAATGATTTGGATGTGATGCCTCGCAAAATGTTTTTGAGGCATATTAGAGGTGACAACTTCCAAAATGCTTTTGATGTTGGTTGGACAAGATACCATATAATATGGGAATAATGTGGGATGGATGTGATTTTTCTCGATGTAATTTCAATGAATGTTGGTCAGGAAGTCACTAATGTATATTTTGATATGGATTGTACATGAATCCCTTTGATATTTTCATGATATGGGTAGGACATGACTCCCATCAAGATGATTGTGATTTTGGTTAGAACGATACCTCTAAAGATATTGATTATACAGGTTGGACATGATGAAATCAAGAATGATTATTATACTAGTTTAACAATATTACACTTGATATTTTTGAGTATTCTAGTTGGGATATACTTCTCTTAGAGTGTGTAAATGTTTTTTTGTTGGATTTACTATCTCTCAGAATATTATAGGAGTTTCACTGAGTGGGTACTATTCAAAATGGAGTAAGTTCCATGATTGTTGATAACTACAATTAGCTGAAGAAGGAAAATAAAATCAATTACGGTGTATTGTTGAGTAACCAACAATTTGATAGGTTATATGCATGTGTTTTTTTAAAATTTCAATTCATTCAGTACATGAATCCATATATATACTTGTTTTTATTAAGGATTTTATGGTGGTTCCCTATTAAATATTAAGATCACACATTGTATTAGATTCTTAGTGTGTTTGAATTCATGATGGTAGGGATATAGGTCTAGGAGAAAATTTTAGTACATATTGATGATTAAATGGAGTTTAACATGGATGTGTATATATATCCAAGGCAATTCCAAGGATTATGGTCGAGTCTCCGTCCCATCAATTCTATTTTATTTCAACATTGTATAGGATCGTCCCAATTTTTGACCATATAGGGATATATGACTATATTAACTACATATATATTTCACTGTTGTGTGGATATATTATTATCGTCTGATATATATAATAATTCCTTATCTTTCATTATGATGTTATTTTTGTTATAGATTTTAATTCTGTTGATTGTTATTTATTATGTAAATGCTAGAGTGTATAGTATCACCACATGGTTTATCACACCCTCACTACTCTTCATAAACATCTTGCATATGAGGAGCCACTCATGAGGTATTTTATCACTCTAGATCATGTTGGTTTTAAGTGATTGTACTAGGTGAATTATAATCCAAATATCCTTGGGAAACATGTGCTCTTAGGGATAGTATTTTCTCCATTGGAATCCAGTCATTACATTCCTATGATTTCATGAATCAACTCCTCCACAATGTTATTTTTCAGAGTAATTTGGAGGATATTCTCATTTATTATATATTATAATAATGAAGGAATTTCATCCTAGTGTTATCATAATATGTTTAAATCAAATAATTATAGGGTCTATACACCCAAAAGATACACTAAATAATAAAAAATGGTAGAGGAATATAGTATTTACCATGACGGTTATTATGAGTCTGGTGAGGATTCACATTTATCGTATACAGAAGAATACACGGTTCCATATTTTGGGTTCATGAAAGTAAATTTCATTAATAAAAAATATTGATTCCTTAGATTATTATATTTAAAATTAGTAAAAAAGGAAGAATCCATAGATTATTTTTTTCTTTTTAGAGGTTTGGGAAGAAGGTGTTTTTATCTAATAGGAGAGTTTATCCTATGATATTGGAGCTCCCCAACATAATTTACTAGAACCCACACATAAGACTTGTTCTATAGAAAATTGAAATGGAGTGGATACAACCACAACTGATCAAAAAATAAATGATTTATAGAACCTCTATACAAAGTAATGTTAGAAAAAATACAACTCTAGGATAAATGGTTTTAAGAAAATAAATTCCAAACCACCTAGGAGAATCATACCCTCTCGACATGATTTTCATGATGATGTAACCATGTCTCCCCCAATAAACCCTCCATAAGTACATAAGATATCATAACTCATAATATTAGAATTACACCACATAGTAAATTTTTTTATAACACTATCCTAGTCAATTATATATATCATTGATGAATTATCATGAGTTTTATCCATTAGTGAAACATCCACCACCAACTCAGGAAAATATCAATATTTTTCTTAGGTAAATGTTCTAGTTTTAATATTTTTTTATTAGCATAAAAAAAATATAAATACGAATGATGTTATTTAAGTAATGGAATCTTTGGAAGGCTGGTGTACACAGGTGTTTCCATTAAGGTGACTATACCCCAAGAGGGTGGATTATACTCTTTATCTACTAAAATTATAGAACCTTGGATTGTTGTTTTTCAATGGCATGAGAGACCTAAAAAATATCTCACACACTTTTAATCCTTTTGTATTCCAATACTTTTAATACTAGAAAAAGATAATGTATAAATTTTAAAATGCATCATGTGGACTATAAAATGTTGATCTCTTATAAATTCAAAAAAAATTCACCCTATATAAATTTCCAAATTCAATTAAAAAATTGGACAATTAGTATTTTTGACCACTACAATCATAAATAATGTAAAAATAAGAGATTCGTAAAATTCATTTTTATATGGAATGGTCTCATATATTCCCCAAACATACAACTCCCACAAAGATAAATTTCTTGATTTTTTATGCATAGTCTCTAGTATGATCATGAAACAATTATTATTCCATTGAAATATCCTATTGAATAATAAGATTTTTTGTTTTAATGGAAAAAAGATTGGATGTTGAAATATGGTTCACCAAAAGAAAATATTAATAAACACCATCATTATATGTAATTATATTTCATAAATTAGTGACCACCCATTTCACTTTTAAAGTTTCACTAGTATCAACTCTAACCCAAAATCCTATTAGCTTCAATGCACTATCTGCCCTTGATGACTGACTGGAAGTTATTTTTTATTAAGAAAGACCGTTTGAGGGAAAAGTGAGAAACCATAAGTTCCAACAAACACCAAACAACGCCAAATAGAAAACCAGATACAACCTCTTCCAAGCATAAGCAGCAACCGCTAACTCCAATGAAGGACCACTCAGCGATCCCATGCAAGCATGGTCCCTCTCGATGGCAAGCCATCCCTCTGAGTAAGCCACATCCCAAATGACCTACAGAGGAAGAAGCAGCGTGCTCTAGCCCATCTGAGCCGATTTAACCCTCCAACAATACCACACACAACAAGGGAGGTAACTCAACTGAGCATTAGTTAGGAAAGTAGTAAGCAGAATCATTGAAAACCAGTTGAATTCTACCAGAGTCCGTATCCCTAAACATCTTCAAGGATATATCAGATACCTGCGAATGTGGATCCCCCATTATCAGGTCTTCAAAAGAAGAAGTCAGTTTATTCCAGACCTGAATGTACTACTCAAGTCTGATCAACCCCTTATTGAAGCCTCCAACCAGGATCGTGTCCTGTTTTTCAACCCAAATATACTACTCTTCATTAAGGTCCACTTCAAGATTCCGACCCATCATCTTGGCTGCATTCTCTTATGAGGTGTTGATAAATAACACCTGCTCAGTCGCCACATCGTCCTAACTTAAAACCAAATCCGAGGAAAGTACAGGTTGTCAAAGTGATTTTAGATGACACCTTCCCCCTTGTCCAACATCTAAACCATTGGCTTCTTTGCTGACCGGGTCCTCATAGGAGGAGGCAAGGAGGAATAATCCTTTCTACCCCTCCTCCTCTTATTACTCCTGTTGCACCTCGAACCTAGCTCTTCTCCAGAAAAACTCCTACTGACCTCATCATGATCTGCCTCCCCTCCACCGAAAGCACACTCTGGGAAAACATGATCCATGATCCAACCTTCTAAAAATAATCCATCGATACTCCTCCTGCTTTCATTACCTTCCTCAACCAGGTTATATGATTCATCTCTTGATTCAAAATCAGCCAATCCTTAAAACCTGTTGCTCAAGACGACTAGGGTCCGGGTTGAAGAAACAACCCCTGGAAGAATGCCAGAGCCCAAACACCCTGCATCTCCAAGACTGGTCTGAGCCTGCACCTCCATGACATTCCCTTTCAGTTGACTAGGGACGCTACCCAGCACAAGCCTTACCTCCCCTGACCCCTTCCTTCCCCTTACCAAAAGCTTCCTCTTCCCCTGACCCCTCCTGGAATGTAGGTTGATGGAAACCCCTACCCATATATTGAGGCTGAGTATTCTGATCCTCCCAGCCCCTGATCGGAATACAAGAAGCCTCAGGTTTGGAAGTCTCACCTGTAGGGAGAGAAGACCTTGCCAAAGCCCCATCCGCATGGCCCTGACTCTCTTTCCCCATGCGGCTGGCCGCCTAGAATCCACCCAAATCCCTCCTAAGACGATAAAACACTGCCTCCACCTGAGGTCCCAAGGCCTTTGATGCATCCGTCAAAACAGGACATGCAGGCTTCGCCCTCCCCGAGCCATTAGGATCCACCGCCGAAGCATTAGAAAGACGGGACAACCCCACCCCAGGTTGACTAGGAGGCCCCTGCTCCTGATCACCCCGATGTGCCTCAACATGATCAAGGGTATCTGAAGACACCTTCCTTTAACCCAGTTTGCGCGCAGAAGGTTCAGTGCAATTACCAGAACTAGTTCTATCGCCCTCTACCTGAAACAAATCACCCTTACCCGCCAAAGACGTATCAACCAAAACCACCGAAGACCTTTTGCGGCACTCATCAAAATTATGGCCCTATCTATGGAAGAAGTAACAGAATGACGACTAGGATTCATAGACAACACTTTGCATGTACCTGTATTGCCCCTCAATCACAATCAAAACCTTGTCGGGCGGAGGACGGGAGAGCTCCATTTCGAAACAGATGCGCACAATAATCGGGTACACCATGGAATCAGTTTTCCAGTCCGCACAGAGGAAACTAAAACAATAGTGTTTAATCATTCATTAATGGTCCTGAAACTAGATATTCCATTTAATCTCTAAAAATGACTACATCAAATTTCAAGAGAATAATAGTCCTAATAATGTTGTATTGAATGAATTTTTTGAATACACATATGATTTATAAATGTTCGGTAATACTATATGAAATTAATTTTTCATCAAATGTCTACTATAAATAATGATAGACAAAGATATGGAAACCTTGGAAAATCCTAAGGAACATGTTACATATGATCCAACTACTCAAACTTAAGAGTAATACGAGTTGTAGGAGGTACCAAAAAATGTTCATCAATTTTTGAAAACTAGATGACATGAATGTTATTATACCATGTGTAAAAATTCACTAATTCCTAAATAACTCAACTCATCATGACCACCACTCCCTAGTAAATTCTCAGGAAAACCTTGTCTGATTTAAAAACTCCCTAGAATGAGTAAAAATATTTTTGAAAGAGTTTATTTTGTAAAATTGGAACCTCCAATAGTAAATATACCCACACATACGTTTAGGGACTTCATGAAAATATCTCTGGGAAGACGATATTTATCCCACCAAATTTACCACCACTCAAACTAAGAACCTAAGTATAGAATTATTAGTTTAATTTAATTCACAGGATAATATAATGATGAAATTTTATTTTTATAAAATGGATAATCCAATTAAATATCACATAGGATTTTATAATAATATGGAAAGAATAACCAAGGATGAACTTGAAGTATAGTTTTCATCCTCTTTAAATATCCACATGGTTAAAATCTGGAGAAAGCCACTTGAAAGAGATAAATGAGACCATTGGTCTGATCCAAAATCCTCCAAGTCTTTTTCTAATCCTATTTAATAGGTAGATAATTTATCTAGTGGGAATTCAGCTATAAAATCATGAAAAATTGGTAAACAAGTTCAACCAATCCCAAAAACAAACATAAGTAACATAAATTCCAAATAATGTGTTGGAGAATCATCCTCACAACCAAATCAACCATATAAGAGTAATAATTAAGAATATTCATGTAGCCTAAAGTATTTTTTACATTATAAAATTAATGATGTGATTAACAGTTAATTTTTTATTCTAGTAAGACTATAAATTTTAGAAACCCATCATCTATATAATGAAGTCAAGGAATCTATTATAAAATCCATCTTGAATATATAAGAATTGGAATTTAAGGTGGTGTATACTAAAACATAAGATAAAAAATATAATCCTATGAATTCTATATATTCAAATCCATTACATAGAAATATAGGGATGTTTCAATATAATGGAAAGTTATAAAATTATATATATTTAGAAAACACAATGATGTAATTATTCATTGAACCTTGTTATAAAATGGATCAAGAATTAATCTCCTCTTAGAATTGAAAATTAATTATATATGATACATGGATTATAATATAACCTATTTTGAAAAATATATTTTGGGATATGATAAGAGTGAATATAAACCATTTAGTATTATTAGGATAAATAAAAGGTTTAGGGACATCATATTTGATACCTAGATCATGGTGGTACATTTGAAAACATCTATAAATTCTTTTTTTCCAAAATATATGGATCTATATTTATATACAATTACCCACATCATAGAACTAGAATAATAATAATTAAATTAATTCAAACATTGGTGTGCTATGTGGTGAAGATACACATTGATTCTTTAAAAGAATGAAATGATAATGCATGATACACAAGAGATGGGAAACAACTATCACTAAAGGAATCTACAAAACTCCAAGACCCTAATGGATTAAAAGCTACTCCCATTAAACCATAAGATAGATTTTATGGACATTATTTGTTCCTTAGCCATCACATTTAGGTGATTAATCCAAATCTTTCAAATTATAATATTTTACCATCAAAAGGAAGGGAGTCTCAAACCAATATCTTTTCTTATGATGGATAAGAAATCTCCTCTATCAGGATTCCTATATTAGTAGAGTTAAATATTCCTATTTTACCTATGAAATTTAACCTTATCTCTAAGAACATAGTCAATAACATATGATATACTAACATCCAGTAAAAATATAAAATAACATTCAATTAGATATAATTGGACCCACTAAAGGGAATAAAGGGATTAGGAACCTTTATCTATATTTATATGGCATTATCCAAACCAAATATTCTTTGGAATACTTTGGAAAAGTTCATTCTTATCACAGTTTATACCAAACCTTTAAAATATCGTAATTCTCAATAATAAAGTTCACACACCAATCTCACTTACAATTATTGTGGTGATATCGGAGATGATCCAATGCATTTTAACAAGGATGTTTCGACCACCATAAATAAACCTAAACAATTGAAATTAGGTACTAAAGTTGAAAAAAACATAATGATTAGTTAAACCTTGAAAATTAAGGTTTAAGAGGACTTAATTTACAATATCACACTACATGAAGTTATATTTTTCATGTAATGTTTTTTATATTATTAGAATAAATACTTAGGTTACTATTTAATATCTGGTATGTCTGCCTAACTACTATGGAAAAAGATATGCAGTGTGGATGATGCATCTTAAAAATGGTTTCATGTTAGAATTTAATATGTAAAACCTAGTAAACAATTTTTTTATTTAGGACTTACAGTAACTACATAGAATTATAATACCGTCCTCACTATTCAAGTATGGAAACGTAGATTTTTACAATAATTTTGGGATTTAAAAATTTATTTCAAAACAGATGACTTCCTTATTATATTTACACAATTTTGGATTGATGAAATAAAATTTTTCCATTCCCTATCATTAATGTTTTAGTATTAAATATAAAAAATTATTTTAATTTCCCCTATAGAAAAGGAATAAAATCCCAATAGGGAACCCACATGGGTGTTTTGATCAAAAGTGATTCCTTATTGTCTAAAAAATTATTAGGACACACATGAATGTGTGATGAATCATATTTTCAAACTGTTATTTAGAAAAATTATATAATTTTATATAGATTATTCTGTTTTTATGTCGTGTTATAATTTAATACATCATTTTTACCATGATATATTATTCCCCAAACATCATATGCACTACCTATATATAAACCTATTGAAATAGGTTGTTAGGGTTATATTACAAATATTTATTTTCATTATAGTATTTCATTATGGCATTGAATATTATCTTTATAAAACTATGAAAAGACATGAGATACCCCCTCATCAAAATATCTATAAAATAAGAGGGCTTCAATGTAACCTCACATAGATCAGTCAATTCATTGAATACACTACCATAAATTATTTAACCATATGAAATTGGTATATAATGGAGATATATACCCATTGGATAAGGATATAAAGATATATTTTAGAATTCTCATGAAATATATCCTTTAGTTTCTAGTTTTTATGACTTCTACACAACCAAAAAATATTTATTTTATTTTTTAGTAATGTATGGAAACATACATGGAGATGGGGACAATAAAGAAGACTGGGGATATATGAGAGTCTAAAATAATGAAGCCTAAGTGAATCCCATCAATAAAAATCAATAACTTATTGGGGAAATGAACCCATATAAGAAAAAATGCCCACTCCACACTATGGTGCTATGGTGGATAGGAAATAAACTAGTGTTCCCCTCGTGCCTGTTGGATCAGAGGCTAGGATACAAGCTACTATGATGTTATCAAATGAAAATTACCAATTTTTTTATAAAAATAAAAGAGACCATGAAAACATTCTTTACACTAATTTTTTATCAATGTTTATGGTTAGGATCTTGTATACTTGTATTTAAATAATTTACTCATTATCTGCTTATAATAAGAATTTTACACTACTATCATTGGTATCTTGAGATGTACATGATCTCTTATATATATCCACTCATATATATCCATTTTAGTCTTATATTAACATTATTATAATAAAAATGGGCTACAATTCATGATAAATATGAAATATATTATTTATCTTAAATAGAAATCAAATGGAAGCAATTGTATGACATATGGGTTATGCACCATTTCATAGAGGAATCACATTTAGAGAAATGATATCCAAATGAAGAGGTGTTATATATCCATGGGAATTATTATACATGGTAAATTCACATTGAAAGTGATTATTTAATCTAATATAAAAAATTGAATTTAGAAATATCAACCAAGTCAGTTTCAGGGTTGTGTTAGTTTTCCTAGAAAAAACAATATTTTGATGCTCTTTAATAATTTTTGTGGGATTCACTAATAATGAGTTGGAACACTAATCCTTTATTAGGGGATTTTATTTTTCCTCTAAAATACATGTAATATTTTTGAAGATTAATGGTGACTCTGATATGGTGATCAAGAAGATCAGTGGAGGGTATGATATTATGGGTAGGACATAGTACACTTTCGTGACTATAACACAAAACTAAATTCATCATTTCTATAAAATCATTTATTGTAACATGATCTTGCTATTTTTAGGTACTCCTTGACCCTCCTTTTTGTCATGATTTACTTCGGTCACATTTAGGGTTTCTTTGAGTGAATTTTTTATTTTTTTGGAACTTTTTGTGCTATACAAAATTAGCACATGTTTTCCCAAACCATTTGAACACAAAGAGTAAACCATGAAAACCCAAACCATAAAGATTCCCATGGATGGTTAACGGATTGAAAAACCATGTGATAAACTAGTACAAACTATTCACCCCATTAGAGGAGAGCACAGTTAGGGTTCACGGTTTGAAAAACCATTCGACCCTTTTTAAAGAACCATGTGCACAACTTTTTTTATTTAAAAAAATATTTTGAAAAGTGTAGAAACCAGTTTTATATTCCGATCAACCCTAACCTAAGATTGGATTCTTTAAAAAGGTAATTTGATTTCCCAAGATCCCATTATGGCTCCTCTAAACCAATTCTAAAGTGGATCAATTCTTGGAGAACATCGTTAGATTCCTCATGGATAAGAGGTATTCTACACATTATTCTATTCCGCTCTATCCATATCTCCTCCTTATGGTTTTTAGATAATTTATTTATTGATTGATATTATGTCCTCTATTTTGGATCTTTAATATGGGTTTTATTCCATATTATCTATTACTGATGTTCTTCATTGCCAATTCCTGTTGCAGGCATTGTGATAGGTGATATCTCTATTAAAGGCAGGTGGTTCTGTTGAAATTTTCCATGTTATAAACCATTTATTTTCTTAATATAAATTAAATTGATTTCAAATAATTGGGGAAAACCAAAATTAATGTTGAATGGGATTTAAATTGAATTTCATGAATTTTTTAAAAAACCTAATTTCTGATGGAACTGGAATTTGGGGATTATTCTAAATTTGATGGAATTTGATAAAATTGATTTGTGATTTTACTTGTATTTAAATATATTAAATTGATATTCTAATAATTTGTGACTTTTTTTCCAGAAAAATACAATAAATGATTATAAACACATGTTTTTTTAATGATGAAATTAAGATATTGATACTGAAAATGTGGTTATTTTATTTTAAATTTTTTGGAAATAATTTTCCTATTTTGATTACTTTTTTGAGCATAGGAAAACTTGGGTTTTTTGTAGGTAATTTGGGGAAAACATGATAGGATGGTAATTCCATAACACATGATTATTTCATTAAAACTCTAAAAAAACCAAGTGTGGTGGATTTTAGACCCTATGGGATGCTAATGATCCGGCTTCGACTAATATCTAATGGATGTTTGTGCCCATAACATCATGATCACAAATATGATACTATTGAGGACCCTTTAACATTGAACTATAATTCCCCTTGGAAGATGACCATATTTGATATTTTTTAACTATTTATATATATCCCATTGTTTAAAAAACTAATATACAACTTCCTTTGGAATTATGTAAATTTTTTTATAGAAAAGGTTTATAAATCCATTGTTTGAAATATTTTTATCAATTGAAATAAGATGCACGTTTTGTAATAAATCGAAAACTATACAACCATGCTCGTTCAATATAAAAATTAATACATTATTTTTTTATTTATTATTGAATATTATTATAAAACATATGGTGAGAACATTATAGGATTTTAGATAACATCCTACCACTTTCCATTGGGCATTTATAGATTTAATTATTCCAAGTTTGAGAAAGGGGAAAGAACCACTTGGAGGTGGTTGCTGTTTTTGACTCATTGAGGATTTGAATGTTGTGTCTATTGAGTATTTGTTTTTTATGTTCTTCTAGTACATTTATGATGCATTATTTGGGGTTATTTTCAAATTTTAATACATGTATTGTTTCATTTATGAGTTTTCTTTGATCATACTAACATGGATATGTTTCCTACAATATTTGTGTGGAAAACCATTCCGATTTTTATATTTTATTGTTCTAGGTTCCAATCACCAACCATTAGGGATTAGGAATTCCCTTAAGTATTTTGTAGGATTATATTGGGGATCGGAGTACTAGGGTATCTAGTATAGTTTGTGGCAAAGTGGTAACAAAGTTGTAGTTTTATCATGTTTCCTTGAGGTCAGTATGTAATTTGAGTAATCTTATCAGGTCATATGTGGTATTTGAGTTTGAGTTCCTCACTATCTCTCATTGTAATGATAATTATGTAACCATGGGTGGTTTGGGAAGGATTTATTGAGTATTAGATCTAGTATTTTCACTAGTTTTATTTCAGTAGTGTAAATACAAATATTTTTATCTTATCTGATGGGATTAATTTCCCCATCCCTCTTGTTTGAGTGTTAATCTGAGTAAACTTTAGACGAATTATTTGTTGTTTATTAATATTTTGTAGTAGCATTCCTTCATGAAAAAATGTTAATGTAATACAGGAGGAATAAACTGATGAGCTATAGTGAAAAAATACTTCCATGGACGATAAACTAGTATAGGATAATTTACATGTAGTCTAAACTCTAGGATAGGCACCTACACCCATTCCTGTCCAGGTTCAAATTGTGGAACCTTATAGGGATGAGTCTCAAAATCATGGATAGATGTTCATTCACCAAAATCCTCTAGTGTTCCATCTCTCTAATGATCCTCAAGATGTAGATGATTTATTGATAAGAATTGAGAATTTTTTGAGTTATTTGTGATTCCTAATTCAATTAAAGTGAATTTGGGCACCTTTAAGTTGGAAGGACCTGGTAGGAGATAGTGGGATATGATGGTCACAAAGAAAAAGAATGATAAATTATAGAGTAAGAACTTTAAAATTATATTTAGAAACCAATTCTATATAATGTCTATGGTTTTGGATAAAGGTATATTTTTTTTTTCAAACTCGATCAGGATGACATGATCATGGATGAGTATGAAAATTTATTCACTATTGTTGGGAAAATTTCACAAGAGATTATATCAAATAAGAAGGTGAAGAATCGATGGGTCAATAAGAGAATTTAATATCATATTAATTATCAGGATTTCATTCTAAAGATATATTCTTAAACTCACATTCTGGATAGTGCATTGATGGTCAAGCTAGATCTGGATGCGAAGTCATGGTTGAATAGAGCTCCATTTTCTCTTAGTTACAGTTCTAGGGGATATTTCAAAGGAAAATGGATGCATGATAATTCTCATGGTGGATCTTGATAATAATGTTATTATAAACCCCCTACAATGCCTATAATATTACCATTTATTTGATACTAGATTGAAAAGTCAGGCACTAGATATAGGATTTCACTAAGGCACCCAAATATGTGGTTCCTACGAAAGAACATGTAACTTATAGAAGTTATTTCATGTATATTCTTCCCCACATAGTGGCACGATATCACCATAACCTAAAATTACTATAGTGAAAGAGGATGCTACAAGAATAATGGGGTTCTAGACAAATGAATCAAGATTGAACATCTTTACATAGTGTAAGATTTTCCAAAGGAAGATGATTCTAGTCCAATGACCATGATAGATCGGTGTCATCACTATAGACTCATATTTAATGATATCTTAATTTTATACTTATGCATCTCATTATTTCATTTTGATTTGAATTGTGAACCTTCTAATTAATCTTATAGGGATTTTTCATTATGTGATGGATATCCCTACACCCCTTAGAACAATGATAGAGAATTGTCTGCATTATCTTTCTTGTGTTTTATCATTATCTGATGATGATATTACCTGGTATTTTCTAGTTCACAACATTAAACCTATTGATTTCAATTTGAAAATGGATTTTATAATTTTTAATAAAGGATGAATTATTTGTTATCTTCAACTGTTATCCTTTTCTAAACCCAATGGTGTGTATTGTTTTATTCCCTGAGAATGGGACCTAAGGTTTAATAGAGTCAAACCTTTTTTAACCAGAGTTGGGGAAATTAATATCTGTGTTTTATTTTGATAAGGAGTGAGAATATTCATACATTGATCTCCCGTATAGTTATCATCATGTTTTTTTTTGACTTTTTTCCTTCTAAATTATCTAGTTTTCTACTAGTATTGGAGGTTGATTTTTCAATCAATTTATTTCCTAATACACATCCAATATCCATACCTTCATACCAAATTGTACCGGTTTAAATGAAAAAGATGAAGAATCATCTGGATGTTTTTTAGATAATATATATATAAATCCGATTGTGTCACCTTTTGTGTAAATTCTTCTCTTTTCTAAGAAAGATGGTGGGTCACTTCACCATTTTGTCGATTAATAAAATCTCGATCCAGGTACAGTGAAGAAAAATTTTATGTTTCCTCATATTGAAGATATTTTTGACTAGTTGAAAGTAGATAAGTGGGTATAAAATATCTATCTTATATCTTGTAATCTCTAGATGATAATATAAGTATATAAAATACATAAAATCAAGTTTTATATTAGGTATGGAAATAATGAGTACCTTCAAATACCATTTGGCCTTACCAATGCTCATGAAATCATTATAGAATTAATTAAGGTGATTTTCCTAGTCTATCTTGTTACTTTAATTGTGGTCTTTATGGAT
This sequence comes from Viscum album, assembly GCA_963277665.1. NCBI lineage: Eukaryota > Viridiplantae > Streptophyta > Magnoliopsida > Santalales > Viscaceae > Viscum > Viscum album. The sequence continues at coordinate 1,160,895,321 of OY728153.1, read as the reverse complement.
GAAATACTTCATTATTCTATGTCCCAGGAGGATCATGTGCATTATATGAGTGTGGTTATTGAATTGTTGAAAAATCACTGACTATATGAAAATTTATCAAATTTTTTTTCTATATTCAGGAAGTGATGTTCTTGGGTCATGTGGTATTAGAACACGGTATCTCAGTTGATCTTCAGAAGTTGAAATTTGTTATGACATGGGGGAAATAACATAATGGTTTCGAGATTCATTGATTATTGGGGTTTTCTATATATTTTTTCTTGTTCATAATGGTTTTCTCTCAATTGGAATATCTTATGACTACTCTGACACCAATTAGAGTGAATTTTTCTTTTGATGAACATTTTTAGAGTTATTTTGATAAACAGAAATGTCTTTACACTACTGGGTTGGTGTTGAAACTTCTATAGGCTCGTTCGGGCTATGTTGTTTTCTGAGACACATCAGGTTTGGGCTTGGGTTTCCTTTTTATGTAGGGTGATCATAATGTTTCATATTGATCTCATCCATTTTACCACATTACAAGAATTACCAAACCCATGACCAATAACTCGATGTTGTGATGCATAATTTTAAGAGTCAGAAATATTAACTTTTTTAGAAATGTTTACCATGTATTCACACTAAATGATATTGAGTAATTTATTATCTCAAAGTTGATTTGAATATCCTATAGGGGAATTGGATTTAATTCCATTAATCTTTTTATTTCTTTATTTTCTACACCCTTGGGAGAGGGAATGTTGTAGTTGATGCCTTGAGCAAGAAACATATGATCTTTCCCATGAATGAGTCATCATAAGAGTAGAACATTATAGATCTTTTTTCACAGTTTTATATTAGATTTCGAGAAGTAGGAGCCTTGGTTGACTTGGATAGTGCTTAGTTTACCTACACTATTCTTGAAATTATTCTTTAGGAACAACAACTTGATTACTAGATCTGTGGAATTAGGGACTCTATTTATAGTGGGTAGACAGTTGTTCAGTAGTCATTCTCCATAGATGGTATTCATTTTTTTTTTCAAAACCTATATATTGTATCTTTTCCAGTGAGAAAAGTTTTGATAGAGGAATTCCATAATTCCAAGTGGGAAATGCACCGAGGAAGCACAAAGATGTTATATGACATGCAGTGATGATTATGGGGGATTGAACATTAGATGAGGAATTTTAATTTTTCATTCTATTTCTATATGTTTCAACAGGTCAAGGACATGCACTAGAGTCCTTTAGGATTACTTCATCCACATCCAAAACTAACATGGATGTGGTTTGAAATTTCTATGGACATTTTGGTTTGGTTTCCATGTACCAAAAAAATAAGAATGTGATATGGGATGTGATTGATTGACTGACTAAATTAGATCAATTCATTCCCCTTAATTATACTACCAAATTTTAGGAGTTTGGAAATATCTATGAGAAAAAGATTCTTATTTTTCACAAATTTCTATATACTATACTCTCAAATATAAATCGTCATTATACTTATCACTTTTGGAGGTGACTTTAGGTGGAACTGGGATCTCTGGTTCATTTGAGTACAATGTATCATCTACAAACAGATGAAAAAATATAGAGAGCTATATAGATTATCAATAATATTTTTTCTTCCAAAATCCTCTATTTTGGTAGATCAAGGGATGACCATTTTTTACTGGTTTAGTTTTCATTCAATAGGAGTTAATAGTCTGTGATCCGAATGGATCCTTTTAAGGCCTTATATGGTTGGCCTTGTGAATCTATATTTCCTTGGTAAGAGATTGATGAATGTTCTATGATTTGTCCATTATTTGATCAAGAGATGATAGAAATGATTCATATGATTTTTCAATGATTATTTATTTTATAGATCTAGTATGAATCCTATGCTAATTTTCTTCATATTCCGTCGGAATTTTCAGTGGGGGAAAATGTGTTTTTGAATGTTTTCCCTTGTTTGGGACATCAATGGATTCAAAGACAGGGGATGAATTTTCTTACTTTTAAGGGACCTATTTAGGATATTTTTTTAGGTGGGAGAGGATTAAAAATGTTTGGCACTACTGCTATAGTTTACATTGATACAAAATGTGTTAAGTTATCGTAGTTGTGGGCTTATCTTTCTGATCAATCTCATGTTCTGAGCTGGTGTTATCTCGATGTTCAGCCTAATATATCTATAACTAAGAATCCTAAAAGGATAGTTGATTTTGAAACCAAGTTACATTTTGGGAGGATGCTAACATTGGTTTTAGTGCTCTGGACTCGTAGTTCTGATACTCATGATACATGGGGGAGAGAGGCACTGATGAGAGAGAAGTGGCATCATATTTTGGACAGGATGATTTATTTTTAGGATTTATGGTGATATAAATTTCTATGGTGGAGAGTTAGTAACATCTTATAACTAGTTTCAAGAAATCCTCAACCCTTTTATAATCATTATTTTGTGGGGTCTTGTTTAAGGGTTCTTCGGGTAAAATTTTGATTTTTTTCAACTTTTTGGGCTGTGAAAGAACAACGCATGATTTTTACAAACCAATAATCCACCCAAAGTAAACATTGAAAATATAAATAGTGGGGGTTTATACAGGTGAATCATGGTCAATAAACCATTCTCATAAATATTATAAACCATCTTCCCCATTAGATGTCACACTATTCAAAAAACTGTGTTCCCCCTCCAAGAAATCATGCATGCATACATTTTTTATTCCAAAAAATATTTTCAAAATTCAAAAAACCCTATTTTATCACTTGATCAACTCTAACACATGATTATAAGTCTTACTATGTATTTAGATCTCCCATTAACCTATTTTGTATCCTCTAACCCAATTCTGATTCAAATTAAAACATGTAAAATGTCATTTAATCCCTCTCTAGTAAGATTTCTTCTCATGTTCTATCTCTTAGGCACACTTTATATCCCCTACATTAGGTTTGTTAGATCATATAGTTATTGTTGGAACTAAAATTAGTTGTTTTGGATCTTGAATAAAGGTTTCATTCCTTAATATCTGTTTCTGAATTTCTTCATTGGAAATCCTCGTTATGGGGGTTCTGATATGTGATCTCAATGGTAAATGTAGGTGGTTCTATTGAGATATTCTATTTTATAAAACATTGATTCCATTGATTTAAATTATGTTGGTTTTAATGAAATTTTGAAAATCCAATTCGATTGGATTGGGATTTGAATTGTATTTGAATGAATTTTGGTTAAAAATCCCAATTATAATGGAATTGGAATTTGTGTTCTGTTTTGAATTTGATGGAATTTGTTATAATTTACTTGAACAAAAAAGGATTAAATTGATTTGTTAATAACATATGATCTGTTTTATCTATAAATATTATCTAACTGATTCGACACACATTTTTTAAGTGAAAATTTGAATATTTAAAATAGAAATAGTGTGATTCTAATTTAAAATATTTTAAATACTTTTCATATTTTGATTGGCTATTTGATAACATGAATGTTGTGGTAGTTAGTAGGTCACTTCGGACAAACATTCCGGGATATCAATTCTTGATAGATGAATTGACACTTTAAGACTCTAACAAAACATTGTGTGGTAGATCTTATCAATGATGGGATGATGATGAGTCCCCTTTAACTATTGTCTAAGGGACATGTGTACACATATTATTATAACCACTAATATGAAATTTGTGATGATCCCATAACTTGGTACTATCATAGCCCTTGGAATATGACCATGTTGCTTGTTAAAGAGCTATTTTGATATATATATTCCATTGTTTGTGAAACTTCTTTACACATTCCTATTGATTTATATAAATTGTTTTATTTAAAATTATTTTTATGCCATTTTTTAAAATATTTAAATCAATCAAAATGAAATGAATGTCTTTTTAAAATATGAAACTATAATATCATGCCTATTTTATCTGAAATTGAAATCATGATTTGGTTTATTTTTTATAGAATATTATTATAGAACAGTTTGGGAGACTATGCTAGGATTTTATATCACACCATACCTTTTAATTAGGGAGTTTGTATATTTCATTCTTCCAGGCTCGATCAAGGGGAAAGTTCCACATGGAGGTGGTGGATGTTGTGGACTCATTAAGTATATGAGTGTTGTGTCCTTTGGGACTTGAGTAAATTTCTTGTTCTTCTAGTACATTGACGATGTATTGTTTGGGTTTTGTTTTTCCTATTTGACTTCTGAAACTATCTCCCTAGGTGGGTTTCTTGGAGCACACTGAAATGTATATATGTATTACAATATTTTTGTAGTAAAAATGTTCCAAATTTTATCTTGTATGGTGCGAGGTTCTAGTTTCCAACCGGTAGGGATTGGGAATTCCCTTTTGTTTATGTTAGGATCATCACAATTGTGAGAGTAATGGAGTATCCGATCTAGTTCGTAAGAAATAATATATCATATTTAATAGTTACAGAAAACTTGATTAGATGCATTGGTTAATCTTGAAACATGTCTTTTAGTTATGGAATTGGATGATACAATCATCCATATTAATCCCTGAATTGTGGTTTTTCAATTTTTAGAAAATATATATATTAAATAAAAAAATCTATACCACTATTGATCATGTTGAATCTTTATCCTCACAAATTAACAAAAAAATAAGTGTGATTTCTCCTATGGTATAATACCTATAAAGTATTACCCTTTTATAAGACTGAGCCAAAAAAGTGTAGTTTCATCAATAGATGAAAATTTTCACCCTATATAATATTGAAAACATAAAAAATTTATTCAATAAAATAATTTTTTATTCTAAATTTATTAGATTAATTGAAGTAGGAGTGACTGGCATAAATATATAAGAATACCATGAATGAATTTATGGCAGACATATAATAGGAACCAGTATCAATCACTAAGTCATAATACCTAAATATTACTACCAATCAGTGATGCCAAATTTTATAAAATAAAAATGAAATTAAAATTCATTATAGGTATAGATAACATAATTTATCATCCCTCAAGGGTTTTTCACACTATTGAATACTCATATAAATTCACCTTATTGTGGATAGATGTCATTAGTCCATACCCTCTTACCCTCAACTTGAAATTAAAATTTGTAATTACAGTTACAAACTTATTTTCTAAATATATTGAATACATTAACTTGAGTAAAATCAAGGTAAAGGGTTCAATATATTCTTTATGATCTATTTTCATAAAAAAAGATTGAGTTCATGAATGAATTATTAAAAATAATGGTACAAATTCACTATAACTGAATTGATGAATTTATATTTGGATTACAATATCTTATTAACTCATTTATCCCATTAATGTATAGTTGTTAATTAATAAATTGATGATTTTATGTGTAACTTTAATAAATCTTTTAGATAATGGGGATTAGGAAAAAGAATCTTGGATTTAAATTATCCTAAATAATTTGTAGTGTTGTCCCACAATTACTCATACTTCTACATAGGTGACATTATATCAACTATTTTATGTGAATATGTTGTTTTTCTTACTGATGTTTTGTTTCCTATGGTTCAAATAGTCATTTGTGAATAAATTAATAAAGATGAAGGATTAATGATCTAGTTTGGTGAATTTGTATAACATTATATGAAAACGACGCAGAAATTACACAACAAGGAAAATTATTAGTATCATGTTGCATGTTAATTCAATAATAAGGATTTCATATGTTCATTATTCAAATTAGAATTGATGTTGGGATTAAGGGAATAAATGATATCTTGAATGAAACACCGAAAATTGGAATATAAATGGATTGGACTCTGCACCATAACCAATTTCTATTCTAAAAGAGTATACTTAATGGTTATAATTAATGGAGGGTTTATTATACTTCAATCCAATGCATGACTTCTAAAAATTAATTCACATAGCTTCACTCCATGCCATATTTTCTTATAGAATAAATCTATATTTTTTGATTCTATATTCTTTTTCCATGGCTCATTGATAGATGATATTTAGTTCTTTTCACATTCATATAAAATGTATGACATATATTCTGTGTTAAATGAATATAAATTCAATGATATATGGTATTTACCACATTTCCTTAAACTATACAGTTTCTGATCCATTATAAAATATATCAATCTCTCAAATATTTCCACTATATGGGATCCAATACACTTTATTTAACATCCAAATCAATATAATATTTTCTTGTGTAATGTATCCAAGTCCACATTGACTGTCTTTAATCAATCCCACATTATAAGGTAATTCCCCTTCAAAGAACATGGTGTTGATTGATTCCGATGCTAAAAATATTTGTAGTGATTCCCAGATAACCCATCGTAGTACAAATTAAAATTTTCTATTTCATCCCATGAATTATCCCTCATGGTTTTGGTACTCTTACTTATTCATTTTAGGTTTTATCCATCATACTCTCATAAGGTGTAGAATTGGTTTCATCCCATTTTCATTTTCTCATAAGCCAGATCTTTGTAGAGACCTTTGGTACTCCAAATTTATATAAAAAATGTCACTAATTCATTAGTAATCTATTAACTAACCTTATAATAAAGAATCAATCAAGATTTTTATAACTACATATTTATAGATTTATTTTCTTTCATAATACTTAGAGACATCTACTCTTTATCCTAAATCAATCCATAAATTCATCTTATGTACTATTTTCTCTTTTAAACTATAATATCATATGGACTCACTAATTCATATAAGATCATTCCCCGTAAAGCCTATTTTTGGATAAAGCATTTTTTTCTTTTTAATAAAAATTTAGTTATTGATACCTATTGTCATAATATTAGTAGTGACGTCCAAATAAATTATGTTGGACCCAACTACTAGTAATAACCAATTTGAAACCCATTATCAATACATTATATTAATTTATTTTTATCATCTTTGAATTATAATATAAGATAACTTTGAGAATACCTATTAAATATACCATATTATATTATTTTATAATTTCCATTTCCATAAACCTTACATTGGTATTTGTAATAAGTTATTCTAATAAAACATTATGCACCTATTTTGAATGGTGATGACCCATGCATAACATATAAGGACTCTTTATAACCAATATTGGGTATATGTTTTTCTTAATAGAATAATGTTTGTCAACATATGTATTTAATAGTATTATTATTGAACCCATCATTCAAACATTTCCAGTGGTTATCCTCAATATTCCTTTCTATAGGTAAATCAATAGACCTATCATTCAAATGTGTCCAACAATAATTATAAATTATTGATTATGATTTTTTAATGACTAAATTCAAATACCCTATGTTTTAATTTTAATTACCCTATTAACTATTTTGAAACTAGAAGTTCTTAATCCTATAACATATTTTTTTTGACACTTATCCACTTTTGTTTATTCATGTTCATGTTTCTTTTATTCAGATACTGTTAATTTTGATGGATAGGTGAATGACCCCCTTCTTCCAATATTTTCCATGTAAATTGATTAAAAATTTCATGGAACACTAGTATGATCTCTAAAACATTAAACCATAAGCTATATTTTGATCCCAGAAGTATGATCTAAATTTGAAAGAAATCACCATCCCAAAGGTTATTTGTGTAGGAATTAGATCATTAATTAATGTTAGGAAACATATTCACTTAACACCTAAATGAAACATCACTTTTGATCATATTTTCTTAATCATAAACCTAATACTCAATTATGTGAATAATGTATAACCTTATTTCCATCCATACTTCATCCCTCATATAACAACACTAAAATACCCAAACTAGGCAATGGTTTAACCTTATGAACCATAAACTACAAAATTAAAGATAAATAATGCTTTCCCCAATGAAATATTATAATGGGAGAACATAGAAAAATTAGAGTGTCTAATTTATAATCAATTATTTTATTATGATAAGATTATAGTGGAAAACAACTGAATAAGGTACAAAACCTTTATATTTGAAAAAAAACTAGAAAGGGAATCCTAAGAAAAATCCTAGCCTCAACTCTCCTATCCTTTTCTTCCTTTTCTTGAGAAAAAGAATGAGTATAAATCAAAGGTATACAAAAATTGTAGGGATAAACATTTTTCCCTATAAAAAGATAATACATACTCAATATGTATATATATATTTGAAAATTTTAGTGGATTTTTCCATTACCGATATATATTTTCTAAGGTAAATTATAGGAAAACATGTAATGATATAATTTCATAATACATGAACAATTAATAAATATTACACAATTCTTAGGAAACACGCATTATTATTGTGATTATATTAATTTAATAATTCTCTCTGGTCCATGTAGATAATCCTCATACTACGGTGAGGGAATAAGTGAACATGAGCATCAAATACTCCTCCATGAGAACAAGTACATAAGAAAAAAATATATTTTATCCTTTAACCTATATGTTAAACCTTTATCATTAATAAGCATTTAGTAAACATAAATATCCAATACCCATCCAAGAGAAAATACCTTCAAATATAATTTTTGGGATAAATAATTTTGTCATTGAATTATGGATTATGTAATTATTTATAATAAATTCATTTTTGTCCCTCATTGAATGGATTTAGTTACATCTATATTACTATTTAGATATTGTAATAATTTTTTAGAATTTAGTACTTTATATTAATGAAATTATAATTTACTTTAAATATGTTGTTATAGGCCAAGGAAATATGAGGTTCATTGAGAGGGATAAGGTCAGTCACTGATATTTAGACCATTTTTCATTTTTATGATTTCATGAAAAATAGACCATTGAATGAGTTTTCTCAATACCTAAGTCTCATAAACTAGGGAAATAAATAAATAAATTACTCTAGATGTATAGTGTTCACTGCTTTAAATGAGTAATTAAAAATTTTCATGATCCAAACTCACCCAAAAACATATGATCCATGAGAATCACCATATCTATTGTAATTCAATCAAGAATAAACTTAACTCAATAAAAAAGAACATAAAAACACTATATTTCACCATGTATCCTAAAAACATGAATTTTTTCATTTATAGTTGAGGAAATGATTATTCTTATGCCTATGATGGTGGTTTTCTTACAATATTAAAATTCTTATATAATTTTTCATTTTTAAGAACTATTTGGAATTTTTATTCTTCAAAACAAAGTATAACATTAATTATTAAACACAAACTAGTGTGTTTTTTACTTCATCATATATATTCTCTATTTCACATACCCTTCCTCTGCTCTATTTTTCATACTCACTCTATGATATACACATTCAATCTTACCATTCAATAATAATATATGAAATTATATTTAATTTCTATGATATACTAAATTTCATCATTATAACACATAATACTTCTTGACTGCAAATGAAATTCCACTCAAATACCTATTCATTTTATCTCACACACGATAATATTTTTCTTCTAGTTATAAAAGATATTTCAAATTTTATTCTTTAGATATTAAATTTTCATCAATGTCTTCCAACTTCCTCCAATTATTTTAATCATAGTTTTCATTGAATCGTATGATCAATCCATGTATATACTGGGATACCTCAAGACAACATTTTCCTCCCCATGACATGATATTAAATTTTAAATAACTACTTTTATAGTTATTTCTTCTCATCATTTCATGAAACTCATTATCACAATGTGACCTCATATTATATTTCCCACATTAAAAATTTCAAAAAATGTATGTAATAATAATAGAGTTTAATTATTTCACCAAAACATTATCTCCCTATAATATTTTAAACTATATCATTTAACTCACCCCACAACATGTGTCATGGTATAGAACTCAACATTCATATTATTTTTTCTATTCGTCCTTATTCCATAATGTGATCAGGCATTGTTCTCCAAAAAAAATTTATCATCTAAGTATTCATGTATGAAACGTGATAATTATATTAATGGTGTAACCATTATACTTAATTAATAAAATCATGAATTCCATAATTGAGATTTAATAAAAAAATAGGCACTAACAACATAATATTTATATGTCAAAATATGTACAGTTGGAGAAAATATTTTTTATAGAAAAAAATTTCAAATTTACTTTTTTTACTTATGAAAATTATCATATTATATTCTATATGTTCCTCATTTAATAAAATATATAACCCTCTATAGATAATATAAACAACTCTTACAAAAGATTAGAATAACATATACACATACTCAGAATAACTCTTACACATGCTTAGTATACCATCCTAGAGTAACTATTACATAGTAGTAAGATTACTCTTAACAATATAATGAAATATTTAATTTAAATTTATGTTCTTGGAGTTATTTTAATTAACATAATGATGATTGACCTAATTTAATAATTGTTTTCCTTATTCAAATATTGACTCTTACATTTGAGCGTAATTACTCTTATTTAGTTAGAACCTTACAACTTTTTATTCTGAATCTTCTTAACTAAAAAAACACTTTCAAATTACATCCAAACAGTTTGAAAAGCGTGTTTACAATAAATATTCATAACCTCCACCCAATGGAAACTAATATTTTATTATATTTTGTATATGATTTGTGAATTTGAAACCAAATCCATCAAAATAGACATATCCACTTTTTTCCAAGTATACTTCTTTTGAAAAATTCCACAATCTTTAGAATAGTTTTTCGACTCCACATATCAACAAAATTTCCATTGGTTTCAATAATGTTAACAAGGTCACATTCTTCGTCATGATCTCAACAATCTCCCATTAACATCTTGAGGTTACAGTTATTTCCCCTTGAGATTTTTTTAACCAAGAAACAGAATTGTCTTTGGAACTCTACATTGAAAAAAATAATCATAATATGTTAATGAACATGGAGTAGGAAATAGAAATATTTGAAAATATAGTCAAGATTTAAAAAATAGTTAATTATATCCTTTTCATTACATCCATCGATACAACTTGATACCAACTAAGAAAAAAAAATTCGTTTCTATAACATGACCCTTGGAACTATGTATTACAATATCGTTTAAAAATGCTCAAAAAACTAATTAGAATCATTACTAAACAAAAAAATTTCTTAGATAACCCCCATTAATAAGTCTCTCTAAATACATGATCTCCCTAAATTAAAGTTATCTCTCATATTAGATTAAAAATATCTAAGGATTGAATATAAAGAAATTTATATAGTCTTTATCCCCCATTGAGAATAATATTTAATAAACAAGTGATAGTGGGGATGTAATCATTTATATTATTATTTGAAGAGTAATTTCTAATAGATCTTCTTTAAACGCCATGGAATGGTATTTAAAACCCATTTTTACTAAAACCTACATTAATCCGATAAGTTCTTATATAACATAAAATTTTCAATTAAGAGAAGTCTCTTCAGAACAGCTTTTGAAAAATGACATGATGAATATTCTTTCTTCTTATTTCTTTTAACATAATCCATTATAGAACATTGACATTAATTTCTTGAAATGGAAGCACCTACTTCATCATGATTTCTAAAACGTCTTTTTTCTTGATATCTCAGCTTCATCCTTCTTTGGAGTAGATTTATTTCCACTCTATTTGGAGTCCACAATGTCAAATGTATCCTTAATAAACATACTTCAACTTCTTATAAAAAAATATTTTATTTAAGTGTTTTATATACATTAAATATTTTTCCTCAACTATGATATCCTCTAAAAATAACATCCATCATTAAAAGTTTTGAAAACACATGAATTTTTTGATATAAAACTTTATGTTTTATATTAGAGTGTTGTAACATACTTATTAATTTGTATTTCAACCCATAATATAATAATGTGTTCTTTGACTATAGCTAATATTATACAATGATTTCTATTTTTATTCCTCTTATTATGAGTATCCTACCATTATCAATATTAATTATTGGATTATTAATGCTCATAAAATCTTTCAAGTGATTAAAATAGTTTTTCATATGATATGATCATCCACTATAAAAAATAAAATGATGATTCATTCATGATGTTTTGTGTGAAAATTATACAATAAAATCCATCTCATTTCCTTTCATATTATTATAATGAGACTTTGGTGTAGTAAAATTCATACTAAACTGGGTATGTATAACAGTGATACATTATTTAATAATGTGACCTCACTAGTCACATATTCCAAAATATTTTTTCAATGGATGGAACTTATTCTAATCATTCAGTCCAGAACATTCAGATAGATTTTGATTAGTTATTCCTTGAGTAGGTCGGCTCCCCATAAAACATTACCACCCATATAATATAATATTTTATTAATATTAAAAATTAAATCAGAATATTATTTTCATTGGTTAATAGAATTCACAGTTCCACTAGAATATAAAATATGCATACTTACCTCTACAACCAATTTCTTATCAACATATTATTATAAGGATTTCTTCCATCTATTTGTAATAAAATTTTAATTGTTTTTTGATTCAATATTTTATATCCTCTAAAAAATACAATTTAATAGTAGATATCTCATTAAAAATTTCACCTAAATATATCTAGTACTTGTTTCATTCAAACTAGTTTTTTGGTAATTCTTGAATTTATAATAGTCTTATTATTTTTTAATAAACATAACCTTTTTACATGGTGAATTTGAAAATGAGATTACAATATAACATACAATATTGTTTTCACCCATTAAAGATGACCTTTTTGGGGTTACCTTAACATTATAATTGTGTACAACATTGAATTATTTTGAAAAAATTTCTTTTATATTTATCCTATATCCTAATTAGAGATTATAAAATATTATTTGTAATTATAGAAATCCCTTTCAATATGAATAAGTTATAATTTGAAAATATCATTATCCTTTCAATTTTCATTAACACTTTCTTAAAAGTAAATATTTTTCTTCTTATATTCATTAAGAAACTTCTTCATTCTATCAAAGTCATAATTTATCCTTAACTATCTTTCATTATGTGAACAATGTGTGATGAATGATAATTGAAATCCATTCTTAAAATTATTCATCACTAATTCCAAGGGAGAAATAAATAAGATACACTCTTTTGGTTACTTTTTTATCTTAAAGTATATTTCTATTTCATTAATAATTTAATCAATTCTGCTCATATCACTTGTCATCTCTTCTTCATTCACATTTCTAGTTAGTAGTGTTTCACCATCATAAATATATGATTCTACCTCTTTACCATCCTCAATACAATCAATGATTCACACTTAGATAATAATTTTATCTTTATAGATTTAGAGAAATTATTAACTTTTCCAATGACAGAGTACATTGATACATGCTTCAACAAAGAGTCTCTTGACATCCCATCCTCATAACAACTAAAATATTATTTATCTAGCTTTGGATATTTTTTTATAAAACCCCCACAACTAAAAAAATCAAATGTAACTTTCCATGAAATTTATCATTTCATTTTATAATATTTATTTAGATGGGAAATATTATTTTCTTCATCTTTACATCAATACCGTTATCTAAATGTAAATATATTTCATTAACATCGACCTTATTTTTCTCTTTTATTTATTCAAATCTTTTAAAGAGATCTACTTATCATCCTCGATAATGTTATTCAATGTATTTACCTTCCAAATTTCGTAATCAATGTGAATAGTTATTTAATAATCCAATGTATGTTTTCCTTGATCTATGTATCTGTTTGCTAAAACCTATTCATCAATCATTTCTGAATAAATATGTAGTATCTCTATTTAAATAGTACTATCCTCTAAATTCAAACAAAAAATCTAAAAGTTCTCTCTATTTTATTTACTATAATGAATAATTCATCCACTTTTTCATATTCGTTAATCATAAAGTATTTACATCTCAATTAAAAACATGTATATGATATTTACTCAATTTTACATTACCTCTTTCATGTTTTATGATTTACCCCAAATGAATTTTTCTGTGTTTATCCATTTAACCATTATAAAATCCATCTATTAAAGAGATGAAATGATTTCATTTAGAGAATGAACATTATTTTGAACCATTTTTCTTATATACTTTTATGATATATTTTTTTTAATAATGAGGAATAATTCTGTCAGTTTCAACCTATAGATCTTCTAAACCATTAAAAATAATAATGTATCATCAAATATTTCAAAACAAAATGATTCATATAATCATTACTTCAAATCACATTACTATTCCCTGTTTCGAAAATTACAATATTAATGATATATTATAAATAAAAAAATATTCTAACATAGCAATAAAATTTCATAAAATAAATTAGGTTCTAACTATGGTTAATAAATTTAAGGAAACAAAATTTAATGTTCTGATCTTTATATGGAACCTGACCTCTGATAGTATAAATCTGCCATCTCTAGTAATAGACAGTCAACAATTACATTATTAAATTAGAATAATAAATAAGTTATTTTATCCCAAAAAAATATAGATCAATAGTCTTGATAAACTAGATATATACATGAATCTCACTTTACATTCAAAAATATTTATTATAACATAGTAAAGGTAAATATTCATCATCAATAAACTCATTTAACTATTAATTCTTAATATCCCAAGGAATGAAAACAAAATGAAGGGTGTGATTTTATGATCGATAAGGTGTAATTATATTTGATGTTACCCTTAAATAAATATGGTATAATCAATATGAAAAGGTAAATAAATGAAAACACATTCAATTTAATCAATAAAATTATCATGAAGAATAACATGGTAGTAATAAATGATGATCAAATATTTAAATATAAATAATCACAAGATCTTGAAGCTAATACATGGTTATAATAAAAAATAAAACAATTAAATGGACTCTAATACCATGTTATTTCAATATATATTTTAGTTTAAATAAATTTTATTAATAGATCACGATACACACAACCTTGAGTCAAAAAGAAAATAAATATAATATACCCTCATAAAAAAGATAATAAATTGGTGGGTATGAATATTTATAACTAAATTATTAATAATTTATTCATAAAATAAATTCATTGATTTTTAATTGACTGTAAATAAAAATATAAATCATTTGAAGTTAAACAACAGTTTTTTATTGAATTTATTTAACTATGCAATTTAATTTTATATTAATGAATTACATTAATAGATATTTCTAATTTTATAATTAAATTAATATGTTATAAATTCCAAATAAGTTTATAACATTAATCTAATATTTTTAAGGCATGAGAAAAAATAAATCTAGTTTTTTTAATTAAAAATTTTTGGTTTTCTAAAAAAAGTTTTCGTCTTGATTTGTGCACTTATTTTAAAATTTTTTTCTTCCAAATATAGTTATTTAATTTTATAAAATACATTTCATAATTTTAATCAGGAGTTTCACATTTTTTATATATGACCCATTTATTTTTTGGCATTATGAATAGTAATGGTGGAAATATTTATCACCTATATATAGGGTAAATCATGTAAATATTGGTTACAAGTAAGTGTTATGGTCACATTTCTTCATCCAAATTTCTATTGGATAAATTTTATTTGTTCCCAATCACCTTAGACTATATATTTAATTTTTTATGGGTCATTGTTTCAAAAAAATATCCTATATGATATTTAATGCATAGATAATTCAAAATTTCTCCTTATTACTTTTTAGTATATCATATCGGTTCATATAGGTGGAAAATTAAATGGTGAATGTATATAGATTTTTTGATTTTTAAAATAATAAAATAAATTTCATTATGTTAATTTATTTAAAATGTTTAGCAATAATATAATTACCATAAATGGTTACGCAATAATGATACACTATTTATTCAATTAATGGATAAATAAAATAAATTGTTCTAAAAGTAATTAAATTTGGGTGAGTTATTATTATCTATGATTATTTTATACTTATAATATATTAGGGATATTTTAATAGTGTATATTAAATAATAATCTTTTTCATGATGTATTTGAATTCAAATTGAATGAAAAGTGTCAAGAATGACATTAATGATATATTTTGAAAATAATAAATTTTTAGATTACATAAAAATAATTAAAATCACGAAAGGCGGAAATAAAGATGTTATGTGGCCAAAAATATCATCCATTATTCATTTATGAGACAATTTTTACCTTGTAACAATAATTATAACCCCATAATTGTGAATAAATTGTTACCAGAGTAAAGGTTAGAATAAGTATGATAAGGGGTTAAACCAAACAATAGGGTTTAAAGTATGACATAAACCTATAAGAATTTTATTTTTAGATAATATTTAAACTACATAATACATTTTATTTTAATGAATTTATATTTTGAATAATTTATTTTCTGAATAACTTAGTAATATTTTAAACGCTTTAGTTATTAAAAGTTTCCCCTTTCCATACCTTATAAAAGGTCACGCCTTACATATATTCAATACATGGAATTGATAAATATAGATTGAAAAATAAATTATCATTTCCCTTATAAATTTTATTATACATATTCAATATGTGATGCGAAACATAAAATACCAACCCTAGATTCTATAAGAAATGATCTAAAGGAAAACCTTTGAAGAATGTGTGACCATCTTTCTCAAACTCTTTCAATTTATTTCTAGTATTAAATCCTCTAAATATGTTTTATTTATCATAAAATTATGAATTAAGTATAATCAAATAATTTAAATTTTATTATAATTATTAAACCATGACTATCCACCCTATTTTCCATCAAATCGAAAGTGAGAGTATCACTCTTGCATATGTATCACATACCATCTCTATGTAGCAAAACAATAAAGTTTTCATCACATTTTCTATGTATGGTAATTATGATGGGTTTAATTTTTTTATTATATTTATAAAATAATTATATTCTTTGAATTATAATATAATTTCCACCCTGTTTCTTTCTAATCATTGAAAAATGATAATGTCTCTCATTCGTACTTCTGGCATACCATTTCCACCTACTGTTGAGATCTATTTTTAATTTCTGTTTTATATGGATGATTATAAGACTTTAATTAATGCATATATATGATTTAAACGTTATAATAAATATTCGATATAGTATATTTATTACTTTACTTTCTTTTCTTCCACCAGTCGAAATGTAAAAATAACCTTCTCATGTATATATGACCTATAATCTCTATAAATAGTGTAATTAATTTTTTGGTATATATATATATATATTATAGATGAATAAAAATAAATATATAAGGAATATATATGATATATTTATAAGTTTAATAGTTTTTATATTGTGTAAAAATGATAAATTTAAATGTACTAAAACTAACATAATAAAACATACATGAAAAAAGGAAGATGTTATTACCTTGAAAAGTGATTTACAAAAGAATGATGATTATAAATAGGTGATAAAATAATATAATTAAATCTTATATTTTATGATGTATATTTTCTAATTATATAATATATGTATAATAGTACTATATTTATTATACAGGAGGCGCATACCCATATGAAGTAAGTCGAACCTATGGTAAGGGTTTATTTCACAATCTCACAGTTATTCAAGATTATCTATGATTAAGTCACTGATGACAGAATTATTTTATCCATATATCTCAAAACTAATATATTTTATTATTATATGGTTATATTTATAAATAAAAGTTTTTGGTTTCATTTTTTTCTCTCTTAGTACACAAGATACCAAAATAATGTTTTAAGGAAAATCAACCTTGTTTTTAGACTTGGCCGAAAATATTTCCCTTCCATTTTCATATGGTTATATAAATTTTCAATAGGAAGTTATTTATAATTATAATTTAATTTATTAAAGAAATGTTTACCCATTCTTTTATTTTTTTAAGATAAATTAAATGTTTCATTCTTTTCCTTTTCCAAATTAGGTATTTCATGGCCTTTTTTCAAAAGAGCGAAAGAAATGTTTTTGTGAACATATTTTAGATTAATGTTATTTTCCTATACAATGAAAAGTATTAAATTGGATGATTCCTTTATTATTTTTAAAATATTATTCAATTAAATTTTCTTTAATGTTTTAAAGAAATTTATAATTTTAAAAAAAATTCAATGTAAAAAAGGAATATTTTATTGAATTAATTTTATAGTGATATTTTAAATGATATTTCATCTCTATAAATATAATTTTTTAATATTAAAAATTATTGAGGTTATAATATTATAATATAAACCACCATATTTCATTGGATGGTTTCTGATCATCTTGACTATTTAAATTATTGATATCATGTATCATTGTTCTTCAAATACAGATAATTACATATTTCAATGAATGTTATTTATGTTTTTTGTTACTTAATATGATGAATTCCATGGATAGGTTTAGAGAGGGGTGGGGCTCATAAATATATATGCCCTCGATTCATCAATAGGTCCCATGAGACAAACTAGATTTGGTATTTGCAGGATGTCTTACCTATTTATGTATTTTTCTTGGCACAAGATATTGATTATATTATTATATTTCTAAGAACAAGGCCAAAATGAAAATATTTAGAAGTCCCATATATTGCATTACATCATTATGAAATTATTTATTGATGTCTATAAGTTTTTTTGAATTGTATTTTATATCCATGGATAAGTTTCAAACTCATGTGATTATTTATATTGCATTATTTGATCATCATTTCTTCTTGAAATTTTATTCATGTTGTATTTGTCTTCTATTGTATGAATCCCTTTCTACGCATATGAGATCATCCCTTTATAATATTTTCATTCATCATGATTCTAGAAAATGTTTTATGATTGATATGAAAGGATATTCTATATGGAATATAAATTATCTCAAAGTAAATACATTATTTTATTTTATGATTTAAAATATAATGTTTGATTCAATTATGTATATTTTTTACCAAGACTAGTAAACCAGTCTGTCCTTTGGGAAGTAATTAATTTCATATTGTTTCCATATAAAAATTAAACCAACAGCTTCGTGCATCAGTGGTTTGGGTCTTCATACTTGGTGTTAGAGAATGTTTTGTAGATACCTAAGGAACTATGTTTAAGGAATCAAAGATTATTGAACATAACCCTATAAAATACCGTGATAATATTACCAAAGAAAAAAATTATTTCTTTTTTAGATTAGTTATTATTTAATTTTTAATTAATTCTATGTGTTTTAGTAGTTTTCAAATTATACATTATGATCCAATCTAGTGTGTGTTATTGTTTAAAAGTGGCTCCTATTGGGAGGGATGAAAAATATATCAATACACATAATCCATGTAGTAATTACCCTCATAGAAAATATAATTAGGATGGATCTAGAGATAGTGATGGATAATAATAAATTATCATTATATTGGGATAACTGATTCTGGTTATAACCAATAACCTTTCCTGTATGGAGTAGTTTGCTGATCCAAAATGTGATATAAGAAAGTTATACTCCTTCATGTTTTAGAAACATCTATTATTTATTGGGACGAAAAATCCATTTTTAGCAGAGTCACGAATATGTTCATTATAAAATATATTTCTCAATTTTAGATATAATGGAAGGGAGAACATTGACATATGGGTATATCATCTCTCATGGGATGCATATCAATGGTGTTCATTGATTTTGAAATCAAACGAAGAGTAGAAAATAGTGAGCTTAGAATATAATTTCATTAATGATCTATTCGTGAAAACATATTTCCCCCACAATAAAAAGATTATATAGAGATAGAATTCTTAAGTTTAAGAAAAAATAAAGAAGAAAATTTTTCAATGTATGAAGCTAACATTATAAGGTAAGTAAGGCATACTGCGGAAAATATATTTAGTCCAAAAGGTAAGATTGAAAATTTAAATAATGGGCTTAAGGAAATGATTTTAAGGTAACCATTGTCCCAAACATTATCATCATATGTTGATATGTTATCAATTTACATAAATAAAGTGAAATTATAGTCCATGTCTTATGGCTTCTATCCTATACAATATAATAATAAGTTGACAATGAAAAAAATGTATAAAGGGAAGAAGACAAATAATTATTTTCTATCAGGTGATACTATTGGAAGGAATAACCAAGGAAATGCATTAAAATGGAAAGGAATAATATTCATCTGTGGAGAAGAATCCCAAAATTCCCTTTAATTGAAGCGTTATATATAATCCATCAATGTATTTTTTTTAAAATATAAAGTGATGGGGAAATATTTTGAAAACATCCCCTAAAATAAAGGGAGAATACAACAAATGAAGCTAAAGTGAGAATCTCAAGCATATGGAATTACTAAAACCCACATCAATGTTCCTAGAGATATGGTAAAAGGTACCCTTATCTACTAGTCCATAATTGAAATTTTTTTTAATATAGTTCTACCCAAGATTTTGAAATTAAATAATTTTATAAAGTTATCGTATCACCACATCAATGATTAGATAATGAGATGGTGGTGAAAACTCATAATGGTTGTATGAACACATCCCATGTCTATAAGTCCACTCTGATAGAGTTTTGCAATACTATTCTTCTTGTGAATAATATTTTTATTATTCTGGTTTAATTTGACATAATTTTGGGAATGGATTGGATCTCAAAGAATAGATCCCATATAAATTTTTGAGGAATGTAAGTTAAATTTGATATTCATAATCAACCTTTAACCATCTATCTATGTGAATAAGAATGTGAACGCCCAATAGAAATTACTTCCACAATATGGGGGTTTCTTCCTATTTATGGTGGATACATATCTCAAATTTTTTGGTAGAAAATCGACATTTAATATGTGTCCATTTTTTAAAACATTTCTTATTTTTCTCTTATAGACATTTTTAGACTTCCTATGAATCGTGGAGTTGAGTTTTTAATATAACTCATACATGTTTCTATGAATATTTCAATGATTCCATTAGAGAATCCATGATTGAGTGGAATGAATTAATGAATTTAATCTTGAAAAATATAGATAATGGATCCATTAATCTACATGCTTCACCATGGGGGTCACGTGTGTTAGACTCGCCTATTTTGATAATCCAAAATCATTTTTTATATGATAATCATGTTTTATTAATATTTTTAGTATCTATAAAGTAAAAACTATGTATTTTTAGTCTCAATGATCTCTCGATTAAGTTTACTGTGAAATATTTCTATAAGTAAGGGGTTACCACTAGAGGTTACTGATAGTGGTTACTAATGGAGGATATGGATAGAGGTTACTGATAGAGGTTACCGCTAGAGGTTACTAATAAAGGTCACTAATATAGGTTAGATAGAGAAGAAACTGCTCAAGAACCTCACCGCTGAGTTATCAATGCAAACTCATCACTATGAGTATACCACTCAAAGGCTACTATTTTAAAGCTACCAATGAAGGATACTGATGAAGTATACCGATGAAAGATACAAATGAAAGCTACGGATGAATGGTACTAATGAAATCTACCGATGAATGTTACCAATAAAGTATACTGATGAAAGAATCCGATGAATGATACCCATGAAAGTTGCCGATGAAGCCTACACATGAAGGATGCTGATAAAAGCTACCAATGAAGCATACAGATGAAGCCTACCATTGTGAAGGCTACTTCTACCAGTCTAATGATTCACAATCTTCGACTTCATGCTTTTTCAATTCCATAATTTTAATCTAACGGTTATATTTGGTATATTTAATGCTTCTGACATTAATTAATGCTGATTGTAGACATATCAAGAAAGTGTATCTAGAGACTGTACGAGGTACAAGGAAGAACACACGTGGTGTTCATATTCCCATTGACGGACCTCAAATATAAAATAGAAGACCTAGGATGTGAACACAAGAGGATTGAGGAGAGAAGCTACTGGACTAACCTGAAGAACAAAGAGAACCTACCAGCTTTTACACTAAGAACCCAATATCTTCACAATGATATTTTCGGAGAATAGACTAAAGGCTATCTTTGGTGCTTCATCAAATCTCTTTGAAACCAAGAATTTGAACACCTGAGTGCCTGGAAGCTAAAACATGGAGTTGCAACACTCTGTTTTGGAGTCAACTTTCAGAGAAAGGCTCAAAATAAAATTTTTCTCACTCCAATGAGCCAAGAGCTAAAATGAAAACACATAGAGCCTTCTAAACTCAATATTTATAGAATTATCACTATTTTGTATCTTATCTTACATTTCTAATAATTGTGTGTTCGTCTGTTACACACACAGTCTCATGTTCTTGAACTGGAGGATACTGAAAATCCTCACAGAAAACATTACTTACACTTTGTTTCCCATGTGTAACCATGGAAGAGGCTGTGTGTGTCCTAGTGTTTTTTTTCACAAAGAACTATATTAGATGGTGTGATCTCAGGGAATTTTGTGAAAACTGTTGTAAATCCCGATACAGGTTCTGTCACGAGTTTATTATTCATATAAAATTCTTGGTGGTAGGTGGTCACCAATTGTAGAGGATTAAGTCTCAGATGGAGAATAATCCTATTGTGTAACAATGATGTGTAGATTCTATTATAATGCTTTTTTTTTCTATTTTCCACTTCTTATAACTTCAAAATAGAAAATTGTTAAATATTCACACTGATAGTTAGTATTGGTTGGTGTGTATATGTTTTTAATTTAGTAAACATGTATCAAAATTTGGATAAGTGTTTTACACTAATTCAACTGAGGACTAATCAACCTTTATGAATCTTTTTGATCAATTGAACATTTATATCTCTACTTCCTTAATTAATTGGGTTGTTTTCAAATTTTTTATTTTTATCATAATGTTTTTAACAGAAATTTTATGTAGGAACCCAATTCACCCCTCTCTTAAGTTTCCAATCCAACCAACATTTGGTATTAGGGGTTTTTTTTATTTCCACCATTAGAACTGTTTTCAAGATTTTCAGATTATTTTCAACTATGATTTTGGTTGTATTCTAAAGATCTTAAAACTTATGTCATATCTAAATTTTCTGGTCTTTAAATTCTAATTAACTATAGATAACTGAGTTGAGAGTGAAGCTAAAAACAATCCACCTTTCTATAATGGTACTGACTATACTCAGCGGAAAATAAAAATGAAAATGTATCTAGAAAGCATGGGTCCAGAAATCTGGCACACAATTGAAGAACAACATGCATTACCTGTTACATATAGGGACACATGGTCTCATTTAAATAAATATACATATATTAATAACTATAATGAAATTAATTAATTGTACTATGATCTAGGTGATGATGAATTCAATAGAATATATTCCTATAAAACTACATATGACATTTGTGATGCTTATGATGTTTCCCATGATTGAGCAAAAAATGTTAAAGAAATACAATTAAATACTTATAAAATTAAATATAATAATTTTAAAATGAAGCATGATGAACATATCTCTGAAACGTATCTCAGGTTCAATGAAATAGTAAATACCATTACTCTTCTTGGGGAACCAGTAGATAGAAATGATCAGATTATGATATTGCTTTGATGCCTACCTAATAGATGGAGAGAAACTTCTGTTTCCATCTAAGAATCTTCTTACATAATCAAGATACCAGTGAAATAACTAATTCAAAAACTCATGATGTACGAAGATGATCTTAAGGTGAATCAAGAAGTAGATGAAGAACCCAGAAAAAAATATGCACCATTCATGATGGCTACCTCAAAGAGAAGATTAAAAAAGTTCTACCGAAAGAATAAGGTCATTAGAAATTCAAATTATAACGGAAGATATGATAGTAAAGGACATTGTAAAAAGGACAAAAATTGGAATGACAACAAAAATGAGATAATCAGTTATGATTATTAATGACATTTTCATGTGAAGGTTGATTTCCCCAAGATGAATATTAAAAAGAAATATGAAGACAAACGAAAGGGATATAAAAATAATATTAAAACTACATGGAGTGCTTCAGAAAATAGCTGTAGTGGATCTGAAACTTATGATTCTAACAAGAACAGTCATGAAAAATTATGTTTCATGAGAGGAACATCTAAGGTAACACTAAATTCTCTTATACATAATGATTACTATTCAGGGAATGAGTGTGAATCAAATAATAATGAAAATATTACTAAGGCCGAACTGTTTGAATATTGTGGAATGTGTGAGGATACCTTTAATGAAGTCAAGGATAAATATAAATTATTGAAAAGAAAATACGATTTAAATGACAATTATACGTCTCTTATGTATATTGAAAAACAAAATGCGCTCAGCTATTAAAAGAAAATATTGAACTAAAATTATCAAATGATAAATTTAAAAGTGATCTTGAGAAGTTTATTGCCGATAAATATACCTTGACCCATTTTCTAGGGAAACAATTTCTCAAAAAATACACAACTGGTTTAGGATATCAAATTGGATAGAGAATGATTATTAAGAACACATTTTTTCCAAAATCTGGGTAGTTCATTTGTAGTTCGTGTTCAAAACCATCTTTTGAAAAACAATTTTCTAAAGTACCTAACAATGTTTTTATGTCTCAAAATATAACTTTTGAGTATAGAAATCTAATAAGACAAATATGGGTTCTAAAATAATTAATTTCTAACTTATATAGACACAATAAAATATGGGTACCAAAGTTACCCTATGCTTATTCAGTTTTGTAGGAAAATTGTCTAATGAGATCCTAAAAAATCCTTTAGTATTTGGACATTGGATGTTCAAGACAAATGACAGGAGAATATTCATGCTCCAAGGTCCTAATCAAAGTTGATTGAAGACATGTTAGATTTTGGGATAATGAAAAACGACAGATCATCGGCTTAGGACAAATTGGAAACCCTAATACTGTAGTAATTTCAAAAGTACATTTTTTTGATGGGTTAAAGTATAATCTACTTAGTATCTCTCAGTTGTGTGATGATGGCATCAATGTTATGTTTGAAAATGATGCATGCACTGTTTTTAATTCCAAGAATGATTTAATAATCATATCTCTTAGAAATATAAATGTATGTGTTGTTGATTTAATGTCACGACCCATCCTCGGGGCCCGTGCCGTGACTACCCCAAGCCCGCCTTCCATAGGCCAGGGGCTGGCGACTAGCACCAAAGGCGTAAATCCCGATAACTGGGAAGGAATTGCCTTTATAAAAGTAAACAAAACACCACAGAGTACAAGCAGAAGTAAAACACTAAGTACAAAAAGAAAGTGCTAAAAAGTAAATGGGCCAGAATACAAACCCAACTGAAAGTAAAGCTACAACTGAACGAAAGTACAACAGAAAAAGGAAAACATATGGAAGAAGGGAAGAAGCTCCTGGGTCATCCTCCTCGGATCCTACCTGAAGTGTAGGTATAGATGGCGCAGCTCCTGGATCATCCACCATAGATCCTACCTGAAGGGTAGGTACATATAGCCTCTACAGCGCTCTCACCTGTCAACCTCCTCCGTGTGTCATCTCGTCGTGAAGTCCACCTCCGGATATTGACTCATCGTGTAGTACACCTCCGGGTGCTGTCCAATCCTTGAACACTCGGCCTTCACCCGCACTGCCCGTCGTCTGCAACCAACACAACGAGGTGCGGGCATAGCCCGTGCAGGGGTGAGTATAACGATACTCAGTAGGGACCCCGAGACCCTCAAGGTCTCACTAAAAACCAACAAAGACAACCACAAAGAAGATCTCAACAGATAACATCTACTTAGGTATATGCCCATGCATATACCTAAGTAATCAAGTAACCCATCTCAATCATGAGGAAAACACCAAGATCATGAAATCAACAGATAACCACTACCCAGGTAAATTACCATACATATACCTAAGTTATCAAGTGAACCATCTCAATCATGAGGTAAACACAGAGGTCAAAAGTCTCAGCTCAAACCAGGATTTTTATTATCGAAACTGTAACTGCTGAAGAGCCATGTCTCTGGAGTGTACAGTGGTCCTGTCATGACTTCGAGGTACTGCTCACTAATCTAAGACTGCTGAGGTACTTCTCCTGTCGAGTACCGCGGGTCAGCCACCCAAACACAGTAGTGCTTCCCGCCGGGGTATGTCAACCAAACACAGTAGTGCACACCCCCTAGTAGCCTGCTGAGGTACTCTCCGGACGAGTACCGTGGGTCTGCACTATCACACAGGTAGTGCTCTGTCCGCCATGGGTCTGCACCTCACAAAGTAGTGCTCCGTCCACAGGGCTAGTTGACTCACTCCAAGTCGAGTCGGTCAAGCAGTCGTCAGGTCTCAGTCGGCTACACGGTCTCCGTACTCCGCACGCTGGTCTCAGGGAGGGTCCGCTCCACGAGCTACAGGTCGATACTCCAAGTATCTCATAGTCCCACAAAGAATTATCTCAAAGGACCGCCTCATCATAGAGGTCTCAACGCAACAGACGTCACATAAATCAGACTCTCAGTCTGTGAGTTATTAGCCTTTCCATCCCAGGGGCCCGGTAGGTTTCGTGTGCGAACCAATCCGGTCGTATCTCAATTGTACCCCGAACTCTCTTAGGGTACACTCATAGGGACTGTTTCTCAACATGATCACCATCGCCGCTGACGGTTCGTCAAACGGACGTCTGGTATGAAAGATAACAGCTTTAACGTTCCAAGGGCCCGGTGGGATTTCGGGTACAATCCAACCCGGACACTATCCAAAAGCAACCAAAACACGGGCGAAGTATGGCAAAATTTCCATCTCAAGAAGAAGAAAACAACGAGACAGACGGCGCGTCAATCGGACGCCCGGTCTGTGAGTTATTGGCTTTTTCGTTCCAGGAGCCCGGTTGGTTTCATGAGCGAACCAACCCGACCACACTCCAACGGCATTTGAACCTCGAGCGGAGTAAGCCAAAAGAATCATCTCACTTAGTGGAATCCATCAAAGTCGGCGGCACATCAATCGGACGTCCGGAGCTCAAGATATAAGCGTTTCCGCTCCGAGGGCCCGGTTGGTTTCGTATCCGAACCAACCCGGCCGAACCCAAAGTATTCCGAAACATTGAGTGCGGTATACGAAAACGACCGTCTCATTCCAAGGATCGCTAGGAAACTGATGGTGCATCGATCGAAGGTCTGTAGCACATGTTATGGGAAAAATACCAAAGACGGTCTGAAAACGTGGGTTTCGGGCCCGGACCGACCCGGCCCGAGACCCCCCGGTCGGCCCGAACTAGACCGACCCGCCCCAGGTCCGGGATGGCCCGGCCTGGGAACAGCGCGCCCAGTGCGCTGGCTAGCTCGGACTTTGGTCGAGCCATTGGAAAAAGGGGGGGGGCGCCTGCCCCCTTGTGTAACTCCCCCCCCCCCCCAATTAAGGGGGCCGTTTTGTAGGGCCGGCCGGGTGAATTAATTCCCCCGGCTCTCCTTCGTCCGGTCTACCCGCACCGGCCGGCCAGTTCTTCTGACAAGGACCGGTGAAGGCCGGTCCTTCCTCCATTGCCGACACCGACGGCCCGGAACCAGCCGCCAGTCACCCTGCTTCGCCGCGGCCCGGAACCGGCCGCAGAATGGTTCTTCTGAGGCGGTGCGACGGCACCGCACCCCACCACCGCGGCCCCGCTCCGGTGGCGGCGTCTTCGGTTTTCTTTGATGCGGCGTGACGGTGTCGCGTCCTTGTTCATCTTCATGGCGCGGCGCGACGGCATCGCGTATTACTTGTCGTGTGATTCCCGCGTGGTACGACGACACCACGTCATTCCGTCCCAAACAAAAAGAATCAAACATGGATAAAGGAGGAGGGTCGGCCGTGTTTGTGCGGTCCGACCCCCTCTCGTTAAACGATAACATTTAGTCGTATATCCACGAACATCGACAAACCAGAATCATGAATGGAAATAATTAAATAAAATAAATCCCCTACCTCGAGCGTGGCTTGAACGAGGTTACCGTCGCGGAGAAAAATACGTCGCGTCGTGGGTCGGTGTCGCGGAAGAGGATTCGTAGACGAAGACAGAGATTGTCCGAGGTGGAACGATGTCTCACTTCCTTTGTCGTGGGAAGAAGAACGAGGGATGGCTCTTTGTCGTTCTTCAGAAGAAAGGTGTGACGACGTTCTTCGTCGGAGACCGATTCTTTCTTCACGTTCTTCGTCGTTGAAGAAGATGTTCTTCAAGCCTCCCAAATCCTCCCAATGCGACAAGACTCTAACCAAAAATAAAAAAAGCCGAAGTCTTATTTTATTAACACAAAATAAGAAATTGAATTTGAAAAGTTTGAATTAATTCCACTTAATTAATTCAATCCAAGTTGTCAACATTAAAGGGGTGAGTTGAGGGAGTTAAGAATTTGAAGGGGTGGGGTTCGTGTGGGACCCACCTCACCTGTAATCCTCCCATGGGTGGTTAACTCTATGTGGGTCCCACTCCTAACTCCCTTACATAGATTAAAACCACTTATGAGAGGGTCAAGTGTTGTAACACAACACTTAATCTACTTAACAAGAAAATAAAAATTGTAGATATATTATAAATTAAAATTCCACAATTTTTATCATCGCCTCTCTGGTAAACGCAACTCTGGAAATGGCGTTCTTAAGAAATTATCGGCGCTACGGTTCCATCAGTGCCCTTGGAATTCGATTCCGAGCACCGGTTCAAAAGATAGAAATTCCGGATCGTTCGTTCACTGAACGTTTCAGAGCCAAACTTTGGAAAATGATTCCGGGCACCCCGGGCCTCGGAATCAGGCGCCCTCAGAAATTGCGTTCTTGTAAAATTCCAAAGAAAATTAAGAAAAAAATTTCTTTGAAATTTCTGGGACTTTACATTACTCCCACCTCAGGGATTTACATCCCCGTAAAGCTTCAACACAAACTAGGGTCACAAAAGCGGTATTGAGCACGCACCTGAGCCTTCTCCTCCCATGTGCTTACCTGGAAGTTCCGTACTGCCAAAGAAAGCACACCCGAGGAATCATCCGTCCTCATAGGATCCGCTCATATCAATCCTTGATCCCTACTGGAACCTCCATGGAAGTAACCCCATCACCATCGTCCTTCTCCTCATGGTCAAAGATTTTTGTCGGGACGTGCACGTATCTCCTCAGCTGAGATACGTTGAAGACGTCGTGCACCCGGTGCAACAGAGGTGGATGGGTGAAGTGGTAAACCACCTCGCCTACCCTGCTGGGGACCTAGAAAGGTCCATATAACCTCAGAGATATCTCGCCGCCTCAGCTAAATCTCTCTAAACCTCGTCGAGGTGAGACCCGTATAAGGACGTGATCGTCATCCTCGAACTCTAGAGGCCTCCGATTCCTGTTAGAACTGAAACTCAAATGACTACTGCCACGTGGGAATGGTTGACCGACTAAAGAGTGATCGGTCGCACCCTCCTGTGAAAGAGTTTATCATGTACTGCCTGGGGTTTCCTTTTCGCCAACCAAGGAAAACCCATCCCGACATTTTCCTAAAACCGTCAATTTGAGTATGAACAGTTATTGCCCATTCCATACTCAACTAACGTCGTAAGGCCTCGACGCTGCCACCAAGAGATTCCAACCGAAACTCTCGCCTTGAGGGTCTGACCACACCGTCGGCGTATGTGTGATTATCGAGTCTCCTCCCAAGGTATCTCCAGACGTGAGGGTCAAGTCCACGGCTTCCGGAAACTCTAGGTCTGGAACAAGATTTAAGAAAGCAAGGAATGGTACAAGTCGATGTCTGTTACTAAAGCATCTAGTAGTGGACACAGACTATCCCTTAAATAATTTTTAGAGCCATTGGGTCACACTCCTTGACCGCATGCAGCCGCACTCTTCCTACGCCCTCTAGCTCCCTGATCCTGGTGGGGATAACTAAGGCAGGTGGTTGTAGCATGTTAAGATGTACACCACCTCATGCTGTTCTCCTAGCTCTGTCTCCACGTCTGCTGCTTCGTAGACTCATCTCTCCTTAAAGATTCCTCTACATTAAACATTTAACACGCTCGAGTCTCTAAGACTGGAGATGGTTCCCTGTTTCTTACTGCACTGTGCAGTCTTCATCCGCTCCTGGATGATCTGTACCTTCTTTGCCTACGATCTGAAAGAGATGCTAAAATTTCTCCTTTACCAAAAAGAGAAACTCGGTCTCATTCCCTAGATGAACCACGCCCATTGCCTAATACAGTCGATCCCAACATGAATGATGCATTAATGCCATGGATGACGTCGTAAGGCCTCTACGTAACTACCAAGAGATCCAACTGTCACTCTCGCCTCCAAGGGTCGAGTCACACTGTCGGCATCAGTGTGAGGTCACTAGGTCTCCTCCAGTAGAGATCTCAAAAGTGAGGGTCATGTCAACAGTTTTAACAGGGACCACTCAGTATCAACCAAACAAAAGGACAGGATAGCAAACAAAGATAAGTGTCTTTTTATTATTTCAGCTCTTAGTACAAAGACACAAATACAACAGCAACATGGAACTAGAAGTACAAGGGACGTATCCACTAGTTCCACTCCAGTCCACATGCTCCCGGAGCTCTACTGCCTTGTCAAATACTCATCTGTTGTTCAAGCACCAACTGCTGCTTCTGCCTCGGTGGCTCCTCCATTGCTTGCGGATCAACTGTACGAGGAGTCGGACAGTCACGTTCCAGGTGAACCTTTCCGCCGCATGAGTAACACTGTCTGTTTCTGGCACGCTTGGCTCTAACCCCACCCCGGGTGTCCCACACCACCGGTCCTAAAACCCGAGATCGCCCAACTGCTGGTATGGTCCTCCTGGACCTCTGCATCGTCTATCTACTACCCACAGATGACTCAGCTACTGATCAAAAAACACGCGAAAAAGGCAGAAGCTCTGGTACACACTCGAGGTGTCGAGCTACTGGAACAAACTCCACCCTGAAGAAGGTCTCGAAGTCTTCCCATGCGAAGGTCATCCCGTCGCAAAACTGAAACAGGTGGCTCCACCACCTGCCTGCAGCTGCCTGAAGGAGGCTGGCAGCAAAGATCACCACGAAGTCTGCAGGCGTCCCTATTAACTTGAAGACTCTCACCATAGCCTCCAGTCAAACCTCAGCCACCTGAGGGTCTGTCTCTCCCCAGAACCTGGGTGGCCTCTGGCGCTGGAACTCATGCAGCGTGCTCAAGTGGTGTGCATCGCCTACTACTGGGGCTGGTGGCATCGGTGGCTCAACGTATAGTAGTACCGCTGGTGCCTTCGTTGGTGTCCCAATTGCAAGAGGGCCCTGTACCGAAGCCTCGTTGCTTGACAAGCTATCAGTACGCACATCCCTCTAGGCTCTAGCTGGTCATCTGAGAAAAGGCATCCTGAAAAATACAACGTGACATGGTCAAACGATTATACCAGGGGAGCTGACATGGTTTGAGCTGATATTTAAAAAAAACTTCTGGAAACACACATGCAATCAGTGTTTTCGTGCACAAAGTCAGAATTCAGTTGTCAGGGTCCTGGTGTATGGATACGTCAGCCGCCCGAACCAACACTGGACTCCCTGAACTGAAAACCACACGTGTTACTCTTAACACTATTGCTTCACAGAAAGAAAAATATCAGAGTTATATGTTTTTCGGTAGAACCGACTCCTTTGATACCAATTTGTCACGACCCGTCCTCGGGGCCCATGCCGTGACTACACCAAGCCCGCCTTCCATAGGCCAGGGGCTGGCGACTTGCACCAAAGGTGTATATCCCGATAACTGGGAAGGCATTGCCTTTATAAAAGTAAACAAAACACCACAGAGTACAAGCGGAAGTAAAACACTCAGTACAAAAAGAAAGTGCTGAAAAGTAAATGGTCCAGAATACAAACCCAACTGAAAGTACAGCTACAACTGAATGAAAGTACAACAGAAAAAGACAAACAGCTGGAAGAAAGGAAGCAGCTCCTGGGTCATCCTCCTCGGATCCTACCTGAAGGGTAGGTATAGATGGCGCAGCTCCTGGATCGTCCACCACGGATCCTACCTGAAGGGTAGGTACTGATAGCCTCTACAGTGCTCTAGCCCGTCAACCTCCTCCGTGTGTCGTCTCTTCGCGAAGTCCACCTCCGGATACTGACTAGTCATGTAGTCCGCCTCTGGGTACCATCCAATCCTTGAACACTCGGCATTCGTCAGCACTGCCCGTCGTCTGAAACCAACACAACGAGGTGGGGGAATAGCCCGTGCAGGGGTGAGTATAACGATACTCAGTAGGGACCCTGAGACCCTCAAGGTCTCACTAAAAACCAAAAAAGATAACCACAACAAGATCTCAACAGATAACCTCTACTTAGGTATATGCCCATGCATATACCTAAGTAATCAAGTAACCCATATCAATCATGAAGAAAACACCAAGATCATGAAATCAACGGATAACCACTACCCAGGTATATTCCCATACATATACCTAATATATCAAGTGACCCATCTCAATCATGAGGTAAACACAGAGGTCAAAAGTCTCAGCTCAAACCATGATTTTTATTATCGAAACTGTAACTGCTGAAGAGCCCCGTCTCTAGAGTGTATAGTGGTCCTGTCACGACTCCGAGGTACTACTCACTAACCTAAGACTACTGAGGTACTCCTCCTGTCGAGTACCGCGGGTCAGCCACCCAAACACTGTAGTGCTTCCCACCGGGGTATGTCACCCAAACATAGTAGTGCACACCCCCTAGTAGCCTGCTGAGGAACTCTCCGGATGAGTACCGCGGGTCTGCACTGTCACACAGGTAGTGCTTCGTCCTCCATGGGTCTGCGCCTCACAAATTAGTGCTCTGTCCACTTGGCTAGTCGACTCACTCCAAGTCGAGTCGGTCAAGCAGTCGTCAGGTCTTAGTCGGCTACACGGTCTCCGTACTCCGCACCCTCGTCTACGGGAGGGTCCTCTCCATGAGCTACATCTATATACTCCAAGTATCTCAATGTCCCATGAAGAAGTATATCAATGTACTGCCTCGTCATAGGGGTCTCAACGCAACAGACGGCGCGTAAATCGGATGCCCGGTCTGTGAGTTATTTGCCTTTTTGTCCCAGGGGCCCGGTCGGTTTCGTGTGCGAACCAATCCAGTCATATCTCAACTATACCCCAAACTCTCGTAGGGTATACTCATAGGGACTTTTTCTTAACGTGATCACCATCGCCACAAATAGTTCGTCAAATGGAAGTCTGGTCTGAAAGATAACAGCTTTTCCGTTCCAAGGGCCCTGTTGGATTTCGGGTACAATCCAACCCAGACAATATCCAACAGCAACCAAAACTCGGGCGAAGTATGCCAAAAGTTCCGTCTCAACAAGAGGAAAACAACGAGACATACGGCTCGTCAATCAGACACCCGGTCTGTGAGTTATTGGCTTTTTCGTTCCAGGCGCCCGGTTGGTTTCGTGAAAGAACCAACCCGACCGCACTCCGACGACATCCAAACCTCAAGCGGAGTAAGCCAAAAGTTTCGTCTCACTTAGTGTAATCCATCAATGTCGAAGACACGTCAATCGGACGTCCGGAGCTCATGATATAAGTGTTTCCTCTTCGAGGGCCCGGTTGGTTTCGTATCCGAACCAACCTGGCCGAACACAAAGTATTCTGAAACCTTGAGTACGATATACCGAAACGACCGTCTCTTTCCCAGGATCTCTACGCAACTGACGGTGCGTCGATCGGAGGTTCGTAGCCCAAGTTATGTGCAAAAGACCGAAGACGGTCCGAAAACGGGGGTTTCGGGCCCGGACCGGCCCGGCCCGCGATCCCTCGGTCGGCCCGAACCGGACCGACCCGCCCCGAGTTCGGGGCGGCCCGGCCTAGCGGACTAGCCAGGCGGTTGGCCCGGCCTGGGCACAGTGCGCCCATCACGCTGGTCATCTCGGCCTTTGGTCGAGCCGTTGGCAAAAGGGGGGGGGGGCGCCTGCCCCCCTTCTGTAATCGCCCCCCCCCCCCCCCAATTAAGGGGGCCGTTTTGTAGGGCCGGCCGGGGGAATTAATTCCCCTGACTCCCCTTCGTCCGACCGGCCCGCACCGGCCGACCGGTTCTACCGACAAGGACCGGAGACAGCCGGTCCTTCCTCCATCGCCGACACCGGTGGCCCAGAACCGGCCGCCGGTCACCCTGCTTCACCGCGGCCCGGAACCGGCCGCAGCTTGGTTCTTCTGACGTGGTGCGATGGCACCGCACCCCACCGCCGCGGCCCCGCTCCGGCCGCGACGTCTTCAGTTTTCTTTGACGGGGCGCGACGACGTCGCGTCCTTGTTTATCTTCACAGTGCGGTGCGACGGCGTCGCGTATTACTTGTCGTGCGATTCCCGCGTGGTGCGACGACACCACACCATTCCATCCCAAACACAATGAATCAAACATGGATAAAGGAGGAGGGTCGTCCATGTTTGTGCGGTCCGACCCCTCTCATTAAACGATAACATTTAGTCGTATATCCACGAAGATCGACAAACCAGAATCATGAACGAGAATAATTAAATAAAATAAATCCCCTACCTCGGACGTGGCTTGAACGAGGTTACCATCGCGGGGAAAAAGACGTCGCGTCGCGGGTCGGTGTCGCGGAAGAGGATTTGTAGACGAAGATGGAGATTGTCCGAGGTGGAACAACGTCTCCCTTCCTTTTTCGTGGGAAGAAGAACGAGGGATGGCATGTCGTCGTTCTTCGGAAGAAAGACGTGACGGCGTTCTTCATCGGAGACCGATTCGTTCTTCACGTTTTTCGTCGTTGAAGAAGATGTTCTTCAAGCCTCCCAAATCCTCCCAACGCAACAAGACTCTAACCAAAAATAAAATAATCCCAAGTCTTATTTTATTAACACTAGATAAGAAATTGAATTTCAAAATTTTGAATTAATTCCACTTAATTAATTCAAGCCAAGTTGTCAACATTAAAGGGGTGAGTTGAGGGAGTTAGGAATTTGAAGGGGTGGGGTTCGTGTGGGCCCCACCTCACCTTAAATCCTCCCATGGGTGTTTAAATACAAGTGGGTCCCACCCCTAACTCCCTTACATTCATTAAAACCACATAAGAGAGGGTCAAGTGTTGTAACACAACACTTAATCTACTTAACAAGAAAATAAAAATTGTAGATAAATTATAAATTAAACTTCTACAATTTTTATCATCTTCTCTCGGGTAAATGCAACTCCGGAAATGGCGTTCTTAAGTAATTACCGACGCTACGGTTCCATCGGTGCCCTTGGAATTCGATTCCGGGCACCGGTTCAAAAGATAGAAATTCTCGCTCGTTCGTTCACTGAACGTTTCCGAGCCAAACTTCAGAAAATGATTTCGGGCACACTGGGCCTCGGAATCAGGCGCCGTCAGAAATAGCGTTCTTGTAAAATTCCAAAGAAAATTAAGAAAGAAATTTCATTGAAATTTCCAGGTCTTTACGTTTAAAATATTTTTCTATGAAAAGAATTTTGTGTTAAAGGATTTTCATAATGAATCTGGGTTGTGGCACTAAAGATTAGCACACATCAATGTTCAATCACATAGGAAACTGAATAAGAAAGGTTTAGTTAGTGAATTTCCCATATTGGAATTCAATTTTATCCATGTTTTTAATCCTTTTCAAAAGGAAAAAAACAAAATTTTCTTTCAAACAAAACAAAGAAGTTTCAACATCTCAACAGATTGAGTTGGTTCACACAGAATTTTTTGGACCATCAAGAGTTTCATGTATAAATGGGAAGAACTATGTGTATGTTCTTGTTGGTGATTTTTCTAGATACACTTGGGTATACTTTCTAGCTCAAAAAAGTGAATCATGTTTTTAATTCATTAAATATTTCGTGTCTGTAAAAAATATCAGTGGACTTAGAATTAAGACTTCGAGAAGTGATCATGGCTGTGAGTTTGAAAATCAAGATTCTGAATCTTTTTTCTCACATAATGTATATAATCACAATTTCTCTTCTCATAGAACACCTCAACAAAATGGAGTTGTAGAAAGAAGAAATAATACTCTTTAAGAGATTTCTCAGATTATGCTAAATGAGTAAAACCTGCCTATATATTTTTGGGATGAAGTTGTTAATACAGCTTGTTACATCATCAATAAAGTCTTAATTAGAATTTTTCTTAAGAATAACCCTTATGAGTTATGAAATAATAGAAAACCTAAGGTTAATTACTTTAGAGTTTTTGGTTGAAAATTTATTATCTATAACACTAGGGATAATCTAGACAATTTTTTTTTGCAAAAGTGATGAAGAAATTTTTATAGGTTCCTCAATCTATAGTAAAGCCTATAGAGAAATCAATAAGAGGACCAAATGTGTTGAAGAATTAGTTCATGTCAAATTTGATGAGACTAGTCCACATGAACCTAAAACCACTCTAGAATATCTTAAGGAAGATATGTCAATTCTGGACATTAATGATAAAGACAGTGAACCCCCAGTGAAAACATCTAGTTCTGTAAATTTTCCAGAATCGGAGTATGTTGAATATAAACCTATAGAAAATCATAATAAGTCTAGTCCTACCCTTCCTAGAGTTATTAGAACTCTCCAGAATCATCCTTTAGATGTTTTATTAGGTGATATAAAAAGTGGGACACAGACTTGAGCTTCTCTAAGAAAACTGGTTGAACATCAAGATTTCCTTTCACATCATGAACCCAAAATTATTAATTATTCCATAAATGATGAATTTTGGGTGATAGCTATAAAATAAAAATTAATTATTTTTGAATGAAACAATGTTTGGAAATTAGTACAAAGACCTAAGGACAATTTTACTATATGCACTAAATGGGTGTTTTGAAATAATGTTTATGAGTCTAGAAATATAGTCATAAACAAGGATAGATTATTTTCACAAGGATGTAGTCACAAAGAAGGAATAGACTATGAGGAAACCTTTGAAACTATATCTAAAATAGAAGTCATTAGGATAATACATGCTTATACAACTCATCTAAATTTCAAACTCTATCAAATGGATGTCAAAAGTGAATTTCTAAATGGGTATATAGTTGAGGATGTTTTTGTTGAACAACCCCCTGGATTTACAAATCCCCATTTTTCAAATCATGTTTTTAAACTTTCTAAATATTTATATGGTCTAAAACAAGCTCATAGAGCTTGGTATGATAGATTCAGTACTTTTTTTATTTCAAAAGGTATAATGAAAGGAAGAGCTGGTCCTACTCTTTTTATTAAAAAGATTTCCAAAGATGTTTTAAAAGTTCAAATTTATGTAGATGGAATTTTTTTTGGATCTTCTAAAAATTTTTAATATACTGATTTTCCAAAGATGATAGAAAACTAATTTGAAATGAGTTTAATGGGGAACATAAATTTTTCCTTGGATTTAAATTTTTTCAAAATTAAAATGGTATTGTTTTAATTGAAAGGAAATATACTGAGGATCCTTTG
Source organism: Viscum album (assembly GCA_963277665.1). Taxonomy (NCBI): domain Eukaryota; kingdom Viridiplantae; phylum Streptophyta; class Magnoliopsida; order Santalales; family Viscaceae; genus Viscum; species Viscum album. The sequence continues at coordinate 1,160,858,174 of OY728153.1, read as the reverse complement.
AAACGTTTTGGTTTTTATAGTAATAATGGTAGTGATACACCTATGAGTACCACTAGTAAGATGGATGTTGATGAAACTAGTAAAACAATTGATCAAACCAAATGTAGAGGTATGATTGGGATTTTTCTCTACCTTACTGCTAGTCGACCTGATATAATGTTCAGTTTATGCATGTGTGCTCATTTTTAAGCCAATCCTACTGAATCTCATTTTAGTTATGTTAAAGGGATATTTAAATATCTCAAATATACTACAATCCTGTGGATAATTTATCTAAAAGGACAATCATTTGATTTGATAAGTTATTCAGATGCTGAATTTGGTACTTGCAAGTTAGATAAAAAGAGCACCTCTGGAACATATCACATTTTGGGCAAGTCACTAGTATCATTGTGTAGTAAGAGAACAAATTTGGTTGAATTATCCACTTCCGAAGATGAATATAAAGTTGCTGGTAGTTTTTGTGATCAAATTCTATGGATGAAACAGACTCTATTGGACAATGGATATGAATTCAAACATGTCTCTAAAACTGTGATAATACAAGTTCTATTAACATCTCTAAAAATCCAGTATCTAATGCTCGGAAAAAGCACGTTGATGTAAGTCATCACTTCATGAGAGGTCATTATCAAAGCGGGGATATCACTATTGAACTTATTGGCACTGAACATCAATTGGCAGATATATTCACAAAACCATTAAACTCTGAGAGGTTAAATTACATCAAACATGAGTTAGGTATGATAAATTGTTAAGTTCGGACCTCACCATTAGGACCTAACCATTTGCACCTAATCGTTGGACCTCACCAATGGACCTCATTGTTAGACCTCACCGTTGGACCTCACCATTAAGAACTCGTCGTTTGGACCTCACTATTTGGACCTCACCATTAGACCTCACCGTTGGTCCTCACTGTTTGGACCTCACCGTTAGGGGCTCACCATTAGGACCTCACCATTTGGAAATCACCATTTGGAACTCACCATTGGACCTCACCATTGGACCTCACCGTTGGACTTCACCGTTATAACCTCACTGTTAAGACCCCACCAATAGGACCTCACAATTATGACCACTTTATTGGAACTCACCGTTAGACCTCACAGTTGGACCACACCATTGGACCTCCCCATTAGACCTCACTGTTGGACCAAACCATTTTCACCTTACTGATATTCGACCTTACTTAGGTCCGAGACTTAGCGTTTCTCTTCCGAAATCTGAAATGTTTTAATCTTATTTATTTCCTTCAATCAATTTGTTTTTGAATCCCTAAATGATAAAAAAAATTAAAATCCACGCTTATATCTATGTCAATCCTCGCTTGAAACTTTTACTCTTAAAGCTATGAACCTAACATTCTATTAAACCCTCAAACCGCATCAGATCGCAATGGAAAAACTAAAGATATCGATGGTTGGTGATAAAGGAGATGCACTGAACCGTAAGATACCGTGAACCAAGTCTAGTAGTGGAATCAAGGCTATTATGAAGCTAATCAATACTCATTTTTAGAATAGGTAAATCGTGTTACAAAATGAATTAAGTTTAGAATGGCTATTTTTGATCAGGTTTTTGGTGATAAAGGCACTGGAAGCTTAGGATCACGTAGAATTTTTTTTAAATAACAATGGAACGTATTACCCAAATCTTGTAATGGAATTTTTTGTGTTCTTGATGTTTGAACATCCTGAGGATGAAACCAAATTGATTTCTAAGGTAAATGGAGTATTTTTGAGCTTCAAAACTATTTAATGGGTTAAATGTTTAAGAGTCCCACATGAAGGAATTTTTAATTACTACTCTGGAGTGATTCCTCTTACCAGTGAGTGTTTCTACAATGAAGAGGCTCTGGATGAACTGATAGGGAATGGAATCCCTAGAAAGGCGATAACTGCTGAGATGGATGGGGAAAATAGATTACTTTTTTAATCTTTTTAACATATATTGAGTCCTAGGAGAGGGGACTTTTCTACATTGAATTATCAGAACATATTTTTGTTGTATCTTTTGAATCATTGACAAAGCTTAAATCTATTTAGGATGTTGATGGTTTAGTTAGAGGATATAAAAAATCATATCTCTAAGTCAGATGATTTATTTCATGCAAATTTGGTATCCATATTGTAAAAAGTTAAAGGAGTTGCTGGAAATAAAGATGAAATCGTAATTGTAAGGGTCCACTCCTACATTACCAAAATGATTTGCAAGTTTATGAAGTTAAACTGGAACCCTTTGAAAAGTGAGCAGGTGAATGATGTGGGTATGTTGTATAAGGAATTCAATCCAGTTACCAATACCCCTAGGCCAAAGAATAAAATAGATCTAGGTTTAAAGCCTAATGATGTGGATCCATCTTACTTAGATGGAGAAGATGTGGTTGTTGTTGTGCAAGAGAGAGAGGATTTTTCGGTTGATGAAAGGAGTGATCCTGATCTTCCATCAAGTCCTCATGTTAATGTTGTATCTTCTGTTTAGCCTATCCCACCGAAGAGTTTTCATAGATGAGAGACTATCCTATGGGATATTGATGATGAGGAAACCAGGGAAAAAGAATGGGAAGAGAATGTCTTAAAAGACATTACTGTTGGAGAGACCTCAGAGGAGGAGGATGAAGCTGAATCTAGAAATGATAAATTTGAGATAGTTGTTGATGGATGTGAAGAGTAATGCCTATGTCTTATTCCTTCAATAGGATATACATAAGTGGGTGATAGTGAACAGGAGAAGAATGATGAATCAGTTGGAGATGGACTTTTTATGGTTCTGGTTGATGATTCTGTAGAAGAGATAGCAATGGACTCTACTGTTTATGCAGTTCATCAAAGAGGTATGGGAGAGATGAATGTAAATGTAATGACTCCGAAATTTCAAGGAAATCTTTTTCTTAGATTGTTTGGAATTTTACGAGTACACAATTTCGGACAGCGCCTAATTCCGTGGCCCGGTGTGCCCAGAATCAATTTATGTTTTTTTGTTTGGGTACGTTCAGTAAATGTACGTGTAGGTTTTTCAATCTTTTCAACCGGTGCTCAGAATCAAAATCTGAGGGCACAGATGAACTCGCAGCACCGGTATTCAGTTAAGGACAGCTTTACCACATTTGTGTTCGGTCGAGAATAGAAGTTATAATTTGGGGATTCATAACAAATTTAAAAAAATTGTTTTGATACAGTATTCTATTTTTATGTCATAGTTATTTCCTCCAAAGGGATGTTTGGGTGGGGCCCACACACCACATAACCTCCCTTGAGAGGATAATGTGTGGTGGGGACCACACGAGCACCTCACTCTTCACCTCCCCTTTAACTCAAATGAACCCCCATTTTTAACTATTGAACTTCCACTTAATGGAGGAACCTCTTTACCTCTTTCCATTAATTGCGCCCACCCCATTAATTTAATTAATTAAGTTCCCTTAATTAATGGGTTAATTTTAATTGATTTGAAATGCATGGCATTATTAAATTGGGAAGACTTTATTTTTATTTGTGTTGGAAAATATTCTATATGGGTGGCTCTGGAGAATTAGAAGAAAAGTGTTCCTCTCATGATGAAGAATGGTGACGCCCACGAAGAATGGGGATGCCTACGAAGAATGCCCATCTTCATTCTTCTTCCTCTATGCCATGGGAGAAGACATCACCCGCGAAGAACATCGCCAACATATCTTCCTCCGACGTTAACAGAACGACACTATCTTCCATGACACCATATTTCACGATGCTGTTTCTACAACTACAATGAATGAACCTTGAATTAAGGTAGGGGTTTGACTTGTTTAAATTAAATCACAGTTCCTCGTTTTTATATGGTTCGACATTGGCCTTTGGTTGCCACCTTACGCGGAGGGCGTCGGCCGAACAAACAGGTCCTTATGACCCTCTGTTGAGTCTCTTGAGTTGATGACAGTGACATAACCGGTAGGGCGTGGTGCTGTCGTCCCACGCCGGATGAAGGAAGGGGGCCGCGACTATCTGGGGCAGGGCGGACAAAAGAAGCGGCAACTGTGCGCCGACCGCATGAATGAGAACCGCAGCCCGCACCCACGGGCCACTTTTTGGATGAACCGGCCTACTATGACGGTCGAGAAGAAGGCCACGCCACCTCTTGGCACCGTGCTACAGAGGAACCGCAGCCCGCACTCTGTTGGCCATTTCGGTGAGTGAATAGGCTGCCCGCCTGCCGGCCGGGTTGAAGGAAGTTGCGGCACCCAAAGGTGCCGCGTGGAAGGAAAACGGCCCACTATGAGGGCCACTCGCATGGGAGAAGACCAGACAGATTCGGCCAGCCGGGTAGGAGAGGCGGTGCTATTTGGCACCACAGCTTCAAGAAACCGGGGGATCGCCCCCCACCCCACTCCGCGCGGCCAACCGCGGGACAGAACACCCTCGCACGGGTCGGGCCACCCTCGCGCGGGCCAGGCTGCCCTAGCATAGCAAGGGTTACAGCACTGGGTCGGGCCACGGCCCACCGGGCTGGGCTGACCCCCCAGCCTAGTTGGACCCACCGAACCGGGTCAGGCCAACCCGCCACCCCACTCGGCTGGACGGACCGGGCCCGTTTCGCATAAACGTGAATATCTTCTTGATCGCACGTCCGATCGATGCGCCATCTACAGCACTGGGATCCTCGTGAAAAGAAGGTCCTTTTGCGCTACATTAAGTGAGCTTCGACTACTTTTGAAAATGGCCAGGTTTGGAACAAGCGTAATTCCAACCAGGCCCCTGGAACTGAAAATCCAATAACTCTCAGACAGGACATCCGATTGACACGATGTCTGTCACGTAGTGTTCCTTTTGATGAGATGGAACTTTGAGATAACTCAAATATTTACTTTGTGATCTTTGATGTATCTACTCCTTTGCTTGAGGGGAAGACCCTCCTAAAATCGAACGTGTTGTGTGTGGGAACCCTAGAGCTAGCTGCGACTGCGACAACTACTATACTGGGATCCTCAGTGGGTTCGACAGGGACAGATACTGTATTAGGATCCTCCATGGGTTTGACAGTGATGAATACTGTACTGGGATCCTTCGTGGGTTCAACAGCGATGACTACTGTTCTTGTATCCTATGTGGGTCCGGCAGTTGGACCTCTATACTTGTATCCTGTGTGGGTCCGATAGAGTAGCTGGTCTTGTATCCTGTGTGGTTCTGAAAGCTTAGTTGGTCTTGTATACAGTGTGGGTCTGACAGCATAGATGAATTAGTGATTACATCTGATCATCTCTATCGCTATACAAAATATGTATACCTATGTGAGCTGAGTCTTGACTTTCAATCATTATCATCGATGTGACTGACTTTATATCCTATGTGGACTGGGTTGTGATTGGGCTCTATAGTTGTAGTTGAAATGAGATTGATAACATAGGTATATGTATGGGAATATACCTAAGTAGGGTTGGTTGATACTTCATGGTTGTATCTTTCTTCTGTGCTTTATCCATTGTAGATTCTGGGAGACCTTCGGGGCTCTCGGGGTCCCTACTGAGTATCGTTATACTCACCCCTGCACGGGCTATGCCCGCACTTCGTTGTGTTGGATGCAGATGACGGACAACATTGATGGAGGCCGAAAGTGATCCACGACCGGACGAAACCCGGAGGTGGACCACATGGCGAGACAATACATAGAGCACACCGATAGACATGGAGTGATGAGGTGAACATCTGTACCTACCCTTCAGGTAGGATACTCGGCAGGCATTCCAAGAGCTTCCCTTTTTAGTTGTTGTCCCATTTTCAGTGGTACTTGCTTTCTGTTGTACCTATACTTTACTGTTGGGCTTCTATTTCCATCCCCCTTTACTTTCAGCACTAATTTTTGTATATAGTATTCACTTAGTGTTTACTTCCTATTGCATACTCTGTTGTGTTTATTTACTTTCATAAAGGCAATGTGTTCCCAGCATAGGAATTAACGCCTTTGGTGCTAGTCACCAGCCCCTGGCCTATGGAAGGCATGCTTGGGGTAGTCACGACACAAGCCCTAAGGAAGGGTCATGAAAAATTGGTGATAGAGGTTCTAGAGTGGATGTGGGACGAGATATCCATGGATTTCGTGATGGGACATCCACGTACATCTAGAGGACACAACTCTATCTGGGTGATCGTAGAACGACTCACCATGTTGGCCCACATCCCACCTATTAGAGGGAAGGGCTCAGTGGAGAGCATGGGATGCCTCTACGTTCAAGATATCGTACAGTTTCATGGTGTGCCATTGACTATCGTCTTCGATCGAGATGCTTGTTTCACTTCCCATCTACGGAAGGGGTTACAGGAGGATTTTGGCATGCATATTTTCTTGAGCACCGCCTTCCACCCTCATATGGATGGTCAAACTGAGATGACCATTCAGACTCTCGAGGACATTCTCCATCCATGTGTTATTAACTTTGGTCACAGCTGGTAGGATCACTTTCCCTTGGTGGAGTTTTTATACAACAACAGCTACCATTCTACCATCGGGATGACATCATACGAGGCACTGTATGGCCGACCATGAAGATCACCTATGTGCTAGATAGACCCAGGGGAGTCGGCACTTTTAAGACCAGATATGGTTCAGGCTACGGCGGAGAAGGTGCAGATCATCCAAGAGAAGATGAAGACTGCACAGAGCAGACAGAAGTCCTATACTGATAAGAGACAGAGACCACTGGAGTTCGAGGATGGCGACCACGTCTTATTACAAGTCTCACCTCGTCGAGGTCTACAAAGATTTCGTCAAGACATCAAGTTATCTCCATGTTTTATTGGGTCGTTCCAGGTCCTCATTAGGGTAGGTGAGGTGTCTTACTGCCTGGTCCTTCCACCTCAGTTGCACATGGTGCACAACGTCTTCCACGTATATCAGTTGAGGAGATATGTGCACGACCCGTCCCACATCATCGACCACGGGGAGATGGACATCGATGATGGGGAAAATTATTGGAGGTCCCGATAGAGATTGAGGATCAACAGGAGTGGGTCCTGTGTGGATGGTCCATTCCTCTGGTGCGCCTTCGCTAGCAACACAGGTACCTCCAGGAGAGAACATGGGAGCGGGAGGCTCAGATTCGTGCTCAGTACCCCCATTTGTTTCCCTAATGTGTGTTGTTGCATTATGGGGACGTAAAGCCCTGAGGTGGGGGTAATATAAAGACCCAAAAATTTCAGGGAAATTTTTTTAATAGATTATTTGGAATTTTGCGAGTCTGCAGGTTTTAACGACGCCTGATTCCGAGGCCCGGTGTGCCCATAATCAATTTCTGAAGTTTTGTTCGGGTACGTTCAGAAAACATACATGCAAGTTTTTTTATCTTTTGAACCGGTGGTCGGAATCGAATTCCAAGGGCACCGATTATCTCGCAGTGCTAGTATTTTTTTATGAATACCTTTACAATATTTGTGTTTGGTCGATATTAGATGTTATAATTTTTGGATTCATAACAAATTAAATAAACTTGTTCTGTAACACAATTTCATTTTTAAGTGGAGTTTATTTCCTCCAAAGGGATGTTGGGGTGGGGCCCACACTCTACATAACCTCCCATGAGAGGATAATGTGTGGTGGGGACCACATGATCACCTAACTCTTCACCTCCTCTTTAACTCCCATGAACCCCCCTTTTTAACTTTTGAACGTCCACTTAATGGAGGAGCCTCTCCACCTCTCTCCCTTAATTGTGCCAACCCCATCAATTTGATTAATTATCCTCCCTTAATTAATTGGGTAATTTGAATTGATTTTAAATGCATGGAATTACTAAATTGGGAAGCCTTTTATTTTATTTTCACTAGAAAATATTCTATTGGGGAGGCTCTGGAGAATTAGAAGAAAAGTGTCCCTCTGTCGATGAAGAACGGTGAAGCCCGCGAACAATGGTGACGCCTACGAAGAACACCCATCTTCATTATTCTTCCACCATGACAAGGGAGAAGATGTATCCCACGAATAACATCTCCAACATCTCTTCGTCCGATTTTGAATGAACGATACCATCTTCTGCGACACCATCTTCCGCGACACCGTCTTCCGGGACTACAACGAACGAAACTTGAATTGAGGTAGGGGTTTGTCTTATTTAAATTAAATCATCATTCCTCCTTTTTATATGGTTCAACATTGGACTTTTGTTACCACCTTACACAGAGGGCGTGGGCTGAACACACACGGCCTGACATCCCTCTGTTGATTCTCTTGAGTTGATGAAGGTGGAAGAATCGGTAGGGCGCGGTGCCGTCACACCGCTCCAGAGGAAGGAAGGGGGCCACGACCATACAGGCGAAGACGGGTGGAAGAAGTAGCGGTCGTGAGCCGACTTCATGAAGGATAACTATTGCCTGTACTGACGGGCTGCTTGTTGGACGAACCGTCGGGCTATGCCGGCAAGGCAGAAGACCGCGGCGCCTCTTGGCGCCGCGCCGCAGAGGAATCGAAGCACACGCTCCGCGGGCCGCTTCAGTAGGCGAACCGGTCAGCTGCCTGCCAGAACGGTTGAAGGAAACTATGGCACCCGATGGTTCCACGTAGAAGGATAGTGGACCATTCTATGAGGCGCTCGCACTGGATATGATCGGCCAGCTTCGGCCTGCCGGGAAGGAGAGGCGGCACCACTCGACGCTGCCGTTTCAAGAAACCGAGGGGCCACACACCCAGCTCTGATTGGCCATCTAGCTGTGCCATGGCCAACCATTGGCCGGGGCACCTGCTACACGAATAGGTCCGCCCTCATATGGGCTGGGATACCCTCGTGCGGGCCAGGCCACAACACCGGGCTGGGTCGCGCCCCACCGGGTCGGGCCCGTTTCGCTTAAACGCAAATATCTTCTAGGTCGCACGTCCGATGGACGTGCCGTCTGCGGCACCGGGATCATCATGACGGGACTATCATTTTGATACAATTTTAGTGAGTTTTGGAAACTCTAGAAAATTTCCGGGTTTGGAATGAGCGTAATTACAACCGGGCCCCTGTAACTGAAAAGCCAATAACTCTTAGACCGGACGTCCGATTGACGTGCCCTCTGTCACGTTGGGTTCCATTTCATGAGACAGAACTTCAGGATACAACAACTCCGTACTTCATGATAGTTGATGTATCGACCCTTTTTCTCGAGGAGTGGACCCTCCCAGAATCGAGCATGCTATGTGCAGGAACCCTAGAGCTGGCTGCGACTGCGACAACTACTATACTGGGATCCTCCGTGGGTTCGACAATGATGACTACTATACTGGGATCCACCGTGGGTTCGACCGCGATGGATACTGTACTGGGATCCTTTGTGGTTTTGACAGTGAAGAATTATATTCTCGTATCCTGTGTGGGTCCGACTGTTTGACGTTTGTACTTGTATCTTGTGTGGGTCTGATAGAGTAGCTGGTCATGTATAATGTGTGGGTCCGACAGCTTAGTTGGTCTTGTATCCTATGTGGGTCTGACAGATTAGATGAATCAGTGACTACATTTGATCATATTAATCGCTATACGAACAATTTATACCTATGTGAGATGAGTCTTGACTTTAAATCATTATCATCGATGTGATTGACTTTACTTCCTGTGTGGAAAGCGTTTTGCTTGGGCTCGAGAGTTGGAGCCGAACTGAGATTGATAACTTAGGTATATTTATGGGCATATACCTAAGTACGGTTGTTTGATACTTCATTGTTGTATCTTTCTTCTGTGGTTTATCCATTGTGGATTCTGGGAGACCTTTAGGGGTCTTGGGTTCCCTATTGAGTATCGTTATACTCACCCATGCATGGGCTATTCCTGAACTTCGTTGTGTTGGATGTAGACGACAGACAGCGTTGACGTAGGCCGAAAGCGATCCTTGACCGGAAGATACCCGGAGGTGGACCACATGACGAGACGGTACACAGAGTGGACCGATAGATGTGGGGTGCTGAGGTGGACATTTGTACCTACCATTGAGGTAGGATACTCAGCGAATGTTCCAGGAGCTTCCCTTTTTAGTTGTTGTCCCTTTTTCAGTTGTACATGCTTTCCGTTGTACATGTACATTACATTTGGGCTTGTATTCCTGGCTCCCTTTACATTCAGCACTACTTTCTGTATATAGTATTCACTTAGTGTTTACTTCATGTTGAGTTCTCTGTTGTTTTTGTTTTCATTCATAAAGTAAATGACTTCCAAAATTAGGGATTTACTCCTTCGGTGCTAGTTGCCAGCCCCTGGCCTATGGAAGGCGGACATGGGCTAGTCACGGCACGGGCCCCGAGGACCAGTCGTGATAGTAGTTGACTATGAGGATGCTCCAAGTGAGGGGGAGGAACATATTTCCACATGATCAGTTTTTGTTTCTCATGAAATAGAATATTGGTAAGATGATCTTGGATATATGGTTTTGGGATTAGACTATAAATATTATTAAGATGAAAAACCTTACAGAAGATCACCAATTCATTAGATTTCATAGATAACTATTGTGAAACCGGTGGTTATTCTACATTGGGATTATGTAATGAAGGATGACATAGAGTCTTTAAAATTAGATTTGAATAGAAACTTTGATGAGAGATTTGTTTGTATAGATAGAATAGTGTCTCTCAATCAAGTGGTTGGGGAATCTTCCTAGAAAAGGATAATCTCTACCTTTCACTCCAACATGCTACATGAAGTGAAAGAATTCCAGAAGCAAGTCAGAACCTTGGCAGAATCTATAGTGTCTGTCAAAGAGTCGATTATGATTTTACACTCATATATGGATTCATGATCTCAAGTGGACAATGACCTTAAGTTTGATAAGAGTGTTGTTCAGCAGATGGTCACTGTGTTTGAGGACTTCAAGAAGTCAATGGAGACACATGTGAGTGGTCAATATGGTGAAGTGAAGATGTTGATTAGGGGACTGACCCAGTCTTTTAAGGAGACATTAGCTTTTACCATGGCACCTATGTGTGCATCTACTTCCTCACTATCCTCTCCTCCTATTGATTTAGAATATTTCAGATCAGTTTTAATAAAATTATTGGAGAAAGTATCTAGTGCAAGAACCTCATACCCTCAGTCTATGTCTCAGGTCATTTCAACTACAAGAGACATTCATAAGCTTATAGGGTATTACTTGAGGGAGGATCCACAAGATCCTAACGCCATCAAAGAGTAGGTTAACTTCTATTATAAAATGGTTTACACTAAGCATCAGATGGATGACCACTTTAAGATGATGCTGTAGAACATGATAATCCCACCTATGTCTCAGTCTTTCATGGATCAAGTTAGCATGATTCGAGATTTGACTCATGCTTTGGAAAAGTACATGTAAAATAAGGATAATTTCATTTCAGTTATGGAAAGGGGATAGAGCATCATTATGGATTTTAGGAATCTTTTTTTTCTCCTCCTCCATGTGGACTGCACTCCCTTTATTGTTCCTCCAGCTTTACCTTATTCCTCAGTTGCTTTAGGCTCTACCAATGCAGCCCCTTTGATGACTCATGCAAAAGCCATCAAAAGCTTGACTCCTATGATTCCTCATAGATCTACTAATTATCTTTCTACTGATGCTTTTGTAGTAGCTCCTTCTAGCCTGTTCACTACTATACCTAGGGTTGCACCACCATCTTCTGAACTTGCATCTTCACCTCTCAATGACAAAGCTCCCTTAGACATTTTTGATGTGGATTAAATGTGGGATTGCTTAGTTAATAGTGATCTTTATAATCATTTTGTATATTGTACTCTTATTTCATTAATACAAAAAAACTTATTTTATCTTCGTTTTGACTTTCATTCTTTTAACTAATCACAAAGGGGTTGAAGTTTTAAGACTGGAGCTCTTAAATATATGCTCTGGTATATTTTAAGCAATAAAAATGGTTCAATTTTATGTTATTTAAGCTACTGATACATAATATATGTACATTAAAAACTTTATTGAAATTAGAAAATGTGCTTAGCCTAGATTCAAAAATTCATAAATATCAATTTCACTAACATAATTTATGATTATCAAAAATGGGGGTATTGTTTGACTCACCTATTTTGATAATCACAAATCATGTTTCCTTTATAAGATAATCATGTTTCATTAATATTTTTAGTTTCTATCAAGTAATAACTATGTTTTTTTAATCTCACTGATCTCTCAATTATGTTTACAGTGAAAAATTTCTCTAAATAAGAGGCAACCGCTAGAGGTTACCGATAAAGGTTAACGATAGATGTTACCGATAAAGGTTTCCAATAGAGGTTACGGATAGAGGTTACCACTAGAGCTTACCGATAGAGGTTACTGAGAGAGGTTTATGATAGAGGTTTCCACTGAGGAACATCATCACTGAGTTATCAATGAATTTTCATCGCTACGAGTCTACCCCTCAAACCCTACTATTGTAAAGCCGCCGATGAAGGCTACCGATGAAGGCTGCCAATGAAAGCAATGGATGAAGGATACCGATGAAAGCTACCAATGATAGTTACCTATGAAGTCTACTGATGAAAGTTACCAATGAAAGATACCGATTAAGTCTATTGATGAAGGCTACTAATGAAAACTACTGATGAAGCCTACCATTGAGAAGACAACCAACATCAGTCTACCGATACTCACTCTTCTATTACATACCTTTTCAATTTTATAATATTATTCTAATGATATTATTTGGTAAATTTAATTCTTCAGACATTAATTAATAATGATTGTAGACATATCAAGATACCGTATCTAGATACAGTACTAGGTACAAGGAAGACTACACATGGGGTTCTTATTCTTATTTTCGGACCTCAAATATAAAACAGAAGATCGAGGAAGAGAATCCAAGAGGATTTATGAGGGAAAATACATGACTGACATAAAGAACAATGAGAACCTATCTTAATTTACATTGAGAACCCCGGAGCATCACAAAGATCATTTGGGAGAAAAAAGTCTATACTATCTTTTGTGCTTCATAAAATTTCATTAAAACCAAGAAGAAAAACAATTCAGTTCCTGGAATCTAGAACCTAGAGTTGTGAGACACTGTTTAGGAGACAACTTCCAGAGAAAGACTCGAACTGCAATTTTCTCACTCCAAGGAGTCAAGTGGTGAAATGAAAATTCATAGACCATTATAAACTCAATAATTATAACATTAACTCTATTATTATTGTTATCTTAAATTTCTCAGAAGTGTGTGTTAGTCTGTTACACACACAGTCTCATGTGATTTAACTAAAGGATGCTAAAAATCCTTACACCAAACATTACTTAAACATTTTTCCCTTGTGTAACTATAGAATAGGCTATATAGGATTTTTTGTGTGTTTTTTCCATGAAGAAATGTGGTAAAGCCTTTAAACCTTGGACACTTTTTGAAATCTATTATAAAGCATAATACCTGATTTGTATCAATTTTATTTTTAATCTAAACTGCTTGGTGGTAGCTGATCACCATGTTGAGAGGATTAAGTCTCACCTTGGGACTGGACCTCTTGGTTATCTCTACTATGTACCTTCTATTATAATACTCTATTTTTCTTTTTTCCACTACTTATAACTTCATCACAGAAAAATATTTTATATTCACTATGATAGCTAGTTTTGATTGGTGTGTATAAGTGTTTAATTCAGTAAACCTGTATCAAAGGTTGGATAAGTGTTTTACACTGATTCAACTAAGAACTAATCAACCATTTAGATACATGTTGACCAACTGAACAATTATATCTCTACTGCATTAATTAACTGGGAATTTTTCAAATTGGAGATTTTTATCATTAATTTTTAACAGAAATTCTTAGTAGGAACTCAATTCACCCTCCTCTTGAGTTTCAACTCTGACCAACAACATGTTCTTGTTAAAATTAAATATGGATTAATTTTTTTTTCATTTATTATTGGGAACAAAAACATTACTAATAAGAAAAAATTTCATCTACCATATATGAGTCATCTGTTTTGTCAATTAAGTGGAGGTCTATATTTCTATAAGATTCATCTTTGACCAATATATCATTTACCAAGGTTCAAGATAGAAGATATACCCAAAATGGACATTCATATTAGGTATGTCCATTTTGAAGTCATTTTATTATAATTTAGACATACCAAGTCTCCTACTATATTAGTGGATTTAATGAATAGAGTGTTTAGTGATTACCATGATTAGTTTTTTTGATATACTTTATAGAATATATACTTATATATCCAATGATATAAGAAGATAATGAGCAATATTTTTAAATTTTACAGAGGGACTTTAGGAAGGAATGGTTCTATGAGGAATTTACCAAGTGTGAATTTTTTCTTCATAAAGATCCATTGCTAGGAAATATAATCTCATGGTATGGTATATTAGTGGATCTTTCAAAGGTATATGATATTGGGAAATGGATAAGATCTAAAATAGTTACCCAAATCAGTAGTTTTATTAGGTTTACAGGATAATACAAATTATTTGTGAAATATTTATCATGAATATAAAATCCATTCACAATTTTGAATAAGATGCGGCTTAAGTTCTTTTCGATTATGGAATATGATGATAGTTACAAATAATTAAAGTGAAGGTTAGTCAATGTGTGTGTGTGCCTACGCATCCATATAGTAGAGAAAGGATTATAATCTATAGTGATTCATCAAAGAAGTGATTGAGATTATCCCTCATGAAAAATTCTATAGTGGTAGCATATACCTAATTTTAAGTGACGTTTTAGGGGTTAAATTCCCCGAATCATGATTTGTATATGCCACTGGTAGTTTTCGGTCTAAAATTATGGTGGGATTATCTCTTTGTTGAAATGTGAGACATATATACTAATCATAAAAGATGAAAGTATATATTTACATAGAAAAAGTTGAATAATTTCAAGATATTATGGTTGGAGTTAATCAAAGATTATGATTTAACAATACATCACCACACTCATAAGGGGAACTAGGTAGATAATGCTATGAGTAAAAAATACAATGCATTTTTTATATGGTGAGGATAGAAAGAGAACCAATATTTATAGATTTGGAGATTATATATCTTCAAATAAATAGGAAATGGGAAATATATTTTCTTTTTTAGATGAATGTTCATCCATCCATCAATGAAAGGAATAATGAGGCTTTTAAGAAAGATATATAATTATAGAATAAGATGAGGAATATTCTTGAGTTCAAACCTGACCATGAAAGAATGATGATGTTAAATAACAAAGTATGTGTCCCATTAATACCACACTTGAGGATGGATCTATTTTATGTGGAACATAGTTATTCATTCTATCATCATCCCAGAAGTATTAATACATATAAGGATCTAAAAGAATATTTTTGGTGGGACAACATGAATAGTGATATTATTTTGTATATATCTCGGTAATTTGTATGCCTACATTTTAAGACTGATTTAATAAATTTTATGGGGATGTCACAACCATTAACAAAACCAGAATAATAATGGGAAACGTCTCCTTGTATTTTGACATCAGAATCCCCAAAATGTCAAAAGGCCATAATGTTATTCTGTTTGTACTAAATCACCTTAAAAATCCGACAAAATTAATTGTTATTAATTAATATTTATCTCTTGATCAAATTAATAGAATATAAATCATGGATGTTTGAATGTAATATGTAGTCCCACTATCTATTGTATCTGACCAGGATCCATGTTGTACCTCACTGTTCATGTAAAGTCTCAAGAAATGTCTTTATACAATGTTTGATTTTAACACTTCTTATCATCCCCATATATATGGTAATTTTGAGAGAAAAATTATTAATGTAGAAAATATTTTTATGGATTTATCTATGGATTTTAATAGTGGTTGGTATCAATACATTTCATTAGTGTAAATTTTTTATAACAATTGATTTCACATGAGAATTAATATGGATACATAATAATACCTTAATAAAATAAATGTAGAACCACAAAATTTTTGGAATAGGTTGGTGGAATAAATCTATTGGTTCCTAATATATTTGTGTAAATTTCAAAGTAGGTAATATATATTTCACAAAACAATATGTAGCCTAGAATCGAAAACAACATTATACAGATATTTGTCAGAATGATCTATAATTTAAAGTATCTATGATGGTTTTTCTTTTAATTTCTACATAGAATAATGTAATGAGATTCAAAATTTAGGTAATTTTGTTCCCTATCTATATTAACCCTTTCAAAAATCATGATCACATTAGTATGGTAGCTTATCACTTAACACTTCATATGTATCCCAAATAAGAAAACATTGTGTTCCATGTGTCCATCCGGAGGAAGTATAAACCGGATCCTTCACCTATAGTGAGATTAGAATATATACCACTTTATATTTATATTTATAATATGTAACAACCTATTTAAATCTTGTATTGTAGAGAAAAGTGTTATAGAAAAGGAAAACTCATCAAGTTAAAGTTCTATGGAGGAATCATAAGTTTAAAGAAGCTACTAGGGAACCAAAGGATGTAATGAAACAAATGTAACCTCATTTTTTTCTATAAGTGTAACATAATTTCTATGTATAAATTTATTTTTATGGGATGTATAATGTGTCATCCTAATATTTTATATATATTTATCTTCAATCTTTTAACAACTTATCATACAAAGAAACTGGAGTTTAATTTGACTGTATTATAGTTTACATTTAAAAACTAGTATTTAAATTTCAATTTATGAATATGATATACTATTTATTGAATAATTATGTATGAAACAAATTCAATGATTATCAATTGATTATAAATTGAAACAAAAATCCAATGACCGTAAAATAAATGTTTTCCTAAAAATAATTTTTATGCAGGAAACTTATCTTTATCTTAATTAATTAAATTTATATCTATTGTTGAATTATAATGATAAAATTTAAATATAATATATTCAATAAATTATTTTAACATTTAAAAAAAATATTTAGGCACAGGATAAGAATTAATCTAGTTTTACGCAAAATATTTGTATTTTTTTTAGAAATTGTTTCTTTGTGTTATGAAATTTTTTTAAAATTAATGTATGCCATGTATTGGTATTCAATGTGATAAAATGGATTTGATATTTTTAACCATAAGTTTTAAATTTTGTAAATATTTCCATTTTATTTTTAGGCATTATGAATAGTGACCATGGTAAAATTTATCACCTTAGTAAATGGTAAATTGGGTTAATCTAGGATCAAACGAAATTTAATGTTACCTTATTCATATAAATTAATACTAGTTGAAATTTAATTTGACCCTTATAACAAAAGGGTCAAAACCCAATTGTTTAGGGGACCCTCTTCCCTGAAAATGACTTCTATAATATTTAAAGGAAAGAAAAACCACAAAATGTCACTCTCATAGTATTAAATATATCTTATTTGATCATATAGGGATAAAATCATGTGGTGTTTGAAAATATATATTCATTTTTATTATATTAAATTAATTTTAAGGATGGTAATTTTTTCCATATTTTTAGGTACTATAAAATTACCTTAAATTCTTACGCAACACTAACACAATATTTATTCAATTAATGGAAAATTAAATCAACTGATTTTAAAAATAGTTAATGTAATACAGTTTTGATCAGTTATTGTGATACATTAATTTTCTATAGAAATAAAATATTAGTGATATTTTAGTGGTTTATTTTCAAATTATATGTTTTCTTGAGGTATTCAAAGTCAAATTAAATGAATAGTGTCCAAAATTACAACAATGAATGTTTATGAAATTTATATATTAGTAAATTATTTTAAAGTCCATAAAATATTGAAATAGTAAAATTGGAAAATATATGGTAAAATATTTCAACCATGTTCCATTTATGTGCCAATTTATATCTTATATGTAAAATTATACTCTATTTAGAGTGAAAAATATATAACCATTGTTTTCGTTAATATAAGTTAACTAATATTTTAAACCAAAAGAAAAGGTTTGAAATAACACATAAATCTATCGAAATTTTATTTGTTTGGTGATATTTAAATCACATTTTACCCTGTATTAAAATATAATACCATTTTAAATAATTTAACATGTTGATGAATTAGTTATATTTAATTCTATTTGGTAATTCAATGTGTGTCCTATCCCACATTTATAAAATGACACCCTTCGTTATCTTTTTTAAATATCTTTGAGCTTCCAAGATAAACCAATCCCAGACCATTTCCCTTAAAAATATATTTATCCATATTATAGAGTCTTTGGTTTCCTCTAAATACCAACTCTATGTTTCTCAAGAAAATATCTTAATGATGTCTCTTGAAGAAGTGGTAATCATCTTACCCGATCTATTTCAATTTATTTCTTCTTTATCCTCATTTAAATAGGTGTTATTTCTCAAAATATAACAAATTAATTATATTGAATATAACGAAATTTTATTATTATTATTAAACTACACTTTTTCACCTAATGTTTCATCAATGGTAATGTGAATGTATCGCCCGTGCGTACGTATGACTTACCATTTACACATAGAGGTACAAATTAATTTTCACAACCACCATTAATGAATGGTTATTATGATGTGTTTAATGTATTTATATAAAATTTATGAAGTAATTATGATTCTTAAGTTATAAGATCATTTCTACCTTCTCACCTTCTAATCTGTTGGAAAATGATAGTGTCACTCGTGCATACGTGTTGAATACCACCTCTACAAAGTGATGTGATCTATTTTCTCTATTCACTTTTATATGGATGGTAATAGGGATATATGTAATGAATATGTATAATTTATATGTTATAATAACTATATGATAATGTTTAATTGGAATTAAAATTTCCTTTATTTCATCTATCGAAAAGTGAAAAATACATTCATCTGTACGTACGACCTAATGTCTCCATGAATGGTGTAATTCATTTTTCATTCCTTATATTTTGTGGATTGATCTAAATAAATATATAATTAATATATATATATATATATCATATTTTAAATTTTTTATATTATGGAATATTGATAAGTTTTAATGGCCTAAAACTGCCATACCAAAACATACATGAAAAATGAATCTATTGTTACTCGTAACATAGATTTTGAAAAATAATTTTTAATAAATAGGTTATAAAATATAATATTTCAATTATATGTTGTATGAAATATATTATTATAGTTATGTAACATATTTATATGAAATCACTATTTATTATAAAATTGTTTCTTACCAATATTAAATAAGTCAAACCCTAAGTAAATGTAACACCCCAAGATTTCAAAGTACGATATCTCTTTAAGGAAATTCAATAGCTTACGCTACATGCAACATCGAGTTCAAGCACATCATGGCCTATCAAACTAGCCATTTTAAAAGTGGGTATAAAGATTATTAACCACATTTTGAATTTTATAGATATCCTATATAATTTTAACAATCATATTTTTGTTTTCAAGATATGATTTAAGGACAAATTCAATTTTCTAGATAAAATAATTATTTTTCAAAAAATAACATTTTACCACATTTTAATGGAGAACCATTATTAAATCCAATATTTGACATTTTAATATATTAAATTTTACAAAATAAACTTCTTCATAAGAATTCGGAGATCAAAATTTAGTTTGGATAAATCTTTGGGGTTTTTCTAATAACATTCATATTTCAATGAATATTGAAAGATAATAAATTTTAATAGAAAATAAATTTTGCCATCAAAATAATTTATAGTGTTAAATTTGACATTAGAATGGATTTAAAGTATAATTATATTATATTTTTTTCATTTAATCCAATATTTGTCATTGGAAATAATTTTACTTTTAAATTTTACAAAAACATATATCAATCTTTTGATTGTTTTTACTTCTTAAAAACCCACTTTCTATTTTTGACAACATGAATAAATTTTAAATTAATTAATGTCACTCTTATGTTTTTAATTCAGTAAAATAGACATAATTTTTTAATTTTTAATATCAAAATTAGCATTAGGTGAATTTTTGGTATTTTTCTAAAAACTTTTAATATTTTGATTAATATTAAAAACACTATATTATTGTTGAAACCCGACTTTTATATAAATAATTATTAATTTTAAATAAATTTATTTTAAGGTAAAAAATAGATACATAATACCTATATTAGTCCAATGTAATTAATCATAGTCATTTCATAATAAGATTATATATATAAAATTTTATTCAACTTTTTAACGTCTTTTACCCACCTTCTAGGCACATTTGCAAATTTTCATAAAACATAATTTTACCGCATCTGTGAATTTATTTTCAAAAATCAGAAAGACACGGTAGACATCATTAAGTAAAATGTAGTTCAATAAAATGAAAATAATATTTGGTGAATAGTAACTTTTGAATTTTATTTACCGCAGTAAAAAGTTAATACGGTAATTAAAGGTAAAAATAATATTATAATTACCCTAACACATGTCCTAATTCTATTTTATAAGTTTATTTCGACCAAAATAATCCTTAGTGATAAAATATGATCCTTTTGATCCACCTGGATTAGAGTAAGACATTTATTATTATTTTATTTAAAGAATAGTTAAAAGTGTAAATTTTAAATTTTAATAACTAACACATTTTTAATATAGGGTTATACATAAGATAAATTAGACTATAAATAGTAATTAAAAATCGAAAAATATTTCCTACTTCATGGTAATTTATTTTTAATTTTTAGACACTAAATAATTAAATTTATTTATGACACAATGATGATGCACTAATTACATTATAAATGAAAGATTAAAATAATTGATGTTATAAATATTAAAATAAAAGTAAATTGATCATTTTTCTGAATTCCACGAATTTTAAAGCTATATATGACATTTTAGGGTTATTAAAAAATTTAAATTTATAAAGTTGTTATGAATTTCAAAAAAACCAAATACTAAATAGTGTCAAAATTAAAATAAATGAGTTTTTAAAACAAATACTATATTATTAAATGATATAATATTCTTAAAAATATATGGTTTAGAAAAAGGACTTATTTAATGATATATTTTTCATCAATTAACCACTTGATGTTCACATGACATTTTCTAGTATGTTTATTAACCATGTAATATAAAAATACATGAAGACATGGTAAATGCAATACTATTTAACAAAGAGTTAATTTTAAATGATAAGGTTAATATGGTGACCTGGACTTGTCTAAAACCTATTTTGGGAGGATTTCGACCTATACCCACAATATACACGAAATAATTCCTTTTTAAGCCATTTAAAATAGAAATTTTTTTATAATAAAATAATATTTCAATATTTTCCTAAAGTGCCCCTCACCTCTCTTATAAAATGGAATTTCCCCTTCTCTTAATTCCACACCTCCAAAGCCATTTTGGATCTGAAAAACCATACTAAAATATCCTCCCAACTACCCTCACTTCATCCTAGAGGCATTACTTTGATCAGAAGTCCAAACTAAGGATCCCTTTTGATCAAATCAAAAGGAAGCACCTGAAGAAGAGGTAATAATTTCATCACCACTTTTAATGATTTTTTCTTCTTCCACTTCCACTTTCTCTGTTGTTTCCATTACAAAATAATAACTCCAGTACCTTATATATATTGTGATGTTATTATAAATATGGATCAACCATATTCATTATTCTATCTATCCTATGAATTACTAAGTCACCATACATGTGTACGTACGGCTTACCATCTTCACATTATGGTGTAGTTTGTTATTCAACACTTCAATGATTGGATGTGTGTAATAATGAGTATAATTGATTTAAATAATAAACATAACATCTTAATGATTCTTTATATATGATATACCATCCAATTACATATGATTTTACCATCAATAGAATGATATTGTTGCTTGTGCGTACGTATAGATTTCCATCTCCACGGATGCGATGAGATTTATTCCAAATCGTAACCATTCAAGAATAATTTTCATTTGATGATTAAAAATAATTAATAAATAACTTAATTTAATTCAGGATATGAATATAATACATCCCATCCAGGAAAAACATAACTTATGTAGCAAAACATATAAATGAAAATTGAATCAGTTAACTCCCAAAACAATGATACTACTTAAAGATTATTAAAAAATCAATATTAGAAAAACATATATGATATAATATTTATGTATATGGTTATTTAATAATTTAATAACAAATATTTAACTATTATACAAGAGTTTAGCGTAGCCTCGACCAAGGAAAAGTACATGGTAAGGGTTATTTTTACAATCTCTTTATTTATCTAAGGTTGTTTATACGTAAGTATATAATGTGACCTCTTTACCATCCACATCCTTGTTTCTTAAAAATGTATTTCAAAACATTTTTTATATTTACTAGGCTAAGGGTTAATTTCATTCATACACTTATATTAATTTTTATAAAATGGTTTGAAATTAATCTTTTTGTTACTTTTCAAACAAGGTACTTTGTGACCATTTTGACAAATTAAGGAAAGAATGTTTTTTAACTTATACTACAGGTGCAACTATTTTCTGTTGTTGTAACACGTTCGAAGCATCCATTACAAGATCATATGAATATTTTCAAAATAAATGTTTTCTTTTATAATTACTTTAGATTTAAATAACTTCAAAAAATAAATAGATATTCCCCTAAAATTGTTTTGATTTCATCTATGTCAACAACCATTGGTGGACTTTACACTCGTTTGAAGATGATTTATTATTATACAATCTTCTATATTATATTTAAGGTTTTGTGATATGTTTGACTGTGGATGTGTAATTATTATATCATTAATGGTTTATGGATAAATTATTAACATTTCATTTTCTAGTTTTAATACGAATTTTTATGTTAGGTTTCAACATTTTCATATGAGGAATGCATTGGACATAGTAAGTAACGAGTGGAGCCCGATATAGCTCCTAAATGCATCTGTAGGTCTCTTTATACAAACTACTATCTTAGAACAAGGCCATGAATAAAATCTTATTTTTAGTCTTGGCACGGGGCCTTTACTATGTGGTTATGATGTCCGACATTATGCATTCCATCATTACGAAATTATCTATCGATATTACATGTGATTATTCAACTAGTAAAATATCCACAAGAATAATTAAAAGGAATTATTTGATTTATATCTTCCATAATATGCTAATGTTTTAGTTTAAAATGAATTTGTTTTATTCTTATACATTTCCTTAAATTTTGAAGCTTATTTATGAAATTTTCTGCTATATTATAATCCTCACTGATCATCTAATCTCACCTCTTTATTATGTTTTTTTCTAGGATATGAATAAGTATATTACGATTAACCAGGAAGGATAGGAGAAAATATTTGAATTTGTTAAATAGGTACATGTTGTTTTTTTATTTCATGATATAATGTAAAACTTGTGTATGTATCTTTTAATTACAAGGCTACTAAACTAACTAGTCTTTTGAGACTTGATATCTTGTGATCATACCAATGTTATGTAATAATACGCCAACTCAGGGTAACTAGGGACAAGCATTATAGTTGGTATCAAATGAAGTTTAGTAAAAAACTTGGAAATAGGATTTATAAAAACTCTGATTACAAAACATTACCCTTAGATAGACTTTTAGGATTAGTATAGAAAAAATTCTTAAAATATTGGCAATGTAGATATTTTGTAAATTTTCCAAGAAATACATCCTAGTGAGGATATGAGGAGGGGTATCCTAGGACATGACAATGGGCCTTGCTGAACTCTTGGTTATGACACTCCCGAGGGATATGCTTAGGATAAATCACATTTTTTACAACTGAATATGAAGGATTTATGAGTAAATACATCCTCAAAGGAAACATTTTTTTGATTATGAATTATATGCAAAAAAAATTCTATTTATGTTAGGAATTTTACATGTTATGAATTATTCATTGCGTTTCATAAACTAACCTAGTGTATGAAATAGTTTAATAAGGATATCCAACTTTTTTTTCTCATGATTACTACAAATTAATAGAGGGTCTATGTAAATATAAACCCCACCCACCACTTAATAATTCCAATGCATTTATCATATGAAAAATAAAACATAATCAACATGCCTTATTAAAAAACATTATGTATATAAAGAATTTTAAATTTTAATGTCAATAACTTCACCAGTTAAATAGATCATAAACCACACAGAGATTGAATAATAATGGTACCATTAAAACAAATAACCAATGTTTAATAGAAGGGTTATTTTTTTTTTATGAATAAGAATACCTTAAAAATATCCATAAAAACATTCTTAAGGAAAATACCATTTTCATTTTCAAATCCACTTTTAAAAATAACAATGTTGTAGTAAATTAGGGGAAAAATCATTGAAAATAATCATTTAAACATGAAAATGATTCTCCAATGAAATGAGAGGCATGATGGAAGGAAAACTCTATTCATATCGTGCATATTAAAAATTATTTCATTCACATTTTTATAGACATTAAAAAATTACCTTATTCATAAATGTAAGTACCCACCCTTAAACATCACATAATCTAGATAATTAATATATAATTCACTTTCATAAATCCCCAAATATTTTTATGTTTATATTTTTATATAATAGTTCATAACCTCATACATATAAACTCATATATTAAAATGTATACACTTGTACTCATTATCCATTTTCTCAAAATAGAAAAATTTGAAAACAAAACATTATTTCATTCCATTATAAAGATTTATAACATAATATTTGAATTCTTGTCATCCTTCCCCCATCCAAAAAAACCTATGAAAATCATTTTATAACTTTTTATGAACACAAAAATCATAGTAATCAACATAAATGAAAGAATGAAACTATTATTACATATATAAAAATATTTTCACAAAGTTAAAAACATTAAACATAAAACTGATGCTCATTAGCCTACCTTGTGAAATAACAACTTTCCTATAAAATCATAGAAAGAATACATAAATAAAAAGGTAAATTTTGGAATATATTTTATATATCTATTACATATAATGTATCTTTATCATCTAGATAAGGAGTAACCATCCAGGATACGCTTGGAATAACCATCATAGTACATTACCATAATCCCATAGAAGAAACATAACCAATTAAATCCATCCATTTATAAAATTCATTAGAGAGATATAACAAATTCACCATCCCATGGTTTATTATGAAGCCACCCATTTTCATTAAAATTATCAAGGACCATAATATGATCATAACACATAAATCTTACAGGAAAGTATCATTATTATGTAAAATAAATTTTCTATTTTGATTTCACTTTTCATTTTTAAGAATCCACGCAATTATAAATGAAAAAAATTTATTTGAAAATAATATTGTAATAACGTAAAGGGAACACCAAATAAATATGGTTTCATGAAAGTAGAAAAATCTCCTCATTCCATAGAAGTAAAAAATAATTCATTAATAACTTTTTTTGTAACATGAAAAGAATGTCTCTTACCTTATTTATAAAAGAGTTCTCCCTTATACTTAATCCCATGTATAATAGAATTAGATTAATTAATTAATTAATTAATAACATTTTACAAATATATTTTATTTATTTTCATTTTATGAAGTACATTTATGTCTATTTTCAGGAGTTATAACATTCAATTTCATTATTTTAGGATTTTCACTTTCATGGTTTTATGCCCGTTACCAAGACTATAATTATAGTAGTTCTTATCGAATGGGAGAAAAACTATAAAAGTGTAATTAAATGGTATTAATATATTTTCATACTTTTAAATTATCCCATATATCATTATTTTCTAATATGAGGATGATTCATTTGATAAAATATTAATGACAAATTTTGGATAGTTATTTACGGCTTTTCTGATCATCATATGTTGGTTTCATTTTATTTGATTATTATGTCTACAAATTAATCCCAAAAAACTAAAAAAGTTGTAATATAAATATTAAAATCCATTTCAACCACAATAAATATTTTATTATCCTCTATGAATGAGGTAATGTAAAATGAAAACTCGTCTTCCATGAAGGTGGTGATTCGACATGTAACAAACAATGCTTTCATTTTTTAAAATAATATAGAAAGGGAAGAGTTTTGATAATTGATATTACATTAAAAAAATAAAAATTTAGAATATGTCTAATAATATATTGGCAATATCATTTTTTATAGGGTAGGTGCAGATAAGTTATAATAAATGAAATAAATAAATCTTTTAAAAGAGAAAGAATGGGGGATTTAACATTGTGAATGCCGTCTTCTTGAGAACCTCCTTAACAAACATGGTTTTCTGTATTTAAGTGATACTAGAAAGTCGTAGATATGTGAATGAGGATTGGGAAGGTAATTGGGTAAAATTTTGATATCATACAAGGAATTGGTGGTGTGAGAGGAAGGCATTGTGAGGGGAATGGGTTGTGAGGAGAGGAGGGGGGTGTTTTTGAATTATTGTATTCATTTGTTCGTTATTCTTCCTCAAGACTATAAATAGTGTTGATTATTATAACTATGTATATAAAAAATTTCTTTTGAGTTTTATATCAATGGTGATTAACTCATAAATACATCATTTGTGGCTCAATTATTCATTTATTTAGTTACACTGTAAATTACCGTATTTCAGTATTCCCAAAAAATTCGACAATTTTAGAAAATTCCAAAAAATTAACCCTAACAATTTTTTGATGTGTTTAATTGAAAAATAGAATCTATTTTTGGAAAAAAATTCAATAAATAAAATCAATTTCATTTTTAATTAAAATCATCATTTATTCAAAAAATACTGATTTAATATTATAATTAAATTTATGCTACTTTGAAAATTTTAACTAGAACTCATAGAATTATATTATAATTATAATAAAACGAAATATTAATTTTTGAATTAATTTTATGAAAGTAAATTTTTTTATGACTTTATATTAATTATAAATCTATAAATAATCATTTACATTACAAAAAAAGTCCATCACTTAATTTGTCATTTTTAAAACATTTATTAACTTATACCATGATATAAATATATCATATATTGACTTATAAGATAGATAAGTTTTATTTGTACTTTAATAGGTGTGGTTACTATTCTTTTATTGTAGGTTCCAAAATTAATATAATTACAACTTATTTCATTATACATTTATAATAAATATAACTATTTAGGTCTAGAACGATACAAATGTTTCAATAAATACCTCATTTATTAGATTATCCCTATAGATTAGAATTTTATCCTTACAATTTTATCCACGTATTAAACAAGTAATCATACCTTTACCTAATTGGATTTTCCTATTCCCATGTTTCTTCTTCATAGATGTGGATTCTCCATAAAACCACAACTTAGTGAACTACCTTATTCGATGATAATTTCACTCTATGATATAAAATTTTAATAGGATTTTACTCATATGAAGTGTTATATTATAACTGAACAATCTAAGGGTCATAACATCATATGAATCCATCATATACTTTCATAACATCAAAACATGAAAAATAGTGTGTTTATGGAAAAAACATGGATGTAAATCCACATGGTAGACAAATTATCCAACATTCTAGTAGATTAAATAGGGTCCAATGAACCGTTGACTCAAAATTTCCTTTTTACCAAAACACATCACTATTTTCCCTAGATTAACATTGAGAAAGACATGATTACAATACATGAAAAAAAAATCCTTCCTCTATTTATCTGGATAACTTTTCTTCCTGCTCCGAACTATCCTCAAGGGTTTCTAAATCATTTGAACATTCCCTACCTTTTACTATATAGAATATAGTCACTTGAACATTATTGCACCAAGTTCATCCCAATATATTAGGGTGCTATACCGAATTACATATAATTATTCAAAAGGCTCCCTTTTAATATTGGAATGGGAACTATTATTATAAGAAAAATCATCCTACGAAATATATTGATCCTAAACTACATTGAAATCCATGGAACATGTTGGAATAATATCCTTCGATGTCTAAATTATTCTTTTTCACTATCCATCAAATTATGTATGAAAATGAGTGAGGAAATTTAATTCAATTCTCAATTACTTCAAAGGTCCTTCCAAACATTATAAGTTAACCTAGGATAATGATCAGATATAATAGAGAGAGAAACTCTTTGTAACATAAATATCTATTTGAGGTACAATCAAGAAAGATGATCTAATGACATAATATCTATAATAATAAAAAATGATTATATTTATTCATTAAATCAATATAACACAAATCACATTCTTAACTCAAGTGGTTTTTGGTAATCTCACTATGAATCACAAGGATATATTTTCCCACATCCACTCTGGAACTGGAAAAGGCTAAATAATCCCATTCAGAAATTTTCGTTCAACTTTTACCTATTGAAAATTCAAAAATATCATGTTAAAGTTGGAAATATATCTTTTTATTCTATCCCACTAGTAATACTCTCAATGTTCTTTTTACAACATAGTTATTTGATGATGATCAATAAAATGATGACTATGAGCTTCACTTGACAACTCCTTCTTCAACTATAAATCACAAAGAACACATATTCACTTACCAAATATCAAAAAATAATATTTATAATTTTTAAATTCTATAAAAAGATTCTTTTATAAAATTATACCTTTTCTTTCACCCACAGTCTTACTTATACTCTTTGTAAATTTCACTAATAGAGATGACTACACAGACCCCTAAAATAAAACAGAGAAATTTTCTATACCAATAACTTCCAAGGCAAAATCCATCAAATCCTTTACCAAGGGTTAATGTTCCAAAGGAAACATGGATAATGTATAATAATGTTTTCTACCAAATTTATTCATTAATTTGTTTTCCTTTTGTAAGAGATTGACCTTTTCTAGAGTTATCTTTGGTGTTATTTCTAGTAATATTTATTTTTACTTATGTACCTTGGTTTGGAGTTTTGACTTGGGGTGTGTTTGGGTGATGTCTAAGAATCTTTTTTAATAATAGAGGTTGTATATGGTTGTTCCACGGTTTGTAAAAACCATGCGGTGTCCTAAGAGAATATGTGTGCTCTCTAGGATCTTGAGGCCGTATCTTCAGCATGGGTAAATAACTATTTTAGATGTCGTGAGAGGTAGTCATGTGAAGTTCCCCTTGAAGTATAGACTAATGGGCAGTTAGCACAAAGACTATCCAACCGTGTGACTAAACCATGTCCAGTCCAACAGTGAGATCCTAAAATTGTGTATCTCACTCTTTTTAACCTTTTAATTTCATAGTTCAACTCTTATTCAGCCCTAACATGGAATATTACTTTCTAAAGGGTAAAGGAAGGTTTTCCCATCGACCCATAGGGATTCCAAATCCATATGAACTTCGTTCTTCAATATTGAATTCCTAAATTGAAGATGAACTCTCTACTTGATATGTACATCTCATACAATGCTTTTTTGTTCATTATCCTCTCTATTCTTGATCTTCTGGTGGATTATATCCTCTATTTATTTATATATAGACTTATATGGTAAGATATATATTTACGATTATATATCTAGATCTATTTTGACTAGATATTGATATCATTGATCTTGATATAGAGATTTAGATCTTGAACTCCGATCTATGTTGTGGAGATGCTTGAATTTTTGGAATTTGTTTTGGGAAAATGTCCATCAATGATTTAAGGTTGGAGATCTAAATCTCATTCACATATTCAAGGATTTTATATGTATATAAAAAATTGTATATTCAATATAATCCAATAGAAATTGATTTTCTTGAATTGGTTTTATCAGATTGACCAGTTGATTTATCGAACCTTTGGTGAGATAGGTGATTAATTGTGGAATTAATCAAGTGACCAAGGGTATTCCCTATTAAATAATTAATTTTAGGAAATTTATTATAAGAGATATGGGTAGTAATCTAGAGAAATAATCAGGGGATTTATTAAGAGATATTGAAATGGTTAAGTTTAGATAATTAAATATGGATTAATTATGTGCCATTGATACAATGATCTAGATAATTAAATGTTGGATTATGTATGGAAAGTGTAGACTATAATGATATAATTAATTTTGGAAATTTAATTTTTGAATATGAGTTGTCATATTAATTAATTAATCGATGAATTAATTAGTGGTTTGAAGAACTTAGTTAACTTTTTAGTTAACTAATGGAATAAATGTGTTTAACTTATTATTGAATTAGTACTGGGATTGGGGTGGATAATGAATTGGTAAATTAATTATGAGATAAATAATGGGAATATGGTCATTCTAAATTCAGATGAACAAATGGTAACACGATCATCATATTTATGAGTAAATATATGGGTAACATAGTCATTATAAATTGAGAAGTATACATGGTAACATGGTCATTATATATATTTGTGACGATAATGGGAACATGTTTATTTTATTGAGGATTAATCATGGTAACATAGTCATCATACTCACATTTGTGATATTTTTATCTTTAGAAATGTTTCATTTAAAAGAGAAAGTAACAAATGGAAACAATGGAACTTTGAGTTATGACCTCTCACGAGAATATTCAACTCCATCTTGAGTCAAATTAAGTACTGAGATATCAAAACACATTATGTATTTAAAGATTCAATAAAAGATTTTAATATATGGTATTACCTAGGATACACAATGGGCTCTAATATGAGATGAAGTTAGTATTGAGGTTTGGGTATCCTTTGAAACCATAGAGTAAATGTAGTTAAATAAGAATAAATTTTAATGTAATAACTGGTAATTAATGCATTATGATTATTTATTATTGAACTGGATACTCTATCCTATGATGGTAATTGCATTAGACACCTTAGGTGGTGTCCAACTGAGTTTTAGTCACACCCTATTCAAGCTTCTTAATTGGTACCCTAATAGATTATGTTGTTGCAGGACAGAATAAGGGAAAAGGCCCTAGGATGGGTGGATGATTGGGGATGGAGGTTGGAGGATGGAACCTAACATGGTTTTGGACCCTCTTGAGGAGTTATAGTGTCTTTATTTTAAGTTGTGTTATATACAATAGAAACTTATATTAACATAGCTTGTTTTCCCTTTTTGTTGGGTACTGTTTTCATGTTTGATTATCACATGACTTGAGTATTTTTTTGTTTATATATGCTTCCATGTTTGTTTGTTTATTTCCACTGGTGTTTTACTATGATAAATGAGGGTATAGTCTTCCCATGAATTACTTACCCGGACACCATTGCTAGTTGGAAGCATCTAGCATATGGGGAGGTGTTCATGATGTCATGTATAGAACTAGCTCAGGCACCACCACGTGGCACCCGGGTCGGGACATTTAAAGTCCTATCAGAGGTCCAATTTAATTTATTCTTCCTTTGTATTACTATTTTGGGGAAGGTAGGCAAGAGACTAATAAGATTTGGGGATTTTTAATGAGGTTGTGTGTGGGAGTTGCAAACCCATGTACAGAGGATAAACCCGAGTACTCAGGGTGGGGTTGAAGTTATTGTTGTCTTCTGTTACAAAGGAATATTATTTCACCTTGGGTGTCGCAAATTATGGTGTGTTGTGATTATTATTTCTAATAATTTTTTGTATTGATTTTTTTCCTAGAATGGAACTTGACTTGAGTCTTCATGCATCATTATAGGCACTCATGGTTATTGTGACATGCATCATTTAGGCGTGAACATGAAAAAAAGGTTATGGGAAAGTTATAAAACATGAGATATTTTCCTTGTTCAAGAGATTAATATGAAAAAATGGTGTCTATAATGAATTGAGTTGGATTTCAAGATGACAAAAAATGATAATAATTGTGTGTCTAAATGGGAAACATGATTATGATTGTGTGTTTACCTTGTTAACAAAAACCTAATAGTATGATGGTTAATGGTAGTGATAGTGCCCAGTTTTGACCATGTAGAGTGATTTTGGGGAAAAGATGTGTTGTGACATGTTTTAATTATTTCCTCTTATGATATTGTCCTAATATTGTGTTATGAGACATGAGATTAGTGTTGGGATTTATAGAGAGTATGACTCCATGATGCTTTTTTAGTGGAGGAATGAATAACTTCTTTAGGAATGGTTTTCCAGTTAGGGAACATGAGGCACCAATCATGACAGTTGAAGATTAAGGTGTGTATCTTTGATATAACTTTGATTGCTTCATGCAATTCCTAGAAAGATACACAGGATGAGTTGTGAAAGGTATGTCTGAGTTGACTAGGGAGTTTCAGTTGTAGCACCCTAAAACTTTTACTAGAGATAGTGTACCTGATGGTGTTGAATTCTAGGTTGAGTCAATAGAGAAAATACTTGGCCTTTTGGAGACTCGGAATGATATGAGGGTCATGTTATCCACATATATGCTATGGGTATATGTGAATCACTATTGGGACATTTAGGTGCGAACTAGAAAGAGCAACGGTATGTTATGGAAGGACTACTTGGAGTGGTTCTTGGAAAAAATTTATCTACAGACTCCGAGAAAATATAAAGATACTGAGTTCATGAATCTGACACAAGGGAGAATGTTTGTGATAGACTAATCTAGATGCTATAGAGATCTACAATTCTTCATTCTAACATCATCAGGAGATGAAGAAGCGACAACAAGACATTTCCCGGATGTACTTAAGTGTGAGATTAAGACCCAGGTAAATATCGTTAGGACAAAAAAGTTTATGGATATGATGGATCAGGCTCTAATAGTTTAATGGAACCAAAAGTATGATTATAGGTCATTCTATGTTTTTGTTATATAATGTCCAGTAGGTGAATCTTCTGAGAGCAAGATGCGATGTTATTATAACTTTATCCAAGGCAGTGGGAAGCAGAGTAAGCGGACGAGAGGTTCGGTTGGACCAGACCTTAATGGAGTGATGTATCATCCATGTGGTAGGTTGGGACAATATCATCATTATAGTTCCCGACCACCATTGTAGTGTCGATCTTGAAGAAATATGGGACAACTATAGGAATTTTTCAGGTCATAGTGATAGGCCGATACAGACAGAGAAGCTGAGTAGAGTCAAATTGTGGGAAGGGGGTATTCTATACCATATTCTTCTTGAAGTTTTGTTTATACTAGCTGAGGTGATAGAGGTAGTTTCCATTGTTCTTCTTGGTAGAAGAGTCCGCATCAGCAGAGTTGTGTTACTCAGGGGAATCAGAAAACATCACAGAGTTGAGGGTAAGCAGAGTTACATGCAGTACCACCTACACTTGTGGATACTGAGGCAGGACCATAGATTTTGAGAGTTTCTATTATAGTAGCTTCTAATTTATCCATTTCCTTGTTTGTTAATTGTTCCTATCATTGCCTTAAATCATTAAAATTTGTTGAAGATCCAAACCAGAAAGTGGAGTTTGTGAGTGAGGTAATGACTATAGATACACCGTTGGGAGTGAAGCCTAGAGATATATGTCTATGCATGGGATGTCCACTAGATATCAGGGAATATCATTCCTTATGGGATCTATATGTTCTTGATATGATGGGATTCTACTTGATTATGGGTATGGACTGGCTAGTCGAATACTGATCCAACATCGAATGTTACCATAGGAGAGTGACCTTTGTGTTTCATAAGGGTGACCAGTATTTTCATCATCGAGAGTTAAATTTCTGGGAAGGCCAAGTTGGGATAATTACTCGGCAACTGGGAGAGATCACATCCCATGTTTCTTGAATTTTTTGGATGATCGGGTTGTTGGGAAAGGCATCCTTCCACTAGTATGGGAATTATTCTAGGTTGTCTTTCTTAAAGACTTATTAGGGATACCACTGGAGAGAGATGTGGAATTCACTATCGAGATCATGTTGGGGGGCTGATCCAATATCTATTCCCCCATACAAAATATCCCTGACATAGCTTCTAGATCTTGACACTCAGTTAGAGGAGTTGATGTATAATTGATTTATCAGTCCAAGTAAGTCACCATGTGTATCAACTATTTTTCTCTTAAAGAAGACTAGCTGGATTTTATGTTTGTGTGTCATTTAGAAAAAGTAAAAAAAATGATTTTGATGAACTGATATCCTCTTCCACGTATCAATGATCTGTTTGACCAGTTTAAGAGAGCCTACATATTCTCAAAAATTGAATTGAGATCATGGTACCATTAGTTGAGAGTACGAACTTATAATATATCGAGGATTGCTTTCAGAATAAGGTATACCTTTTATGAGTTTGTGGTAATGATGTTTAGGTAGATAACTTCACGGGAATTATTTATTGATTTTATGAAAAGGATACGTCATTTGTATCTAGTTCAATTTGTGGATGAATTTTTACTGTACTCCCAGACTCAAGAAGATCATGCCCAACATTCTAAAATCATCTTCGGTACACTGAGGGAGCATCAGTTATACACCATTATATCAAAGTGTCAGTTTTGGATTGACCAGTTACACTTCTTGTGGCTCACCATCTTGGAGGAAGGTGTGTTAGTATACACATAGAAGGTTCAGGTAGTGTTTTCTTTATAGCATCCCAAAAATGTTATTGGTACCCATATTTTCTTGGGATTAGATGGATATTATAATAGATTCCCCCAAGAATTTTTTTTATTTGGTAGTGCCGCTCTCAGTCATGACTAAAAAGGTACTATTGTTTGAAAAGTTATTGGAAAATGAGAAATATTTTCAGGAGTTGATGATGCACATAACTTAAGAACCAATTTTTATCATACCCAAGTCATGTCAGGAGTATACGATTTATTATGACTCTTATAAGATTGGACATGGAGCTATGCTAATGCATGGATATTGAGTTGTGCCATATGGGTCTTAGTAGTTGAGGCCTCAAGAATGGAATTACCCTACGCATAACCTCAAGGTGGTAGTGGTGGGGTATTCTCTTTTTTGTTGGAGACATTATATTTTTGATGAAAAATTTATAGTCTATAAAGATCATAAGAGCTTTAAGTATATATTGTCACAGCATGATTTGAATCTTCAGCAATAGAGATGGGTTGGGTATATCCATTCTTTATATTTTGAACTGGCATATAGGCCCGAGAAGTGAAATAGCGTGGTTGATTAATTGAGTAAGAAAACTCAAACTCTGATGGTATAGGAGTCGAGTGCATAGTGTAATATGATGATCTTGCTTGCTAAATTTCATGTGGTGGTTCACAAGAGTTAGAAGTAGATGACACTGGTTTTAGTTGCAGGGGAGTCTACACTTTTGAGAAGGTTTAGGGTTGGGAATTATTAGGATTTGAAGGTATTATCCTTGAGAGAATGATTTTAAGGTGGTGAGATATCTTCATACTGGTTGATATATGAATATGAGATCATCTATGTGAGGAATAGAGTTGTTATTCCTATGACCATGTGAGAGGATATCATGTAGGAATTTAATTCCTTATAGTGGACGGTGCATCCAGGAGTGACCAAAATGTACTTTGATCTATGTTGAGAGTTTTGGTGGCCATACAAGAAAAATGTGATATCATGGTTTGTGACAAGATGATTCACAAATCAGTAGGTGAAGGTGGAGCATCAACAACCTAGAGGTTTACTGCATCAATTTCTTATTCCAGAACGGAAGTGGGATGACATGCCCATGATGTTTTTTGTGGGTATCTCGAATACGCTTAGGATGAATGAAAGTATCTGGGTCATTGTGGATCAACTAAAAAAGGTATCACATTTCTTTCCTACAAGTGAAAACTTTATAGTAGAATAGGTGGGAGAATTGTATGTTCGGAAGATAGTTAGTATGCATGGAGTGCCACTGAATATAGTTTCAGACAATGATTCATTATTTACTCCATGCTTCTGGAAGGGCTTTCAAAAATCTCTTGGAACCACAGTAATATTGAGTATGACTTTCCACTCAGAGAGAGATGGGTAGTCAAAACGTACTATAATAGTTCTTGAGGATATTCTATGGGAATGTGTACATGACTTAGGTGGATCTTGGGAAAAGAAATTGGATTTACTGGTGTTCACCTATAACAATAGTTATCAGGAAACTATTCAGATGGAACCATATGGGACTCTATATAGTAGGCCATGTAGATCAGCGCTATACTGGATAGAGGATGCTGACTCGGAGTAGTTGGGACAGAGTATCATTCAGAAGACATTGGATTAGGTACAATAGATTTAGAAAAACATGGTTATGACTCAGAGTAGATAAAAGTCATATGCTTACAGATGGAGATGACCACTAGAGTGTATAGAAGGTGATCATGTATTCCTTTGGGTGTCACCTAGGTTTTGTCACCATAAGATATAGAGGTATAGAAATTTGGAATCCATGTTATTTTGGGACCTTTTGAGACAGTGGAGAGAATCGGTCATGTGTCATTCCGATTGGAACATCCACAAAGAAATAGTGTTATGCATGATGTTTTCCATGTATCAAAACGTTGGCAACATCACCATGACCCTTCTCATGTGATAGATGTGGATGAGGTTGACATTGAGATAGATATGTCAATTGAGGAAAATTTGATACATGTGATGGATCGTAGTGAGAATGTGTGGTGGGGAAATATTATGTCGGTAGTACGTGTGTTATGGAAACATGGACATGTACAAGATGAAACATGGGAAAGAGAAGATGATATGAGGTCTAAATGGCCTAATATTGTTTTCATAGAATCTTATAAGGTTTTGGAAGTGAAGTTAGAGGAAAATCTATTATATGATAGGGGAGATTATAAGATCTATACCATTTCTAGAATTATCTTAGGTGTGATTTCAGGTATTTTTTTATTTATGTATCTTTTTTTGGAGTTGTGGCTTGGGGTGTGTTTGGAAAAAAAGACAATGAAAAATTTGGAGAATAGAGGTTGAGCATGGTGGGCACACAATTTGTATAAATCATGCACCTATCTAGGAGAAACAATGTGATCTCTGGTATTTTGAGGAAGTAGCTTCGGCATGATTAAAGAACGGTTTGTGAAACTGAGTGAGGTATCCAGGAGAAGTGCCTCTTGATGTTGTGGAAAATGCATGATTGGCAGACAGTTTTTATAACCGTGTAACTATCCTAGGCATGGGTTAATAGTGAGATCTGCAAATCTGGGATCTCACGCATTTTTAAATTTTAATGACCTATTTCACATGTTATGTGGACCAAACATAGGACCTTACATTCTTAATGCTAAAGGATGGTTCTCCCATTAACTTAAAAGGATTCCAAGGTCATAAGAACTCTGTTCTTCAAAATTGAAATCCCAAATCGAAGATCCTCTATCCTCTCGATAAGTGGATATCATCCCAATGTTTTTTGTTCATTCTCCTCTCTCTTCTTGAAATTTTGATGGAATATATCCTTTGTTTCTTTGGATATAACCCTATTTGGTGATATCTAGATATAAGATTATAGATCTAGATCTAGTTGGATTAGATCTTTATATCATTGATCATGATTTAGGGATTTAGATCGGAAACACTTTTGTATGTCGTTGATCTGCTCAGATTTTGGGAATTTCAATTGGGAGACATCCATTAATGAATTGAGTTTGGTGGTTTAGATATAATTCCTATAGTCATGGATTTGATTTGTATATAAATTTTTTTTATAATTTGATGCATCATTAAGTAATTGATTTTCTTTAATTGGGTTTATTAGATTAACCAATTGATTTATCGATTCATTGTTGAGATACCTGATTCATGGGGAAATAATCATGGGACTGAGGGGATGCCATATTTTACAATTAATTTGGGGAAATTGATTATAAGATATATGTGTAATAATCTAGATAATTAATAATGGTATTTATTATGATCTATTTAAACTACTAAGTTGAGATAATTAATTGTGGAATAATTATGTGTCGTTGATAATATGATCTAGATAATTAATAGTGGGATTAATGATTAAAAGTGGAGATTAGAATGAAATAAATAATTGTTTAAAATTAATTATGAAATATGAATTGGGATATTAATTAATTAATGGTTTGAGGAACTTCGTTAAGTTTTTAGTAAACTAATGGAATTGATGTGTTTAACTAAATATTGATTTAGTAATTTTATTAGGGAAGATAATAAATTGGTAAAATAATTATATGATAAAGAATGGGAACATGGTTATTGTAAATTGAGAAATTAAAATGGTAATAAAGACATCATACTTATGAGTATAGATAATGGGAGTATGGTTATTCTAATTTGGGAAGTATACATGGAAACAAGGTAATTATACTTATGAGTAAAGATAATGGAAACATGGTCATTATATTGAAGAGTAAGCATGGTAACATTTTCATCTTACTTATTTTTTTGATATTGGTGACTCTGGAGAAGTGGATTTTGAATGATAAATTAAAGAATAGGAATAATCGAACTCCGAGTTATGGATTCAAATGAGAATATTTGACTCTAGCATGAGTTGAATCAGGTACTGAGATATTATAGCACCCGGAATACTTCATGCTTCGATAAGAAGAATCTATTAAGATATTTTATTACCTAGGGAACACTTCTGTATTCAGTATGATATGAAGTTAGTAATGAGGTACGAGAATCCTTGGGAACCCTTGATTTTATATAGTTAGATTAGAATAAATGATAATGTAATAACTAGTTAATTATTCATTTTACTTGTTTCTTATAGAACTACATACACTATCTTTTAACTATAATGGTTTTAGACATCATTGGTGGTGGCCTACTAAGTTTTAATCAAATCCAATTATGGTTTCATGATCAATACCAAAATAGATTATATTATTGCAAGACTAGATAAGGGAAAAGGCCTAGGGATAGGTGGCTTCCTTGGGATGGAGCTTTGAAGATGGAACCAGACATGGTTTAGGACCCTCTTGGAGAGTCGTAGTGTCTTTTTTCAGTTGTGTTATAAAAAATTGATACTTATATTGGAATTTCATGTTTTCCATTTCATATGAGTATTGTTTTCTTATTTGATTATTGTTTGACTTGAGTATTGTTCTTGTTATGAATGCTTCTACGTTTGTTTATTTATTTCCAATGGTGTTTTACTATGATAAATGAGGGAATATAATCCTCATGAATAACTTATGAGACCCTCATTGTTAGTTATAAGCCTCTATAATACGGGGAATCATGTTTGAGGTCATGTGGTGAACCCGATTGAGGTATCGCCACATGCCACTCGAGCCAGGATGTTACAATTTTCTCGAATGATAATTGATTTTGTTGTGAGAATCCTTTATTAGTTTCAGCAATCTTCTCTCTCTCATGTTCAATTTCTTATGTATAAATATTTACTTTAAACTTTTATGATTGGTATATATTTAAAATTTTGATCCATTTAAATGATATCTCTAAATTTTTAGTGGGAAAACCACAACTACTAATTCTAAATCACATGTGGGATAATTTAACTCCAGGGGATTCATTCCTAGTGAAGCATAAGAAATTACCTGATCATTAAACATCAGAACACAACAAAGTCCCTTCAAATAAGCATCATGATAGATGAAAAACGCTCCATTTCTAGATTCTATGGCCAAAACAGAAGTATTCACAAATATTTTTTTAGTTCATGAAAACATAAATCCCATTCTTCAATCAATATAAATTTGAACCCTTTTCCTGATAACATAGTTAGTGTTATAGATAGCCTTTCAATTATTTTAACAACTAGTCATTAATATCCAAATAATCCATGAAAACTATGAATCATAGAAATATTTTTATGTCTTGGCCATTAATCAATCACTATTGTTTTAGTAGGATCAACTTTTATGCCATTCTTATTTTCAACTCTACCAAGAAAAGAAATCGATTGTAACCAAAAATCACATTTTCTAAATTTCCCATATAACATCATTTCATTTATGGTTTGAAGAAAAAATATTTAATGTGTTTCATGATCATCATAACTATTTGGATAATCCAAATTTTCATCAATAAAATCAATAAAAAACTTATTTAAATTTTAGGGAAGATCATGTTAATAAGATCCATTAAAAGAATATGATCATTTATCAAACCAAAGGGAATAACTAAAAACACGTAATGACCATATATACCTGGGAACACTATTTTTGTTATTTCATCATCCTCCACCTTGAGTGAATGGAAGTAGGTTCTCAATTCAGTCTTGAAAACATACTCAGATCCTTGATGCTTATCAAACAAGTCATCAATATCAAGAAATCGATAATTATTCTTAATAGTGTTGTTATTAAATTCTTAATAATAAATTAAAAATCCTTATAGAACCATTTTTTATTTTTAACAAAAAAATAAGAGCACCCTATAGTTAAGTAATCAGATGAATAAAAAATTTCACTAGAAACTATTTAATCTTATTTTCAAATTCTATATGTTTATTTAGATCCATTTGGTAATAGGGATTTGAAATAGGTTTAGCATCATGGAATAAATAAAGAGTAAACTCAACCTCCCTATCAGGTATAATATGAGGTAACTCATAGTAAATACATCTAAATACTCATTTACCACTAGAAAATCATTAATCTAAATCGTTACCTTATGTCTAACAATATGTGCAAGATAACATTCATTTCATTCTTTTAGCATTTTCTCATTTTCTAGACATGATTTAAATTGTATTGGTTCATTTTTTTATATAAATATAAACATTGTCCGGAAAACTACTTATTTAACTCTATCCTCAATCTTAGCATCATAAACAGAAATCTAATTCGTACCCAGAATATCATCAAATTATACAATGTTTGAAACAAAATCTTTCCACATACATCAAGAGTATGATTCTTATAATTTTTTTTGCCTTAAAATTTCCCCTAGTTGTTTTTACCTTCTGGTCAAGCTTCATTTGTTGAGGTGAAATTTTAAATTTAACATTAAATTTCTTGGATAAAAAAGAATGTGTAGACCCTAAATCAAACAAGACATTAGAAAAAATCCTAGTAGAAAAAAAATATACATGATTACACTTCATTGAACTTACCAACTTCATCAAAACTTGTTGTAATGGATTCCACCACACCTTTCTACTTATAGTTTTTCTACTTTCTATTATTTTGGTTTCTCTTCATACACCCTTTTTAATTATTACCCTTCTCAATAAAGATAAAAAATTTTATTTTATATATATCAGAATTGTTTTTACCACTACTATGATCTTTTTAATTGAAAATATGAACAACATGTCAAAACATACCACACTAGAAATACTTAACATATTTTAAAAGGATTTACCCAGTGTGTTTTTACCACAATTTTCACAAACTGAAAACATAATTTTCATACCATAAAAATTATTTGATGTATTCTTTCTTCTTACCTTAAACCTAAATCTCTATTTTTCTAGTGTTAAATGTATCCGTAATCATAAAAAAACTCCACATCCAACTTCTCCACACAATAAACAAGTTTTTCATAAATTTTTAATTAAGAAGAAGGAAATTCCCCCCAATTTTTTGACTTCGATCCTGAGTAAAAGGAATGATTTTACTATCATGATCCTTGATAACATTGGGACCATAATCATCTAATAAAGTGAACATTTCTTCTTATTCATCCATTGAATCATCCTCCTATCTCAATTTGAAGAATTATTTCTATCCTAACTCAAGTCAACTTTGGAAAATATATCTTTAAGAAAATATTTTTTAATCCATCCCATTCAAAAGCATCAATCTACTCATTATCCCAGATATTCCTCACCTTTGACCACCACATGATATCTTCACCTCTAAAATGATAAGTACAAAGACTAACCTTTTACTGGTCTGAACACCTCATTATATTGAAAATATTTTTAGTGGTTTAAACCACCCTTACGATTCCACTAGGTCATAATACCCACTAAATAATAGAGGGTGTTACCTTATAAAATGTTCCAAAAATGACATATTACTATGTGGTTGATCAATATGATATTTTTCTCAGATCACACCACCATTTATAGGCTACTTAAACTTGACCATTACTATCACAAATTGCTTAGTTCTAATTGCCACCATTCTAGGTTGCAGATTCAAAAGGATTTTATCCTCTTGGTTCCTTATTAATTTAGCTTCCCAATTTCATATGCGTGAAACCATTCTGAAAAAACATATCTTAAAATATGTAATATGTTAATATTTGAATTATATATAATTTCAATTTAATCATAAAGTAAAAACATTTATGATTATTTTGTTCACATTTTCCTGACACCTAACTTTTTCTAAACCTTTCCCTAAAGGCAACTATAAGGACATGACCTTAGACATTACATAATATAGTTAATTTAAATAGAATTAACTTCCATAAATTCCCAAATATATTTTAGGATTTGTTTTTATGTAATTAGGTCATAAATATATACATAGAAACTTAAATATTACAGAGTTGACACTTATACTCAATGTCTATTTGTTCACAATATTAAACTCAAAAAACATTATTTATTTCCATAACAAAACTTCAAAGCATTCAAATTGAATTACTCTCTTTAGTTAACCATGAAAAAACCATGTGAAAAACATCTTAAAACATGGTATGAGAACAAAAAGCTTAGTAAGGGTCCTAAAAGAATGAAAGAACTGGTTAGTCTAAGAATGGATATTTTTTCACAAAGTTATAACATTTACACATAATTCATAATCCCTTTTTCTTACCTTAAGAAATAATAGGATTCATGTAAAACCATAAAAATATTTTATAAATACTAAATTTAAATTATGTAATAATTTTAATATCACTCTTACATATAAATAAGCTCTCCCCAAAACACATGGAGTAACCATCCTAATTACGATTGGAATAACAATCACAGTATATTCCCATATTATATTAGGGGAAACCAAACCTGTTAACTCCATCCTTTTACCAAATGCATTGTTTATCTCTAACAAGATAACCCACCCTTAGATTTTAATGAAACCACCCAGGATCATAACAATTCTGAAGAACCATAACATGATCATAACACATAAATCATGAAAAAAAGAAACATTATTGGGGAAACCAAATTTATAATTTTGAAATTACATTTTATTTTTAGTAAGCGTTAAAATTTCAAAAGAAAATTTTAATTTAAAATAAAAGTTAATACTTTTAAAAGAAAACATTAACAAAATGAGGCATCTTGAAAGAGTTAATATCCATATATTCATGTAAATAATACTTCTCTAAAAAAGGGTTTTAACATGAAAAGAAGGACACATACCTTATTTAGGAATGCATTCTAATCTTGTAATAAATGTTTTGGATAGTAAATTAGATTCAATAATTAATTAATTAATAACCTTTTCCAAATATATTTTATTTTCAACCATTTTATTATTTTCATTTATATCAATTTCTTTGAGTTATAATGTTCAATTTTGTTGTTCTAGGACTGTTCATTTCATGGACTATTTGTCGATTCCCCTCAGAATAATTATTGCAGTTCATGTCAAATGGAAGAAAAAATGCAGATATAGAATAAAATGGTATTAATAATTTTTAAATGTTTTAAATGATCTCATATATAATTTTTTCTTTATATTTGGATGATTCATTAGATAAAACAATAATGATGAATGTTTGGTTTGCTTTTTGGGTATTTTTCTAACCATCACAAACTAGATTTATTTTATTTAATTATTACTTATATTAATTAGTCCCATAACATTAAACAAGTTATAATATAATTATTAAAATTTCTTTTAAGCATAATAATGGTTTTAGGACTATTCTTGAAGTAAGTAAAGGATAATAAAAACTCATCATCCATAAAGGAGGTGAATCGACATGTCACAGATGATGTTTACATTTTTTGGAATAAGTGGAGAAGAGAAGAGGTTTGATGATGGATATTATATTTACCAAAAAAATACATTATATGTGTAATAATAGAGTTATAATGTCACTTTTGATAGGTTATTTGAGGATAAGGTTGAAATAAAGGAAGAAATAAATAATTTAAAATATAACAAATGGAGGATTTTACCTCTTGACTGTTGTCAACTTGAGAA
Source organism: Viscum album (assembly GCA_963277665.1). Taxonomy (NCBI): domain Eukaryota; kingdom Viridiplantae; phylum Streptophyta; class Magnoliopsida; order Santalales; family Viscaceae; genus Viscum; species Viscum album. Next base: position 1,160,814,447 of record OY728153.1, on the reverse strand, counting down.
CCTCATTAAGGTAGTTAATTTTCATCTTTTGGGGCTACCAATAGTTATTGGACATGGGGGAGAGGATTGGGAATGAAAATGGGTATAATTTAGACAATATAAAAGTCTTTTGAGGCATGAGGAGAAGGGGTGGTTAGGGTTTCTATTTACAGGGAGAGGGGAGGGGTGTTTTTGATTTATTTTATTCATTTGTCTATTTTTTCCTCATGTCTATAAATAGTTTTTATTATAGTGACTAAATATTCTATCCAATTTATGTGAGTTAGAAATAATGGTTTCTTACCTCATAAATACATCATCCATGAATCAATAATTCATTTATTAAGTTATAACTTAAATTATATTATTTTATTATTCACTAAATATTCAACTATTTTAGAAAATACCAAAAAAGAAACCTAACCATTATTTATATGTAGAATTAAAAAAGTTCTCCATTATTTTAAAATAATTTTTTAAATATGCGCAATTTATTTTTTAATTAAAGCCGTCATTTATTCGGAAAATATCAATTTTAATATTATAAAGAATTTTATGACACTTTGAAAAATAAAAAAGTCCTCTTAAATATATCTTATAAATAAAATGAAACAAAATATTAATTTATGAATTTTTTTAATAAAATAAATTTTTCTTTTAAATATTTATTTAAATTATTTAATTTTAAATAAACTTTTACATTTTATAACAAATCCAACACATAATTTATTATTTTTAGAACATTTATTTACACATAAAATGATATAAATATGTTATATTTTCACTTATAATTTATTTTAAATTTTTATACCTTCATAGGTGAGGTTACTATTATATTAGTATATATTAATTATTCTTTATAAATACCACTTATTTTATAATACATTTGTAATGATTTTTTTATTTTAATTCGAAAATGAAAACAAATTATTCTATATGTACCTAGGTTTTTACAGAAAATGACAAGAAGATAAAAAAATTATTTAATAAATCAATATAGAAAAATAAAAACATTTTTACAAATGTTTTCAAAAAATACGGATATAAAATTGAAATATTACTAACACAGTAGAAAAACCAGTCTGTTATCCTTAAAAACATGACTACGGAATATTGAGTACATAAATAGTGAAAAATGAAATAAAAATTATAATAAATAAAATTAATATAGTATAAGAAAATAGATTTGTTTTATGATAAAAATATTATATAATTCCACCATTGGATACTTAAAGAAATAAAATCATGATTAATGATTAGATTCAGAAATAAAACCTTACCATTTTGGTCACATTTGAATCATCACCACCATGAAATAAATAACATCAATTGAAGCATTAAATACCATGCATATAAATATATTCATGTTATAACATATCAATGGGGAAGTAGATACACATAATAAAAATAAATAGGTGCATAATACCATATACATCTCAATGGAGTGAAAAATGAGGCAAAATCACTTACAAGGATCATAGAGTTGAAGTTAGAATTAATAAATCAGTATAATATGACTATCAAATATAAATAAAAAAAATTAAATTTAATAAAAAGTTATAAAAAGACATTATACATATAATATTTTAATATCAATGACAATTAAGAATTATTGTAACCTATTGAAAAAAATTATGTTATGAAACCCCTTACCATATGGTAACCTTCAATTGAAATCCCCTTAGATTAAGTCATTAGAATTCAAAATTGAAATAACATCATGTATAAAGGATTCATGATATAAAATTTTAAATTATTAAATATACACCATATATAAGTTATTTGGTGAAAAATATTAAAATATGACTCAATGGATGAAAATTGAAATGAAATTTCATACAGTAGGGTCGATTCACCATACAAGTTCTTTATTTTCCAGAATAATTAAATTAAGTTAATTATTAACATTCCTAAAAATTATTTTACTTTTTATTAATACTATTATTTTATTTAATAACCTGATATATTTAATTACTTAATCCATTATGTTTATATCGATTTTTAGTGAAATTTAGTTTATACATCCGAAATGTCTTCAAAATTTTGACATTAGTAAATGAAGACATTTGTCCATAATATATAAAATTTTTATAACGTAATAAGTAACATTTTTATACTTCAATTATAAGATTAAAACATATAATAATATATGTTTATGAAAAATGATCTATATTATAATCATGGAGAAGTTTATTTGTACGCATGCATGAGTAAAATTTCCATTTTTCAACATTCATGATGAGAAGAACATAAGTATTAAATTATATTTAAATAATTATAATTAAAACGTAAATATTTTACTATAAATTTATATATACTAGTCATATTATGTGGTTATGAAAAATGAATCACATTACTTCTTGGAAGTAGTAATCCACATGTACACATGAATGATGTTATCATTATTAAATGATGGAAAAGTAAATAAATTATAAGAGATATTATTTTTATATATTTATAAATATTTCATTAATTTAATGTATATATAGTTAATATATCATTAAATTTATCCATGAGTTGTAGTTATGGAAAACTAATAACATCGGCTCATGAGGAAGTATTCCACTATATGCACGAATGATAATTTCATTTCCCATTTGATGGAAGAGGTGATGAATATATGGTAACAATTAACATAAAAATAAATGTATATGTTATATAATAATTTTCCATATCATCATTGTAACAACCCGAGATTTTATGAAAAATATTCTTTTTTATTTCACTAATGTCTTGTGTTGTACGCTACACCAAAAGGAGCTTGCACAACACACATCCTTGACTTGCCTTGCATTACACGCAATCGCGACCTTCCTCGATAGCGTGTGTAGTACGCAATACCGAGTTTCACTAAACAACGATATGCTATAAAAATATTATTAAAACTAGCCGTTATGAATAGTAATAACCACTTTTTGAAATCCAGTAAATCTTATTTTTCAAAATGAACTTTATTTTTGGATTCGGAGTATCGAATTTAGCCTAAGGTGAAATTTTGGTACTTTTCGGATAACTTTCATATTCTGATGAATAGTGAAAATTACTAAATTATAATTAAAAAACAACTTTTTTAATCGAAATAATTAATAGTGATAAATTATTAATTTGAGTGGTTTTAAAGTATATTTAGAATATATTTTTACAATTTAATACAATGTTGGTCATTGGATGTAATTTCACATTTAAACTAGACATAAACAAGTGTCAATCTTTTGATAGATATTGTTTCTTAAAAACACGCTATTTGTTTTAATAGCGGGATTTAATTATAAAATTAATTAATGCAACTTTTATGTTATGAATTTGGTAAAATAGACTTCATTTTTGAATTCGGAATATGAAATATAGCTTGGGATGAAATTTTGGCATTGTTCTGAAAAACATCAATTTTTGATGAATAGTGAAACTACTAAGTGGTAGGTTAAAAACTGAATTTTGCATAAAACTTAATTTTACCGCTTCTGTGAATGGAATTTCAAAAATCCGAGAGACACGGTTAATATCAAGGACTAAAATGTGGTTCAATGAGATGAAAATAATTTTTTGGTGAATAGTAACTTTTTACTTTTTTTTACCACGGTTAATAGTAAATAGGGTAACCAAGGGTAAATATGATATTAATATTACCCTAACACATGTCCTAATTCTATTGGACAAGTGTAATTCGACCAAAAACAAACTTAGGAATAAAATATGACCATTTAGGCCCACTTGGATTAGATTAGGACATTTATTATTAATTTATTTAAAGAAGGGTTAAAATAGTTAAAATCAAAGTTTAATAAGTAAATCATTTTTAATATGGGGTTATACATAAGATAAATTCGACTATAAATATTCATTAGAAAGCTAAAAAGAGTTTCTACATGATGGTATTTTATTTGTAATTTTTAAACAGCAAATAATTTAATTTATTTATGACACAACGATGATGCAGTAATTATCTTATTAATGAAATATTGACATAATTGATGTTATAAACACCAAAATAAATGTAATTTGAAAATTTTTATGAATTACACTAATTTTCTAGGTTACTATGATATATTAATGTTGATTCAATCAACTTGGTTCGAATAATTAATTCTGTTATGACTTTCACAAAAATCATATATCAAATAGTGTCAAAATTGACACAAAATAGTTTTTAAATAAAATATTATATTATTAATTGTTATTTTATTCCTAAAAATCTAAGGTTCTGCCAAATGACTTAGATAAGGATATATATATTAATAATAAACAATTTGGGGTTCGTTTGACATGTTATAGTAAGTGTATTAACCATATAGTGAAAGAAAACAAAAAGACACAGTAAATGTTAAATTATTTAACTTAGAGTTAAATCTAATTGATAAGGTTAAAATAATATCCTAAACTTGTCTAAATTCTATTGGTTGATAGGATTTCGACCCATCCCCACTTTAGCTTCGAAATAAGACCCTTTGGAACCATTATAAACCGATTTTGACTTTAATATAAAATAATATTTTGAGATATTCCTAAGGTGCCCCTCTCCTCCCCTATAAAAGGACACCTCCTCCCCCTCCTCCTCACACCAATTTGAGCACTCAAGCTCGGCCAACCCCTGCCAAAATCTCTTCTCCACTTCCCTAGCAACATCCTAGAGGTTCTGGTCTTCCTCAAAGACCAATTTTAGTTCCCTAAGAGGAGGTCTCAAAGAGGCACTTCAAAGAAGAGGTAATTACCGTTACCAATTCTTTCATTTTTATTTCTTCTTCCACTTCTTCTTCTTAGGTTGTTTCATTATGAAGTAATAACATCAGTATCACTCATATACTGATATGTTATTATAAGTATGAAACAACCCTATTTCACCATCTATCCATCCTACGGAAAAAGAAATCACCGCGCGTGCGTACGTACGGAATACCGTCTCCACGCCGTGGTGTAATCTATTTTCCACCACCACCTTACATGGATGGGTATAATGGTGTAAAGAATAACTATAAATAGTTATTACAACATCATATTGATTCTGATATATTGTATAATCCACTCCAATTCAATTCAATATTTATAGAAATGATATCATCGCTCGTGCGTACGTACGGAATACCGTCTCCACGACGCGATGAGATTCATTCTCCATGTTAACCATTTAAGAATGATTATAATGTATATATAAGAAATAATAATGAAATATATGACATTATAAAGCTACTGGATTTATGTATATATATACATATGTAAGTCATCTACTTACTTATATTTCAAGACAATAAGGAAAGGAAAACAGCGTTCATGCGTACGTACGGACTACCGTCTCCATGAACGGTGTTTTTCATTTTATTTATCTACCTATTATATATATATATATACTGAATATATATGATATATAAATCATATTTTATATTCTGGAAGTAAGTAAATCATGATATAAGTAATAATGATGTCAAGAACAACAAGTCAAAACACCTACGATAAATGAAACGATTTTACCCAAAACGCTTCTTTAACATGGAATTTACAAAAGAACGGGTAATATAATGTCATAAGTGAACCATATATGATATCATAACAATGAATATGATTCTGGAATAAGTCAATAACATTATTTAAACCATTATACAGGATCTTCGGACACGAACAAAGCAAATCGGACCTAAGGTAAGGGAAATATCACAATCTCATTTTTATCCGAGATTGTTTATTCGTAAGTATTTTCTGGGGTGTATTTTATCATCCACATCCATGTTCCCTAAATATGTAATATTGTTTCCATCCACTTGCAATAGTTTAAATCCAATTTTACCCTTAGGTGAGTTTTTAGTAAAGAATATGAAAGGAATCTTTTGTCGTTTTTTTCCGTACGAGGTACTTTTTGACTTTTCCGACAAAAGTACGAAGAATGTTTTTTTTAACTTATACGGCACGAACGGATTTCTACTGTTTTACAAAGCCTTATTTTCATGAAGCTTCCTCTAAATGATTTCATGACTATTTTCAATAAAATCTCTTTCTTTTAAAATTGCATGATGTTTTGTGAAAAGAAATTTATTTTGAAGAAGAAAGGATATTTTCCTCAAGAATTCAATTCAAGTGTTTTATCAAAATTATTTTCCATATAAGATAATAAAGGGTTCTGTTTATATCCATATTTTTACATTGATTTGACTATGTTGTGATGGAATTATGTTTATGAATTCCTTTTTCTTATATGAATGGTTTTATGATGTCATGCTGTTTAAGAATCCCATTTTTATTACATGGGTTATGCGATGATGTATGATTTATGATTTTGTGGCACACATAAGAAAGGATTCATTAAGAGATGGGTGGGACCTATATCTCCCTCCAATGCATTGGGTAAAGATTTTATATCTCATGAGATAGACATGGCTGGAATGGTAGGTTATACCGGTTCAGTGAAACAGGACTGAAACGAGGATTACTCGATTCAGAAAGGGACTTTGTCCACTAAGATAGTCTTGGCAATGAGTCTTGACTAACAAGAAATGATTCTCTATGATTATGTGTGTATGCCACAAAGTTCCATGTTTTATGTTATGATTATTGTGATTACATTTCACTACCATGATTTATCCCATGTTATGAAATTATGCTCTCTTTTGCAGGTCATGATTTCCAAAATGTTACGTTCTTATGAATATGACGTGATTGATATTTCTTTTGTTTAACCTTACTGAGCATTTGAGCTCACCCTTTTATGTTTACTTTTCCCCAGGATATAAAGAAAGGTTTTATGTAAAAAAAAAGGAAGATCTTTATGGGAGATGTTGAAGATCTTTCACCACGATTAGAAGATTATAGTCCGAGTTTCCAAAGACACTAAACTATTACGGTCCTTGTGTGTGTGTTTTTGTAATGTACTAAGTATTCCGCAAAAGTAATGTAAAGTCCATGTACGTCAGGCTTCGGGTCTCTACAATCATGTTTTAATAATATTTTTATTAGGTGGATGAATAAATAAAATATAAATGCATGGTCGTTTCTGAAACTTTCGTCGGGGCGTGCATCATCTGTGGGGACACAAGGATCGTTGCCCGCACATTCCTGTTTTCCAAAGGTGGGAGACATTCATAACTTCTTTAGAGATTTTTTCTTCCTGATCAAAATGGGATGATGGGATGTCAGTCTCACTTTCCATGGATTCCTCCTCAAAATTCGGCGCCTAGTCTGGGTCTCACTTAAAGATTAAGTCATTGTTTGTGAAACTCTTCCTGGTGACATATATTTTTGGATGCCAGTTAATTATAGTTCCTTTCTGTGGACATTCAAGGGGTCATGTTAGGGAAGGAACCTTTAGTTAGGAGAGTAATCATATTGGGGCATTGCCGGAATGTATGGACGCAGAAACACTGGTATAAATGGATTTCCCTAATCAGAGGGCTTCTCGAGAGCACTAAAGCCCGAGGCATCCCACGACTAATGCATGGAATTATATTTTAGAGGAATGTATTTGATGTTTTACTGGGATTCCCATATTTATCACGGGGTATTATTTGAGGTTAACATCAAGTGGATACTGGTCGGCCAGATCGGGACACTGATGAGAGTGGATAATATGGGAACATCCCTATGAGGGAGGACCTTGAATATTTACAGGATGGATGGATCATAATGCTAAATGTGGATAGAACATAGATGGAATGTCCCAAAAATGGAATGTTTCACACTGTAAAGACTAATTTGGATGCCATAAAGGATGGATCAGAGTGGAGGATGGGTCCCTGGATAGGGGAAACCAAATTTTACCATTGGATTGGATTAACCCTCAAAGAGGATCCATATGTACAATGTGTAGAATAGAGAGATCAAATCCAATGTATATAGAATGTGTGGGGCATGGAATTGGGGTGTACACAAAGGAAAACAACTTCGGAGCATATTGAGGCTTATGGAAGGTTAGGAGACCATATAGATTCATGATTTCACTAGGTGGTGGCAGACCGAGTAAAGTTAGGATAGACATGGATGAAATGTTGAAGGATAGAATTAATGGGGAGGGGACTGAAAACTAGTGTGAAGGTGATAGTAATGGGCTTGAACCTCTAAGAGGTTTCCTAAGTATCCTTGTGGTGGGGACTCAAAGTCCACATAATTCAGGGATGGGGAAATAATTCACTTGAGGAGACGACTCATGAGATTGGACACAGGGATGGGGACCCAAATGAAATGGAACCAACTGGTTAAGGCATGATCTTCCTAAGACATAAAGTCTCAAGGGAGAGACCTCGATGGGACATGGAAGATGGTCTTGAACCTCAGGGAGGCTTCACTCATACCTTTATCAAAAAGGAAAAGGATAATAGTCCACATAGATTAGATGTGGGGCTTAGAATCGAGGTGTACACAAATGATAACAATCCAGAGATAAGTTGGGGATCACACATGGTTAGTAGCCTCTCACAAGAGGGGTACTCTTGGTTGTAAGATTATAGATTGAATGTGGGACTTTCACATGGTTAGCTGCCTGAGAACTAGTCTGAAACCACTAACGGTCATACCAATTATGTGGGTCCAAAAAAAGGGGACGCCAAATTTTACAAGTGTTTGGGGTTAAACCTCAGGGATGCTTCCTACATAGCCTATTTAAGATACAAGGATCAAAACCCACAATGTTTGAAAGCATAATGTTTATAATCATATGAGAGGAAGGGGGAATACAGTTCAACATCATGCAGGGTGAGGGTAAACTAACGTGTAGTAGTCGGGACAGACGGGTTATGGGCTTGAACGTCAGAGAGGCTTCCAACATACCTTGATCGAAAGTGGCACGGATCATAGTCCATGTAGTTCAATATTCAGGGGGTATGGGGGTTATACTCAAAGGTTTCCCAAAGATGATGTCATGGTTGATTCTTACTTTAAGCCCATGTGAGTCATTATTTTTGTGATAAATAAGAGGCATCAATACACTTGATGATCGTGTCACAAAATGGTTTTCCTCGGCAGATGATGTTGGGATTATGCATTGATCGTGGCCAAAAGAGGATACAAGGGCATAATCTGAGAGGGAAGATCGAGGAGGATATTCAGATGTACAAGAAGTATATGGTCTTCATACAATGACTACCCTATCATCTTGGGTTATGGATTACACAAAGACTTTCCGAGGTGATAATAGAGACAAAATGAAGATAGAGAGGGGGTTGAGAGGGCATTGGTGAACATCCCCTCTGTGGTCCTCTCAGGGATTGCCACTTACGTGGTGATCACAGTTTAACATCATGTGTCGAGGATATGGGATTGCTTGGAATTTAACATCCTACAGCCCAAAAAATCAGGATTCACTCCTCACCCCTATGACTAACATAACTAGCATGATTTAACCACCAGGGTAGGGTATGCACCAGGAATTCCATGGATCAATAGGGTGGTGGAGTGATCCTTTGAGGGGTCCACATTAGCCTGGCAATGCAAAGTATCAATAGTCATTAGCATGCATATGAGAAGAAGCACAAGGTAAGGAAACACCACATGAATCACTCCTCAGGGAACATTGAAATTAATTCGTACAAGACTAGAGGGCCTCAAAGGAGATGTATGCATATGACAAGGGTGTTGCATGTAATAGGGTCCTGTACATGGTGCCTTAGGGTAAGGAAAACATATGGAGCACATAAAAAGTGGTATATTAAATACTAAAGGATTGAATGTACGATGAGGGGATGCACTCAAGATTGAAAGTTTTCTTGCATGATGAGGGGTTTCACAAAAGTTGGAACCCTATGTGAAAGATTGGCATGACAGAATGGAAATATTTCGTGATAGAAGAATCTTTTTCCCATTATTGAATTTGAGTGAAAGGAATTGGGAGAGGTTAAATCCCTAGTGGTCCCACCTGAAGGTGGACCCCAAGGAGACCTATCTCTCAAGATCTAGAACCTTGAGGCAATGTTTTTTTCTGCGTTCATGGAAGGGGTCCTCTTTCGTGCATGAGAGTAGAGGTCATCTTTACGAATGGTACCCTATAATGAGGGGGAACATTTCAATTTATATTAGAAAATTTCAGTGGTAGCGCACAAGTTGGCATGCATTCAAGTGGCATTTGACGTCACATTTGGAGCATAAGATCTTGCATGTGGTATCTCTTCTTTCATGCTAGCTGAATTTCACCAGCACTTCTAACATGAACATTTTTCAGAAATTTGAAGTGAAAGAATCCATTTGATGCCTCATTGGGCTTGCAAGATCTTGTACATAATATCCAATCTTGTTCCCAAAGCATAAATCTTTCATACACTTCCCATAGGTGTCTTGTGATAGTCTGCTGATCCCAAATATACATTCATTTTTCTCAAAAAATGACAATTCATGTCCTCAACTGAAATTCGGTTCCAAAAAATCCCCCCCCAGAGAATCTGAGGAGAAAGGGTACCTGAAGGTTGGATTGTGTGGAAAACAATGAAAATTAGAATACTAGATTGTTAGTGCATGCTATAATTTCCATTTTGCGCACACTCCACTTCCACGCACGTGAGAGAGAAGGTATGCACCTATAAATATGGTGAGACAAGGAATCATACCATGAGTTTCTAGTGTGATAGGAAACATTGGTCTTGTATTTGTAAGATCCTCTTTTATGTGAGAAATATCTTGGATTCGGTCGACATCTTGCACACAATTGTGGGCTCTTTTACACCACTTCGAATCCTTGAGCACACCAGACTCAATAGGATTTTTCAATGAGAAAACCCTTCTTATGAGTAACAAAATTTCTTGCATTCCATAATGTTATTATTTCATGCAAGACTCTTTGTGAATTTTAGGACCTGCTGGAAAAGACAGTTGAATTGACCGATGCTGGGAGGGAAGCTGTTGTTGCTTCCAAAAGGGCTCAAATGACCACAAATCCTTATATTACACATGGGAGAAGGGTCATGTTTGATTATTAGATGCTTTTTGGTATGATGACACAAGCTTAAGAGGATAACTTTTTTAGTAACATTCTACTAATATGGAACTTTAGTATTTTGGAAGAGGTGATGATTCCAGTCTTCAATACTAACACGCCACGGTCAAGGGTAGCACACGATGATAGCCATCCACAGTAGAACAACACAAGAAATGATCACCCTTCCAGGGAATCACAGAACATGGTTTTTTATATCCTGAATCTAATGACCAGAACTATTGTGGGGAGTGATCCAGCTCATTAGGAATCTCCAACCCACTATGTGAGAACCTTTAGAAGTAGTATTACTAATGAGACCAACGGTTTGCAGGAATGAGACTTCAGGTCTAGGGGAAACATTACGAATTAATGGGAATGGTTGTACTAAGTACGCTAGACATGCTAGGATTTTAGGGTGGATCTTCATTTTATCGGTTTGTTTGAAGCTATGTGGACATCATAGTTCTATTTCTACCATCAGCAAGACATAGTTCTAGAGTTGTTCAGTCAGTGGTCCCCTACCCCAAACACTTTCCATATCCCCAATGGCGAAGTTGGAAATAGCCTTTGGGACATCCATTGAATTGTGGGAATTTCCTGAGAAAGGTACTAGTAGGATGAGTAACATCCAACAAATAATGTTTTGGGGGATAAGATGCACACCCCTATTTAGACATGGAATCTGTTAGAGCTGGACAAGAAGAATTTGAAAATTAAATACATCCTAAAGTACACATCCTTCCAAGATGGTTCGGTCTTTTTCTAACCCTGGAAGAGGTTGTAAAGATTCCAGGTCAAGGGAAGCAATTCTCGAACACATCCAGGAGGGGAAAGGGGGTCATATTAGATGGTCTTGGAGGCATGTGAGTACTAATCATGGGAATTCAACATAAATGAAATTTTGGACCTGAATGTATGATATGATGTATTTCTTGTTGCATTCATGAGTGAGTTTCCTCTTCGAGTAAGGGACATGAGTATGGGGGTCCATCCAGGGATGTTGGTGATGGATGGGATCATCAAAGCCAAGAACGAAGTCAATATGGGTGTGCTCGTGTTGTCAATATTTATGATATTTTGGTTGCATCTCAAGAGGAGGTATTCCTAAGAGAATATGCAGACCATTCAAGATTCTTCTTGGCAAGGTTGCAGCTCATTAAAGTTGGAATTACTTCCAAAATTTCATCTGACCTCCTGGTCATGGATTGTAGACGTCCCTTGTAAATATTGATTGAATTCAGCCCTTGATGCTCTATGAGGATGGGATCAAACTCATGATCAAAAACCATGAAAAGATAAACTTTAATATGTTTGGGACCCCAGCTAGCTAGATAATATATGACAGGTGAGGCCCATTAGAGTTTAGGGAATACTTTCAAAGAATTTGGGGTGGTGTGTTGGTAGCCCATATCGATGGGACAATCTTTGGAGATCCCAATGTGTTGACGAAGTTTTCCAGGAAATTCGGGTTCATGCGGTGGATTCCAAAGAAAGTGTTTATAGGGGTTCACAAAGTGAGACATCTCAAAATTCTCCACCAACTGTGGAACATGTTCATGACTACTAGTTTTTGTGAATTCATTACCTTTCCCCCAATAGATGTTAATGTCTTTCTATCAACGGAGTATGATGACCATTGGAAAGCAGCGTATTTGGAAGTGATTCTACATAAATGAATTTGACAGATCAAGGTGACCAGCGTGGAGCTTGGATGATGAGAGAGTATATGAATCACTAATGGGGGACTGATATTGGAGGCATGTCAGGTATCTAGGCCCACCCAAGATGGAAACTCTAAGTAAGGATCATCTCAAAGGGTAGTGGCAGATCTGCCTTCAAAATAAAGATGGTACTATGGTGGACCTCATGTACCAGCTTGGGAACATCTGGGAAAGTGGTTGAGATACCTCATGAAGCAGACCTATGATTCTATTTTCCCATCCTTATGGCCATCATCGATGATGTTGTGACAAACACTAAGTCCAAAATCCAAGTGGCATAAACTAATGCACACCGGACTCGACCTTAGAGATCTGGGGAATATTCAGGTGGTGGATAGGGTAGATATTCATCGTTTCAATGTGTATTTAATAGTTACAGATGTTTATGTATTCCATCGTTGGTGGTATATTGAACCGCATCTCGTAGTAAAAGGGATGCTCAGCCCGGAGCACGACCCCAAGAAAATGCCATACAAGGATGATGATGAGGATGAAGAATGAGAAGAAGGATATGGAGGAGGAGGAGGAGAATAATAAGAAGAAGCAGAAGAAGAATAGTGATAAGATGATGCCGATAGTGAGGGACCTGAAAGTGAGGTACATCAAGGGATAGTGTCCTCGCAGTGAATCCCATGAGAGAGGAGAAAAATTATCGGCTCTGGTGCAAAACTAGTCAAACAACTCAAGGTGAGTCTCAACACTTGTCTATAATAGTCATTCCCTTTTCATGATTACGATCCCCTAACCAAAACTTTACTTATTTAGGAACACATGGATGATGATAGCTATGTTGTTCCCCCTATAGGGGATGAAAATGTATCAATGGATGTGGAAGGGAATCCCCATGAATATTCACACGGAACCGAACAAGGCAGAGGACTGACAATGGTTGGAGTGGACGAAGCACTATCCACAATTGAATTTTTTAGTGACAAGCTATTAGGAGGGTCAGAAATGGAGACCTTATGGTCTTAGGGTATTCCCACCATTCAAAATGATACAACATCAATCATTGAATTAACAAGAACTAAGGGATCTCCTATGGTGGTAGCTCCTATCGTGACTCAGGCACTGGATACCACTACACTTGTCTCTTGTAATTTTCTACCTTCATAGGCTCACATATTTTATTGGGGAACTCAGTTAACCATGTTATAAATTCCAAATGTAGTGATCTCAAGATTGGAGGCTTAGAAATCTATCAATTCCATAACATCTATGGGGGATCTACCATATATTGCACAAGTTAATGCAGAACCAATCATTCACACTGGTTCATACCTAGAACCCAGTGAGCAAGGAGTTGCAATTGTGGGTGATGATACATAAAGGGTTGATATCTAGGCTGGCGAGTTTGTGTTTGTTGAAGATGAAATGATGCTATAAGAGGACCCGACCACTGATCTCCTAGCTATTTTTCTGTAGTATAGGCTTGTATATCAAGAATAGATATAATACTGTGATCCTGATGTAGCTAAGTCCAGTAATATGATGCGACACAAGATGTGGTTGTGCATCAAATGATTCCTCAGTAAATATAAGGAAGAATGACTAACATAGATGGGGTCATTTCACACATGGATACTCTTTTTCTGTACTAGAGGGGTGGATTCTCATTGTATTAATATAAAAATTTGTTATTATATGGTTTAGAAGATGAGAGTGATTATCCAATGCTCTGATATTGGTTGGTGTCAGATGAAATCATAGAATATCTATATAATTCTTGATGATGAGCAGGAAGTCTAACACCTTAAAGAGAAGGCAACAGAACAAGATTCATTTTTCTCTAACCAATCTATACTCATTGAATAGTTTAAAACCTATCTTGTAGATTCCCAGGAGTAAATCATGCAGGAAAGCCATAAAATGATGAATTCCAAGCTGAGCGGGAGTGAATGTAGGTTAGAGACAATGAGCTCTGCTCTACGACTACTAATGATGAAAAGGAGCATAAGGAGAGGGATGAAATCCTAGGGGCCACATGTCAAAATGTGGTGGTACTAGAGTAGTCCATTTAAGGGGTTGATCCAAAAGGGTCGTGATCTGGCCAAACTTTTGAAACATTTTTTCTCTATTATTTACTCATCCTGAACTATATGCATGGACATACCTCTTGCTTATTGTTAATTATTTCATCTCGATAAGAAATATAGAGTAACTAGAAATTAGTCCCTAAGATCACATGGGTCATACCTAGTGTGAGAAACATGGGATACTATATAATCATCCATTTGTGCATGACAGTGCTAACTGAACATTGAATACTTGGGTTATGGTGTAGTTAAATGACCAATCATAGATTTTGGGTGGAGAGAGTCAATAACTGAAGAGTAGGGTTCCCAAAATAGCCAACATATCTTTATCAATGTGCTCTAGTGCAATAGTGGGGTAATGCCTGGGATGTTAAAACCCATTTGAAATATAGGGGGATGGGTGGTGTGAGTAATGTTCCTTGAATATTAGAACATAGTGATGATAGTGATCCAATACAATATAATTGCTATCCTTTTGAGACAGAACACCTATAACACTAGATTGGAATGGCGGAAAAAGGAACGAGGGACAACCACTAATTGTATTCAAAAACATTAGGCCTAACTCAAAATGTCATCTAATTCATTATAGTACATGTACCCAGGATTCTAAGTGATCTAATGTGTCATGGGACTAAACTTTTAGGGTGTTCCCATTGACATGAAATTGAATGAGGATCCAAATAAGGAACCCACAAATAGTGGAGATGGAGTGGATGGTTGTTCGAATGAAGTCCAACACTCTTGAAACTACGCCATCAGGATGAAATACCATTGTGTGTATGCATCAGTACAAATTGAGATCAAGACTTCTCCATATAGGACTTTTCTTATGAGGGTTGAGAATGCCATACAGTTGAACGTCATGAAAATGAGGAATAAATAGGTGTATTTTAGAGTTATACATTGATGATGATATAAGGAATAGTTTAAGGTCATATGACTAGTACATTTCAAATAGTTCAAGGTGACACTTCCGAGACTTTGTTATATAGTTTAATGGCATGTTAAATATACTAGGGATTCCCAATTTAGGGCCATATAATTTAGACCATAAATAGGGTAGATGAGACGAAAGAGTTAATGAACTTATGGCTAGTCTTGAGGTGAGGTACCCAGGTGTCTCTAAGTATCCTACAAGGGTAGGAATCAAGTTTCACATATTTATTTTTGATGGTATTATAGATGACCAATACAAAAACCAACGATATCCTCTAATGTGAGGAAAATCATAGCTATTACATATTTTAATGGCATGCGAACTAGGAAATTGAATGTCTTTGATTAAAGGTTGCAGAGTTCGAATCAGAAGGGTAAGATTCATGATGTAAAAATTTGTGACATCAAACTTTAAAGAAACCTTACATGAATGAATGAAAGGTATTCCACACTACCTTACAATTTTACAAGAGAACACATACAGTTTAAATCCATGATTCCTAGACTAGGGGTCTAGTGCTCCCAATTTATGTCATATACTTTTGACCAAAAGGAAGTGTGACTCATAAATGTAGGAAAACACATTACCCAAATACCTATGACCACATGATCCATCCTTAGTGTAGAAAATAAGGGTGGAGAAGATCTTGGAAATGCATGAAATCGCATGATATGGGATGAAGGTGTATAGTCCAAGATGATCCCACAACACTAGTTTATCCTCTCATCACACAAAGGTACACCAAGGGATAACACTGGGGGTGTCAACATTCTATTTGAACATTATGAAATGTAAAGGGATGTGAACCGTGAAACCGATATTCAAGCATATTGGTATTGGAGTAACAATAGAGGAAACCATTGATCATATTCGAAGAACAGTATCTATATCGTGTGATTTGGGATGGAAATAAACAATTGAGCATCGACTGCTAACCAAATTCATAATGTGGGGCTTGTATAAAATTGTTGTTTAAGATCCTCCTGGACATTGTCCCAAAATGCTAGGCGAGCCAAAAGGTCGAGCATCCATACTATCCAGGGGTCCTTTCGGATGTGAGAAATGATGGAGACCCAAATAAATTAACACCTGAATAATAGATATGGAACAAAATCATGTTCATGGATTACCCAACACTATATGAACAAAACCACAATGCGTGTGAGAACACTACTGAGGCATAATATAGGTTGAGGGACCTTGTTGTGGTTGTAAAACTCATGAAGGTGAGAGGAGGAAAGGGGTAAAATGGGTTAGTGAACCTGAGACTGGACTCTGGGAAAAATGCTCAGACGTTCCTACATATCCCATGAGGATGGGAATCTTTCCGCACATATTTCTAGAAAGTTAGTCATTTTAATGTCCTGTGGTAAGGACGTAGATGAAAGGAATGTCTCAAAAATGGAATGATTATAGAGTGGAAAAAATAACCTTACATGAATGGGGACTAATAAGTTCAATACCACCCCCACACACTTCCAAGAGGAGCCTTGAGCCAAGGGGATGGAATAATTGGATTTTGGAAATGTTCCATACAGTTTAATGTCAAGAAAGAGGAATGGGTACTTACCATTCATGGTCATGCATAATGGAATTTGAATGCTTTGTAGTTTAATGTCATGAAATTAGGATAAAATAGTTTAATTTCATACAGGATTGGTGAAATCTTGGTTTAAATTCATAGAACTCAGACCATTTGATAAGGCTGAAAGGGAAGAAAAGGATGAAGAAACTGGGGTTGGACCGAATGGAGAAATGTCCAGGAGTTCATATGTATCATATGAGGTAAGGAATCAAGACATAGGTAGTTCATGAGATGCCATGTAGTTTAACGTCATATGGTAAATTCAAAGAGGGGAGAAGCACAGAATGTGGACCCGTGATGTGGAAATTGTATGCCTGCCGTGAATAAGGAAAATGAGTATATATCATGCCCTTCCCTCCTTTATACTTAGGCCGAGAATCTAAAAGGAAGGAAAAATATGCAGTACATGGGGAGGGCCCTGAAGATAAAATGTTGGGGCATTCCTATGTAGAGCATACGGATGGGAATCAAGCCATACATAGTTCTTGAGATACCATGTAGTTTAACATCATACAGTAAGGAAAAAATGAGTATGTTATGGAGGGAGGGGTATATGATGTGGTTATTGTTAAATAAATTTGAATAGGGGTAGAAGGGTTTGTACCTCATCCCATGCATCCCTCAAAGATAACCAAACCCAAAGGGGAGAAACCAATGAGATGTAAAGATGTATTGGCCTGGACCTGAAGACGAAATTTTTGGACATTCGTATGTATCATGTGAGTGCAGGAATCAAGACACATGTAGTTCTTTAATCCCATGAAGTTTAATGTCATGTAATAAGGACGTAGACAGAAGGGTGTATAAAAGGGATGCATGTGGCATTGAAAAAATATCTCTACATTAATAAGGACAATGATTATGTATTGGACCGCAAAATACTAATAGAGAACCAGGGCTAAGAGTTTGGGATGGTCGACAGACCGGAGGTTGGGTAACAGATAAAGTGTTTGGGTGTCACTACATATCCAATAAGGATGATAATAAAGCCATATGTGGTTCATGAAATGTATTCCAGTTTAACATCATGTGTCAAGGATGAAAAAGATTTTAGTTTAAGGTCATAGACCTCAGACCGTAGATTCCCAGTTTAATATCATGTGCATGGGACCGAAGGGTAGAAAAAGGTGAATCACCCCACTTTATATTTGGGACACCATTGTGATGACGATAAAAAAATATTATAATTGGGGACCATGTATGAAATTTAGTATCCATATCCTCGTGTCCTATAATGGGAAAAAACAATTGAGTATTGACAACTAACCACATTCACAACACGGGGTTGTAGCAAATTGGCATTCAAGATCCTAAGGGATGTTGTCCTAGAATGGTAGGTGAGTCGTGGTGGCATGATACCAGGCTGCTAGGGGGTGCTTTCAGAAATGAAATATGATGAAGACCCAAATCAAGGGATGCATGAATGGTGGCGATACATGTGCAGTTTCAAATCATGGTGAACGGATGAGAGAGATATTAGTTTAACGTCATAGATCTCATACCATAATGTAGATTCCCCATTTTCATTTTATCGTCATATATGATGAAAGGTGTCTTAGTTAAATGTCATAGCGGTTGGACAATTTTTATTTTATCGTCATCTAGGATGAATGGGATCTTACTTTAAGGCCATAGATCTTAGACCATTGGTTGTTTATCATCATGCATGATGAAAGGGATCTTAGTTTGAGGTCCTAGAGTACGGACCATTTTCAGTTTATCTTCATTAAGGATGGAAGGGACCACTAATGAAAAGTATGGCTTGAATAATTTTTCATTGGTTGGAACTATCCATGGTGACCAGGGAGTATGAACCATTTGGGTAGACCATGTGAATGAGGTAAGTTCCCTTCCATTAGAGATCTAAATTTGGTAGATTCCTACTAGGTATTATTGGCGTACCCATGGCCAGTACCTTGTCACATTGAATAAAAAAACAAAGACTAAATTTCTTATTGAATGATCTGTCTGTTTTGTTCTTATGTCTCTCTAGATTGGGTAGGGCATGAATCTTATTCTCATTGAGGTATTTTATTTCATCCAAAAGGACATCTGCTACCTTTAATGATGTCTTATGATCATAGATTTTTTTGCAGAGTGATGGTAGATGAATCTTGATGGGAAGGACTACCATTGTCCCATACACTAGGGAATATAGAGTCATGTGGTTGGAATTATGATTAGTTGTCCAGTAAGCCCAGATGGAGTTGGGGAGCTTGTCTAGAAAACTCTTCTTGTTTAGACCAATAATTTTATGCAAGATGTTATAAAGGGTTTTTTGAATGCCTTTATATACCCAATTTCTTGTTCATGATAGCGACAAGTATGATTAGAATTGATATTTTACCTGGCATATAATTTCATCAGTTCGATTTCCTGAATGTTGGTCCCTTTATCAGTGAGGATTGCGTGAGGGACACTGAATCAATAGATGATATTGGAGATCACGATGTCAATGATGGAATGAGCCTTAAATTCCATGAGTGGAGTTACCACTTCCCACTTAGAAAAGAAATACGTAATGGGTTGGACTAACCTTCACTGGCGAGTTTTCACTAGTGGATACGGTCCCATGACATCTAGTCCCCATACCAAAAAAGGGCCGAGAGTACTTAGTATTATAGAGAGGATCTAGCATCTAATGCACAAATGTCTCATGGATATGGAATGGATGGAACATTTTGGAAAACTCTATACAGTCATGGATAGTTGTGGATCAAAAATAGCCCAACCAACAAATCTAATGAGTGTGTTTCGGCCCTTCCCAGTGAGACCCATAGGAACTGGCATGAAATTCCTGCACAACCTGGGGAATCTCGTCACCTTGAAAGAAACAGAGGAGAATCCCATAAAACCCATGTCTCTAGAGTCTCTTATAAATATTATGACAACTCTTGAGGGTGAATTGAATTGTGTGTAGACATACTCGCTCAAATTTGGCTCGGTCTATCTGGAGATTATCATGCTATAGATACTCGACAAAGGGAGATGTCCAACTATGGGTATTCACTGGCACGACTGGGGGAGCTGAGGGTCCTGATGAAGATCCACCATTGGTGAGATAATTTACCTACTGGCTATCATCATCATCTATAGTTATGGGAGAATTGACCCCTCAATTCACCACATTGATAATAAAATCATCCTAGTTAGGCTCTATAAGAGATGCGACAAGGATGGACAAGGCATCATCTTGGCCATTTGGTGATCAAGGGTCATGTCTAACCACTGGATGAGAAGGTAATTGGGCCATCAATGATAATGTTCACTCTTGAAAATGTACGAGCACTAGATGCTTGATGACGTAGTCACCATTGATCTTTTGGATGACTAGTTCAGCTTCCCCGTACACATGTAGGTGGGGACCATCAATCTCAAGGGTCAGCTTGAGACCAGTAATGAGGACTTGATAATCAACCTCATTTTTGGTTCATCCTTATGATAATAAGAATGAATAGGCCAGGTTATCTTTTGAAATAGTGATTACGATGATACCCAAACCTACTCTATTGAGTCAGGGATCAATGACTATCCTTCTAGTAGGGCTCCGTGGGGCACCCTCAAAGTGAATTTTCAAATATTGCATGGATTGATCCACTGAGAGGATTACCTCATCTGGGAAATAATGAACTACAAACTAATATATGGAGGTCATATGGGAAGAAAATAAGTATTTCAATGATCGTCCCTTGATATCTTTCTAGGGGAAAACCCATTGTTAAACTATTGAAGGATCACTACCCACTGAACTTGATGACCTGTTTACATGGGGAGGTTCAGAATGTATTTTAGCGGATCCACATGAGACACTAGCTATATCTCATGGTACTAAAATTAATGTTGTATCATCTGGACTGTGAATACCCAGGAAAGTTATCTGTTCTCAATAGAGGAATATCTTGTCTCTGTATCAAGGAGAATATGACTGAGATAGTCTAAACTATTCAATATTTCATCATTGTAATTATAGGTGAAAAGGGCAATGAGGGATCATTGCAAGTAGGTCACGTAAAGGAATAGTGGATTTTCTAGAAACAGGTGGCATTTGAAATGGATACTATAATAGGTAATTCATGATCTCATCAATAGTGTCCTGACACTCTTCATCCCAGCAGTAATCGATAGCTTTCGACATGAGACTAGAAAAGGGATTACACATGATAGACAGATTCAAAATTAATCGATGTATGTAGGCTATGTGACCCTGAAAACCACGAAGCTACCGAATGTTGCACAGAGGAGGCATCTGGTTGATAGCCTTGATCTTCTCCAGATCAATCTGGTTTCCTCTATATCTGCCAACAAAGACGAGAAGCATTCTATAGGTAACCCCAAATTCACACTTCAAGGGATTCATCTACAAATACTGAGAGTGGAGGAAGACAAACAGTTCCTCAAGATCATTGATATGGTCCTGATGTTGGTGGGATTTAACCACCAAATCATATATGTATAATCCCACCAATGTCATGAGAATTGTCTTGAATATGCGATTCATGTCACATTGATAGGTGGAACCTGCACTCTTCAAGCTGAAAGGAATAACCTAATAAAAAAGGTACATTTTAGTGCTCTAAAGGAAGTAGATACTTCATCCTCAAGGTCCAGTTATATTTTATTATATCTGGAATACTGGTCCATGAAAGAGAGTGCTTGGAATCTAGTGGTATAATTGATCGACAACTCTGTCATTTGAAGGGGAAAATCATCCATTGGACAGTGACAGTTGGATCCAAGAAGTTGATGTAGACTCTGATCTTTCTGTTCTTATTTCTAATGGGAAAAATGTTGGATAACCATCCTAGGTACTGAACTTCCTTGATATAATTGGATTTAATGAGCTAATCAATCTCGGCCTCAACCATGGAGCATTGAGAAGGTTGCATATTTATGGGAGGTTGTTTAAACCCAAGTTGGTTCATTGGGAGACCAAGGTGGTGGATGATGACCTAAGAATGTAGTCCTAGCATCTTGTCATAGATCTAGGAAAACACATCTTGATTATCCTTCATGAAATTCCCATACAGCTGCTGGTGTTCTGTAGGCATAGTCATGCTAATAAGTGTTGTTCACGGATTTGTCGTAGTATTATGTTTCACCTGTACTAACCCATAAATGGTGGTGGAGACACCTTCAATGAACGTGGGAGGAGTTTTTTCCTAATAATCTTCATCATCTGAAGCGAGATGATCATCAATAGAGGAAAATTCATCTAGGTTGGATAACCCTGACAGAATGATGGTACCGGCTTGAGCGGTGGTGGATTCCTCATTGTGGGACCCCTATAATACTAAAACCATTGCAATAAAATCTGTCAATCTAATTCCATTAGTCCATCAACCTAACAGTCCACACAAGATAATATCCAAGAAGTAATGGCATGTCGAATTGAGATGGTTCAAACTGGCCCAAAAAAACAAGCAAGTAAGGTGTATTTCTATTCAAATGAGGTGAACATCCCTATAACTTATAGGGGTAAGGGACTCTATAATCACATGAGCTTGATTCGTGTTGAAATAATAAGTGATCATCCTAAATTCCTTATACCTGGGAACAAACATTTCAGTTATTCTAGAAATGACGAAGTAGTGCCCCTATTTTGGGGTCCTGGCCTCCAACCGGTGGAATGGGAGAATAAAGACCTCATCCAATTCTGTCCATAATTCAGTCAAAGAAGTAGTGTTCATAACCCCATTGGATTAATCCATATTTTACTTGATCATGTAATAGTTGGCATCCAGGTATTGAGCTTTATAATATGCAAACAGACACACATCACATTGGAGAACACTCACTTGACCATTGATGTGATACATATGGAATTAGTGATATTTAGAAGGGACCTCTACATGTATGTGGAGATATGGACTACCCATAAATTCATTATAATAGGTTTCCAATGAGATAACCTCAAGCATTGTTCTAGAGACTAATCCCCTGAAATGGGTGTTTATGAAGATATTTCCAACTGTTGTCTACTCCATCATGCCATAACATTGAATATTTAGGTCATAGGGACTCAAATCTATTTCACATAGTCCTAGATTACCGAGTATTCTGGTTAGGATGAGATAGATCCTAGAACCCATGTCGACAATACAATGGTGGACTTCCATTCCATTGAACTGACCAGTGATGTATAGTGGTATGATGTTCCCCTATATGGGGAACCCTCATCTTCCACAAAGAATGAAATAATGATCTAAAATATTTCTTTCTTTAATTCTTCAACATGGAAAGCTTGGGCAGTTTCACCCTCTGGCCCAAATTAGAAGGGGCTTCATAAAGCATCTACATGAGCACTACACATGTCTACATATAGGCAGAGATCCTTAAAGATTGAGAGCCTTGTGGGAATGATGTAGATGTTCTTATGTACATCGTACATCCAGACGAGGTGCACACTTCTACAAATAGGAGGTGTAGTGAATGTTGTAGGGAGAACCAGTGGATTCTAGCTTATTCTTGGGATATCCTACTGCTAATCTTTTGATTTTTGCAGAGTGACCACTGTTTGATGACCATATGGATAAGGTCTATCTTTGACTAAACAATGCTGATAATATCATGGTCATGGATACTCTACCTAATCAAGCAATATGAGTGACGGTGGTGGTGAATCTAACAAAACATGATTAGAAGGTTGTGCATGCCTATCTCTCATATGGGTATTCCTTCTAGTCTTGGTGATGTTCACAGCTTTGATGGATGTGATGGCTAATATATTCTGATGATTCACATATCCCCAGCTTCATCGATGCTATAATCAACTTGGAATGTTAGGATGATTTGGATGTCATTCTTCATTATTTTGAACAGTGTAGGAGTTTACTAGTAATAAGATATTCACCAAGTAATACTTATAATAATCACTTTGAGAGTCCTCCATTATTGTAAATATTCTAGGGGTAATCCACATATCTAAGGGAATGATGTTGCCAAGAGTATGTGATGTCTTTGGTAACGACAGATGGATATATTTTCCCTTACATCGTCGATGCTTTCTCTCCTAAGATGGATAAGGATGAGATGTTGAAGAAGAGGTAGTAGTCTAAGGTAGCATAGAGAATTCCAAATTCTCATGTAGATTTAAACATGTATGAAAAATACCTTGGGAAACATTGGATACCCTGCAAGCTATCCCATTTTCCTAACATTATAAACATGCAACCATTCACCCTCACCATCACCATGACAATTTGCAAACACACATGCCACTTGTTCTAGGGTCAGACCCAACACAAATATTTTGTTATCGACTTGGTCCAGGATCCAGTCTTTGAACACACAACACTGCTTCAGAGTGTGTCCAACTAACATGTGATAGGGTAAATAATTGGGGCGATCAGTGAGATCTTCCTCTTCGGGCCTCCTACATTAATGAAGTTGAATGATTCCTTGATCCAAGGAATTCTGGAAATAGTTGGGCACTTGAGCCTCCTTGAATCTGGGAAAGTGGCTCGGGGGGCCTACCCCTAACGAGAGGATGGAGAAGCCTGAAATAAAGTTGGGACCTTGTTGTCTCACTTAGGCGGTGGCAGTGCATTACACGGTGGCGCCTGTCAATTCTGAGGTGATTGATTCTGAGTAGAAGAATAAGCCTAAGGTGGTGGTCCTCGATTAGGCTATGGAGGTGGCACTTCTGGTAATAATTATAGCTATCTTGGGGCTTCTATCTATGCGACATAAGCATTTTAATACATGGAGGCTCTTATTATGGGACCCAAAGGAGGGAATAGTTATTCTTGCTTGGCTTGCAATAAATATTCTTCTAGATGTTGATATTTTTCATAGAAATCCCAAAATCCACCAAGGAAGTTCTAAGTGATGAGAGAAGGTACTAGTTCAGTCTTCGCATTATCTACTCACATCATTAGCATCTATTTTAGAGTTAGCGACATGTTGAGTGAACATGTGAGGACCTTCCACCTGGTGAAAAGTCTGTGACTCGCTCTTTCGACCATTGCTTGCACTTGAAGACTGATACTAGACTTCAGGGTGGTGGAATTGAACTGGTAGAGAGACTGCATATGAATATCCTTCAAACTATCTATGGATCCAATGGGTAACTATATGTACAAGAAAAATTTGGGCCCTTCTAGTGTGAGTTCGAAATACTAAAGCTTAGCGGCCTCCTCCGACACTACAGTTCCTAAAATTGGTCCACACATTGAAATAATGTTTCCCAGATGCTATAGGGGATCATCCGTCCTATTAAATGGGGATAAATTATGATTTCCAAAACCTAGGGTGTTGGTATATCATCCAACCATGATGGATAAGGCTTACCATCAGGTGGGATTTCCACCAAGTGTATTTAAAGATCCTTGAGCTGAGAAATATGAGAAGCCATTAGATCATCATGATGTGGATGCTGGTCTTGGGAAGGGTCCCTAACCACAAAGGAATTTGTAGGTTCTTAAACATGGTATGATGGTTGAGCGTATCATGGAGCAGCTAGTGGGATAACCCGAGGGGTCATTGGAGGATCCTCTGGAGTGATCACTAGAGATTGAGGAGCGGCTTGTAGAACCTGAGAAGGGTCCTATGGAAGGTTATTGTATAGCTCATGCGGGTTTGGTAATGCATACCTCATTCGATTTCTATAAACTCTATCTTCTACCCAATATAGATAGGAAGAGTTGTCGAGATCACTATGAGGTACCCTACTAGGGGAAGTTCATTCTGTCCCTCCGGCCCTTGCCGAGGGTTACTGTAATATGTTTGTCGCACTACCACGTGTTTTTCAAGTAGTTCATCAAAATTATTTTTCTATTCAGTTAGATTCTGACGTTACATAGCCATTTCAGGACCATCGTCTCTCTTATGCACTGAGCTATATGGGTCGGCAGGTTTTGAAAGTCCTGGCGAGCTCCTTACCCATATTGGGGTCTCGACTGAGAGGCAACGACTCATTGGGTTCCCTGAGGCCGTGTATGAGCCTTTGTTGGAATGTGTGGACACGCGAAGGGTTTTCTAGGTGCTGCACTTAACCACTGAGTTGTTAATCTTCTCCAGGCCTTGTGTTGATGAGCCCTTCCAGGGAGATCTTAGGAACAACCATATTTATATGACGATTCCTGAAGGCATATCCTAGATATCAGTAGGTGAACCAGGTTGGCGCAGGATATGACTGAAATGCAGGGCAGTGTACTACCGCTAGCCACAGATCTCGACACGTGGGAAAGCCTTCTTAATAACTCTAAGGAGACCTGTAATGCTCTTAATGTATCATTTATGGAGGTTACTATGATTACCAGATGATGCAGGGTGTGGAACAACAAGAAGTGTGACTAACTCAACTAGGCGGCACTGGTGGCCAATGTCGTCAAAGTGTTCCCAAATTTTTCGGCATATGAACCATCAATGAAAGAGATGAAAACATGTCGTCCCTATGGTTTTGTAGAATCACATTACCTTGTCCTAGGTTAGGGAATCCAGAATATTTAATATTGTAGTCACAATCAGCCAGAACATCTTGAGGAAATGATCTACGTCAAGAATTTCCCAAAAACTAATCAGGTCCAACTTATGTTACAGCCCTTGGATGCCCCATTCATCATATGAGGACCTTTGAGGGTCAGTAATGACACTAATGCATACCAGTGTAGTGGTTGACTGGTTGGTGGAGAGTACGGTGCATGAGTTTTCAAACAACTACATCTTGGGATATATTCCAGAGAATGCACTGGCTATATCACCACATCCCAAGAGGACGGGGTGCTGACCACTAATTCTTGCCCAAGAGGGGCATTCTTTGGTAGTGGATCAGGCTAGTGCTCATTAATGACCGGTCCCATGAATAATTTTCCATTCTCTCTTATGGAGGTAGATAATGATACTTGTGATGATAGGGAGAATTTCAGAGTAAGGCCCTAGAGTGGAGCCAAATTTTCCTCCTCCTATATGTATCTCTGAAGGAACTCATGGACCCGGTGAACCTCTCTTTCTGGGGGGACAAGGATGATATTCCTTATAATGACCCAATGTTTTCAATGGAATTATCCCTTCTTATAAATATGTCTTAAAATACCCTGAAAACACAACATAATTAACTACTAAGTTCTAAGTGGCCTTTAATTATAAGTTTGTCACTTCTGTGTTTGGAATTCTGAAAATATGATATACATGGTTACAATCAGTATATTATTTGGAGTCCAATAAGAAAAACATAATTTTAGGTGAATATTAACCTACCCTTATGAAGAGTAACAAACCCTTACAAATAGTTAAATTCCCTAATTAATATAAACCTTACCTATGATAGTCATAAAATATTATTCATGTAAAATTATGATGTACCTATATTTTAGAATAATTAAATGAATGTTTTAAAACTAGTTTTTAATAAAAAATTATGATTTTAATTGAATATTAATTTAATCAGATTTATAAAATTATTTTTGAAAAATTTACTTCATTTTTGGATTCTACACATCGAAAAATGGATATGGTGAATTTTGGTAATTTTCTAAAATTGTTGAATTTTGGATGAATAGTAGAATCCAATAATTCACAATAAATGAAAAATAATGGATTAATTGAGTCATTGATGATTATATTATGATGTAAGCCCATTTGGTTTGAATTCACATTCATTTATTACTATTCTTAGTCATGGAATACTTTCTATTCCTTATCTAGTGAGTAAATAATAAACTAATGAAAAACAATTTATGAAAACCCTCCACTCCTCCACTATAAATCCCCCCCCTCACTCCCTCTTCTCTTCACACATCTCAAGCCTAGTACCTTGCCATTATTTTACCAAATTAACTCCCCAAGATCCTCTTCCATCTCAAAAATCACCTAGACTCATAAAAATACCAAAAATCTCCCCTTAAGAGGTTCTCAAAGGAGGAAGTCTCAAGAGGTAAATTCATCTTTCCAATTCCTTCATTTCTTTTAAGTTCTTTTCTTTTTGTTTCATTCCTCCCCTACTTCACCCAAATGGTATCACAACTCCAGTAACATACATATAATGGAAAGTTTTTATGAAAATGGGATATTTAATTATCTTCTCTCCTTTCCCCACATTTTATTTGAAAGGAATGAAAGCATCATTTGAGATGTGCTAATTTAGCACATTCAAGGACAATGTTTTATCAATTTCTATTACCATCATCAAATGATGTCATGAATCCATTTTTTATATGGTTTAACATGAATATATATATATATTTAATATATCCTATTTTTATTCTGTAATCTTTTTTTACAAATTGTATTAAGTTTCAAAGAAAAATATGTTCTTTGTAATCAAACCCACCAATTAACAAAAATAGTTGTCACTTTGGTTTTATATAATAATTAGAATTCACTCTAAGTAACCAATTTAAATATAAAACTGTGTAATATAATGTATGTTTACTAATATAATATAACTTAAATTCTGGAAAATAACTTTCATCTTACATATTTATCCAAATGAGAATATAAGCAAACCGGTCATTAAAACCAATCAATCAAACGAGACCAAACAATGAAATTGAACCTCATAACCAATAAAAATGATTATAAATGAACATAAAATGATTATAATAAAACAATTACATGTATAATAGGTTATGTAATTATTAATTAAAAACATAATTTGTTTATTCAGGTCACTAGTAAGAAGTGGAGGACACCACCAGAATTAAGGTAAGGGATCCTTCCCTTTTCACTCTTAATCAAGATTGTACTCTATGCTATGACTTTTTATGTGTAATAGAAAATGAGGGGGTTTCATTATGAACCTAAACCATAATTACCTCTTGATTTCTATTTGATTATAAACCCCTTTTCTCACCCATCAATCCTTCTTAGTTACACCAGATACCAATCTGATAAAGCTTAATGAATTCTACCCGAACTTCCTTTATTCCTTCGGGTTACTGTATCATTCTTTTTAAAAAGATGTAGATATATTTAATTTTTATTTAAATCTTCTAAATTATGTTTATATTCTCCAAACCCATGTTCCTGGATCCATCTATCATTATCTTTCGGGGATATACATGTTTTTAAGTGAATCCCTCCTCGATACTTCCCAATAAGCACACTCGTTTTAAGGGAACTTCCCAAATTTTTACCTAATTTCAAGTGCACTCAATCTTGTATATTGAGAAACCATTTTATTTATAAATTAAATATTTTTATTATGAAAACCTTATTGGTTCCATCCTGGTTTTATATAAAATTTTTTCATCTTTTCTATTTTAAAAGCACTATAGTATTTTCCTCAAAACCGCACAAAAATTATTTGATGCTAATGTTTCTCAAATAAATTCTTTATATGTTTTCAATTCTGTTTGAAATCACATACCATGTTATATGAAAATTTTACCCTATGAACGTCCATTTATGTTCTAATCCCATCCTTTCATGGACACTTTCATGATACACACATTGGTTATGCTTTATGTCATGATTGTGGTACTCAATTATTTCCATGAGTGCCCTTATGTTTATGTATGGTTGATTATGTATGATTATTTATGTGGACAGAATATTTATTTGAAAATAATATTCATGAAAATGATGATATGGGTGCACCCAGATTGCACTCTAATGCATTGGGTAAAGTTAGGTCTCATGAGATGCGATGTGAAATGAGATTGATGGTTAGCCTTAACCCGTACTAAAATTCTAAACAGGATTGGTGGTTAGCCTTGACCCGTACTAAAGAAATGTTTTATGATTCTACCACATTTATATGATTCCATGTTTATATTATCCCATGCTTATATGATATGATTTCTAACGTTCCATGTTTTTTTTCATTACGTCATGCCTCCTAACTCATGTTCTTAAGATGTAGGCTTATGTTCATTCCCTTACTGAGATTGTTTTCTCATCCCTTTGTTCATGTGTTCCCTGGGATACCCTATGTAGATATAAGGGCTCAACGGATGATAGGATCTCTTTATGGATATTAAATAAATATTTTTTTTCAGTCCCTTATATTATGTTTAATGTCTTATGTACCTAGTATTCTAAGATAGTAGGCTTAATGATACTTGGCTTGTACTCTAATGTATAATTAGGCTTAAAATCATTTATGTTATATATAAAAGGCTTGGGTTGCTATAGTTGGTATCATAGGATGGCCTAGTTATTTTTAGAGATTTAGAATAGAACACCTTAGTGAGAACCTTAAGGATGAGATGATGTATAGTAAAACATACCTAAATTTTGGTAAGTATAGAGTAAGTGGTTTATAAAGAAAATAAATCTCTGTAGGGATACGAGTTGGTAGAGGCGTCTCTGGCACATATGTACCTAGGAGTTAAAACACCAACAAGGAGTTTCGGACTTGACCCAGGGTATCCTATTACATGACAACGGGCCTTGATGCAATCTTGGTTACGAAACTCCCGGGGGATATGCTTTGGTAGATTCACGAGCTTAATACAAACCATTATTAAGGGACAAAAAATCCCTTAAAAATATAAGTCAAGAAATATATTGAGGATAACATAGGTTTTATCCTAATAAATTACAAGTTAGGATGTACTTCTTCTTTATAATTTTTTCATTTTATGTTCAATGTTTTTTATGCTCAATAGACAAGTATTCAAGAGCACTAATTAGACGTTCTTTTTCATAGTTAATGGCGGGAAATAGATAAACATGTTTCAAAAACCAATGTGATAGGCAATGTGAAGATTTACTTAATGATATGCTTGATATGATGGGAGTGGGTGCTCAAAACTTCATGACAATACTTGATCAACTGGCTCGAGTTAGGAATAATAACTGGAATCATATGAAATTCCATCCTCCTCCAAGGAAAGAGCAAGTTGTCATAGAATCCTTCAAGTGGATAAGGCCTCCCATGTTTAGTGGATCTTATGATCCCCTTCTCATGGATCAATGGATTAACTCCATTGAAAAGATGTTCTCTATTCTCCAGTTCATGGAAGAAGAGAAGGTTGTACTGGCAGTTTATCATTTTGATGGGGAAACTGATCTGTGGTGGACACTTATCATGAATAAAAAGTCCCAAGAGGAAATTGATTCCATCGATTGGGATGAATTCAAGAGGATGTTTTTCAACAAATATTATCCTCAAACCCTCCATCTCATGATGGAAAGAGATTTCCTCAGACTAAAGCAGAAGGAAGATAAGTCCATCCAGACGTATGAAGAAAACATTACAAGGCTTGCATTGTATGCCTCTTGCTTTTTCATGAACACCGAAAGCAAGGTGGATCTCCTCTTAGCCGACTAAATATATGTCTATGAAAAAAGTTGAAATTCAAGACATCAATAGTTTTGATGTTATTGTCTATTGTGCCATCAAGGTGGAAATGGATATTGGAGCCTCTCAGCGGTCTCATGGGCCCAGTGACAAGAAGCAGAAAATGGAAAACAACATGGGTGGTTCATCAAAAAAATCCCATGGTGGATAGAAGCATGACTTTTCCCCTTGAAAAAATTGTGGGAAGGATCATCCATGTACCTATCTGAATAGAACCATGAATTTCTTCAAATTTGGAAAGATTGGTCATCTGAAAAATAACTACTAAAGGGATATGAAAAATACAACTAATATTGAAGAAGAAAGTAATGTTCAGATCAACTCTCAGCCTGCAGTGCAGTGTTACCACTGCAAGGAGCATGAGAATTATGTGAAAAATTTCCTTAAGCCATGGGTTGTCAAAGGAAATAAAAAAACCTCCAAGGCAACAAGGAAGGGCTTATGATATCACTTCTACTAAGGTAGATTCGAACAATGATGTGGTGACAGGTACACCGGTTATTCATTCAAGAATAGCAGACGTACAATTTGATTCGGGTTCTACCTATTCTTTCATATCTTGCATGTTTAGTAGAACTATTCAAACACCACCTCAAAATTTGGAGGAAAAGTTAACTTTGAGAATAGAAAATGGGGAAATGTTTTCATCCAGGGTTCATAACTCCTCCCTAGTTAATGTTTGTGGACTGAACCTCCCAGAAAATATCATCATAATTCCTTTAGTGGAGTTTGACACAATCATGGGTATGGATTGGCTATCTCTGTAAAAATCCAACATCAACTGTTTGGAAAGGGAGATCACTTTTAACATCCTGAGTATACTATGATTCTTTACAAGTGTAAGGAGGAAGATAAATGTCCTTTAGAATCTTAATATCATGTTTGTATATTTCTTCCTTGTGAGCAAGCATATCTAGATCAAATTATTGAGACAGAAGAGAGAATCATGCTTGAAGACATGCCCATCGGGAGGGATTACACTGATGTATTCATTGAACAGTTTCATGGTCTTACTCTTGACCAAGAGGTTGATTTCTCCATTGAACTTATCCCTGGATCTCTGCCTATCTGAAATACACCTATCAGAATGGCCATTGTAGAGCTGGAAGAGCTGAAGAAGTTGATACATGAGAATATGGAGAAGGGTTTTATACGCCTGAGTGCTTCACAATGGGGTGTGCCAGTCCTCTTCGTCAAAAATAAGGATAGATCAATGCACCTAAGCATTTATTATCATGAGATCAATAAAATAACTATAAATAACAAGTATCCCCTTCCACGGATAGATGTCTTGTTCGATCAACTTTGTGAGGCCAGTTATTTATCTATGGTGGACCTTTGGTTAGGATATCACTGTCTAATGGTGAGGAAGGAATATATACCCAAGACTGCCTTTCGAATGAGGTATGTACACTATGAGTTCATAGTGATTCCCTTTAGACTCACTAATGCTCCAAGAATTTTTGTGGATTTAATGAATAGAGTCTTTACAGATTATCTTGACAATGTTGTGGTATTCTTTATTGATGATATTCTGGTATACTCCAAGTGAAAGGAGAAACATGAGGAGAATTTTAATACTGTGGTAAATACATTGTGAAGGGTGAATTTATATGAAAAGTATAGTAAATGTGAAATCTGGATGGGGGAAGTATCATTCATGGGGCATGTTATCACCAGCAAAGGTATATCTGTCGACCCTTCCCAGCTGAAGGCAATTGAAGAGTGTCCCCTGATAACTTCTGTAATGGAGATCCATCGCTTTTTCAGTCTAGCTGGGTATTATTGTTGATTTTTGAAAAACTTTTCACGATTGTCAAGCCCAATGACCATGCTAACACAGATGGGGGTAAAGTTTGTCTGGACAGAAGAATGTGAGGTAATCTTCAAGGATCTAAATAGAAGGATGATAACTACACTTGTACTCAAATTAACAAAAAGTGTAGAATATTTTGTCATATACATCAATTATTTAATGAAATGATCGGGTTGTGTACTCATGAAAAATGATAATGTGATAGCCTAATCCTCATGGAAGTTGAAGATCCATGAGTAAAACTACCCGATGCATGATATAGATTAGGAAACCGTGATTTATACTTTTAAAATATAGCAGCACTACCTTTATGGTGATAAGTGTGACTTATAATGTGACCACAAGATCCTAAAGTACATATTATCACAAAAGGAGCACAAAATACATCCAAAGAGATGGTTTGAGCTAATCTAGGATTACGATTGCTCGATTCACTATCATCCTGGAAAGGCGAACAAGGTATGTGATGCTCTAAGAAGAAAAGAACCTGATACTCTATCCATGTTACAGATTGAGAAAGACCTTATATTCTTGGATATGAAAAGGATGGATTTAGAAATCATAAGGGCATGGGATACATCCTACCTCGTCCAAATGATTGTGCAATCATCCATTCAAGAGAAGACAAAGGAAGCTTAAAAAGATAAGGTGGAGTTAAAAAAGAGGGTCAATGCAGTAACAGAAGGGAAGATGAAAGAGTTCCATATCAACTATGATGGTGTGATTTGATTTGGAATGCGCCTTTGGGTGCCTTCATCACCCGGGATAAGGAATGATCTATTGTACAATGTACATAGTTCAACATTATCTATCCATCATGGGAGTACCAAGATGTATCGTGATCTCCGAGAACACTTATTATGGGATAACATGAAGAAGGAGATTGCAAAATATATATATATCAAGGTGCTTGCTATGTCAGCATGTTAATGAAGAGTGAAAAAACTCCTAATGGATGATGCAACCATTTCTTATAACCTTGTTGAAACGGGAGAATGTCACAATGGACTTTGTCATGTGTCTCCCGAAGACATCAAAGGGAAATAATGCGATTTGGGTTGTTGTTGACCGACTCACCAAGACTACCCATTTTATTGCTATTCAGGAAGACCTCATACTTGAACAACTTGAAAATATATATGTGAAGGATGTGGTGAGACTACATGGTGTTCTACTCTCAGTTGTTTGTGATCGTGATCCAAGGTTCACATCTAATTTCTAAAAGACTCTTCAATATTCTTTGAGTACTGAAATAAAAATCAGCAAAGTCTATTATCTCCAAACTGATTGCCAATTTAAAAGGAAAATTCAGACTCTTGAAGATATGCTAAGAGCCTGCTCTCTAGAATTCAATAGTGGATGGGGTTAGCATATCCCATTGGTTGAGTTCTCATATAACAATATCTTCCACTCGAGTATTCAGATGGCTCTGTATGAAGAACCGTATGAAAATGATGTAGAACTCCAACCTGTTGGGAATAAGTTGGAGAAAGAATGTTACATGGACCCGATCTTGTGAAAGAGATGTCAGATAAGGTTCAAGTCATCTAGAAAAACATCAAAGCTATTCAGAGTCATCAAAAGAGCTATGAAGGAAACCATCAAAGGGACTTGGAGTTTGTCGTTGGGGATAAAGTCTCCCTTTTAATTAGACCATGGAAGTGAGTCATGTGGTTTGTAAAGAAAGGGAAGTTATGCCCAAGGTACATTGCACCCTTTGATATCCTTGACTCTATGGGACTTGCGGCCTATCATCTTGAAATTCCTTTCAATATGACTGGAGTTCATGATGTGTTTCACGTATCACTCATGATGAATTACATACTCGATCCCTCGCATGTATTGTACTCAGAGGTGGTGCAGCTGGAAGATGATCTCTCTTTTAATGAGAATCTAGTAAAGATTCTAAACTGAAGAGATAAGGTTATACGCAACAAGACAACCCACCATGTCAAAGTGTGGTGGAGGAACCAAAAGATTGAAGAATCTACTTGGGAACCGGAGGAGGCAATGAAGGAGAAGTACCCTCACCTGTTTACAACCTAGAATGTAAAACGAAATTTTGAAGGCCAAATTTCATAAGGGGGGAAGAATGTAACGACCCAAAGTTTTCAATTGAAATTCCCCTTCTTATAAATATGTCAAAAATAACATGAAAACACAACATAATGAACAACTAAGGGAAAAGTGGCCTTTATATATAATTTTTTCACTCCTATGTTTGGAATTCAAAAAACTTGATATACATGGTTGCAATCAGTAAGTTATTTGGAGTCTAATAAGAAAAACATAATTTATGGTGAATAGTAACCTACCCTTATGAATATTAACACAACCTTATTAATAGAGAAATACCCTAATAAATTATAACCTTACCTATGATAGTCATAAAATAATAATCAAGTAAAATTATGATGTACCTATATTTTAGAATAAGTATATCAATGTTTTAAAACTGGTTTTTAATAATAAATTATGATTTGAATTAAATAATAAATTAATAATATTTAGAACATTTTTTTTAAAATGGAATTTATTTTTGGATTTTACACGTCATAAAATGGTTAGGGTGAATTTTTGGGATTTTTCTAAAATACGTTAATTTTTATGGGTAGTAGAATTTGATAATTCACTATTAATGCTAAATAATGGATTAATTGAGCCATTGATGATGATCTGCTGATGTAATACCATTTGGTTCTAAGTCATGTACATTTATTACTATTTTTATTCATGAAATTCTTACAATTCCTTGTCTTGGGATAAATTAATAAACTAATGTTTAACAAATTATGAAAACCCTCCTCTCCTCCACTATAAACCCCCCCCCCCTCACTCCCTCTTCTCTTCACTCCTCTCAAGCCTTGTGCCTTGGAAATATTCTGTCCAAATCTCTCCCCATGATCCCCCTATGTTCGAGATCACCTAGGCTCTTTAAAATACCAAAACCTCTCCCCTTAAGAGGTTCTCAAAGGAGGACGTCTCAAGAGGTAAATTCCTCTTTCTAATTACTTATTTTCTTTAAAGTAATTTTTTTTTGTTTCTTTCCTCACCTTCCCTCACCCAAATGGAATAAAAACTCTATTAACATACATGTAGTGGAATGTTTTTTTGATATAGAGATATTTAATTATCTTCTCTCCATTACCCACATTTTATTTCAATGAAATGAAAGCATCGTTTGAGATGCACTACTTTAGCACATTCATGGACAACATTTGATCAATTTATATTATCATCTTCTAATCTGGTCATGAAACCATTTTTGTTATCATTGAACCAGAATATATATATGTAATATATCCTATATTTATTCTGTAATCTTTTTGTACAAATGGTGTTGAGTTATAAAGAAAAATATGTTCTTTGTAATCAAACACACCAATTAACAAAAACGATTGTCACATTGGTTTTATATAATAATTTAACTTCACTCAAAGTAACCAAATTAAATATAAAACCATGTAATCTCATGTATTTTCACTAAAATCATATAACTTCAATTCTAGAAAACCACTTTAATCTTACATGTTTATCCAAATGAGAATATAAGAAAACTGGTCTTTAAAACCAAGCAAACAAACGGGCTCGAACAATGAAATTGAACCTCAAACCAATAAAAACAATTATAAATGAACTTAAAATTATTATAATAAACCATATAAATATAGAAAAGGTTATATAATTATTAATAAATAAACCTAATTTATTTATTCAGGTCATTAATAACAAGTGGAGGACACCGCTGGAATTAAGGTAAGGGATCTTCTCCTTTTCACTCTTAATCAATACTATCCTCTATGCTATGCCTTTTTATGTGTAATAAAAAATGATGGGGGTTTTTATGAAACTCCCCCATACTTCTCTCTATATTTATATGTGATGAAAAACCCCTTTTCTCTATCATCAATCCCTCTTTATTACACTTGATACCATGCCGACAAACCATTATGAATTCTACCCGAACATCCTTTATTCCTTCAGGTTGCTCTATCATTATTTTTACCAAGATGTAGTTATCTTTTATCTTTAAGTAAAACATCTAAATTCTATTTATATACTCCAAAATCATGTTCCAAGATCCATCTGTCTTTATCTTTTGGGGATATACCTGCTTTTTAGTGAATCCCTCCTCGATACTTCCCAATAAGCACACTCGTTTTAAGGGAACCTCCCAAAGTTTTACCCAATTTCATGAGAACTCCATCCTATGTTTGGAGACACCATTATATTTATAAAATAAGTATTTTTATTATGAAAACCTTCTTGGTTCAATCCTGGTTTTATATAAAATAATTTCCTCTTTTCTATTTTAAAACCTCTATAGTATTTTCCTTAAAACCGCACAAAAATGTTTTGATGATAATGTTTGTCTAACACATTCTCAATAAGTTTTCACTTTTGTTTGACATAACATACCAGGTTATAAACTTATTTCACCCTATGAACTTCCATGTATATTATAATCCATTTCTTTCATGGACACGTTCATGATACGCTCATTGGTTGTGCTTTATGTCATGATTGTAGTACCCAATTCATTCCATGGGTGTCCTTATGTTTATGTATGATTGATTATGTATGATTATATGTGTAGAAAGAATATTTATTTGAAAACAATATTTATGTGGAAATAATGTCCATGAAAATGTTGAGATGGGTGTGCCCGGATAGCACTCCAATGCATTGGGTAAAGTTAGTTGTCCTGAGATGCGATGTGAAACAGGATTGGCAGTTAGCCTTGACTCGTACTAAAATGGGAAACGGGATTGGTTGTTAGCCTTTACCCATACTAAAGAAATTTTTAATGATTATTCCACATATATATGATTCCATTTTTATATTATCCCTTGCATATATTATATGAATTCATATGTTCAATGTTTTGTTTTCATTACGTCATGCCTCCAAACTCATGTTCTTAAGATGTATCATTATGTTCATTCCCTTACTGGGATTTTTAGCTCATACCTTTGTTCATGTGTTCCCCAGGGTACCCTATGAAGATGTAAGGGATCAAATGATGTTAGTATCTATTTATGAATATTAAATAAAGTAGTTTGTTTTTAGTCACTTTTTTATGTTTAATGTTATATGTACCTAGTCTTCCAAGACACTGGACTTAACGATCCTTGGCTTGTACTCTGATGTATAATTATGCTTAAAATCATGTAATGTTATATATAAAAGGCTTGGGTCACTATATTCATAATTCCAACCCCAGACCCTGATACATAAAATCAAGGAGAGGGTTCCATCACCGAGTCACACTTTGTTTCAGAGTCTGAACAGTGGATGAGCTTGATTGTGATCTGAGTTTTCCCAAGGTTCTTCCTCTAGTGGTGCCGAACCCCCCACCTACCTTAGGATGGATTTTCAGGTAAGGGTATATATTTTACATGGGTAGGAAATCCGATTTTATGATTTGATGTGCGTGGATCACCCAAGCTGATGTTGAAGGGAACATGGGGAGGACCTATGTGGTTGGGAATTATGGAGTGGGGAGGTCCTCTACTTTTGAAGGTGAATGTGCAAGGAGGACATTCTTGTCGATTTCATGAAATATGGTATGAGCATCTATACCTTAGACCATGGGATTAAAGAGTACATTTGTGTCGAGAGTCAACAAGATGGGGAGGACCCCATCCTCGACAAAATACGGTAGTATGGGGTGGTCCTTCATACTGAACATGAGACTAGGGAGGTCCTCTACTCTGTTTGGTGGTGGTATGGGGAGGGGTTCCATACTAAATGTTCTTTCCACAGGTTGGCCCACAATGACTACATCTCATGATGACGATCAGAAATGTCAACCCATCCTACCCATGTGTAGTTGGGATCTCAATACTGATCGGGCATAGTGGTTCCCCTACTCTATAGTAACAATTAGCTGGTAATACACATCAGTAGTGGCTCATGCCACTGATGCCATAAATGATGATTCCCCCTGGTGGCCATCCTCCTGAGCTTGTGCCCAATGTTGACATTGGGTCAACCAATCTAGGGTCATCAGTGCTATGGTGAGGACCACTTGTTCTTTGGTCTGTAAGACTAGATGGAAATGTTTTTGTGGCTTGATGGGAGCCTTTCATGGCGGTCCCATGGCCAGATTCATAGTTGGGTGGACTTAGACACCCCATTCATAATCATTTTAAGGGAGTGAGTCATAATAGAATTCTTGAGATAGGATTCAGAAATGATTTAAGGTTGGAGTGGGGAGTAGCAGCTCCCTGTGTGGCCCTTGGGGGTGGTGGTGTTGGTGGGGCATAGAATCCTCCAAATATTGACAGGGCTTATCCCTCATTGGGATGATGCCCTCATGTTCATATCATTGAAAAAGAATATGGATCACCTTCCATTGAATTGATTTTGATGGTGATATAGGTTGTGGGTTCCCAATAGCTGTGGTCGTGGGAGTCATTGCGGAAGAGGTGAAGTCATGTGGGATTTTCACATTTGTATTTCCCCTTCCCCTACGTCTGTGGGTGGGCGATGATCTTTTTCCTGCAGCTATAACATGGGTCCTTCAAAGAAGGAAGATTCAACCATTAGTATATATAATATGCAAAAAATGCCCAGTGTCGTAGCACTATTTAGTCTTCCATGGATATATAGAATGATCCACACAGACAACATCACAGACCGAGATTCCCAACGATTAACTCCATCAAATCCTGGTGGGTTTCATGCTATGCCCACTAATGTTTTAGCATAACCTGAAACTAGATAGTTGGATCTAGTGACATGCTCATTGGTTGATGTCCTAAATTCTACTAATCCTTGTATTGGGGAGAGGAATTTTATGTCCGGTTCACCATTTCTATTTCCGGTGCTTTCATTGGGAGCTCATCGTTTGTGAGGTCGCACTGATTATTTCCCTTCATTCCCAGTGCCATATCTTTGTGGACGCTTGATAATTAAACTGCTTCTTTCAATACATTCCAAGGGGTCAAGCCAGGGAAGAAACCTTCAGTCAAGAGAGTGGTCATGTTCAGGAATCACAGGTGTTTGTGGACACTAAAACACAGTTACACTTACTTTTTCCCTAATCATGGGGCATCTAAAGGGCATGGAAGCATGAGGCATCCCATTTTTAATGAGGCAAATTATATTATGGAGGTGTGTATCTGATGTTTTCCTCAACATTCCATTATTTACATGGGGTATGCAAT
The DNA here is from genome assembly GCA_963277665.1 of Viscum album. Lineage (NCBI taxonomy): Eukaryota > Viridiplantae > Streptophyta > Magnoliopsida > Santalales > Viscaceae > Viscum > Viscum album. The sequence goes on along the minus strand of OY728153.1, from coordinate 1,160,774,071 downwards.
GATTTTTACCTCTATCAGAGAAGGGTCAGATTGATTAGAACACTGATTAGAGTAAATCATATTGGTACATCCTGAGGACGGAGCACTTAGAATTTTTTCTAGATAGATGGATCATAACGCCCAAAGTGGATGAACCCTAGATGGAATGTCCCTAAAAGGGAATATTTTGCACCATGAGGATTGATTTGGATGCCAAAAAGTGTGGATCAGAGATGGGGATGAGTCCACACAAAGGTGACAAAAAGGTTTACCATTAGATGGTCATGATCCTCAAAGAGGCTCCCTATGTATCATAGGTAGAAGAGAGATATCAAAACCCACGTAGTTCGAATGGGTGGGGAAGGGAATTGGGATGTACATAAAGGACCAAAAGTAGAGAGTATGTTGGGCCATATGTGTGGGTAGGGGCCCATATGGATGGCATTGTTTCTCCAGGATTTTGAGGCCCAGGTAATGTCAGGATGGAGATGGATGATGTATCGAATGATGAAATTAATGGGGAGGGGGAAAAACTTATTTGAAGGTGGAAGTACTGGGATTGAACCTCAAAGAGGTTTCCTACATATCCTCTTAGTGGGGAATAAAAGTCTACATAGTTATAGGATTTGTCAATAAGTCAACATCGGAGATGAATCATGATAATTGATGCATGGATGGGGACCCAAAGGAATTGGAACCTACGGGTAAATGAATTATCTTTCCAAGACACAATGGCTTAAGGGAGAGACTGGGATGGGACATGAGAGATGGAATTGAACCTCAGGGCGGCTACCTATTGACTTTTCTCAAAAGTGAAAGGATCAAGGTCCACATAATTCATATTTGGGGCATAGAAACTAGGTGTACACATAGGAAACTAACCGAGAGATATGTTGGGAATTAAGTGTGGTTAGAAGCCTTTCTCAATAGGGACATTTGTAGTTGGAAGAGTATGGATTTAATGTGTGGATTACACATGGCTAGATGCTTGAGAACTGGGTTGACAGCAACAAAGGGTGAATCAAGGACGTGAGTCACAACAAAAGGGATTCCAAATTAAACTTGTGTTTGGGGTTGAACCTCAGGGAGGCTTCCCGCGTACCCTATTTTGGAGACATGGATCCAAACACACATCGTTTGAAAGCATACAGTTTATCATCATGTATGATGAAAGGGGAATACGGTTTAATTTAATGCAAGATGAGGGTAAATAGATGTTATGTGGCTGAGAATAATGGGTGATGGGATTGAATCTCATTGAGGCTTCCTATATACCTTGCTCAAAAGGGGTAAAAATAAAATTCCTAGTAGTATAGTATTGAGGGGGATGGGGCTTATATGCTATGGCAGACCAAAGAGGATGTCATGGACAATGTTTACTCTAATACCACATTAGACATTTTCAGTGTATGAAATAAGAGGCAACAATATACTTGAACATAGGGTCACAAAAAGGTGCATCCACGAGGGAAGGTTTGGGGCTTACATATGGCTAGTATCCTAATAAGTATATAAGGGCTTACTCTGAATGGGACGCCTGAGGTGGATGTACAAATGTACAAGGATTATATGTTCTTATAATGATCACCCTATCATGTTTGGTTGGGGGTTAGGTAGAGGCTTCTCGAGGTGAGCATGATAAAAAGTGCATATAGAGTGGGGGAGTGAGGGGGCGCTAGTGCACATCCCCTTCGCAGTACTCTCAGGGATTTTCACTTATGTGATGATCATAGTTTAACATCATGTGTTGAGGATGTGGGGTTTCATGTTTGTTTAAAATCCTATAGAACGGATGATGAGGATTCACTCATTACCCCCAAAGACATACATAATAGGCATGTGTTAACACTTAGGGAAGGGAAGGTACCATCAATGCCATGGATCAACGAGGTTGTGGAGTGATCCATTGAGGGGCCCACATTAGTGTGTCTATGCGAAGAAGTAATATCCATTAGCATGCATATGAGAAGAAGAACATGGCAGGGAAATTCTACATAAATAACTCCCCATGGAACTTTTAATTTACCTCATACATGTCTTGAGGGCTTCATGGGAGAAGAATGTGCAAGACAAGGGTGTCTCTTATTAGAAGGTCCCGAACATGGTGCCTTAGGATATGGATGACACATTAAGCATTAAAGGAGGGGTGCATGAAAGACTAAAGCATTGCACAAAAGATGAGGGGTTAAACTCATGATTGGAAGATTGCATGCAAGATGAGGGGATATGCACAATTTGGAACCCTGTGCACAAGATTGTCATAACACTATCGAAATTGTGTGATCAATAAGATTATTTTTCATGTAATTTCGTTGGAGTAAAAGGAAATGGGAGAGGGTAAAGACCTAGTGGACCCACCAAAAGGAGAACCCTAGGGAGACCTGTCGCGTAGAATCCATTAACTAGAGGCCTTGTATTTTTTGTTGTTACGGAAGTGGTCATAAATTTCACAAGAGAGCAACAGTTCTTCTAGGATGGTACCCCAGAATGAGGGGCTAAGTTTCTATTTATAGAAGAGAACTTCAACGGAAGCATGCATGGTATCATGCGAGCAAGTGGAATTTGATACCGAATTTGGTGTGGAAGATCTTGAGCATAGTATCTCTTCTTGTGCACCAGCGGAATTTCATTAGCTCTTATGACATGGTTGTTTTTAGAAGGTTGATGTAGAAGAATCCATTTGACATTGCGTTGGGTGTCCAAGATCTTGCACGCAATTTCCAATCATTTACACAGACATTAAATCTTATGTGAACATCCCTTAGGTGTCTCAATATTTTCTGCTGATCCAAAATATACCTTTGAATTTCTAAAAAAATCACAATACATGGCCTTAATAGAAATTCGGCGCCAACATCTATTATGAACAACAAATCTTTTTTGGAAAATCGCTTCAGATTTACACAAAAAGCCAAACTAGGTTGGATTTTTAATAAAAAAGGCCTCTAAGACATGGGAATGTTTTTAGGGAAGTTATTTGGGTTGGTAATACCTGAAAATGCCTTTTTATGTTTGAAGAAAAAGAGGGTAGGATGTTCCCTTTTATATGTTATGTAATGATATCTTTGGAATTTTATAATGTGTTAAATTAATATAAAATAATGTTCATGTAAAAATGGATAAAAATTTATATAATTAGAAATTAGGATGGGGATAGTCAGAATCCTATCATCCAACAAAATCAATACATATTTAGATTGGGGTTTTACCCTTATATATTTGTTTTCCCCACATTAAAAAATTTCACCAATTACAATGATAACAAAGATTCTTACCCTTTACGGGTCAATTTAGTAATTAAAAAAGAACAATTGGTCAATATATTGACCATGGTTGATATTTTAAACCATATTAAAATCAATTTTGTAAATTAATTATTATTAAGGAATTTTAAATCATTTAATAAAATATTATTTATAATAAGATATCATTAATTGAATTTTTGACATTATTCATTTAATTTGACTTTAGATATATCACATAAAAGTTGGAGTTTTCATCTAGATTTTTAGTGCACCTATAATATTCCATATCCATCTATCAATAAAATTCATGGGATACATTAATTATCTAAAATTTTATTTATTTTCATATTATTATGTTTTTATTTTTTCGATTAATTGAATAATCACTTTTTCAAACTTGCATAAGAATCTAAGGTAATAATTTAATTAATAAAAATAATATGTAAATTTCCCGAATAAAGATATTATTTATAATTAAAATTAATAATTTCAACCAAAAAAAATTTGTTTTTATCCCTATCAAGAACATTATAGTTATTAAAAGAAGCATAGTGGCATTTTTGTCTTTATCATTTACTTAAATATTACAATGGTCAAAATGAAATAAATTAATATTCCACCAAATAGAAATATATTTGAGACTTAAAATGAAATCGATGATCTACACTCTTCCAATGGGATAAAAGAATGTATTATAGTCATATTTTAGTTCCAATCGTATTATTTTAAACCTTAATGACCTGATTAACCCTTACCATGGTGATAATTAGTTACTACAACTACTATTTATAATGAAAAAATATAAGGTGACTATATTCCAAATTTTAATCTATTAATTCATAATACCTAATCCATTTTTCTATATTCAATTTAAATAAGTTGACGAACTTTTTATAAAATAAAACATGCAAAGCATGATGAAATGTGGATTTTATGAAAATGCATTTTTCAATGAAAAGAGGATTTTTCATTGAGCTTATAAATATTAATGTTCATTAAATCAATTTTAATTCATATAGATATGTATATATATATATATATTCTATAAATTTAATTTATATTATTTCTCATTAGGTATTTTTTTCATAATTAAAATGGGGAAAAATAGTGCACATAAAAATAGTTTTCTGAAAAATGAGTTTGGAAAAAAATAGTTTATAAAAATATCATGAAAATTAATGATTTAAATGAAATTAATTTGTTTTTTTATAAATAAAATTGATAATTTGTAATATTAACCAAAGGAAAATAATAATTATACATTTAAATTAAATTATTTAATGAAAAAAATAATAGTTTTTAAAATATTTAGGTTTTTTATTATTTACTAAAAATAAATATTTTTACGAAAAATAAAAAAATTTGACCTAAAGATAATTTGGAAATGATTATTTAAAAAATATATAATTTTTATAAAAATATATTTTTAAATGTGTATGAACTAATTTTTATTATCTATGAAAAAATATATATCAGTTTTTAAGAAAAAATATTTTTGAAGAGTAAAATTACTTTGCTAAAAATTAAGTACATACTTATTTTGAATTAATCAATATATTTAAATCATATAAAGTCAGTAGTCATATTTTTAATAATTTAGTTAATCCTATTCAATCCAAAATATTTAATGATAAAGTTATATCTATAGGAGGTAAATAAATATATTTTGAATTTTGTTTAGGCTCAGTTTTGAATGTCATATAAATTATTGAACATAGTGAACTTTTAAAAATTTATTGGTATTTAAAGTATGAATTTTTATTACACCATGCCTAATGAGCTTTAATTAGAGGTGTAGGTAAAGGTGAATATTCTAATAGTTTACTATTTTTTCATTATGGATTTCTTAAAAAATACTTCATTATCACTTATAATAGTGTTCTATATACCTGCCTAACTCACACACAACAAGGGAGGAATTAATCCAAAACACTAGATATTCTCGGTTCACTTCTTTAAATGATTATCTAATCAATGGGATGGTCTATAATCCCTTGATACTATAAGATTCACTTGAATCACTATCAATGATACTATAATATCTATACCAGCCCATATATTTGATATAAGGATATTACATCTTAATATATGAATATTCTTTATATATAAAAACACACATCTATGGATAATAATGTTTTATTATATTTAAAGAATAAATACACCGTCTTCATATTTCATAAATAATATTCTAGCTTACCATATAGATCTTCCCACATAATACTCTTCTTAGACATACTCTATTAAAACCTTTTTTTATTACCTTTGGAATGGAAAAAAATATTAGCTAATTTCAAATTCATTTTAAGGGTAAATAATAAATAAATCAATGATAACACAATTATTACATGGATATAAGGTTGTGATTACATGGAGAAAAACTTTCAAACCATACCCTGCATACCATAGATCAAAATTTAGAGTCACATTAAAAATCAAGGTAGTTTATTAGACATTAATCATAAAGGAATCATAGAACAAGATATATGAAGGCATGAAATTTGAATTATACATACATTTTTGGAATAAATATAATTATATATAATCATTTCCTTAATATTCACGGCTCACTTTCAGAACTATAATAGTGGATTGGGCTCACTCCTCATTCCATCATATCATTATTCATGATTATCTCCCAAGACTATCATAGTGGATTAGGTTCATTCCTCATTCCTTAATGAAGGATCACTCCAATGAATAGCATAGTGGATTGGGTCCCATATCTATTCCCTAGTCATGGTTCACTTCCAAGTCTATCATTATGGGAAAAGACCCTTATTGAACCCAGTTCACTCCACATTTGTGTCCTTATTATATCATGAGATGTGAATCATTATCCAATGAATTATATGGATTTATAATTTTTATCCCCCTATGAAATGATTAAAATATTATATATGTGTGGAAAAATATTATAAATTAATCATCATTTATGAAACATTTGGAAAATAATCATGTTTCGAAAACATTTCAACACATCATAATAGAATAACCTGTAGAAAATAAATGGGTTACATAAACATCTGATGTTCATAACCATAAACCATTAAAAGTGTGAATAAGGATAATATCATTGGATCATATCCTTATTAATAATTATTTAACATTATATTAATACATGTTAGATTAAAATACATTTAAAATATCGCTAAATCATTTCCTGGGAGAAAAATAACCTTTTCATTTTGAGATAAATTATTTAAATTATGAGAACATTCAAAATAATAAATAAACCAATTTATTTGAGAATAAAATTAGAAACATGTAATTTAGTATTCAATAAAAATATAGTTCATGATAGTGGGAAGCTCCATTCTTGACTTTTCTAATTAAACACGAATTCTTTTCACATTTTTAATAAAAAGTCAAAAATAACTTATTTGGAAAATGACAAGAAGATTATTTTTAAATGCCTTTTTAAATCAAATTAAATGGGTATAAATGTCATTAAAATATCATTTTATCATAAAAAACAATTCATGAAATCATTTTGAGAAAACATGAACTTTGAATAAAATGAATTTTCAACCAAAGAGAGAAATATTACTAGTTCTCCTTAAAATAATTCATCTAGTCTCTTGAGTTATAAATAGAGGAAAATGAATGGAAAATATGTTTTATAAATATTTAAATATATTATAATAAAATTAATGATTTCATTGAGAGTTATATCACATCATTTTATCATTGTAATCTACATAAAACCAATCTCCAAAAAAATGAGATTGTATCCAAAATTCTCTACCACTTAGGTCATCTCTGAAACAAAACCTCATGAAAGAGAGGGACTCAGTTATATATTTATATACACATGATATTCATGAAATGAATCACAATATACATTCATGGTAAGTATATAAACTATATAAAATAAATCTGTGTTAAATATTACATGTGTCTTCTAGAAATAAAAATGAGACGAATGTCACATACCTCTTGTTTAACATTCTTTAAAGGAACTCAAACCTCTTCTATTTTAAGATAATTGCAGAATATTCCTTCTTATGGAACCTTATAATTGTATTTTAATATTAACATAACCTCTTAATAGTGTATAAGAAATATTGGATAAAAATTGGATAGGGTTTATTACTAGGTAGGATTCATAATAAGGTGTAAATAAAAGAGGGATGGGCTACCCTTTTATAAATTAAGAGAGGGACTCTTTTAAATTTTCAAAATATAAAAATATAATAAATCCACATTCATGTAATAATGATTCAATAAACAAAATTTCTTCTCATATAAGGAGGAAATATTCAAATATATGCATCTAATAGTATTTAGATAGGTTTGGATATTATTTTAAATGATATTGTTTATTAACCCCGTCAATAACCACTTTCAACATTAATTACGGTAACATCTATATCAATATTGAGGGGTTGTTATTTTATGTAAATGGTAAAAATAAGATAATTAATGACCAATAGATTATTTTTTTGAAAATTTATAATCATAATTATCCACATTTAAGGCTATTATGATTTTATATAATTTAATAAATTATTTTTCTTCCTAAAATATCATTATTATTATTTTTGAAAATACTAATTTAATTTGACATTAAAGACTTTAGAAAAAAGGAATTAGAATATAAAACATTAACACATCACTAATAATATCAATTCATCTATAAATCTTGTTAGATGTTTAAATCTAAAAAGTATTACTTTATGTGTTTTTAAAATCATATAGATGATTATTCTTCTATGTGATAAAACGTAGTATCGGCATGGTTTAAGCAATTTATGTAATTTTATCATCAAAAAAACTATCAATAAATTAACTTGAGAGTAATAAAGTTTATATTTTACATTAATATTTATAATATAACTTATCATATTATTTCTATATGTAAACTCATTAGATATTTTAAAATCATGAGAGTGACATTTCGATGTTTTCTTTCACTAAATTAATTTAAAAGAAATTATCAAGTAAAAATGGAAGTGAAATTAAATATATAATAATTTCTGATGAAATAGTCTCATTTATTCAATAAAATAATATAAAGGCATTTTTTAGATTATTTTGAGACCTTATTTCATTGTTTTAAACCTCGTTTACTTATTTTATCCTTATTAAGGTGGTAAATATGTACCACAGTTACTATTCATAATGACAAAAAATAAAAGGGAACTATTTAACAATTTAGAAAATCATGATCCTAAATATGGTATCCAAATTTTATGATTATATATATAAGTCAAAAAAATCAATTTTGTTATAAATTCTTGAAACACAACAAAAAAATGTTTTTAGAAAAATAATTTTTAATAAAAAAATTAACTTATTTCAAAATTAGGAATATTTATAATAAAAATGGAATTAATTAGATTGTTATAAATTAAATAGTTAATATGAAACTTTATGATAAAATCAAAAATATAATGGTACCTTTTAATTACATTATTTAATGAAAATAAATGCTAGTATTTGAAAAATTAGATATTTTCACCATTCACTGTAAAATCAATCATTTCATAAATATACAAATAATTCACTCTTTATAAATTTTGATGTGATAATTTAACAAATTATTATTATTTAATAAAATAATTTTTTTTAAATTTTCTAAAATAAATTATAATTCTCATGGAAAAAATACAATGAGAACAATTTTTTATGAAAATGCTTTTTTAAAGAATAAAATCACTTCAATAAAAATTATGTGTTTATTTTCTAATAAAAATATAATATTTTATTTATTAAGACACTTATAATTTATTTTTATAATTATTTTACCCATATTCATATCATCTAATTAAATTTTTGGTTTAAACTAAATATTTTTTATAATATATAACAATTTTCATAATTCTTGGTGGTGCATGATAATTTGGCCATCAATATTATTATTGGTCTAACTAAATTTTATTGGTGTTATAATATCCAACAACATGAAAATATAATTAAATTAAATAAATAAAATATTTCATTACAAAACATATACATGATCTTTTATTCTTATAGTTTTTTAGAATTTCCAAAAGTATTAACCAAGAGAAATCATGTCTTTTTCAACTAATAGATATTCTCCACAATATATAGTAAAATTATTAAATCATTACATGTATTTAAAATCTAATAAAAGTTTTATGCATAATATAATCATCTAGACATAACACACATATTAAATTCATTCACTATCTAGGGAAACAGTAATATAAGAATTGTTGAGTTGAAACACATATTAAGTCTAAGCATAATCCATGACAATGAAAGATCATTAGTGAATAATGGTAGGCTTTAGCATAGAGAAACAGATAAATAGAATTCATAACTAATAAATCATGTATCATAAGTTAAGAATGTTTGAATAAGGCATTAGAATTGGGAAACTGATAATAAAGGAGATTGGAATTATAATATTATGAACACAACATAATAGATGATATTATCAGCCAAGGTTAAGCTTCACTCGCAAGACCATCATCACAAAGTGGAAAAATTCTCATAGTGGATTAGGTTCACTCCATAATCCCATACAAAACATCTCATGAGATATAATTATTTACCCAATACATTAGTGGGATATATAAATATATATCCTCCATTACATCATATCTATCACATATATAAGTGTGTCATTTTCAAAAACATACACAGTTTCATCAATGAAATATTTAAATGATACTTAAATGGGATTTAATATTATTTACCTAAAGCTTTTCCAGAAAAATCAATATAAATAAGGTGGATGGTTATAAAACAACATATCCTCAATTAATAAACGAAACCAATAAGGATGTTAACATTAATGAAAAAAACGTTGAAAAAAGATTCTTTCAAATGATATTAAATATTAGATTAATAAGTGGAGTCATTTGATACCATGAGTTAAATTTCATAAAAATTAAAAATATATTATGTAAATAAATGGGTAAATCATGAAACATAAATTTCAGGAGGGTAATTTCTTTTTGAAAATGAAAATTGGAAATGGATGAAAAAATTTAAAATAGTTTTTTTAAACCACTTTTATTATTATCATAAAAGATGATGTTTTGGGTCATTTTAAAAATTAATTTTTTAGAAGTTCAAGTGAAGTAATTTTAAAACATTTATTCTCATAAGAAACATTAATAATGGTGCCTTAAAAGTGGTATTAAGGTTTAACTTGTGAAATTGTAAAACAGAAGAAAACCCATTGACTATGAAGTGAAAGAAAACCGTATTAATCGAATATTGAGAACCCACATTATGAAAAAAAAATTGAAAAATTTTCTGGAGACATATGAATGAAATGAGAAATAAAACACACTCGGTATTCCAAATATTAAGGGAAAACATTGGACTAAATAAGAAAATCAGAACAAATTAATAAATATTCATTTGAGGGATGAGAATTATTCTAAACATAGTTTCATTTTTAATAATTAATATATTTCATCATTAATATTTATTTGAATTATATGTTATTTTATATGATAGAAATGGTTAATACCTTATTAAATATAACTTTGAGCTCAAATATAATATTTATAACTCATGATAACTAACCATGTTATAAAAAACCCCATATATTTTATGGGGACATCAATAATATTCCAAAGAATGGAAGAGCTGGTGTGTGAGTGAAATTTACAAGATAAAAAATACTTTACATTATTAAAAGCTAAGGGAGAATTAGTTATAATATATAAAAGAATACTGGTTCATAATAGCCAAATATGACCCAATTAAGGGTGATAATTATTGAAGCCCTAACATTTTATCTTTTTTTCCTCATACACACTATGAAATCCTATTTAAAAACATATATATTTTAATAATATATTTTTAAAGGTATTCATTACTATTATCTTTTAATCTCCACATTTAATGACATTAATTTTGTGTATATTAGTTATACATCCAATATTTTCAATATCGGGTGAGAGTAATCATGGCCATTTTGAACAATTTATATATTGGGGTTGTTGGTATTGATTCTTCTCCTAATGTTAATCATTATGATTTGATTCAAGGAACATGAATTTATTCTAGATAATTATTTATAAATATATAATTTCTTTCACTTGGATTTTATGTTATGATTCTTGAAGATTTACTCCATGAGGAGCATTTTCAGTTATTTTTAACAAATGACTGATGAAATATTAGTGAATTAGTTTTCTTTTAGAATTAAAATCCTAGAATTGATATAAATATATATTTTGTAATTGATTTCATATATTAGTAGTAATTCTCTTTTCATATTCATTCATTATATTAACATAAATCATTTTTCAAGTATGTGGTTAGACATACCAAAACCTGAACACTCTATAAACAATGAATGATGGTGATTATGAATGTGTTTTCTTTTGGACGAAATATGTAATGCCAATATACAATTATAGTATGTAATCTTTTCTTTAAAAAAAATAACAACCTCATGCACATATATATATTCAATAATTTCACAAAAACATAAATTTCAAAATTTTCTTAATTTAACTTAATGAAATTAATTTCATTTTTGAATTTAGTATGTCATAATTAGATTATGATGATTTTTCATGTTTTTTTAGAAATAAATTATTATTATGTGACTAGTAAAAAAATATTTTAGAAAACTATGACTTCTATGAAATTATAATGATATAAAAATAAAATTATGTTTTATGAAATACTGTTTCTATAGAAATTATATATTAAATAATCAATTTAATGAATATAAAAATAAAATGTTGAATGATAAATATATGTACATCACTTTTGAGATCAATGTAATGATTTTGTATAAATAAAAATTATTTTTTATTCTTTTATTTAAATCATGTATTTACAAGGTACCATTATGTTTTTTAATAAATAAAATTAGTGAATTATTTATTTAAAACACTCCAATTAATTCCATTATAATCCACATTATTCATTATTTATCAGGAAAAATAAATTGTATTCTTAAAACAAATTTTCCCCTATAAATTGTTTTCATCTCATTTTGTAAACATAAATAAAAATTAATTACTACCAGTTCTAGAAGTTGAATCATTTAAAATTTATAATCACCATAATCAGTCATTGGTAATAACATCAACTTAATTTCATGTTATAATGAATATTAACCGTGGTAAATATTTATAAACTCTGTGAAGAAATAAATTGGTTGAAAGTGTTAAAAATAATGGGATAAAACTTTGAGAAAACACAAAACACTTTCATAAAACCCATTAGATTATTGTATTTAGACAATAACCATATAAAATTCCAATATGAGTAATATTGGATTCATTTATAATGAGTAAGATAATAAAATAATTTAATCTTTTGAAAAAGTTAAATTGTGTCCTCTCCTCACATATAAAAGGAAACAACCTCTCCTATATTTATGATACCTCAAGAGTATACCCTTTTAGAATATCTGAACCAAAATAATATAATTTTATTCCTCACGATGTCCTATAGGTATTGGATTTATTATAATACCATTATAATAAGTATTAATTAATAAACATAAGGAGGTTTCTTGAAGAATATGTATAACTATTAACTGATTATTTTCATTTTAAAATTTCTTATACATTATTAAATTTCATGAATTCCATCACATAACATGATGATAAATACCATAATCTTGTAGGTATTTCACATTTGGAAACATGCATAAATAAATAACTGGTTCATAAGTGAATCACATCATCTCTAACTCAGTTCTTCATAACCACAACCCTTCTTAGACATGTCATACATAATTTTTTTTATACGCTGGGGAAAGGAAACATAAGAAATAGTGAGATCCAATGCACTGTTAGAAAAAAAGGAGATATCAATGATCACATTACCATAACATGAGAATATGGATTTGAGAACCTGAGAATAAATGTTGAAAACTATACCATTTATATCAAATATAATAACCATGATTCATGAAATAAAGCATATTAGTTCATTGGAAACGATTCATAATGGAATAAAATAACATGATCCTTGAGATATTATCATATTACTAAGACATGTATTTGTGGCATACACACAAATATATAAAATAATATCCATAGTTTTCAATGATCATTTCCCAAACAATCAAAATTTAATGGGTTTACTCCCCAATCCAACATAGTAGTCAAGGTTCACTCCCATGAATATCATAGTGTTAAAATCTGCATACATACCTGGTTTTACTCCCCATTATAATCCTATTAATCTACTAAGGTATCATTATTTAACCAATTCCATAAAATGATTTATTCATCCCATCCATCCAATAAGGAACATCATATATATATATATGTGTGTGTGTGTGTGTGTGTGTCCATGATCACAAAACATTCATCATATTAGTAACTATGAAAATAAATAGCGTTGATAAACATTTAATCATGGTATAATCCATGAATAAGAAGCATTTTTCAGAAACCATTTCACCTTTTCATCAAATCATAAACCATGCATAAAGAACCAGTTTCATACAAATATTGTCCTCCTAAACATAAAATATATATAAAATGAATAATAATGATATCATTGGATCATATCACCAGAAAATCTTAAGTAACAATAAAATATGTCACATCTGATAGAGGATTATTTATAAAGAACACTCCGAGCATTTCTTGGGAAAAATATCCTTTCAAATTTCAAAACAAATTCAAAAATAATAATATCATAAATAATAATAAGGATTAATTTTTTGAAAATAATATCATAAACTTATAATGTAATAATTAAATCATTGAGTGGTTATGAAGGTGGAAATTATTTTTTATTTCATATGCATTAACGAAATGATTCCTTTTTCATTTTCCGCAAAAATACAAAAGTTACATGTATGTAAAATAAAAAGAATATTCCTCTTAAACCATTTGGTAAAAAGTGAAACATTTTTAAAAAATCCCTAAAAATCATTGAATAATTGTAAAAACATTCTTTAAATAATTTTCTAGAAAATATAGGTATAGAAAAAATGTTTTTGACCAAAGATAGGAATAAAGTTGATTTTCATTAAACCAATATTTTTACTCTTCTGATAAATTACTTGTAATAAAATTTAAGGGAAACATATATTCTCCATAAATAACCATAGGAGAAAATAATAGTGAATTTATTGATAGTATTATCATAATATATCATCATCTTAAACGTTTTTATAAACAATCCTGATAAACAATGGGTTTGTAACATAAAACCACTACTAATTTAGAAAATTTTGAATTATAATCCTATAATTCCCTAGCCCGAGACCACTAAATTGGTTCCTCGAGCCATCATTCCACAAGAACATCAGAATTCCTCCCCCATACACTATAGGATATTAAATATAAATGAGGGTATAAAGAGACACTTGGGGATACTATTCCCTACTTTGTACAATAAGACAAAACAGATAAAAATAAGAAAAAAACAAACAAAAAAATGCATCAAATAATTATATCCCAAAACTGGGTACATGATTACAACCAAAATGTATTATGAAATGTCTTTTCATACAATTATAGTGTAAAAGATAACTCAAAATAAAGATAATGTGATAAAATTCCAAAAATATGCACTAACTCCAAGTTTGGTTCCCTTATCCATGCACATCCATGAGTCCCATGTGTAACCTCTAGCATAGGTCATTTTCCAGTGGAATTTATTTTAATCACAATGTTTGATTGAGTACCCAATGTTAGGCTAAGAAAGGTTTGAGTACAACTATGTAGGACACCACCAATGGTGTCTACAAAATATCCAGTCTAAAACAGTGCATACAGGAGTGTCGTAAACAAAAAGAGAAGAATGAAATGAGGTTTTGTTAATTAATAAGATTTACATTAACCTATTTAATCAATTATTATATGGGTTTTCCATATAAATAAAACAATATTCAGCCTACACCGATAAAAAAAAGCATGCTAAGGGTAAAATTCCATATATGATAGGGATATTCATTTCAAAAAACAATACATAATAACTTACCTCGGAGCCTCAGTCCAGGTAATCATATCATGTCTATTGTTTTGCATCATTGAGCCTTTTTCTATCATTTCAAACCATGATATAAATGGATGGGTCTTACAACCTAAATAAATCCTGACCCAGGAGTGTAGATCCCCATTCCAATACCCCACTCATACAACTTATTCACATGAGTATGTTTCGTTAACAATTTAACACAATTATTATTTATGTGCAATAAATAATGTAACATAATTGAGATAGTCCAAAAACACCCTTAATCAATTTTAACAAGATAAATAAATCTATAATTGGATTCATTTCTTAAACCATGCAAATATACTAAACATAATTATCATTGGTTCTATCTAATTACCCTTAAATTTTTTAAACAATTCAATTCAATGTTAAAGGGTGTGGTACACCCCATGGGTGCCCATTTAGACCCATCTAATCATCCTCAACGAATCCCACAAGGATCATGAGGGGTTCAATTCATTATTCAAATAACCAGATTATAATTTCATATTGAGGAAACAAAATTAAAAATAACAGAGTACCACAACTCAACCACATACACATAACAAATTTCAAGATGGTGGGATATAACATGTCGACCACCAACCTCATGTCTATTGGTAAAATATCACATAACTGTATACATTGATTCAAAATCAAACCACATTCAACAAACCTATAATTAATCTATTTGAATAGTGGGTTTAAGAGATTGTAGAAGAAGTAGAATGATTATACAAGGCATTTATGAAAAAAATAGAAAAAAATGGGAGTGTTAAACTCACCCATATCATCAATTCACACCCAACCACCCTCAAAATGACTCAAAACTGAGGGATATTGATCAATATAATGATTTTGAGAAAGTGTTTTTATCCCTTTTCTTCAATAAGAATAAACTTCAAGAAAATTGAGTGAGAGTTATTAAAGGCTATGTGGGAAAAATGGTAAACTCCCCCACATTTTAAAGGTCGAACGATTTGGCCCCACAGTTGGCCAAACCATGTTCCAAATGTGTGGATACCTCAATCCAATAAATGACAAGCCACATTGTATGGTAGGAAAATCCATATGGTTTGAAAAACCTTATAGAGACCATGCACCTACCTCAATCCAAGGGATGTTTGGTTTTATGGTTTCTCAATCTAGGGTGCACAGTTTTATCTACATGTAGTCCAGCCATTAAATATACCCTAGATGGACTATTTCCTCCCACTTCTATGTTCCAAAGACACAGAATTCCCCCAAGTCCCCTTATATTCTCTAGGGTAATTTTATTAAGCATTTTAAAAGGGTTTTAACAAAACATAATATGGAGACACACCTCATTAGATATTAGGATCATACAACATCACCACATTATAATTGCACATCCTTGAGCTCCTCTCCTAATAGTCACTAATATTATGAGTTAAAAATACCGAGGATAAAATATACATCCCTCTCATTGGTTTCCTCCTGAATGTTACCATGCTTCTGTAATAGTTGGACCATTGAAATATCCCACCCCCCCCCCCAAACATTCTCCATGTGATCAAAAATATAAACTGGATGCTCTTCAAAGGATATATCAGTCTCAAGATCTACATCCTCAACATCGATCACATTATATTGGAAATGGTGATACCATGGAATCTATTACACATGATCAATATCATGAGTTCCACTCTATTATTGTGGAGGATTAAATCGGTACACCACTGGTCTAATTATCTCCACAATATCAAATTTCCCCTCATACATGGAAACCGACATTCCTTATTTTTGAATCTATCAATGAGACAACCTTTGACTCACCCATAAGAACTCATCATCACCCATGGTAAACTAATGAGTGTGATTATGTCAATAGTAATAAAAAATCTTCCTACTCTTAGTTATATCCATAAATTTATGAATCAACAAAACATGCTCTGATATCACCAGCATGAGACTCATCCACAATAATTTTGATTCCCCTAGCCTCTATTAAAAAAATTGAACATCCGAGAAACCTTCCACAGAGAAACCCATCTACTTCCATATGAATTGTTTTCAAATAACTATTGTTATAGGTGAACTCGATGAGCCATATGTTCTTCTCCTAACTCCCACTCAAGTATTTGAAACATGCCATTAACATGTCCTCTAGAACCTGAATAGTATGTTTCTATTTCTCATCTATCTTTGGGTGATAAAACAAGATCATAAATACCTAATTAACCAATGGTTTCTATAACAATTTCCTGTAGTGTGACGCAAAATTCAGATCATTATATAAAATTACTCTATGAGGTAACCCATGAAAATGTACTATCTCTCGAATATACATGTCACCCAAATGGACTTCAGTAAAAGTCACCTGAATTATAGGGAAATGTTCTATCTTGGTAAACCAATCCACAATCACCCATATCATGTCATTTTATGAGGAATCCATAGGGACATACCATAGAATCCATGGTGTCATCATCCAATATCCATTCTAGAATGGGAAATGGATATATAAAAACTCCCAAAAATTGATGATCAATTTTCTTATGCTGATAGGTGTATCATCATGTCACTAAATACGAAATTTTATTCTTAATACATGGACCCCAATACTATCTACAAATACTTGGATGTATCTTGGTAAAATAAGTGTGCATTAGCCAATTTAAGGCATGACAATCCCACAAATTACTTATTGCATACACGTAGCCACAATGACAGAACCACAAACATAAACGATCTCATCATCATCGATTGTCCAGTTGGAAGGTGACTCCCAACCTTCAAGGATCTCCCTCATGTTTAAACATTCTAGATCCTCATATTTCCCACTAGAACAATCTCATATGTGTGGAATCAATAGATATGGATACGAGAGTCATTTGTCCCATGAATACCAGCATATATATATGCAACAAAAAAAATCCATCATCTTCTACTCAGAACTAGACTCCTGGGATTCTAGATTCCATGTATTTTAGATTATAGTGTCAGAAAAACTATTCATTTTTCCTAGTTTATAGAAAAAATCAAAATAAAAATATTTCATATAATTGGGCTATTTCCACTATAAGTGGTTTAGATCCCATTGATTAAAGATAAAGAATAGTCTTTTATAATCTATATACATAATGAACCTTTCACCCAATAGGTAATGCCTCAAACACATTAAGTCGTAAAGCACCATAGCCAACTCAAGATCATGTGTAGGATTGTATTGTTACTAGGGACTCAATTTTTGGGACCCATATTCTTTGAATCGATCTCCGTGCATCAATAATGTCTGATGTCACATACCAGAATCATCCCAAAACAAGGTATACTCCTCACCCAATTAATGTAGAATAAAAATTGGTGTGGTAGTAAAACACCTTTTCAACTCATGGAAGGAATTTTCAAAATCTCTATATAATTTTATCTTGAAACCGTTCTTGGTCCGACATGAATGTGGAGCTACCAGGTGAGAAAGGTACTTGATGAATCTTTGGTAATTAACCATAAAACCCAAAAAGTTTCAGATCTAAAAACATTTTTGGGTTAATCCCTGGATAAAATGTTATTAACATTATCCAAGCCCATTGTTACACCTTCCACTGAGATTATGTAATCCCTAAAATGCACCTTTTATATCCATAATTGAAATTAATACCTCTTGTATTATATAATATTCATCCTTAGTGTACTGGAGATGATTTCAAGGTGTTTGGAATTACCCTTAAGTCATTGGGAGTACACCAAGATGTCATTCAAAAAAAGGTACAAAATGATCCTAGTACATTTTCAATATTTAATTCATTATGTCCATAAACACAATAAGAGTGTTTTTCAACCCTAATGTCATTTCAATGAACTCATACAAACAATAACTACTCCAGAAAGCAGATCACAGTATATTAAAAGTTCCAAACATCAACAGATGATACTCTAGCCTCAAATCAATATTGGAAGACAAAAAAGAACCCATCTATTGTTCCAAAATATTATTGTTATGAAAAAGAGGTTATTGGTTCTTAACATTCATTTTATTTAACTTCTGGTAATCGAAACACAACAGTAATGTCCCGTCTGCCATAATAGAAAAAAAGAAAGAGAACTAGAAGGCAACATACCTGGTCAGATAAATCCCATATTCTCTAGCTCGTCTAAATGTGTTTTAGGCCGTTATTACTATACTAGTACCATCCTATATGAAAAAATGGATAATGGATTAGCTCTAAGAATCAACTGAATCGTGACGTCAATCTCTCTCCTAGGAAGCTTCTCTAAGAATCCATCTAAAAAAATGTACTAAAATCGATCCACCAAAGGATAAAAGGAATCATGATCTAATATCCCATCTTCAAGCATGATAAATTCCACTTGATAGTTGATCTCACCTAACTTGTAATGAATCATCCCTACACATATTTCCTGGATATTTCATTACCCATAGTGAACATAAGTATCTCACTCAAGAGACATGAATGTTAAACATCAATGGTAATAATAATGTTGGGAATGATACATAACCAATCAATAAATTCCCAGTATCAGGTAAAAAACTAACATCTCAAGAACAAACAAGCCCCAAAGGAAGTGTCAGCCACCAAACATGAGAGAACACAACTTAAATTTCTATATAGTTTCTTCTTATACTTATAACATTGTTTCAATCCACATAAAACCACACGTATATTCCATTTCTATATGCAAAAAATCATTATATGAGCATATATAAATGAATTTAAGTATACTATATCAAATAAAGAACTATAAATCATTGTAAAATAAGAATATTACCCCATATAGTCGACGGTCTTTCCTCCCCACCACCTAGGGTGGGATTAATTAAATGAATCCAACCTACCCCTCCACATTAGGCTCTAGTTTGAACTCTTGGTGTTAAACTACCTAGATGATAAGAAAACTCTTATCATGAATCACTATGTCCTCCACCCCAACCGTTACATCTTTTACAGCTCTAAATTTATACCTGTTTTGGGGTAGTAGATAGCATTTTGGTACTATGTATTGATTTCGACCCTACCTCATGACCCCCCACTGATGGTTCTTATAGATCCTATTTACATGACCCATCCTGACACAAACTAGTCACCCAACTACTGGTTGGGGACATAGACAACACATCTTTAAGGACCTCCTTCACTTATAATAGAACACCTGATAACCAATATTATAGTTCAATCCTCTTTGTGGGATACTATATCTACCATCGACCTGGTGAAAACCCTAAAAAATGTTCATACTACTATCAAAAGTAAAAAATTGTAACACCCAACTAAAAACACATGTACACCAATAGAAGCCTCCTATTGGCTCCCTTCTAAAATGAGACCTTGGTTGACCACCATATAAAACCACTTGAAATGGAAGATATTTAGGTAGGAATTTATCTAATATCTAAGCATGTCCTGAAATCATCTTCCCACAACTGTCTTATCCCCAACCAACACTAGAACAAAGCATTTAAAATTAGTGAAGAGACCAGGATAATTCCTCAAAAAAAAGTACCCATATTAATCCTCAAGAATTATATAGATATATATTTTCATAGAGTCTCTAGATAGATGTTTTCTAGAACCTTTTCTATGAAATCATTTCACAAAATTCTATATACCTTCTCAGTCTAAACTAGGTTATCCCCACAACGCTTCGTCGGACCTCAAAACAACTATGCCACCTACATGAATCCATTCTTAGGAGGGGTCTCTAAGTAATCCAGAATAATTTTGATAGAATATTTCCATAAATCAGCTACCTTAGGTCTACCATCTCTATCAAGCATTGGTGGGTTCTACAACTGAAAATCTTTAGTCAGATCAATCATAGTCATCCCAATCCCCCTTTGGCCGGATTTCTTCATATGCATAAAACATTAAAATTTCCCATGGAATGACTGTTCCCCTACATTTACCATAACTATTATAGTATCTTCTTCCACAATTTATGGGAAATTCCCAAGGATATCCTCATGTCACCAAACATATAGGCACTGTCATGGTGGAATATCTCTAAAATTGCATACCCAAGTATAAAAATATATAACATAACGATCATGTAGTTTAAACAAAAAGAATTCATTACTATCATATAAAAATTCCATTTATACTATGAGAACAGACATGATAAATTCTCTACCGCTACCCTCAACCAACCTTATAATGAGTCAAGGATAAGATAGGAAACCAAAACTTCAAATTTCAATTTGACATTAATCACCACACTAAAACTTTTCCATTTAGAATCCTTTAATCCGTTAATAGTTACAAATTTCAAATAAAGAACTATTTTTAAATATTCCATAACATTTTCAATTATTTTTATAGTTTAAAAAACTTTTATTAGGCCCTTTCCCTTAAAATCACAATAAAATCTTAATCATTTCAAATTCCCCTACCCAACCATAACATATTTTCCATGTATTCTAAATAGGATGAATGTAACACATATTCCTATGTGTTTAAAATGATTCATGTATGAAAAAAATTATTCCACTTCATCTAATAAGCTAAATCCCATTAAACAATAACATCACACATCAATTATATCACCCATGTGAAATAAAATTCAAATGTAACAATGAACATCAGAAACAACAATACCACCCTGGGTACTCAGGTTTCCCCCCATATATGGGTTAACAACTCCAATTCATTAGATAATTGGAAAGTCTCGACACATCCTAATCTCTCATATACCATTCTGAAATAGTAAAAACCCAAAAGGAAGAAAATGCTCTGATTCCACATTGTAACACCCTAGATCAGAAGAAAGTAAACCTGTTCCCTGAGCTAGCACACCAAATGGCCTCAAGAACACCTCTCCATATTCTAGAGGTTATCAAATATAAGAATGGGTCTAAAGATTCATGTGGGGTGAATATACTCTATTTATTAGAGTAATCTATATTAGATAAGAATATGAAATAATGAAGAAAGAATAAAAAATAAACATTTATTACAAATACATTTCCCAATACTGGGTACGTTCCCATAATAATAATGTAATATATCATATCATTTATTATAGTTAAAAGTTAAATGAAAAACTCAAAATAACAATAAGATTAAAATTTCTCAAAATCTATTTCACCACCATGTCAAGTTCCCTCATCCATGAACATCCCAAATAAACTCTATAGAATAGGGACTTCACACTTGTCTTAACTTACTACCGTAAAGTACTCTTAGGTACCCAATGGCAGCCTAATAATGGTGTGAGTACCACTCATTATTCCACCCAAAATAGTGTATACAAAATATAAATTCCATAATAGTGTATGCAGGAGATTGGTAAACAACTTGTTAAGAAACAATAATCCATGCTCAAATTTTTAATAGGATTTACATTAACCAATTCATCATTTATTCCATGTGTTATCCTTATATATAAAACATTCTACGACATATAACATTTATCTAAACAATATACAGGGGGTTAGGTTCCCTACATCACATGAGAATTCATTTCACATAATAATAAAAATAATCTTACCTTAGATCATTAGTCTAGGTAATCCTATAATGTGCATTATTTAAAATCATAGAGCTTCAGTCCGACATATTAAACCATGAAATATAGAGGATTAGGCCAAGAGCCTCAGTCTAACTTGAATCATGGGATTATAACCCCATTCAAATACCCCAATCATACCACTAATTCAAATTAACATACTTCATTAACAAATTAACACATTTACTATTTAATTTCCATAATTCATTTAAAAC
The DNA here is from genome assembly GCA_963277665.1 of Viscum album. Taxonomy (NCBI): domain Eukaryota; kingdom Viridiplantae; phylum Streptophyta; class Magnoliopsida; order Santalales; family Viscaceae; genus Viscum; species Viscum album. The sequence goes on along the minus strand of OY728153.1, from coordinate 1,160,751,258 downwards.
TTTTATGTTAAGACCAATGACTCCTTCCATGCTAACATGATAAAAAAACTATAATTGGTTAAATTTCATAATAACATATAAACATGGTAAACATAATTATCACTAGTTCGGCTCATAACCCTTTAGTTTCATAATTAATAATCCAATTATAGGTTTAAAGGTGTGCCACACCCCAGGGGTGACAATTTGGCCTAGTCTAATCATCCTCAATATATCCAACATGGATCATGAGAGGTTTAATTAATCATTAAATTAACCTCATTATAATTTTCTATAAAGGAAACTAAATGTAAAATAAAATATTACACAACATAACCACAAACACATAAAAACGTAAATAATATGGGATATAACATATAAATCAATTACCTCAAGTTCATTGGTATATTCTTACATAACCTTATCCCTTAATAATAAATAAAGCCAAATTTATCTCCCCAAATTAATATATAATGAAAAATAGGGTTTTGCTGGCTTCAGAAAAAAATAATGATTATATGTGGCCTTCTCTAGAAAACCGGGAAAATCAGAGTTTTTGACACACAAAGATCTTCAATTCACACCCATCCACACACCAAACGACTCAAAATCATCTAATATTTATCCTTGGTAATATTTATAGGATTATTTTATAACCCTTTAATACTTTAATAAGAAATGATAGGAAAATCATGTGATAGTTCATAAGGTCTAAGGTGGGAAATTGTAAAACCACCACTATTTAAAGGACGAATAGTTCGGATGCACAGTTGGGAAAAAAAGTTCCATCAGTGTGGATCACTCTTCCATAGAGGGGGATACGCCACATGGTCTACTAGGTAAACCTACACTATATAAAAATAGTGTGCCTACCTTTTCTCAAGGGTTGTTGGGCCACACAGTTTCCTAAGATAAGGTGCACAGTTCGATCTAACTATGTGATAATCATGCATTGTAAATAGGTAGATCTATTTCTTACCCATTTCATATCCAGAACCCCCAAAGCACATATAAGAATAATTATATTCTCTAGGATCATTTTACTAACCATTTAAAATGAGTTCTATCAAAACATAAAATGGAAATGAACTTCACCAATTTTATGGATCTTAAAATTAACAATATAAGAAAAAAAACCTTTTATAGATATGTATATTCCATTATTTTCAGATAAATAATCATAAAAAAAATTCACGAAAAATATATAAACACTAAAAAATAAACATGTGGTGATTATGACTTCTGACCAATGGAAAAAAGTAAGATGAAAATCCCTTACCTCCCGCCTTGAGATTATTTGTATATGTTTTCACCTCCTGAATAATAAGTACTGGTTTTTTAAACATCTATTTCATTAAAAAATAATATATTTCATACCATATATGATTTATTATAACCATTTTCAACCTTTTATTAAAAATCCCTTGTTAAAATCACATTTTGGGTAATAACATCTTTATTTTTCATATATATTTTTCTTTGGTAGTTTAAGTTCTTTTACATAGATCAAAATTCAATCAAACCAAAAATTTTATACATGATATAAATATCATATATATTTATTATATATATATTTAGAGTAATACATTAATGTTATTTATATAAAATTAATTACACCATTCATAGATACAATAGGTTGTACGTATTTATGAAAGCCATTTCCATTTTCATGATGAATGGAATGAAATAAAGTTAAAAAATATATCAACTTTTTATAATAATATATATTTAACTTATATAATATATATTCATTAAATATATATTTATTATAATACATGTGATATAAAAATTAAAATCATATCACATCCCTTCATGGAGGTGGTAGTTCATACAAATGCATGAGCGATGTTATCATTTTCCAATGGATTGGAAGATAAAAAATGTATTTATAAAATTATAATTATATAAGTATATTTATATCTAAAATATCATATATATACTTCTAATAAATAATTATTACTATCTGTGAGAGGTGGTGATGGAAAATTAATTACATTGGTTCATTAGACGATAGCACACCATACACATGATTGATAGATTTTTTTCCCATTTGATGGAGGAAGATATAGATATTGGTTATTAAATTAACATAATAATTAATTATATTTAATCACATATGATATTATATCATAATATTTTAAGGCTATCTTATGGAGGTTAAATAATGGTTAAAACAAAAATACTTGGTTAAGAATTGTAACTCAGTTTTAGATAACCTCTATAGGTTTACACTAACATCCTTTATATGTTGGATTGCTAATAAAAATTTTGTCTCAATGATGTGTTTAAGTAATTAATGACTTTATTTGGTTAGGTATTTTCTGAATAAATATTATTTTTATGAGTGAAGAGTAGTGGTGATGGGGTTCCATTTTATAAGTAGGGGAGAGATCATAATAAAAAAAATTTGAAAAGAAAAAGGTATACCCACATTTTAAACATGTAAAAGTATTTAAAATGGATAATTGTCTAACATTAGATGATATACAGTTTTAAATTTCCATAATGTAGTATTTTTATGTGTCTTTAGGTCATTTAAACCAATATTCTTTTAGTTTAACCCCCTGTAAACATGTTTTATCTTTCACAAAGGTAATTAATTTTTAATGATTTTGCTATTCATCATGAATAAAAATTAAATTAAACATATTATAAAATATTAATTATTATGATTAATAATATAGAATCAACTTTACATAATTCAATTAAAATATGTTTATGAATTTAATTTAAAATCAAATCCACATATGCAACAAAAATCAGTTTTCCAAAGGAATTATTTTCATAAGTATAAAAACTATTATTATTGAAATTATAAATTAAAATAATTTTATTTAAATAATTTGGATAAATTATAATATAATTGAAATATATTTACATTTAAAACATATTTAAATAATATTACATTTTAATGATTTAAATGAAAAGGAATTTTTCAATAAAAACCTCTAGTTTCACTATTAATTAAAAAAAATTAAATTTCTAAAAAATCCTAAAAATTCACACTAATATAATTTTTACATGTTGATTAGAAAAAATATTTTCATTTTTTCAGAAACATTTTTTACAATTTGAGAAAATATATTTTATTATTTTTTCTCATAAATAAATAAAAATATTTTTTTTAGAAAAATATATTTTCATAGAAAATAATGCCTGAAAAAATTAAGTACTTATTTATAAATATATATTATTTATATCAAATCATAATACATATTTTTCAAAAAAAATTATTTTATTCATATCATACAATTTAATGGCTAGTTTATGACAACCGTGTTTAAATAATAATGTTAATAGTAATTTACAGTTCGCTAACACTCAATGTTTCATGTAAAATAATCTATCAAAGAATTTATATTTATTTGAAATAATATATTTCATAAAATCTAATGGTGTTACAAATTCCCCCCTTCTGGTGGAACTAAATAATCAAATATAACTGGCAAGTTATATCTGAGAATCAATATCCTTCATTTAGATATGAGGTTTTCATTTAGTTTTTTTTAAGTAATACATGAAGTACATATTTATAAAATTCACTGAGATATATAAATTGGAGAAAAAAAGATTACATTTAAGTGTTTGTTAAAATAAATCTTTCTTCCATAACCGAGAGAAACCTAAAAAGGAATGAGAATAAAAAATTGAGAAATTTACCCACACAATGTTATAGGAAAGGGGATCCAATACTATGAGAAGTTAAATACATTTTAAAATTTTCTAATGGATCAATTAAGAAAAATGTTTCCTGAGACTTCTTCTCAATCTATAGAGAGTATGAATATATGGAATTATTAATGTTTTTTAGTCTATAATCTAGTATTATATCAATATTTTATATTTTTAAGGAGCCATGTATACGTACATGACTTTATCATGGTGTTTTTTGATGACGTAAGATAGTTGGGATCAGAATATAATGAGATGGGGGATACACTGGACAACAAGTTATGAAAATTAATACCTCTAAAAGTACCTGTTGAGTAAAAAAAATATTAATTACTTTTGAATGAAATGGTTTAATTTTTTTCAAGAATAATTTAAATTATATTTTTTTGAGAAAGTCATGTATATTATTTTATTTGAAAATATGATTCAAGCATCAAGAGTTTCTATCAATGTAAATAATTATCAACTAGAGGTTAAAGCTAAATGGATGAAGGATCTTGGTGAATATCTATATAAAGAAAATAATTTTTATGAGTATTATATTCATAAGAGAAATTTGGAAGGGCAATATATGATAATATCCATTGTAGTTAATAATAATCACTAAACATAATGTGTTTGAAATTAGAAGTTAATCTTTCATATATTGATGAATCTCCACTCAAATCATCATATCCAAGGAAGAGAATATCCACTATAAAAATTCATAAGGATACTATTATTTGTCAATATAAAAATTATAACAGTATATGTACCTTGAATTTATCTAGATATAAATCTTATATAATATAATTTAAAAGGATAACGTAGGTTTTTTTAAAATTATATTCAATTTTTTCAATTCAATGAATTGTGATGGATAAAATTTGGTTTTTAGAAAAATCATATAGAGAAATCTATAGAAAAACCCGCCACAATTTTTTGTTGGTAGAAGGAAATAACTAAATAGATATTTCACTTATATGTTTCCCAAATAATAAGTTCACCCTCAAAATCATGATGATACATCCACCTTGTATACTAAAATAGAAACACATGAAACCAAATTATTTCACTACTACTGGTCTTGTATAAAATATGGACGTCATTCCAATAACAGTTAGTATAACATATCAAATACCAGATGAAAAAGGATTCCAATAGTCTGTGGGATAAAATGAAAAAAGAATAAGAGTTTATCTAATCACACCCAGAGGACCCTGGATAATGAAAAATATTTTAAATTGAATATATTTGGATATCTTTAATAAATCTATGAAATTTAAAATAATAGTGTCCAAGGGGATGATGAGTTCTCATTTACATTTAACAATAAGATTTCATGTGAAATTAAATCTTTTAGGACATAAATTTGTCGATAAAAAATAAGATATACTGTAAGCCTAACTTGGGGTGTAATGAAATAGTAGTTACCCAATTGAATGTACCCAATAGGAACATGAAATTTGTTGTCACACCCAAGAGAATATTATTCTATTACGGAATAAGAGGTTTCTTCCTAGACATTTGTAAACATTCCATGGACATTCAAAAAAATTGAATAAATAGGGAATGATAAAAGAATTAAATCAAACATGAAAATTATTAGATTAGATTGATGGGTGAATCATTAATTTTTTTTATCTAATTATAAGTTACCATTGATGAGAAAAATAAAATAGGACAATGATATATGTGAAACATATAGACAGTTTAACTAAATTTTTGAAATTTTTATGACAAAACTATCAAGACAAGATAAATTTATAGATAGTATGAAGAAATAATTTTATGATACAAGTCCTCCAAATGTTGTTGTATGGAATAAATAAAATCCCAATGAAAAATTTAAACATGTTCCAATATGTTTGTATGAAAATTTTTATGGAATATTAAAAATCATGATGAATATTATAATAAAATGAAAATAATGGTTCTTTATCATTTCCATTGGATTCTAAAAAGGTTATTCCACATAATAAACAAGTAGGATTTAAAAATAATAAGAAATATGAGCATCTTAAGAAGACTATTTCATGAAAAATTAAGGGTGAAAGCATGAATGAAAGTGAATATGAATTGAAGGGAGACCCCCAATTGAAAAAGACATCTAAATCTCATTTCACTAATTATTATTTAAAGTAAAACATATCATATTTTCTCATGTGTTATTAATTTTTTCATTAAGCATGGAATTTATCATGATGTAATTTTGGGGTGACAAAAAAGTAAGGAGTTCATTATAAGTAAAATTGAATTCAAGATGATATTAGTCCCAGTGTATTGTAAATTCAAAAGATTCATGTTTCCATAAGGTATAATTAAATAAGTGTTGAAAATTGTTAATATACGAGATTTATATTACTCTTTTATGAGTAGTGAAACTGTATTTCGTGATTCCGGTGATTTAATTTTTAGTGGAAAATATTAAAATATGGAAAACCAACATCTTGAAGGTCCTAAAATTATTGTACTAGATTATAGAGATTTAGATAAAAATATCAAGACAAAGATTAGCATTTTTCAGATATAGTAATTTGAGTGAACATGTATTCTTTCATACTAGAGGTATGTTGATAATTTTTTCTAGCACTATATAAAAATAAATTATAAGATTAAGAGGAGAGTTTTTTGGTTTAATGATCAATAAAAAATATCATGAAAAAGGGAAAGTTAGATAATTTTATGGTTTAATGGTCTAATTTAATTATTAATATGGATGTAGTATGTTAATTTTAAATAACAATTGACTAAACCCTTAGATAATATTTTTGAGTTTATTTCCCTCAATGAATTAATTGTTGATTTCTTTTCTATCCAAGTTAATATCCCTTTTTCATAAAATCAGTATGTATCATGTAGATTTATAATTTTATAATTTGTGTTAAATTACATTAAAAAAGTGATTTAAAACTTGTCTCATGTAGTATAAGGTTCATTTTTTTAAAACATAAATTAAATGAAGAGGTTGAAAATTGGTGAAGTATGAGATGATTTTTCCATCACAATTGAAACATTAAATTTATATTCAATTAGGGGATAATAATTCCATCATTTAATTTAGAATAAGTATTGATATCAAATTAAAATGGGTGATTGTAGATCTTAACTGAAATGTTATAATAAAGTCTAGTTTTTTCTTTTATAAGTAAATGAGAATTAAAGCTAATATTTAAAAGGGAAAAAATAAGAGTGAGGAATAATTTGGTTTTGGATAAGGTGTGTTATAAAAATTAATACTCAAAATGATAATACATCATAATATGGAACATGGGAATATTATAGTTACACATTTGAAATATGACACTGATGGAGGCTAGATGATTTATCTATATGATAGAGAATATGATGTCCCAATATTTTAGGCATATATGGTGATTATTTACTTTTAATTATTTTGAAAACAATCACATGTGTTGAATCTTTAAGAATGAACATTCACCACATGTTCTTGATAGAGTTCCTGATAATCCATACTTATGTTTAGCAAGTATCTGAAAATGATGTTATAGTAAATGAAACATGAATGAAGGTGTAACAGTTATGTTAGGATATTCTTCTTCCAGAAGATACATTGTTTGATCATGATACCATCCAAAAGATACTTATAATGGCTAAAATGAGGATTAAGATATTTTCAATGAATGATTTTTATATTACCATATCTTAAAGTGATAAGTTAGGATTTTATGGTTGATATACGGTTAGTTGTGAATATAAGATGATGTGCTCTTAAAGATGACTTATTCAGAAGTTGATCTCATAGAAGATACATTTCAAAATTTTAGGATATCCATCAAACGTATTCAGGAATTTAATATTGGGTAATAGTAATAAAAATACATTTTTTTTAAAGTAGAGGATTAAATGATAGTATAATAGAAATTGGTAAGTGTATGATAGATACAAAATTGAAAAAGTATATTCATAAGAGTCTTTTTAATTTATGAAATAGAACCCAAGTGAAAATTGATTATGGGGTGAAGACACAAAATGGATTATTAGAGAAACCTACTCTTTCTAATTCAGTATTAATGAAGTGTATGGGTCCTTGGTTATCCAATATTGAGGAGCTTATATACTTTTAAGTTATATTTCAAGAAGATGAGATACACATGTTGAGTTATAATATAATTGAATGAAAAAACTACTATTTGGAGTACGAAGAACAAACATTCTAATTGGATTTGACAATAAGTCAGATGATGTATTCACTAAATGTTCGGAGGATGTTAAATCACACTTACATAGAAAATATAGGATTCAGGATGAGTTGAATAAAAACAAGGAAGAGTTGAATATGGTTGTTTCATCAAAATTTTATGGTACCAGTGAATCTAAGATGACCAAATATATTAATGGATTCATGTTAAGTGGAAGTAGATGAAAAGGATAAGACACCAGATGATGTTTTTGTTCCAGAGGAGCATGAAACTTTCACTAACCGGTTGATTGTATGTGATTTTCCATGTTATTTTTGTGAAGTGAAACACAATGTTATGATGCTAAGATATAAATTTTGAGATAAATAATTACATATGAAATTCCATGGTTATAGATGATATTTTTTGAAGATGGGAAGATACATCATGTTTGGATTAGTATATATTTTTGACAATGTAAAACTATAATATCATTGAAAGTATTGAAGGAGGTTAACTAAAGAATTTAATTTCGATGGATTTTTAAACTCTGAGTAAACATTGAACACTTTTATTAAAGGAATATTGGTTATATAAATGGGGAACACTATTAATGTAATTTATGTTAAAATAATGAGATACTGGAAAAATTATGATAAATGAAAATATATGGGGAATCTCACCTCTTTATATTGATGATCGATTGGTTAAAGAAAGTTATAAAACAAAAACATTCTATTCCAAATAAGAATTATGTTTTTTTTTTGGAATTTTAAAAAATAAGAGATATTGATAATAGTAAATGTTATGTTCTTTCATGATGATGTTCAAAAAATTTAACTTCGTGAAAGTGAGAGCTCTAGAAATTATGTTTCTAGATGTTGGATAAAATTTCAGACGTGTATTCTATTTTATTAAAACATTAAATCTATAGTCAAAAACATGTTAACGGATTAATATTAAGTAAGGAAATATGAATAATGGTACTTTTATAAAAACCATAAAATCATTGGGATATAATTTAAGGTTAATATACTCTATGTGTTGAGGATGATAACTATACCACTCCACATGTAAATGATGATAATATTATTTGAGTAATATCACTGGATTGGGAAAATAATCAAACATAGAATTCATTATTTTTTATATATTGGGATGTATCCTTGTGCAAATAAATGTGTGATGTTATTTTTTTCATTATCAACATTTACTGTGAGAGTATATAGGTAGTCCAGTTAATGTAATCCACACATACTAATTGAGATAGAGGTTTGAACAACATAAAAGTTGGAAAAAATTTATATTGGATTTATTCGGTAAAGAAATTATACATACATATTCAACTTATGCTCATTATAATAATATAATAAATTTGGATTAAATATAAATTGATTAGTAAGATATGTATGAATTTTATAAATTTTTTTTTGATGATGGGAACTCCAATAATGACTAGCTAAAGTCTTGATCTTACCATTCTGTTGAGACTCAGTGTGATAGGTGAAGATATTTCATGACCCTTGTGTAATGGTTAATGATATAGGAAGATAATAAATTCCAAGGGAGATCATGTTTCATATGCATATTATAGATGTATAAAACATTAGGTATGAGTCTTCTAGTATTTTTAATGGGTTTACATGTATCAATTCCTAGCGCAATGAATCATTTAACATGGGTATGTATACAAGTGGTGATGTTGTGGGTTATATGTATTAATAACCAATACAATGTTACTGTATAGTGAAGTTGGAATAAATTATAGTTGAATTGTATCCAATTTTAGCCTATTGAACATTACAGGTTCTGGTGCTCTGCTAATGTGTATATCATCACTCGGGTAGAAGCCACAACGAGGACACTTTTTTTATAATTGTTTTTTTATTTGACTTTTTAATTTGGGGGGGGGGGCTATTTGCAATGCTAAAATGAAATGACTGATTGATGTATATTGATTTAACAATTAGAAAAATATTTAGTAGAGTTTATTATTGGGGATTTAATATTATGGTATCCTTGAGCTTTTCATTACATTGTATTCATTTGTTACCCACATCACAATATTACGTTGATCGAAATTAAAAGTTGTTAAGGCTTTAATCCAAGACATAACAAAAAAAATGGCTCTAATAATAATTATTTATTAATTACGGTTGTGTATTTTTGGTTCAAATAATCAATGGAATACACATGTTGAACAAAACACGTCACTACTGTAGGACAATTTATGTTCAATATACAGAATATTAACCAAAGGAATACTGAATAAGAAAAAGAACTCAATCACATAATATCCCAAAATTATGAATCACCTCAATTGTATATTTACTCATACATTGATTTTTTATTTGTGAAATTTAATATTTTTATGGTTACAAGTTATATGAAAATGAAAATAAGTGGATAAGAAAAGAGTAGTTCGCCAAACATACACACGGATGATGAAGAGTGTTAAAAATAGACATTAGATTTAATGAGAATGAAACATAAGGGAGTGATTTTAAAATTTATTTGTAATATTTTTAGAAAATTAATAATAAAAAAATATATAGTGGATCATACTAATAGATAATGTAAAAGAAACATTCATTAAAACAGAATGACAAATTCAAAAACATACGATATTACAAATGAAGAAAAATGAAAAAGTAAATAAAAAGAAGCATATAGTAACGGAATCTGGAGTAGAAGAATGAGTATGTAATATCCTAACAAAAATTGGGGAGATCCTTGGTCATTAAAAACTACCCTCATTTCCTCTGAAATTCCAACTCCACGCAAGGAGAGGTCCGGTATACATTTATATCCAAAGGTGATTAACTATTTTCATTCCAAACCTACCCCTCCACTTGGATCACCAATTGTGGACCCAAATAGATGAATCTATAGATATTGTCTTCTTATAAGTTTTAGATATTGATGTTTTCTATCTAATCTTAAATGTTGTAATCCATTTTAATTTTTTTCCAATGTTATAGATCTTTTACTAAATAATGTGCATCTTTCCATCTTTATCAAATGTTTTTCAAATTCTAGAATGAGAATGGATTTTTGAATAGTAACATGCCCTCAAAAACAAAAATGTTCTTCTAAAAAGTCATCTGCCTATATATGGGATTTCACACTGCAAAATATAATCTTGAATTGATGTCTATATCAGAAGAAAGTTACATAATTGTGTGCTGATTTTAATTTCTAGACAAAATGGTGGGATGGATTTAATAGAATCATTTGGGCCCCATTTGGGTGGAGTTGGTACTATGAATTTGTATCCATGATGAACTGTATGGTCCCATGATATTTTTGGAAGAATTAATGATTTTGGTCCTCTCGATTGAGCCCAAAAATTCTATCTTTATGGATGTTCCATTTTCTTCACAGATTCTTTAATCCTTATTGTGTGGACAATATATACATTCAAATGGATGAATTGGATGAATCATACTTCTAATCACATGTTTAGAATTGAATACAGAAGTGTAAAAAAATAACCATAAAATTTACGTATATATTGTGAGATTTATTGTTATAAGAGTAAACTAACATGATCAGATTAATTCAAATAATTAAAAAATAATAGTTAGAATTAAAACATGAGTATCTCACAACAATTATGCACTTTTACATTAATGTTTCAAAAGGTAATAGACAAAAAGTAATGAATAAAGGAATAAAATTAACTCCCCCACACTTAGTATTGTGCATGTCCCTATGTGAAACAAATATAAATACATAAATAAGTCATTCCAATCACCAACAAATACTAAAAATTGGTTTTCCCCAATTAGGGGAGGTTTAGACCACTTCTCTCATCAATATTGAAGTCCAGTAGAAAATGTTACAGAAACAAGGTTAAAAAAATCAAATTTCATGCTGAAATTTAGAAATGTAAAATGTGGGAACTCGTAACTATCTCCTCTCAATATAATAAAAATTTATTTATGGAGGTTCACTCATTCACCAACCAAAATTAAAAATCTTAGTGTTTGAAAGATCTCTCTATTCCATTCCATAAATTTCATAAGAATCAAGTGGATGTTTTAGGTGTTTGTTTCTATTCCAATGGGATGGTAGGAATTTAATGTCCAAAAGAGGGGAAATGAGGGTTAAAACAACAACATGAGTAAAAAAATACACTATTTCCTTATAAAAGAATAATTTAAGGAATGGGAAGAACATATCTACAAGTTAATGATAGTGTGATGGAAGAATAAAAGAAAATGTAAAATTGGAAGCGGATGGGATGATGAAATATTTAAAAAACAAAAAACCACTCCAAATGACCTATGTTTTATTTTCTTTTATTTTATTTTCATTCATTTTTTCAAAATTTGAACTTAAAATAAATATTACAATCATCCCCCAACCAGTGTTTGATCTATTAAGGATGATAATTTTAATAGTTATAATAAGTTCATGGGTTGAAGAAGAGTAATTTGTTACCTTCCCAAGACACAACCTATTTTTAATGTTTATATTGATTTTTTTCAATTTTTTTGAACACTTTCCAATAACATGTAAAAAATTACAAAAATAAAAAATCATTCCCCAAACTCACTGAATGAGAACCTCTCCCCCATACTTAATGGTATGATTTCCCTCAAGAATATAATAGCACGTTGAAAATCAAGAAATGGATTCCAAAAATGAAATTTATTCCCCCCACACTTAATCTTCAAAAAATTATGTAATGTAATTCCATGTGTATTTTAGGTGGGATAAGGTATTGGGATTGTAATGTGGAAATCAAAGAAAATATTTTCATAGGCTCTAAGGGGGTTTCAAAAATATGATTAATGTAAGGGTAATAGAGGCTTTTAGCTATTAAAATTCTCATGTTGTTAAGAAAATTCCTCTATCATATTAATGTACACTAAAGTATGAAATTCAAATCAAAGGTCCACAAACTCGAGAATCACAACCAAGGAAAAAAACTGAACAAAATGAAAAGGTGGTCAACGGTGATCTCGGCGTGAAAGCGAATATCGTTCCTCACGGTTGGGGAAAATCATTTTCCAATTTTAAAACTAAAAATTAAAATTTCATTATTCTTAACACATAATTATTTATCCAATTTTATGATGAAAATACATATTGTTTTTGAGAAAAACATGTCTTTTGGCACCCAGAATGCTTTGTCAAAATTTCTAAAGGGGATGATGAGTAATTATTACTCTTTTTTCGTATTATTTTTTGTTTTTTTTATTTTTTTAGAAAGTCTCAGCCACAAAAAAAGAGGGGTGATGAGTAGAATGATAGAGTAAGAAGAATAATAAGGAGATAGAGATAGATAAGAGGAGTTAAAGGGAAAGAGGTTCCCTCTAGTTCGAATTTTGTGGGTCACCATCTCCATATAGTGGTTGGTCAACTGTAGAAGTTGGGGATCTGGTGGAAGTTGATGTGGTTCCTAGGATGTGTGTCCTCTCATGGTGATTCTTTTTAAAATTACCATTACCTAAAAGATAATCAAAAATATAAATCATTATTAATTTAATGAAAAACTGAAAATAAATTATCATTTCATAAAAGTAAAATAAAATATGGCTTTCTTTCCAAGAATCATTGTATTTATTTTATCTATAGCTGGGAAGTTTCTTTTAAAAGCCCATAGTCAGATGTTGGAAATCATATTTTCTCAACTCCAGCATGCTTCTATATAAACTTCTCTATTGGGGTGATTGATTGTTAATTGGATAATTACATCCCTTCCTTGTTATTAGGATGGAAATTAAATAGGGTCTGAAAGGGAATGTGGGTATCATCTCTCTGGTCATTAAAGAGAGGTATTTTGTAGCCCACTGAGTGTTGTTTTTCTATGATTGGAAGTTCAGGATGATGTTTCAATTATGATGGTGAATTATGTAAGGTACCAATAATATGAAATCAGAGTATAAGATCCCAATTTTTTTAAACTCATTTATTTCATCACTTACCAATGTATTGTATTTAGGAGTTGTGGGGTCATAGTATTGAATAAAATTTTCAATATCCTTTATATAAAATATGAATATCTATTAATGGTAAATTCAAACCTCACTAGTGATCACTTTATTAATTGGGGAAAAAATATCACAACCTTCACCCCCATTGGGACAATATAAACACATTAGTTCTGGGTTCACCTCACATATAAGAGAATTTTCAGAATCATGAATAGGAAATTATAAATGTTGGATAATCTAATCTGAAACAAAAAATGATATTTCTAGTTCATTTTCCTCTTTAGCATCCATGATGGAGCAGTGGAGTTCCGAGGAGATATCGGATTCAAAATAGCTTTCAATATCTTTTATATCAATGGAGTTTACATTTGTAATGTCAACAATATTTTCACCATTTATGACTTTCTTTATCAGAATGCAGAATTCGAAATCTCATTTACCCTTAGAACATGAAGAACAAGGTGGATCAATATCCAAAACACTCTTTAATAGACATTTATAAGCATATAGAGAGATTATAAATTGATTCTCAGATGGGTATCGCATGGATTGAATATATTGAACTTTACTATTTGGTCACAAAATACGAAGGATATGATTCTAGAATGAACATAATTTTTATTTTTAATGAGGAAATTTTTTCCAATAATCATATGAGAATGGAAATAAGTTTTCTAAACTTCTATTTCAATGATATAGAATTTAGTTGGGAGGATAAGATCATTGACTCAGACAAGGGTAATCCTCAATTATTCTCTCTCTACTAGTTTTGCTTCGATTGGATAACTGGATGACAACACCCATCAAGTGTAAGGTACCGTGACCATGGTAGGGGAAGATGGATTTGGGCCTAAAATATATTGGTTCTCCTATGTCTATGAGTGCATCAATAATGTTTTATCTTCTTATTTTCCATGGAACCATAAAGGTACCTGGAACTTTGCACTTCATGGGTATGGACGGTTGGGCTGAAACATTATCAATGGTCCTATGTTGAATCTAATGGGTGCATAAATCCAAATAAAAATATCATACATAGGTATTTTTTTGATGGGAAAAAATATTTTAATTTTAACTTCAACACATCTATAAACGTTGAGGATTTCATGATCGGTTTCAAAGGATTTCCATGGCTTATAGATGGCTTGGGGAAAAGGAATTGGGTACTTTTGATGAATGGAAAGAGGTGAGTATGTGTCTTTAGGTTCATTTTCAAGTTCATTTTTATAGTCTTTTTCCACGACAATATTTAAAGAGGAGTTAGAGGAATCATCATGAGTCATAACAATTTTCTTTCTCGATCTATGTGAAATTGGTCTTACATTACCCTTAGGGTAGGCAATGATTGATTTAGGAGATGGGAATAATTTGGGTTTTGTTGCTGAATTAGGTGGGATTCAATATTCCAAATTGAGTTTTAGTGTTTTTTAGGCTAGAATGGGTGAATGAGGAAAGAAATTTTATATCACTTTCCCATGGTTGATTTGTAGAAGAGGCATGTCCCGCATTGGGATTAATCTGATTTTGGTTCATGGGGAAGTGCTTGTAATGTGTTGGGAATTATAAATGCTCATTTGGATAGTGGAATCCAGGAGGAGAAAGAGGAGTATTGATCCTTTGAGGTTCAAAAAAAAGCATAAGGTTTCTGGAAGTTACCACAACCTTGACCATATTGTAATTGGTATAGATTTTTATTAGGGACTGAGGGGGATGATAAATGAGATTACAATACTTTAATCCCTGGTTAATGTTAGAAGGTAAGGGCTCATAGTGGGATTGGTTGATGTTTCTAATGAACTAAGCTAATTTTTTTGGGTTGGTGTTCCTTTGATCATATGTTTCATTGATGTCCATAAGTTCGGATGAGTGATATGGTTCCTCATGAATTTTTGGACATGTGATAGTTGGATGAGGTGGTGAGCTAAAGATTCCATAATTCATGATAATTCTAGGGAACATTGATTGTATAGAATATGAGCTTTGGGATTTGGAAGCCACTGATTGTTTTCTCACAAGACAATTGTGTTCACTCATCCACTCAGTCATATTTTTGGGCTCTGTGGATTGATTCTCTTGAACTTGTTTGACTTTATCATGTTCTCATGTATGGTGTTTTTGCCTATTTACATCCATATTTCGTATGAGATCTTAGGAATCTACATGAGTTATATCAACAATAGCACCACCACTTGAGGCATAAATGATATTTTTCTCTATATCCAATAACCCCTCATATAAGTATTGAATTAAAAGTTGGTTAGGGATTTTTTGGTGTGGGTAGGATTTCATAATCTTTTTGAACCTCCCCTAATACTTATGTTGTGAATCATTAGGGAATTTATGGAACCACTTATTTCCTTTTGGATGGAATAAGTATGATAAATAGGAATGAATTTCTCAAATAAGATTCACTTATTGTCATTCCATGTGGTTATGTAACTAAGAGGGATGTAGAAGAGCCACATCATGGAGGAGTTAACTTGGGACAAATGGAATTCTTGGAGTTTGATTTTTTATCAAGAAACCCCTTCTAACATCATGGTAGAGCACACCACTTGGAACTATTTGATATGAATATTTGGATCCTCACCAGCTAGCCCCTAGAAATTGGGTAAAGGAAGATTCAAACCTGATTTGAGTTCAAAACCAGACTCGATTTGTGGATATTGAATTCCAAGACATTGGTAATTCATATAAGGGTAGGTGTTTTGTTTTAAGGTTTTTCCCTTGGATTTTTCATTTTGAGTTCATTTAGATGGAAAATTAATGGTTTGGGAATGATTTTTTATCCATAATGATCCTCCTATATTGGTGAAGTTTTTGATCTATTTAAGAGTAAAACAAATCTGATGGATTATTTGGTAGGTTGTGGGGCATTTAGATATGTTTTAAAGGATGTGGAAGGGGTGTCTTTCTTTGTGATTTATTCTTTATTATTTTTATGAGAAAGGTGTGTTTTTCTTTGTGTTTTTTTGAATTCCTTTACAAAAAAACTACCAACTACTTAATGCACCATCCCTAACAGTGATCCCATTTGATTCATGGAAAATTTTCTCCTATAAACGAGTCCAGGGTCTGATTCTCTACTAATGTGTATAACCGCACTTAGGTCTAATCGTCTACGATGATATATTTTTGTAGTCAATTGTTTTTTGGATTTGTCTTTTTATTGGGTGGGTTTGTTTGTAGAGATAAAATGAAATGATTGATGGATATATATTTATTCAAAAAATTTATAAATATTGGGGTGAATTAATTTTTGGGAAATTAAGCTTATGTTATCCATGAATTTTTCTTTAGATTGCATTAAATTAGCACCCACTTCACAAGTTGACTTTGATTAGAATTCCTAATTGTAAAGACTTTAATCTAAGACTTAAATAAGAATAGGGTTCTAATAATAATAAGTACTTGTTTATGGTAGTGTATTTGTGGTTCCAATCATCTATATAATCCATATGTTGAACTAAACTTGTCAGTATTCCAAGATAGTTTTTGTTCAACATACACAATATTAACCAAATGAATACTCAAAGTGAAAATCCCTCAATAAATTAATATTAAAAAATTATGAATCAAACAAATGGTATATTTAATTATCCATTGATGTGATATTACGTTTTTTATCATGTTTATGGTTATTAGTTAAAAGAAAATGAGAATAATGGGATTAGAAAAGAGTACTGCGCCGAACACACACATGAACGATGAAGAGAGTTAAAAACAGTCTTCTGATTGAATGACAAAGAAAAACAAGGGAGTGATTTTCAACTTTATTTGAACCAATTTAAGAAAATTAATATTAAAAATAGAGTATTTATGATGATTATAAGTAATGATAAAGAAACATTAATTAAAATATAATTATAAATACAAACACTTACGAGATTACAAACGAAGAAAAAAGCAAAAGTAATAATAAGAATCAGTGTGGAATAGTATCTCAATTATAAAATTTAATATTAAAGATACTCCCAAGAAATTGAAATTTCCTTGGTCATG
Source organism: Viscum album (assembly GCA_963277665.1). Taxonomy (NCBI): domain Eukaryota; kingdom Viridiplantae; phylum Streptophyta; class Magnoliopsida; order Santalales; family Viscaceae; genus Viscum; species Viscum album. Next base: position 1,160,733,539 of record OY728153.1, on the reverse strand, counting down.
CCAAAATTTCCTCCTTTTATTCTGAAATTCTAACTCCATGCAGGTAGAAGAGGGGGATGCATTTATTGCCCAAGCTGGTAGACTGTTTGCATTCCAAATATTCCCCTCCACTTGGATCACCTATTTTCCATTCAGATATATATATATATATCAAGATATTATATTCTTAAATGTTATAGATATTTATTTTTTTCTATCTACTATGATCATTTGGTGTCAGTTGTGTTTTTATCCAAAGTTATGTCATTGTTACTAAACAATGTGAAGTTTCCAATTTTTATCAATACTATTTTTGAAGGTTGGAATGTGAATATATTTTTGGGTAGAAAGATTCCATAAAATACAAATAATTATTTCTGAAAATTATGAATCCTATATATGGTCTTTCACACTGTAAAATATCATCTCGTTTTGATGTCTATAATTAGAGAAAATTCTGTAATTGTGTCCTAGATTTAATTTCAAGATGGAATGGTGGGAAGGATTTCATAGAATCATTTGGACCTTATTTTTGTGGATTTGGGCCTTGATATTTTTATCCAAGATGAATTTTATTTTACCAAAACAAATTTGGGAGGATCAAGTGTTTTGAACCTTTGTATTGATCCAATAAATTTAATCTTCTTGTATGGTCCAATATCGTCACAGATTCTTTGTGCCTTCTTTTTTGGACTGTATAACCATTCAACTCACTGAATTGGACAAAATATCCTTCTAATGATATGTTTAAAATTGAATAAGGAATCCTATACAACCTAAATAACTAAAATTTTGATATTTAGGATGAGAATTATAATTATAATTCTAATCTAACTCAATCGGATAATTCAAATAATTCTCAAAAATTATGTTTAGTTTTAAAACATGTGTATCTCACAAAAATTATGAAATTTCATAAACATTTTTACAAAAGTTAGTAGAATAAAATTATGAATAATTGAATAACTTAAATAATAGTATTAATTTCCATTTATGAAGGCATATCACTAGCGGTTTAATTTATGAATTATTAATGGTGTTTGATTGAATAAGAAAAAACATTATAAAGAGCATATGGTCACATGTGTTCATACAAGTCAGGTGTAATGACAACCATAGTAATTATTTAGTGTTTTTAAATATGGGGTTCGGTGTAATTTCAACCTTGGGTATAATTGAAATACATTTGTGTGTAATTCCATCCACGGTTAATCATGTGCGGTGTGCTAGACAAGATGCCACTTAAGATTATTTTATGTGGGTTATACATGATACCTTCCAAGATGGTAATAATATGTTTTTTAAATTTTTTCCCTCATTATATTCTCATATTCACATGTTATTTCTTCTAAGAGGTTCATGATGCATGTTAGACATGAAACCTCTTAAGATGTTTGTGATGTGGGACAGAAATGATGCTTCTTGAGAATCTTTGGAAAAGTGTGGGAAATGATGCCTCTTAGCATAGTCATGATTCAAGTCATAAATGTTTCCACCCATTATGGTTATAGTATAGGTTATATGTGATTCCTCATGAGATTTTTATTATAGTGGTTTGATTTGATGTATCCTAAGATAATTTTTATTTGGGTTAGAGGTGATGCCTCCCTAGATAATTTGGTGTAACATGTTGAATGTACAACCCATTGAATTTGGATATATGTACTTTTCTATGTGTACTACTATTTTGGAAATCTATGAGTTTAATAGCATATAAACTATTCACTCTGGAAGTAATACCACAAAAAACAACAATTAACAATGGACTATGCATGTACGGGTCAATTGTTATGGTGGATTCTTTTTTACCAGCTGTTCCAATAGGTTCTATGCATGTAATGTTTATAGATTATTTTTCAGTAAATAAATTTACACACAAATATAATAGTTTTTATTGGACCTACCAATGATGGGGTGATACTATGTTTTATTCACTCATATAGTTTGTGAATATTTTTTTGTTTTTGGATTTCATTATGCACATGGAAGTCTGGGAGATATCCTAAGTAGTGGAGGATATGCTGAAGAATCCTAATATGGATATGGGGAAATATCTGTATAAAATACCTAGTCTATGTTAAGGTTTAATTATTTATTAATTTATATTTAATTTTTTGTTCTATATAATCTTCCCATGATGTGATAATTCATTAATTTATGGATCCATGACCTGCATGTAAATTTTTTCATATCAATACAATGTTATTATTATATATTTTTTTATAATTCAACAATGTTCACTTTGTTTTAATCCATATAACAAATGGTTAAATTATTCTATTCTAATAATTTTAATGATACTATAGGTAATAATATTCCAATATAGTATATTAAAGCCTCATGGATTTTTAGCAATCTCTCGCATATGTGGGTTTCTTCCTAAGGCCATGTAGCACTCTGGCATGGTCACATAGTTAGTGACCAATTTAGGAATGTCATAAGGTTGTCTCTAATCATTATTTTATTTTATTTTTACTATTTTAGATATAGAAAATGGAGATAAAATATATAAAATATTTGGGTGGAATCTATAAAATGTCATAGAAAACACATGCATGAGTTAAAATCAATGTTACACGGGATTTGAGATTGTTTCATCGGATTTTTATTGTTAAAATTTATATGATTGATGATTTCTAGTTCACTTGTTTGTTATTTTCACATTTATAAAGGTTGAATGAGTCATATATTTATGTATTTTTTGGAATGAGGGATTGAAATAATATTTATGTACTTATGTTTGATTGATCATTTAATTACAAGGAGGTTTCAATTTTATAAAGTGGAAACAACACCTTATATTGTAAATTTGTAAATAAATTTTGTTGGTGGGATTATACAAAACTATACTATGCATTTTATTATAATTTTCTTATAAGTTGTTTTTATGTGATCTATGTTTATTGGATATCTACTCTAATAATGGGAAGGTTATTTGGGTGTTTTTCTTAGGTAATATGAGAGAATATATCATAGGTTAATTATGTAGTTTTACATATAATTTTATATTACAGACTATAAAATTTATGAGGTAATAATATGATTTTTTTCTTAGTGGTAACATTTCTAAAGTTCATAGGTGTTTTATGATTACCCTTTTGTTAGATATGGTTGATGGACTATATTAGATAGCCTAATGATAATGGGTTTTGTCTTAGGATAATTTTGCGTTATGTTTTTTCCATATAATAGTATCTTTACCATACTTATACCAAGGATGGGATGTTTCAAATGAGGGTGGATGATCAAGATTTACTGGAAAAGAAATTTCGATACCTAAAATACAGTACACATATTTGGGTGCTTTAATGATGGGATGAAAACAACGGGAATGTGTGAAAATGTTCTGGGTTGGATTAAAGGGTGTCTTGTGTATGTATGGACTAGAAATAATAGTGTTTTATTTATGTTAGATGTGATTTACATGGATGGGATTCATGTTTAATTAATTATTAGTGCGTAAATTTGACCCATGGGACACAACCCATGTTGGATAGATTTGATATATATAGTGGGGTTTAATTATATCACTTCTAATTTCTTATGGCCATTAATTGAAAATTAGGGCGGTTTTTAACCATTATGAGAATTTTTCATTGAATACACATTTATCATGAGGCTATGTAATCGAGTTTCGTGTAACTAGCATGGTATACCATTTTGTGTGCATTATGATCATCATTGGGATAGATATATTTGTATTTGGTTTGGTAAATTGGAATAGGATAGAATTAGGGACATGTTAATAGATGTATTTTAGAAACCCTATTACATAGGGAGAGTGTATTTAGGTCATTTGAATTATGGTTCTATGTAATGTTAATTGTTTATTTTTCCCCTTAGTATAGTAAATACACTGAGATGGGGTGAATTAGGATATATCAATTTCATTAAATGACCCTCACCAAGGATCTTTTTATATAGTTAATAGTAAAAATACTATAACTTAAAGAATGTGTATTGTTATAAAGCATGTAAATTTGGATGCAAGAAATCTTATTTCTATCACCACACTAGGATAATACATGGAGCTTACACCAATTATGTGTTGATGTACCAGAATCACTATGTGCATGGCCTGTTTATATTTTTTGGAGTGCACTAAATATCCTGTATAGTTTCTAACCACTATATTATAGAAAACAATTCTCTCTTATAATTTGATAAATCACATATCTGTTTCTTATGTGAACTCCCTATTCCATCATAAAATTATTTTAATGTACTTAATTACCTTCTATTACAATGTCATTGATATTTCATGAAGTTATTCATTCACTCGAATGATAACATACCATTTTCCACTGAAGTATAAAAAGATGACATTTATTTTGACAATAAAATCTTTGGAACTATATATGTTCACATAAATCAAATTTATAAAATCACTTATTTTCCATAGCGCAACCCATTTATTTTCCAATCTGATCCTAATGTGACTCCACAAAATGTGAAAAATACGTCACCTCTGATCTCACTACTCATACAAAACTCTAATTACATGACATGTTTATGAATCTATACATCAATTAAAGTCTACCAAAATTTTCTAAGAATACTACATCTATTAAATTTTATTATTCAATATCATACACTTTTATTTAAGTATTCTAGACATGAATGAGAATCCTTATTTTACAAATTCATCTCACCCAATTTCTAGCACTTTTGTTATAGTCTACATGTCTTGTGCACGATTTCTTCAATTTCATTAAAATACTACATTATTTTATGAAAAAACCAAATAAATATTACATAGAATTTACATTACAAGTACCCCACTCTCTTTTCTAACTCTAGATTTTTTTCATCATACATTTTCCATAATAAAAACCAAAATACTCTGAAAATTCACTTTACTAGATTTCTTCTAATAATATCGCCCTTTGGGTTTATCAATAATACATCAAACTTCATAACAATCATATTGATTTATTTTTTGAATTTTTATACTTAAAACGTCATATGACCCTTGAAAATCCAGATAATGCTTATTGAAAAAATTCCACAAATACTCTAATTCCACATGTTTCACACTTAGTTTAATATACATCGTTAATATAGAATTCCCAAAAATAAATCATTTCATTCATATCTCTACCTTCAATTTTCAGATTTCATGAATAATGATCTCTCTTCATGATATATAATATAAAATATATCAACTTTGATATCATCAAGTTCAACACAAGGGAACATATTAATGTTTTTTGATCCATTCTAGTAATAATATTTGATACTACCCTTATATATTTACTCCCCCTATTAGAACATAGAAGGTATCTTCCCTATTATCACCTTACACATCCCCTAAAAGTGTTTTAAAAATATCTCCCCCTTAAATGAATTTTATCTCCCCCCGTTTTCAATAAACACAATGGTAAGTACTTTGTGTGTAGTAAAATGAAAAGAATAGTTACAAAAAAAAAAGAAATACTACACTATATCATAGGGATTGGGGGTCCCATACAGAGACTATATATGTATGGGGGTCGATAGGAATATGTGAACTAGTTGATGCCTCTCAAATTTATCATTTGATAAAGACTTTTAATAATATTTGTAGATTTATATTCAATGGGAACGTAATATAATTTCACCATCCCATGATCTAATTTACCTTTAATAAATCAATACATTATTTTAATGTGCTTCATCCTAGAGTGCTAAATGTGATTTTTAGTAAAATTAATAACACCTAAATTAACAGAATTATTTTAATTGGTTTATTCAAATAAAATGTTATATCCATAACCTACAAATTTATCCAAAATGATTATTTGAAATATTGAGTATCCTCAATATATTAGGATTATATAGTTCTAAGGTAAATTCCTTAATTTTTCTTTATTATCCATGAAATAAAAAAACATACATGATAGAATGAACATCCTAATGTTGTCTTTCAATCATCTTCTGAATCGGTCCAATATTTATATGAATATACCTACACCTCCTTATATGATATTGAGTTATTACGTAAATTAAAACACCCCATACCATTTATATACCCTAGTATTCTCTTAACCACTAGAAGGTGCATATCATTTGGATTACTCATGTACCTAAAAACATGAAATTAGAATACATAATATCTAGTCGTGTCGATGTTAGTTACAAAAATATCATAATAACAAGACTATATTCGTTAAAGTTTACTTATTTTTACATCATTATCCATTGATAATAGCATGATGGTAGAAACAGTTTCTATCATCACCTAGGAATACTCAATATCGAAATGTTTCAGAACATCCTCAACATATTTATATTGAGAGATGAATGTTTTTTCCTTTCTTATATCAACTAAAAAATGAAATAAATTTTCAACAATATGACAATAAATATTTTAAAAATTCAGCTCATTAATTATCTATACTTTTCACACATTACTAAATTTTATGACACAAATATTTTTTCATCAACAGATATGAGCACCATCATCCATTGATCACACATGTTATTGATATACAAATTATAATCAACACCTCCTCAATTGAATGAATGATATTCCATGTAAAAATCATGTTGAGAAATTTATCTTGGTTTTTATTTATCTGATAAAATTATCATCCAAAAATCATTTTTATTATCACAGGGATCAATAAAACCATTTTGATACATGATGTACACAACTTCTTCAAGTAAAACATATATAAATACTAATTTGATATCCATCTGGAATAGCAGAAATCTCTTTTTCACTTCCATGAATAAGAATAATTGAATTTTCTATATTCTATACATAGGATGAAATGTATCACATATATAAATTTCTTTAATATATTATCATCCCTTATGCATGGGGTTTTACGTGATTCAATTAATATTTATATGTTTATCTAGTTTAACTCAAAAAAATGATTTGGACTTGATGGTTCCATTTTATAACACCCTCAAAAAAATTCCCAATGTATGATACATCTAAATTTGTACAATTTCATTATGAAATAATATATCTAAATTATCATCATTTAAATCATCCTAAAAACACACTAGATCTATCTTATGTAATATTAATTCTTTCGTTAGATACTTTATTCGCATTGATTTCACTGATGATGTCTGAACACAAATTTCATTTTACTCATCAATTTGAGATATTATTTTCAACATCTTGGTAGATTTTTATATCTTCATTATAGTAAACAATAATATATTCAAAAATATTAACATAACACCCATGTTATACACTTTAGTATATCAACTCCTCATCACTATCATCAAGAATTCTCTCACTATTTTTCTTAAGATTCTATTCATTTTAAACTATAGTGTTATCTTGTATTTTGATAATCTCTCTACAAATTAAATTAAAGTAATTATTTTCCTTGATTTTCATAAGTATCCATGTTTAATAACTTTATCTATATGATATTTAAAATTTATTTTATTCTCCTTAATAAAATTAATTACCTGATACTGATGATTCAAACGTATTTTAATATTAGATTCTTTCTATATCACATCCTATATGGGTTACTTACTTCTCCCAAAGAAAAGAAATATCTATTTAAAATATATACCAATTACATATATGATTCTCTTAAAAACATACCATATAGTCTATTCTAAATATGCATAGTTTTGTAGATATTTTTTATGATATAGTTTCTCATTTAAACAAAACTTTTTCGATAAGGATTCTTCCCTATAACGACTTTGTGACTTATCCCATTTTTCTTAAGGTAACCCTCCATTTTGTTGAAAGTAATGTTCGTGACATTATCATTCTATAATTTTTGTATTTTATATCAACATATCATTTAAACCTTCCTTTGATGCTAATCAACATAGCTTAATACCTCAAAAATTGGGTTGATGACCATCATCCATGCCATACTACTATAATCAAAATGAAAAATTCATATCTCCTTATATATATGTCTATTGATTACATAAGAACCTTTAAATATATTTCAATAGACTCAAGAAACATTTTTTTATTATTTGAATCTCAACATGTACATAATACCAATAGTATCAACCCTTTGAAAAACATCGCATGTGGGTGTGTGATCCTTTTATAGAATAGGGATAATATAAGTTCCCAACATCTTCACATGATTTTACTAGGATTGTTGGATAATTATAACAGACTATTTAACCCAAAATCTAATTTTTTATTCATATAAAAGAAACAGATATCTTCTTACGCACCAATGAGGTAAATATTTCCCTTTATAAACATACCTTTTATTTCAATAGATTTATCCTTTCCATTGATACTATGATTTTTTTGTGTAAAATCACTACATGTACCAATTCACACAATTTAATTACACTAAATAATTTGTTTCCCAAAACTTCAATAACTATTACCTGCCCATATCTTATGTATTTTCTCCTGAATTTATCTTTTATTTGTGAAATTATTTGGAAACATTCATCTTTTCAAAATCAAACAACACCTTCTCTAACACATAAAATTCTTCTGAATAGATTCTCATTTTCAATAATGGTGAATTTCAAACATCTATCATAAACCTAAGAAACAACACTACTTGATTCTATAATTGAAATATGAACAACCACTATATTCTCATCTTTTTACTTTTTTGATCCATGTTTATTACTTCATGTTCAGTAATGAATTATATAATATATTTTTATCTTGATTTGATTGGAAACCAACATAATGTAATGAAAAAAATTACTATTCATTTTAAACTCCCTTGACGATTACTTTATTTATACTTGATGACCAGATTGGTTCATCAGAGGCACATAAAATTAGATTGTTGATGAAAAATATATATCCATGTATCTATATCCTACACACTAGAAATAATGGTTTCCAAAATCAAATATATATTTCTAAAATTTGATTCGATGCAATTATTTATCATGTACCCTCTAGTACCTTTTCAGAATAAAACACGCTTTCTGTGAATATCTTACATTTCCACAATAGTAACACCTAATTTGGGGAACTCCCTTGTGTTTGATTTCTACTATACTAGTGGTGTTTTGGGTTCATTATTATTTTTGATTTAGATTAATACAAAAATAATCATCCAACCATTTAGTGTGTGTATATAGACTAGTATTAACGACACAACATTTTATTTTAGACTAATCCTTATATCATCTTTGATAAAAATACGTGTTCTTTAATTTTTCCAATAATATTTTTCATATTTTAATAGATTTACATTCTCCTAAATTAATTATTATTCCAAACTTTCAATCTAATTTGTTGATGTTATACAAGGATTCAAGAGTATATTCTACTCCACTATGTTTCACCACATATTATCAAATTCTCCCCTAAGATTATGAATAATTTTAGTTCAATATTTTATTGTCATAGTAACACCATTGATAACTAGGGTCCTCTCATCAACCTTGATTTTTTACCAAAAACCATCTCCATGATTTATAGATCTTCATATCTTTAATTTTAAATTTCTTCATTAAAATATGACATTTATTACACCTACTACAATTTTTAGATTTTCTCTTTATTAAAAAATCATTGGGATTTCATTGTTTTGCCTCTCCAAATATCATGCTCCTTAAGAGTAGCATCCATCATTCCATATTGATCAAGTGTCCCTTCAACTACTCCATTATAATAATAATTTTATTTAATTATATAGGAACTATATACAATATACCTGAGAGCATAATTTTTATGAATTTTAAATTTTAAATTTTATTTACCAGTATTTATTCTGTGTTATCATAAAATTGGGAGATCATTTTGATCTTCTTGAAGAAATATTACATCGTACTTATCTTGAAAATCATATTTGTTTAATATATCGTCTTATTAATTTCATAATCCTCATAATTTACATAAATAATATGAGGATAGGTTTTCCTAAGTTACGCAATAATTTCACATTGAAATCTTGTAGGTGATAGCATACCTTTTAACATTCAATCCGCATTTTTAGATTTTAGGAATTAAATTGCATGACATTATCAACCAATTATTCTTCACGATCATCTTCCATGGTGTGTTTATGTAATTTATCTAATTCCACCTATTTAGAAGTTATCTTTTCATAGAATCATTAAAATCACTATTGATCATATATATAAAATAATAGAATGAAGACTATAAACCATAAGCTCTTTTGGGTATTTATCTTCAATCACCAAGACTTTTGAATTAAACTGAGGTGGAAAGCTTCTCAATATGCACTGAATGATGTCCAATTTATCATGGAGTTTGGAAAAAAATACAAATTCACTTTATAATCACATTTTTAAATTGGATAATCAATAAATTAACCATTCTGGTGAATCCTCATGTCCTCATGCTTTTCCATAGAATTATTGATTTTTGTAATATACTTTTGAACCAACATTATATATATTAATGAGAATTTTTCCTTTTGAGATATGTGGATTTACATGACTTCACCATAATATAAATATTTTAAGATTCAAATACATCACCTAAATTAAATCCTATAAATTTAGAAAATATTTCTTTGTGTTCTCCTTATAATACTGCTTCAATATCTATGATGAAAAAATACCGTAAATACATGATGTGTATATATCTATCCCTAAGGATCAAAAATAGTCCGAGAAAATATTTTTTTAGTGATGAAATTTTATTCTATCAAATATTATAATCTTTTTTATGTACTAATTCAATTGATTCCACTTTATGAATATTTCAACTAACATGAATCTTTATCTCAAAAAACGATTTTTGTACCCTATAATGTTAAATACCATGAGAGGGTTTGGGGGAGGTGAATCATGGAATGTAAATTTCATTAAAACCCATACCCAAATATCTTTTTCAATAGTTATTAGGAACACTTATCTCACTAAGAAGTGATATAAGTCCATAATAAATGTAAATTGGGTGAGATACAGTTTTACTTGGTGAACCCATAATTGGATAGTCCAAGGAGAATACCTAAGTGATAATCACTATGTACCTTTATTCTTTATAGTTATTAATGAAAATTAAACCCCTTAGGTTTAAAAACATTAAATTTTCTAAGTAACTAATCTATTATATTTTTAGAATGAACTACTCTATATCCAATGTGATGTAATTGTACCTTATGAATGTTAATTTTGTATTCTCAATAAATATTGGTTATTCCACAATTGGTTTTAAAAAATTTTATCATTTCACATAAATGATAATGTTAACTTTTACACTAAAGTAATAGGAAACAATTTTACGGTTATTTCTATTCATCATCCTATGAACAAAGATTATATGATCATGTGTTTGGTAATTATTGAATTATTAATGATAATGTTAACATTAGGCCAATGGGTCATGATTACCAAGGATAACAAAGACGGTATGATCATGTGTTTGGTAATTATTGACTTATTAATGATTACAGGGACTGATGACATGAGAATCAATTTTTTTTATGTAAAACCTATGGATGTGGGACTGAAAATCCCTATTATGGGACCCAAATGGTGTGTTTAATATATAGGGAGGGACACCGATAACATTGTGAGATTGATAATAGGTTGATTGTAGTCAGTAGAACGTGTGAATGAGAGAGAGAGACATAGTTTTGAGTTTGTCCTAATTGGTTTTTATGGCGTCAGTTCATTAATGAATGTGTATAGTGAAATAAAAGCGAACTATGATGTCACAGACCATTAGGTGTGGTTTATGGGTGTTAGAGTTTGTATGATAATAAATTCTACGTAATATTATTCGTATTTATCCAAATCAATGGAAATTATATTTTTGTGGGACACCATAAAATGCATGTGTTTATGGAATTCATTTCAATAAAATCTTATAATTTCTAGACGAGATGTGTTGGTGGACCCGACACATGGGTTATTATAGTTACACATTGGTGACTGGATGAAAGTTATCATGTTATTTTTTGTAAATCGGAAATACCTAGATATGGGTATCCATTGGAAATGATTAAGAATATCCACCATATTTAATAACTAACTAGTGTGAATTATGAGTTACATCCTGATTTAATGACAATGTATTTGTTTTATTATTTGACTAATATGGTGAATGGGTACTTTAATGGAAAATATTTTAAGGAATTATGATGAAAAGTGAATCTAAATGGGGATTTATGATGTAAATTTTTTTTATTAGACTATTTGTTTTAAGGTAAGATTTCCTAAGGTGGATAGGTATAGTGTTGAACAAGATTCTATTTTGTTTATATTAATGATTCTAGATATAGGCATATGACATTAGAATTATAGAAATTAATGACAGTTAGTTGGATTGGGGAATTTTCATGGAGTTGGTATATTGAGTAAGAGATGATATGCTAAAGCTATGGGTATTTTAGGGGTAAATGATTTAATATGTTACCAACAAGTGTGATTTATAAAATATGGATTAAGATATTATAGATAAGTATACACATGAATTGGTTTGTGGGATAAAAACATTTAGCTGGTCTAGAGCGTGAGGTTTAAGGTGTTGGGATTTTATAATAGTTTGTAAATATAACCCACAAATCCATAACAATTGGAAAATTTTAAAATTTAATCATATTCTTGATGTTGGTGGTCGATGCAGCTCATGAGACTTGCATGAAGATACATCTGATGGATAATACATGTTATGGGGGTTGGGGTTTTAATAACCCAACCAATTATATTCAGTGGAGTCATTATGTCTTTAGGTTTTGATGGTAGTGTAACTAAGGTTGATTTGAATTGTTGGTTTGATGTTTTGAATCATAATTCAAAGGAAATTTAAAATTTTAAAACTATTATTCATAAGGTGGAGGTTCAAGAATAGAATACATAGGATGATTTATGGGGTACATTAAATTTAGTGGTGGTTGGAAATTATTATAGAGGACCACCATGAATCTAGCCAGGTGGAATTAGGGACTTAATGAGCATCTCGTGGGGGATTCCTCTAGTTGCAGACCATTGGAGGATAGTGTAGGATAACTTTGAACATAATTAGAGGCATTGATATTAATTAATATTATTGAATTTTAATTTTAAATTGGGATCAAATTTATTGTTGAATTGATTCCTTTGGCATAGGATTATGTTTGAAGTTGCTTCAGGTCATGTAAGTAGTAGAATAAACCCCATTTTTTGAGTTTTTGGTGAGGAAACATGACCCTGTGTATTTTCATCAATTATAACTACAAGAAAATGTGGAATTAAAAGTGGAAATTATTTATGTGTTTTTCACAATTATTTTTTTCACACCGTAAAATATTTTGTGGCTTGTGTTTTTTGATAGTTTTGGATGATCAGTAGTCCATGGTAGGGGAAATAATGATGAATAGGATAACTCTATACCAAACATAGATAGTCACTAAATATACCTCATTATATAGTTTTTTAATACTATGTGTAAGATAGTTTTAATAAAGTGGGTATGAGTGGATTGAGATATAACTTTAGATGTGTCTCTTTATGTTTGGTGAGGCTAGTGAGTTCGTTAAACTATTAGAGAGGCCTTCTACATTATAAATTGTAACATAGGTTCTGATGGATATGCCTTTGATGTGAGCTGAATGGTTATTTTGAGTTTGTACCTTAGATGGGATTCAATTATTGAGATATAGAATAACAACCTAGGAAGGTCTGATTTGATAGATAAGGCTCACTTAGAGAAAATATAGCGGCGATGTTGTGGTTCATTTGGGTTAAAAGATATATGGAAAGTAAGTATGGGACGGTATACATGGATGGACTCATGTGGAAACAAATATATCTTCCTTGATATTTGAGAATTGATTATGGAATATCTAAATTAGTATTTAAATATCTAAAATTTGTTTGTTGAACACATAATGACTGATTGCCTTGCTGGATTGAAAAAGTAGAGAGATTCCATGTTTTGATCTTTCCATTATGTTACAGATCAACATGATGTGTGTTGATGTAGATTGACCCAAGAGTTAGGGTAATAATATGAAAACAAAAGTCATATAAGGGGTTTGGGGCATGGAAAATGTGTGTAGATGTAAAATTCAATGTTCATGAGTAGTTTAGTTTGTGAAATGAGTTTGAAATAACTAATTTCAATGATAATGAATTTTTTATCATGGATTTAGTTATGTGTGGCGATGTTTTGGGTTGGGTTTTTGGATAACCAAACTAATTAAGTATATAAGGTATTTTGGAATAATGTAAAACCATTATCATAGTCTTTTGTGAACGATATATTATTTGTTGTCAAGTTGATGAAAGATGATTTTTTATGTGCTATAAAAAAATATTATTGGGACTATGTGTTCACATGGGTTGATATCGGTTGACTATAATGACAACCCTATCTATTCTAGGGACTTTTTGTATTTGGTTATGTGTAATACAGCAATGTGTATCTTTGGAATGTTCTTGGGTGTAATTTTATTCTTGGTCCAATAATTTTTTTTATTGGTTTTGGGGATAATGATAGTGCCAAACACGGTTGATCTTATGATTCAGTTTAGAAAAGATGACACTCATGATGCTTGACATATATTATAGAAATGATGCCTCCAAATATGGTTGTGATATGTGTTGGATATTATTCGTCCTAAGATGTTTATGATGTGGTTTAGACATGTTGATTCCCATGGTTCTTGGGAAATGAGTTGGATGTGATGCCTTCTAAATTTTTTTTGATGTTGATTAGATGTGAATCATCCAAAAAATTATTTTGATGTGTGTTATAAATAATTCTTTCTAAGATATGCATGATGTGTGATGGATGTGATTCCTCTATATGTGATTATAATGCCGGTTGGAAATGATGTATCTGCTGTTTGTTGTGAAATTGTTTGGAAATTATTCCCTCAGGTACAATCATGATATAGGTTGTATGATAGGCCTCTCAATATGGGTATGATTCATGTTAGATGTTAAACCTCCCAGGATATTGATTATTCAAGTTGGACATGATGCCTTTGAGAATGATGGTTATATTGGTTTGACACAATTCCACTTGAGATGTTTGGGTATTCTATTTGGGATATACATCCACTGAGTGTGGGAATGCATTTTTGTAGTATTTACAATATCTCAACATATGAAAGGAGTTTCACTAAGTGAAAACTATCAACAATGGAGTTAATGATATGATTGACCATATATGCTATTAACTATAGAATTTATGAGAAAACTATTAGGGTGTCCTTTTGATTACTCAATAATTTGATAGGTTCAATGTATGTTTTGTTTTTAGCATTCCCTAATTCTGTACATGCATTCATATATATACATGTTTTTATTAAGGATTACATTGTTGGTTCACTACACTATGACAAAACCAGCCTTTAACAATGCTAGAAATGTCATTTATCAGTGCTAGAAAAGCACTGACTACATGAGTAAGGTTAAAAGTCCTTGTCTTTAATAATAAATTTTATGACAGATGATAAAATAGACCATTATCAGTATTTTTAGGAGCGGTTGTAAGGTTGAACTTTACATGATCATTAAAAATGATGTTAAATGAGGGATTTACAAGCATTTTTAAAAGTGCTGATAAGGGTCCATATTTTAGTGTGTTATAACAGTACATCGATGTACAAAAACT
Source organism: Viscum album (assembly GCA_963277665.1). NCBI lineage: Eukaryota > Viridiplantae > Streptophyta > Magnoliopsida > Santalales > Viscaceae > Viscum > Viscum album. Next base: position 1,160,718,079 of record OY728153.1, on the reverse strand, counting down.
TCACTAGATAACAGAAAAAAGATGTCCCGATACAAGTATTAAATGAAATGAAAGTTAAAAAAATAAACACAAGAAGAAAAACAATATTATAAACATATCAAACATTTGTTCATACAATTATATAAATACGAATTATTACATACATTAAAAACATCAATGTTCATTTATCATTTAATCCTAACCCAACTCATTTTATTGACAAAACACCACCCCTTATCATGTAAAATAACGCACATTTATTAGAAAATAATTCTTATGTTATTAATAACATAAAGAAATAAAATAATATAAATTGTTAATATTATTAAAATTGATGTCAATTTTAAATACAAAGATTCACTTGGAGTCATACTAGTCACACCATGTATCATATTGAGATAAGTATAATTCCAAAACATCTCAAATGAGTTGTGGGTCATTTTATTAATGTATTGAAACAATATGAATGTGATTTATCAGTTTTGAGTATGTTAGTTTTAATTTTTTTAAATGCCATTTTAAACTAGAAACACGCACTTTGAATCATTCCAATAACAACATTTCTTGGTTGGATGTGAAAAAAATTCCAACACATCACAAATGAATTACGAATCGTTATTATAAATTATCAAGAAAATAGATTTTTTTTTGATCAGTTTTTAGTGAGTGACAATTTTGGAACTAAAATGTGGATTTTAAACTGATAATGGGCACTTTGAGTGATACTGGACACATAATGTATCATATTGAGGTTTAAATGATACCAATAAATCAAAAATGAGTTATGGATAATTTTCATAATGTATAAAAACAATTAGAATGTTTTTTCTCAGTTCTGAGTTGGACAGTTGTCCATTATAATAAAAGTGATGAAAATTTTAAATAAAATGATGCACTTTGAGTCATACCAATCACACCGTACATCATATTGAGTTGTGTATGATTCCTAAGTGTCCCAAATGACTTATGAATTTTTTTTACTAAAGTAGCAAAACAATATGAATGTGTTTTCTCAGTTTTAATTTCCTCATCTGCCTTTTTTACTAAAATTTCATTTCAAAATTGAAACATGCACTTTGACTCATACCGATCACATTAGGCATCTGATTGAGTTGATAATAATTCTTACACATCAAAAAATGACTTATGAATTGTTTTTCTAGAATATTTAAACAATTTTATTTTTTCTCAATTTTTGAGTAGGTTTGTTGGACATTTTACTAAAATTATTCCCAATTTAAAAAAACACACACTGGGAGTCATATTGGTCACACCATGCATCAGATTCAGTCATGGATAATTCATGAAAATCTCAAATCACTTATATATTATTGTATTAATATATCAAAACAACCTAAATATGTTTGTTTACTTATGAGTAGGTCAGTTTGTTTATTTTTTATAAAATTGAGGTCAATATTAAATAAAGATTAACTTAGAGTCATACTAGTCACACCATGCATCAGATTGAGGTTTGGATGATTCCTATATGTTATAAATTAGTAATGGGTTCTTTTCATAGTATCAAAACAATCTGAGTGTGTTTTCTTAGTTTTGAGTATGTCTCTTGTATCGTTTCCAAAATTGTCTTTTTAAATTTTGAGACAAACACTTTGACTAATACAATCACATTTCATATTGGTCTGTTGTGGGACTGATTCCTACACATTACAAATGATTTGATAATCTGTTCCTCAAATTATATAGAATATCAAAGTGTGTTTGCTCAATTTTTAGTGACTGAATCTTTTTAAAGTCAAATATCAATTTTAATCTGATAACAGACCCATTGTGACATTTTTTACTAAAATATTTGTCAATTTATAATAGAATGAATTACTCGGAGTCATACTGGTCACATAGGGTCTCATATTGAGGTGTGGTACGTTCCTACACATCCCAAAGTTTAAAAAAATCCTAAATATCAATGTTACAATAATTTCTATTGAATTTATTAATCATAATTCGAACAATTCATGGTCATATTTGAACAAACCACATCATGTTGAAAAAAGAATCCAGCCATAAAAGAAAATAATTATTAGGAGAACACCTAAATAGAAATAAATTTAACATAAATATGAAATAATAAAATACTTTAATGGAAAATTATTTTTCTGTGAACATATCAAGATTACCTATATGATTGATAAGTTGATGCAACTTCAAGGAATGTTATAAATGTCAAAATTATACGGGTGAATTGTTTTGAGGGAGAATTCTGTGGATGTTTTGGTGTAGAAAGGGATGAAAGATGGACATGGTACCCCAACTCAAAAAAAAAATCCTAGAGTATAAGAAAAATATTATTATATGAGTAATACTATAAATAAATGAGATAAAACATAAATATGAAACAATACATTAATTCTATGGGAAATTATTTTACAATGCATACATCAAGATTACCTCTATGATTTAGAAGAGGTAGTAGCATTTCTCTTCTTTCCAAGGCAGTGGATATAACATGAACAAATGTGATAAATGCACCATTGTATGTTTGAAATGGTTCTAATGGATAACAAGCATGAATTCTGGAAAAATAACCACATATCGATAACAAACCCACCAATAGAATAAAACAATTATAAAATGACTATTACTAAAATGAAATAAATTATACATAAATATGAAACAATACATTAATTCTATGGATACTTATATTAATGTGAAAACATCTAGATTACCTCTGTAATTGAGAATAGTAAGCATCATTTCTCTTCCTATAAAGGAAATGGATGTAACTTGAAACAATGTGATAAATGCAGAAATACATGGCATAAATGGTTTTACGGGATATGAATCTTGAAATTTTTATAGCACCCCCAAGTCAAACAAATGAATCATCCAACTTAAGATAAAAATTATTATGTGAGTAATACTGAAAAGAAATCAATTAATCATAAATATGAAATAATAGATTAATTCTATATACACTGAGTTTATTATGAAAACAACATGATAACCTTTATGATTGAGCAGAGGAACCATCATTTCTCATCCTGCGAAGATAGTGGTGGTAACTTGAATGAAAGTGATAAATGTGACATTGTAGGGTTCTAAAGGTTATAAGAGAGTATAAGCATGAAATTTGTACAGAGCACCCCAATATGAATAGAATAATCCTCCAATATAAGAAAAGAATTATTATGTGAGTAATACTAAATATAAATAACTAAACATAAATATTAAATAATACATTAATTCTACAGAAAATGAATTTATTGTGAAATCATCAAGATCGCCTTTGTGATTGGGTAGATAAAACATAATTTCTCTTCTGTTAAAGGAATGACAGATGGAAAAAAATATTCAAAAAAAAATACTCTACAAGGAATAATGAAAACTAAATCAACATTTCATGATATAATTTTTCAATAAAATAGAGAATGTATATCATAACATTACAGTTAAAACGTTCCAAAGGGTTTCCTTCACTATAGTTTGTTCAACCATCATGTGAAAAGTAAATTTTATACATGAGTAGTCACACATTTAATTTATATTATGTTAATACTGTATAGAACATATAATATTATTAGGATAACATAATATATTAAAAAACACTTTTACGTTCTCACTGATCCCTCATCATTTTTTAAAGGATTCCATGAATTTCTTCCACTATTGACTATCCAAACCCACTAAATGTGGCCCCCTCTAATGTAAAATACATTTTCTACATTGGGAATGATAGGAACTGATTGTAATGTCCCAATGAAAGGGTTAACCTCAATTGAATTTTCATCTCACTCAACATTTGTTTTAGTCTCTAGCATGACAATCAACAAATACTTTTTTGTTGGATCAAAGGAATAAAAATTATTACACTGCTTGTGATGCCATTATGAAGGACACATTTTCCCCCTTCCACAATAAAATTATCCTTCATAAAGCACATTTCATCAACTTTGACTCATTTGATATTATCAACACATTTTCAATTGAACATAGGCACTTGAAATGTTATGTAATCCAACACATATATCTATTCAATAATTAAAAAATATGACATATCATGATAAATTGGATTTCTATCCTTGGAACCAGATATGTGCATTGCTTCATCCACTAGTGTAACACCACTGTTTTTCATCATATTTAAGTCATAATGTTCTTTTTTATAGAACGTATAACCATTGATTACAATACCAGTGTATGATATAATATTTGAATTCGTTTCTATGACTGTCTATTGAAGTTGTTCAGAAATTGAATTTGTATTTTCATATAACTCTTTATAAATTTGATATCTTAACCATCCTAAAAACTATTTATTGTGTATTTTTATATCAATACTTCATCCCTTGATGGATTTAAATCACTAGAATTTTTTTGGATTCAATGTTTGGGTCAACATCTTTAATATTATGTAATATGTAAAGATTTTCTTTATCCTAATTTCTCAAGGTAATTATATCAAAATATATTCTGAAAATGCCTTCCCCCATAAGGTGTTCACAATGAAGAGACTTTGGGAGACTGATTCTTCCAACATCTGATAGGTAATCAGCACATAATTCTATAGAATCTTTAATAATATATTATTCTTTAATACATCCTTCTATCGTACATCGATTATTGACATACCTTTTCAAAATATAAATATCTCATTCAATGGGTTACATCCATCTATATTGGATAGGGCCACATATTTGAACCACTATGACCTAGTGATCCGTCAGGTGGACAATTATATCAAAGAATGATGGTGTGAAGAACATATCTAATTCACATAATATGACTTTAATATCATTATTCATGATGGAAAACTTCATCGGGTCTATAACATTACTGGATATGGCATTGAAAAAGAAGTAGAGTCTGGTAAATGTATGTCATACATTTTGAGGGAGAATAGAACAAAAAGAAACAATAATTAAATGTTGCATTAAAACAAGACATTAGTTTGATTAGTCCTTGTAACTTGAAATTAGTCATTGAAACGAAATTATAAATATTCGATGAATACCCCTGTGGAATTTTACACGGGTAAATAAATCGAAAAATTGAAATTTTTTCTGTCTGGATAGAGTGTAATATGGTGGTGGAAGAAGATTTTTCCTTTTTACCCTTCACTAGTGAAAACACTTCCCGTATCCCCGATTAAATCAAGTCCATCATAGCCTTGATCTCATCTCTTGTTTTTTAGGAATATTTAGTAACATGTCAATAACATTATAAAAATTAATTTTTTTTCTTGAAGAATGACATTAAGAAAATGTCTTACATACAAACAATTTGAATAATGTAATTCAATGAAATGTGATCTCTTATTCCAATTGGATTTTGTATGGGTTTTTAAAAATTATTTTATCGAAAACAGTGTCAGTCTTTTTACTCCTTTGTATGTTTGAGCACTTGTTGCTATAGATGGTGTTGCAAATTGTATGATATTCCCATCAAATACTGTTGTCCAAGATTGATATTTATGTCATTGAGGAAAAAATTTCTGATTTCCTAAAAACATGGTGTTAGAGGAATGTTTCAACCGAACTGATTATTTTCATTTTTCACAAATGGGATACGCCAACATTCCATTAATGATGTAGAATGATAAATTTCCATAAGTAGAGTAGTCATTTATCATTGCATACAACATGGGCCTGAATGTAAATTATTCACTTCTATGAGCATCATACATTGCAACACCTGTATCCCACATCAATTTCAGATCGTCAATCAATGGATCCAAAATGACATCAATATCACTACCAGTTTGCTTTAATCCAGATATAGGCAGAGGCAACATATTGTATTTTCACTTCATGCATAACCATAAAGGCAAGTTACAATTTACCAAAATTATAGGCCATGTACTATTAGTACTAATTTCTAAACAAAAACGATTTATTCCATCTCTAGATAATGCAAGTTGGTAGTTTCTTGGCTCATCTCCAAATTCATAAAACATATAATCATTTCTTGTTCCACTAATGAAATCTACCGAATGATGTAGGTTCCCATCATTAATTCACGCATCTTCATTCCATGTTAATTTTATCCTAGTTTCATGACATCCATATAATCCTCTAAACAATAGAATAATAGGAAAGTACCATACTAATTTTGAGGTACTTGATTCATTTTACTTTTATCAACCCATGACATATATAGGGAATTTTATGAGAAAATAATTGTCCTTGAGAAACAATATTCAATCATTTGGACAAGATTGTATTTTTTAAAGATCAATCCCATTGAACATAACATTCCTTTAGTGTCATCTTTTTTCCAAGGTACTTCATTTTCTTCAAGTAGCACATCTTTTTGAAGACCAAGTAGTCCTGTAAAGATGGTGTCACTCCATCCACTCATATATTTCAAATTATATAACATCAATACTGCTGACATTGTTGCTTATTTAGTACAACTAGTATAAAATGTTTTCTTATAACTGCTATTTAACTCCTCAAATAACATTGGACAATCACGATGTTCATCTTCAATTTCTATTATCACTTCTTCTATGCAATATCCATCATATTTTATAATTTTATTCATATAAAATGATTCATAAACCATAGTACCATTCCAATCAATGTCAAAATTCAGTTTCTACCCATTTTTAGTCCAACATTTATAGATGCGATCTATTCCATAGAAAATCAAATGTTCTTCCAACCCATCCAGACTAATTTTTATTGAATAAAAATAACATAAATACTAAACGGAGATTTTAGAGGGGTCATCTACATGCTATCTTGAAAACATGATGATCTATTTAACTCATTCATCATATTCATTTTTCAAATGATCACCGTGAATCCATTTTAGGTTAAATCAATTACATTAAGTTCAAAAATGATTAATTTTATACAATATATAAGTACACACCCAAAAGATATTCATTATCAAAAGTGAATGTTATAGAAATTTATAATATGGGAAACTTAACATTTGATTGTTTCAAAAAAATTGTGTGATGAATAAAATAGATTATTAAATTTAAGCAAATAATTACCCCACATTAAATATATCTTAAAAACCTTAAACCAATGAATATATAATATAGAAAATTAAGAAGTAATAAGAAACTAATATATGATAAACAAAAATAATAAACTTTCACTCAAAAAACATGATTGGTGGTTTCATGGATCGAAGATAATGCTAATGATAAAAGTGATATAACTATCATTATTTTGTAGAATTTTGGTGCAATTGGAAAGAATGGAATAAATTGGATAAATAGAATCTCATGTCCATTGAAAACATACAGAATTAGTATAGAAACTAACAAATTATATTATACCAATAATAGAAGTTAAATTTGTTGGAATCTGTTATACCTGATTACCAACCACATAGAGAGAGTGAGGGTTCGAATAATTCCTATAGAAGGCACATAGGGGATGCATCATATTTATGATGAATCATGTTATTAGTTATTTAAATGATCATATGATAAATGAAAAGGACATGTATTTATATACTATGTGGAATCATCATAGAGAATATGATAATGAGAGGGAGATAAAGGCATACAATAAAAGATATTATCATGAATATTTATAGGTGTAAACCGGAATATGGATAATGTAATGACCCTAGCCAATATTACCCAAACAACACCAGGTCAAATCATTGTATGACCTCTAACACACCTCGAAGTCACTAAAGGATGGATTTAACATTAGGTGTTTAAACCATAAATGGGCGGTCCCCCCCCCCCAATAGAAATAATTAGTACCAAAAGAAAAACAAAATTCTATCGTGATCCTTAGTGTTAATGGAAATGCTAACCCAAAATCATCAATACTTGATATAGGCATACCTATTAGACAAAAATGTATGGAATTAAATGATGAAATATCTATATAGACACACATACATTTCATGCTATTATAAATCTCACATAGAGTCTATAACAAATATCGAAAAGATAAAAACATGATATTCATACATAATGTGAACTAAAGGATCCATAATGATTTAAAAAGGGAAGGCTTGATGTGTTTAAACCTCATGTGATTAACTAGGGATTACCCCTTTTAATATGATCCATAAAAAAATAAGTACTAGAGTGAATTCTAAGAGGAACTAGATCCTATAATATATATAACCAATAGAAGAACATACATCACTCCACTAACATGGTTCCTCAAAAATAGAATCTAAAGGTGAATTTCCACTGAGGTGTCCATGAAAAGTGTTAGAATATATATAATCATTAGGGAATCCCCAATGTTCTTCAAATCAGTAGTCAATAAACAAGAATTAAAATTAAAATTCTTATGCATTTATATACAAATATGGAAAAATTATTTTTAAGGAAGATATAAAACATAGCTATAAAAAAACAATGAATAAAGTGTTAGATATAAACAACAGATCATAAATTGGTAGTCAATAAAAATAAAGGGCCAAAAATCATTCCATAAACAACCGATTATAAACAAATTGTAAACAACGGATCATAAACAATAGATCATAGACAAATCATAAAAGTAGTAATAAAAAATTAACCAAAAATACACAAAGAAAATTGGAAGGCGAATCTCACTAGGTTGAATAAATTCTAATACCCTCTTCAAAAACCATAACTTTAATCAAATAGTATATGTCAGATTAGATGTTTAAGGAACTAGAGGCAGTCGAGTTGTGTAATTTGACGTTCGATTCACCAAGGAGGAGTGTTGGTAGCAGGTGGCTTCTTATGAAATGTTTTTTATATTGTGATGGGTTCAAAAATGGATGGGGATTTATAATTATATCATTAAACTTTTATCCTCTCTTACAAATAATATTTGATAAAGAACCCTTTTATGAGCACTTATTACTTAAGCGTTGATAAAAAGACTCTTTATTCGTGCCTTTTTATCCTTGATAAATGTAGGTATTTATCATTGCTAAAAAAGTGCTGATGAAATAAATCATTATGAGAACTAAACTTTTAGAACTAATAAGTGTTAATTTTATAAGCACTTGGTACATCACTGATAAAGCCACAACTTTATCAGCATGAAAAATCGCTAATAAAGATGCTTTTATTAGTGCTTATAACTTAAGCGAAGATATATGATTTATAATTAAAAGTATAGATAATTTATTATAAATATTTATATATAAATGATAAATATATATAAATATAAATATTTCAAATATATTCCCTTTTAAATATTTTTATTATAATTTAATAATAATTTTTTATATTATTGAAATATATTTAAAAAAAATATTTATATCATTATATATATTTATATAATTATACATATATATTTATTATATTATATAGTAAATATATTCATTATTTCAGTAAATTTATTATAAATTTAAAATTTATTTAATTATATCTAATTATTTATTTATAATTATAAAAAAGTATTTTTAAAAATATCTATTTACTAATTATTATAAATATATAATTGTATAAATATAGTAAATATATAATTATAGATATATTTATTTATAAATACTTTTTTACATATATTTTTTTTAACATTATTAATGAAAATCTAATTTTATGTGCATGCATATATATTTAAAATGCGTGTAATTAAATAAATTAAGAATAAGTACACTTTAGAAATATTGAAAAAATTGAAAAGTTTTATTTGTGTGCATTGTATATAAAAATAATTTAATTATGTATATGTGAATTCAATATAACACAGTTTTGATATATGTTAAATTGAAAAATCAAATGACATTCAATTACAAGTCCAGTACTATGAAGTTAGTGAATATTTTTAATTCATATTAATTTATAATTTTACATCATTATTCAATAAATATATGACCATTTAATGTAAAGAACAAAAAATATTTTTTAATATATAAATAATATTTATATACATTAATATATATATATATTCAATATATACTATTTAATAACATAAATTATTATAATTATCTAATTAATAAAATTTTAAATATTTAATAATGATTAATCTATTTATTAATTTATATAAATAATTATTTAATTAATAAAATTGTTATTATATTTTTTTAATTAAATCATTTTTATTTTCATTCTATTTATTCTAACCTTTATCAGTGCTAAAAGAGTTGATGAAAAGAATATTTACTGGTGCTAAAAATAATGCACTGATAAAGGATAGCCATTATCAGTTCTTAAAAAAAGTTTTGATAAAGGATACCCCTTATTATCACAAAAAAAGCACTAAAAAAGTTTAAATTTATCATATCTTTTGTTGGAGATGATTAATATGCCATTTATTAGCATTTTTTTCTTGCGCTAATAAATACTATTGCTGTTTAATATGGGTTTTTTAGTAGTGCTACTATGTTTTAATATAGCATGCTATATTAGGATATTAATTCATATGCAGACCTGATGGATGGAATATATTTCTAATAAATATTATCAGTGCATATGGATGAGTCAAAATGGCTCCACAAAGTTGTAAATACATATCCAAAGTGATTCCAAGGACTATGGTCGAGTCTCCTTCATTTTTATTTAGTGTTATTTCTATATTATATGTGATCGTCGTTTTTAGTGAACTTTATGAGATGTATGACTATATGAAATTATTTTAAATTTTACTATAGTATGACTATATTACTAAAATAGTCTAATATATGTAATAATTGTATATTTTTCACTCTAATTTGATTCAACATACACTTTTTTCTATTTTTATTTATTAGGGTGATACTAGAGTGTATAATCTCCCCATTAGGATTGTCACACCGTTATTAATTGTCAGAAACCTCTAGAATACAGGAATTCTACCTTGAGTTATTCTAGATCAGGATGGTGGTTGGTGAGTATACTAGGGGAATTACAATGAACCTAACATGGGGAAATAACATTATCGATTATAATATCTTATACATTTAAATTCACTCAATTTACTCACCTAATTTCATGAATCAACTCCTACAGTATGATCATGTTCAGTATAATTTAGATGGGATTCTCTTATAACGACTCTATAATAATCTTTCATCTTTATCTTTGTGAGAGTATAAAAAACAAAAAGTGAAATCCTCATCAGTTCTATATATCAAAAATATCTTCTATAAAATAATAAATGATCGAGTATTATAATATGACCCCTGATGGTTGTTTTGAGTATGATGAGGATTCAAATTTCTCATTTCTTGAAGAATACTCAGGTACATCTTTCAGGTTCATTCAAGAAAATATCATTAATTATAATCATATTATTGCCTCATAGATTGATATTTAAAATGACTAAGAATGACGAACCATTTATAAAGTATATAATTCTTAAAGAGGTTTGTGAGGAAGGGGTTTGTATCAGACATGAGAGGGTAGACTACGATATGGGAGATCCAAAAAATATTTCACTAGGACCCACTTAGAGGACTTATGCTATAGAGAATGGAAATAGTGTAGATACATCCACAATTGAGCCACAACTCAATGATGTTAAGACCCTATCTTTCAATTAATGATATAAATAGTGTAATTATATTACAAATAGACTAGAGAAAATTGTTTTCAAACAAATAAAGGGAAACATACCCTCTTTGTATGATTTTCAAGAAGATGTAACCATTACTCCTTTAATAAATACTCCTTGTATATGTGAGATATATTAAACCATAATATTAAAATTAAACCACATAGTTAATTTGATATATAACTGCCCTATATATTTAATGAAAACACTAATTAATTATATTTAGTTTCATCCATTAGGGAATCATCAACCACCAAATTAGGAAAGCTATCAATATTTTTCTCAAGTACAAGTTCCTGATCAAATTTAATCATTTGGTGTATCATCACAAAAATAAATACTTATTGACCTATTTGATTCAATGGAATCTATTGAATTCTAGTGTACATTGTTTTTCTAAAATAGGTACCCATATACCAAGAGGGTGGATAATAATTTTTCTTCACACAGATCATATAACCCTAGCTTTCAATTGTTCCATGACATGAAATACTAGATAAATCATCTCCAAAACATATCATCTAGGTCTATTAAAATTTATAGATTCTCATAAAAGTCAAAGTTGAATTTATTTAATGCTTTATGTAGATTATAAAATATGGATATACTAAAAATTGTAAAATATTTCAACCTAGGTTACTTTAAAATCTCAAATAATCAAATAGAAAAACTAGTATTTGTGACCCCTATTATCTAAAATAATTTAAAAATGAGGGATTGTAAATATATATTTTTAATTGGAAGTGTTTCACATATTCAATAGGCATAAAATTATCACATTATAATTTTATTTATTTATTTTTGGAGGGAATATCTTGGATGATAATGAAATAATTTTTTCCATAAAAATATCTTGGTTTATTTGGATAGTATATTTTAAATGGAACAGTGGTTTTTGGATTCCATATAGTGCAAAAAAATCAAATTTTAAAAAACCCCATCATCATAGGTAATGATATTTGGTAAATTAGAAATCTCTCATGTCACATTTAAACCAGTACTCATATCATCTATAACCCAAAATCGAATTTTCTTTAAGGAACTACCTCTTGTAGAGAAACTTTAGCATGTCCCATGTCTAAATGAAAATTGTAACAATGTGAACTAGGATAAGTGTTTTTAGAATGATGACAAATTAATTATAAGTGTTTATACCTTCTAGAATGGTTATATACCTATATATTTCGTTTAATCTCTCCAAAATTTACTTGACAAACTTTCTAGATAATAGTAATCCTAATATGGCTATATTTAATCATTTTTCTAAATACTTCCACGGTCCATAAATGTTAGTAAATATCATATAGTATTAATTTTAATTCCTAAATGTAAAAAAATTATAATATATGAAGATAAGTAAACCTTGAAAATTAAGAATACCCATCTGTAATAGGTTGCAGCTTCTCTAGTAAAAGAGGAATAAGAGTGGTAGGAAGTAAAAGAAAAAAGTTCATTGAAGTTAAAAAAATGGATAAATTTACTATTAATGAAATAAGTAAAATATTTTATTAGGGCTTGAGTAAATAAAGTTGTCTTAACCCCAATTACCCCACCATTGATTAGGGAAACATGTTATTCTTCATACAATCCGTACACTCATGACTATATTTATTTGGAGTGTTTTTTGTTAAAATGGTAACCCCATGACCATCAATTCCTCCACTGACATTTATATACTTCATACCAAGATTTGTGTGAGAACAGGAGCCATCCCACAATATTTATCCTTAAACTAACTAAGAACTCATGTGTGGCCATGTGAAATATCATTTGATTGACATGGTACTATAATAATAAAATGATATTTTTATGAAGTGGATAATCATGTTTCATTTGAAAGATGATTTCACTACAGTTTGGAATAACTAATTGAGGTACACCCTGAAGACCAGGTTTCATCCTGATTAAAATAACACACATGTTAAAAACCAATATAAAGGAACATTAAATATCCAAATGTTACCATTGGTCTGATTTTAAACCCTTTATGTCATGTTATAATTCTTTTTGATAGGTAGATATGTCACCTAATGGTCAGTTAACTAGACAATCATGAAACATTGGAAAATTAGTTCAACCAATCCAATAAATAACAGAAATTATGAAAAATTCAATATCAAGAGTTAGAGAATCATTTTCAAAAACAATTAAATCATAAAATTTTAAAAAATATGAGTATTAATATATCATATTGTATTAAAAAATTTATCAAATGTATTATGTGGTGAAGAATCACTTGGTTATTCTATTTAGACTATCAATTCTGGACAACCATCATCTCTATAAGGAACTAAATGAAGCCCTTATAAAATCCACCTCAAATCCTCAAGAATTGAAAAATGATGTAGTGGATACCAAAACATAAAAAAAGATAGATTAATCTAAATTATATATATTCTTCTTCATTATAGAGTTATATAGGGATGATTCCAAATAGAGAAACATCATAACTTTATATATGTTAATAAAACTCAATTATATAATCATTCATAGAACCATGGTGGACAATGGATCTATAATTAATCATTTATTATCATATAACCTTCATTATTTATCATAAAAGGACTCTAATAAATCCCCTTCTGATTTAAATAGTTTGGGATATGATAAGAGTAAATAAGAAACCCTTAAGTATGATTAGGGTGAATAACTAGTTTGGGACCTCATATCAAATTCCAAGATCATGGTGGTCAATCTGGAATCATAATTGAATTATTTTTTTGAAAATATATAGATCTATATTTATATATAAATATGCACATCATCAACCTAATATATTATATATTATGTTTATTTGGACAATGGAGTTCCCTATCATGAAATTCCCCCCTGAATCTTGCAAATAATGAAATTTTGATTCAGGATACTACAAGGGGGAGGGGAAACAACCATATATATGTGGAACTACAAAAATCCTATACCTTAATGGATTAAAATATACTCCCATAAACCCTTCATTAAAATTTAATTGATGTTTTTTCTTCCCAACCTATCACTTTGAGGTTATGGATCCATATATAAAAAATTATAATATTTTACCTAGAAAAAGAGGGGAATCTTAAATTAATATATTCTATTTTGATGGATAATAAAACTCCTCTATAAAGATAAATTTATTATTATAATTAAATATTTATATTTTACTTATGTTCATTAACATTATCTATTTTAATATTTTAAAGAATATAAATTTGACTGACAATTAGACAATATATAAAATACATTTCAATCAAATATAAATAAACCTTTTAAATTGAATAAAGGGATTTTTTACCTCTAAATTTATTTAGGTGCTTTTATCCAAACCTAATGATGCTTATCATACTTTGGAATAGTGAAATCTTAGAAATGTTTATAACAGCCCATTACAATCTCCTAAATCTCAACAAGAAATTTCACCCACAAATCTCATTGAAAATTATTACGGTGATGTTTGAGATTACCTAATGGATTTTTAGAAGGGTGTTTCAACCACTTGAAATAAATATAATCTAGTGAATTAGGTACTAAAGAGGACACATGATCCATAATTACTAGTGAATCTCTATCATCCAAGGAGTAAGATGTTTGTATTTCCTTTCTCAGACTACATCAAGTTATATTTTCTAGAATTATCATATATATAATTTCAATAAATACACATGTAACTATATATTATATATGAATAAGGGATAACCACCACGGTAAAATAAATGTAGTGTGGATTATGCATTGAAATCAGGGTTCCAGGTTATAAATTGTGGTAGAAAACATAATCAATGATGTTTTTATCCTGGATGTCCAACACCCCAAAAATATTTCAAATACCATACTTAATAATTGTTTTTGAAAATTAGTTTTTTTAATGAATTTAGGGATTTAATAAATTATTTCCAAAACATTACTTCCGTATTATAAATATAGAAATTTTTTATTGATGAAATAACCTATTCTCAAGCTCTGTTATTCATGGGTTGGTATTAAATCTAAAAAAATATTTTAATAACCCCTAATGAAAAAAAAACCACCATTATTTTGGTCCCTAAAGAGGTGTATTAATAGAAATTTATTCCTTTAAATCTAAAAAGTCATCAGTACACACATTAATTAGAGATTAATCACACTTTCAATCCCGTATTTATAAAAATTATGAGATTTTATGTTGATGTGATAGTTTTCAGGACATGATATAATTTAATTCTCTTTTTAACTATGATACAGTCATCCCAAATATTTGGCTCGAAAAATAGTATATAATACCATTTAAATATGTTTCCCATGTGATGTTATAAATATTTATATTCTATTTTGTATTTCATCATGACATTGATATTTATCCTAAGAAAAAAATTAAAACATTTGATGTCCCGCCAAACATAAAATCTCCTAACAACAAAGAAGAATTCAAGGGAACCTCAAAAACATGAGGAAATTCGTTTCATACATTGAGAGAAAATATTTACCCATTTTAAATTACTGTTTAGTAGAGAAATATAATATTTGGATAAGGCTCTCTAGAACTATTTGGACATTCTCATGGAATATATCTTATATTGTCCAGTTTTAATACAACATGTGGATGGAAAACCTTTTATACTATATTCTTCAACTATGAATTGATAACTTTTCCCACAATTTCACAGAAAACATTCATATGAAAACAAAGAATTCATTACTCTTGTTTTTGAACCGAGTTTAAGGTTAAGAGTTGATGTATAGATATTTAAAAAATTTAACCACAATGATATTTTCATTGAAATAATACATCATTATCTATAGTATAATTAGATCCAATTCATCCCATATATATTTCATCTAAAATATGTCCTTGTTATTACTATATATATATGATGATAATCAAAATGGGATACCATTCTGGAAAAACATGAAATCCATTTTGTCACATAAAATGTAATCAAAGGGAAATCCATGTATGATATCTTGGTTAAAAAACGTCCACATAGGAATCTATTTTGGAAAAAATTATTCAAAATTAGTAGTATTTCAAAATCAATTGATACTATTAGACATGTTAAATGAACATTGATGGTTCTTATTTCATTCAATACAAAAATATATAATTTTCAAAACAAAACCATGTTATTTTTAGTACTATGTTAGTTTCCCTAGAAAAAACACAATTTCCCATCTCTTTCATATTTTAATATTGATTCCCTAATAATGATATGAAATACCAATCCCTTATTATAGTTTTTTAGTTTTCCATTACAAAATAAGTAATTAGGTAGAAGATCAATGGTTACTCTGAGCTACTGATCATGATGTTCAATGGAGGGTAATCAATTATGATGAGGATCTAGTACACTTTCCTGATAATAACATGAAACTAATACCTTAATCTCATTAAAAATACAATAATATCTCATATTCAACATTTGAAAATAACTTGAGAATATTCATTCCTAATCTAGACACATATCTCATAGATTTGTATTGGGATGATACATTTATCCATATTAATTACTCAATACGTGTCATCTAATTTTTAGAAAAGATATATGGGAAACCAACAAATTTTTTACCACTAAAGATAAATTTGGATATTTACCATCCCAAAGTAACAAAATAACAAGTTGTATGTTTCCTATGGTAGAATAAATATAAGGTTTGACCAATCTATAAGAGTGATCCAGAAAGGATAAGGTTCAAGATAGGTGAAAAATTGAATCATCTATAATGCTAAAAACATCGAAAACTTCTTATATAAAATATGTTTTATGGTGGATTTATTATATGAAATAATTTTGAAGATATAGTCATAATTATGTAGGAATTACATGTAAGCTTTTATTGGTGACTTCTAATAGTAACCAATATGTTTCACGAAATCATAATACATAGATATTTTTACATATCCATTATGAATTATTGTATAATATTCATAAGGAATTGAAATGAAGGTTAGGTTTAATTAAATTCATTTATCAATCCATGTAGTTGTTTTATACTACTAAAGACTCCATGAAATTAACCATATATGGTATATATTTCCTGAGTTTGTAGTCTCCAACCATCATCAAGAAATTAATGTTATTATTTACTATTACCAACATAATTTGTAAATACGATGAACCCATTCCCTTAAATATAATCTTGATAAAGGGTTTGATATATATTCTATGGTTTAATATAATTAAGAAATATTTATTTCTTAAATAAATTATCATTGATAACGGCTCCAACTTCTATGTAACTGAATTGATGAAATTATATTTTGAGTAAAATATATCATTTAATCATTCATTCCATTACTATATATCTTTGAATTTACAAATTGATAAATTTAAGAGTAATTTATCAAATATAATTTTGAAAATGAGGGAAAATTAAAAGAATAATTTGATTAACACTATCCTTAATGGTTTGTGGGTTTTTCCCTCCATTACACAAACTTCCACATTGGTGACATCACGTCCACTGGTTTGGGTGATAGGGGTAGTTTTTCTTATTGATGGTTATTTTTCTTATATTCATAATAGAATTTTTTAATAAATGATTAAAAATGAATGATCATAGATTAATTTTGTTGAATTTGAATAACTTTATAATAAATACATTCAGATGTTACAAAACCTTGATGTTTGTTAGAATCGTTTTGCCAGTACATTCATTAGGAATATATTTCTACACCCATTCAGCAAATGAAAATTTATGTGTGGAATAAGGTTAAAAATTATATCAATAATTAAACCCCTAAAATTAGAAAATAAATATAATGGACTGTACATAGTACCCAATTTCTACTCTAATCGAGTATATTGTATGATTATAATGGATTCATGGTTCATTTCGACTCCCTCCAATACATGATTTCTCAAAAAACCTTATCATAGAAGCACTCCATGAAATAATTTATTATATAATAACTCTATATTTAATGGTAACATGTTATTTTTTCATGAGTCATTGATGGATTATATATAGTCCACTTCACATAACTATAAAATTTATGACATATAATATTTGTTAAATGACATTATATTCAATGATATATAGTATCTTTACATGACCTTTAACTATAGAATGTATAACCCATTATAAATAATGTTAATCTACTCAAATAGGTCCATTCAATGGGATATAATCTTCTTGTGTAACATCCAAATATATGAAAGACTTTATATTCACTATATTCAAATCCACATCGACATTGTTTCTTTATTCCTATAGTGGAATGTAATTACCCTTCTAAGAGTTAGGTGTGCCTTGATTAATATTCTCCCAAGATATGTAGTGGTACTCATATAACATATCCTATTCCAGATTACAAATTTCACTTCCATAACATGGATTATTTCACCATAGTTTTATGAACATTTCTGATCCATGTATGGTTTTACCAATTTTACAGTCACAAGGTAACTCATTTTTTATCCCATTTTAATTTTTTTAATGAGCTATATATATAAAGATAAATTTATATAATTCAGTCGATAAAAATTCTATAATGAATTCATGGAGAATATCTTATATAAACCCAAAGTTAAATAAATCATCCACATTTTTTACAACATATGTATCGATTTTATGTCACATAGAATAATAAGATACATCTAGACTCATATTCTTGTATCAATCAATAAATTCATCTTATATCCTATTTTCCCTTTCAAACTATCCAAGAATATAGGTTTTATAATTCATATGATTACATTATCTATTAACCCTATTATAGGATAAAAAATTTCACCTTATTAAGAACTATGTGTGAATTGATTCCTATTGTCATAAAATATGTAGTGATATCTGAAAAAATTATCTTGGACCCAACTTCAAATCTTCACCCACTTTCATCCCTTTTCAATACATTATGTCCGTCTATGTTAATATTATTTTAATCTATATATAATATTACTTTGATAATTACCATTATATATACCACACTATATAATTTTATAATTTTAATTACCACAGACCATCCATGGGTAATGTTAACAAGTAATTCTAATAACAAAGGATCCCATTATTTGGAATATTGATGACACATGAACCACATAATCATTTATCCTATAAACACCAAAGGTTATATGTTTTTTTAATAATAATTATCTACAATGGATTTCATATTTTATAGTATTATGATTGAATACATCATTCAAACACAGTCAGTGGTTATCCTCAAAATTTATCATTAAAGGTATAACAATGGAACTATAATTTAAATGTGTTTACCAACAATTATAAATTATTTTTTACTACTATACCATTTCAAAACTATAATACACAATCTAATAATTTACACTAAACAATACACTTGACTCAAAAATGTGAAAGTAATTCTTGATCATATAACATCACTTTGTTCTTTATATTTTACCCCTTTGGGTAATATATGTAAATGCTTCTTTAATTCACATAATTCAAATTTTTATGGATGGGTGAATGACCCCCATACCACTAATCTACACTATGAAATACGAGAAAAAATTCATGGAACATTGGTATGAGATCTAATACCTAAAACAAAGAGATATATTTTTTTCCAAGTTGTATGACTATAATTTGAAGACACATTCCATATGAATGGTTGGTTGTGTTATTATGGCATCAATACTTCATGGAATAACAAATGTCCCATTAAAAAATGAAACATCACTATTGAGTAATGTAATATAATCCTAATAAACATCCACTTTTGGGTGAATTTTATACAAAATTATCTCCATACACACCATAGTCATCTTCATATAAAAGTAAAATACTTTCACCAGATAAATTGTTTACCCACTGAACCATAAACTATTAAAATAATGATACATTATTCTTTCCAAATTGAAATATTGTGATGGGATAAATAATAATTTTCCTCTCTCTAATAAATACTATTTTTAGAAAAACATTAGAGTGGAAAACAACTGAATATAGTTTAAAACAAGAATTGTTAAAAAATCTATAATGAAAATCCTAATAGAAATTCAAGTATCTACTAACTAATCCTTTTCTCTCAAGGATTGGAAAAAAATTAAGAGAACAAAATAAATTTATATAAATCATACATGGAGAATCATTTTCCCCTTTAACAACTTAATACGTTCTCAATAGAAAAATATATATTATAAAATGTTAGTGCATTTTTCCATTACCTATATATATTATCTTAGATAAATTATTGGAAAACACAGAAAAATATAACATCATTGTACATAAACCCTTATTTGAAATTAAATAATTCATAAAATACACTCTTTTTGATTTTGATTATATTAATTTAATAATTCTTTCTTTTAAACATAGTTTTTTATAGCCTATAGTAATTGAACAAGAGATTATTCCTATCAAATACTCTTATAAGGCCATAGGTACATGATGAAGATAAAACAACTTTTATCTTATTTCATTTATATTTGGATTACTGTGATGATCTAAGTGCGCATAAACATAAACGCATATACAAAAGTACACACCTTAAAATATAATGGTTTAGATAATTTTTTTTCCTTGAATAAAGTTTTACAAATTAGGATTTATAATATGTCCATTTTTTTAATTATTAGATGGATTATCATATTTTTTTCACTATCTAGTGAATTTATTAATTTTTTAGGTGTTAGTACTCAAGATTAAATAAATTTTATTTCACTGCAAATAGGTTTTGTTATCCCGTTGAAATATGAGGTTTATTTAGAGGGAGGGGGAACCATTAAACATAGGGAAATTTCTCTTTTTTATGATTTCATGAAAAATAAACCTTACAGTGAGTTTTGTCACTTATTAACTCATTAAAACTGAAAAAAAATAAGATAGTTGATATGCAATTTTCAATACATAATGTCGGTATTTTATCATTTTTATGATCCAAACTCACAAAAAACTATATGATCAATGATTGTCACAATCACTAATACAATTGACATAAGAATATACATTACTCTTGAAATAAGAATATATTAACATTATATTACAGTAAATAATTTGTAAAATTATCCATTTTTCTCTAATGTTGAGTAAATGATTTTGAATATACCTATGGTGATTATTTTCTAACAATATTATACTTATTCTATACACTTTACTGTTAATAAACTGTGTCAGTTATTCTTCTTCAGCACATAATATAACATTTAGTATCAAACACCAACTACTGTGTTTTTACTTATTTTTCATATACTTTCACTATTATACATACCCTTCCTCTACTATCATATTAATATTTATTCTACACTACACATATTATATCTTATATTTAATTAAAAAACTATTAAACTATCCTTCATTTTTCCAATGTATTGAATTTCATCATTATAACACATAACACTTATTACTGCAAGTAAAATTTTATTCAAATTCATACTTATAACATCTTATACACAGTTACATTATCCTTCTAGTTCTAATTTGAAATTCAAATTTTATTCATTAGATGTTAAATTATCTTACAAATATTATAACATCTTTTAATTATTTTTTCAACACTTTTTCTTTATTTGTATGATCTCTGTTACTATACATTGGGATATTTCATTAAAACATTGTCTTCCCCATGACATGATAACTCATTTCAATAACTACTTCTACAATCCATTCTTCTCTTCACTACATGAAACTCATTATCACACTACAACTTAATCTTCAATTTCATAGGTCAAAATGTCACAACATGACTTTATCTTCTTAGAATCAAATTCTTTCCCCACAATATTATATCCCTTCACTATTATAAATAAGAACATTTAACTTACCCCATGAATACTTCCATGGAATGGAACTAAACATTGTTTTCTTTGTGGTGTTCATCATTGCACCATGATATGGTTAGGCATAGTTGAC
Source organism: Viscum album (assembly GCA_963277665.1). Lineage (NCBI taxonomy): Eukaryota > Viridiplantae > Streptophyta > Magnoliopsida > Santalales > Viscaceae > Viscum > Viscum album. The sequence goes on along the minus strand of OY728153.1, from coordinate 1,160,695,934 downwards.
AAATCTATTCTTCTCCTTTATGTATTATTTAACATGAAATTAAAATCATCTTCATAGAATGGTCTTTATACTACACTTCTTTCTTCATAAATTTCCTAATAAATATTTAATCCATAAAAGGAATGCTTCTACATCATAATATTTATATCTCTAAATATCTATAATTTACAAAAAAAATCTTCTAAAAACATTCAGGAACATTTTCCTTATTTACTTATGAATATTATCATTTTATATTCTAGATATTATTTATTTAAAAATGTATATAACCCTCTCAAGAGAGCATAAATTACACTTAAAAAATCTTGTAACAACACATAAACATATCTAAAATGACTCTTACACGTGCTTAGTATGTCATCCATGTGTCACATTTACATAATATTAAGATTAACCTTATGAATATAATGGAATTACCAATTTCTAGTAATGTTCTTGGAGTTTTTTGATTCACACAATGATATATTACCTCTATTAAATTTTTTATTTTGAAATGTGTAACTCTTAAATTTTATCATTACGACTGTTATATAATAGGAACTTTGAAATTTTTTAGTCTGAATCATTTTAAGTCAAAACAATTTATTATTTACTTTACAACTGTTTCAAATACAATTTTAGTAAGAATATTCATAACCCCCACATCAAGTAATATAATTTATTTTATATAATTGTGAATATGTTTTTTGTATTAGAAGAAAAATTCAATACAATAAATTTATAAAATTTTAAATTTTAATAATTCTATTAATATAAAGAAATACCAGATGCTAGAGTATACTTTATCAAATCCCTATCAAAACAAACTTCCTATAATTATCAATAATCCCCCTAAGGTGAAATTGTTATAAATGGGCTCAAAAATCTCTAAAAAACATCTTCCTTTTTACACATTCTCTGCCATGGGATTTATTTGTTAAAAAGGAAACATAAATCACTTTCATACTCAACATAAAAAATAATGATTCATTGTTTAATAACTCTATGTCTTTGTGAGCTAACATGTTGTGTGGACAATAATATTTGACTATTAAATAATCATTACTATAAATAGTAAATTACATACTTTTCATCATATCTATTGATACCAAATGGTACCAACTAATAACAAACATTGTATCATTTCAATAAATTTACCATGAGATCCAGGTTTTGCAAATTCATATAAACATGCTCACTAAACATGTTAGAATAGTTCCCAAACCTAAATACATTGTATATTAAACATTTTAATAGGTCTATATAAATACAATCCCCTTAAAATTATAGAATTGTCCACACATTTGGTTAGACACATATCTATGGATTAAACATAAAAATATTTATATTATATTTATCCACCTTTGAAAATAATATCTAACGAACAAGTGATGGACGGTTAGTTTTTAAATATATTAAACATTGATTAATGAATTCTAGGATTTCTTCTACAACCTATATGGATAGGTATTTTACTCCCCATTTATCAAAAAACACCATCAATCATAAAATTTATTCTATGACTCTAAATTTCAATTAGGGGAAGTCATATTCCTCACAACTTATGAAAAATGAGGTGCCACATATTTTTCCTTATTACTGCTATTGACATCATCCTTTGAAGAATATTTACATTGATATCCTAAAATGGAAGAAACCACTTCACCCTAATTTCTCTATCCTATTATTACTGAGATCTCAAATAATTCATCCTTTTTGAGTAGAAATGTTTTCCACTATCCTTGGATTCAATAATCTCTAATGTATCCCTAACCCCTTCCATAGACTTCTTATGAGGAATATTTAACATTTTTACTTTACATTCATGAAATAAATTTATTCAACTCAACTATCCTATAATAAAATCACTTCAATCATTAAATATTTTAAGAACACATGAATGTTTGGAAATAAAATTTCACATTATTTATTACATATTTAAGACACACTTATTATTTTTTTCACCTTTAATCAAATAACGTGTTATTTAATTCTTTCTTGACTTCTGTAGTTATTTTTCAAATGAGTCCTCCAATTATGAGTGTCCCACCATTATCAATTAAAATTAATAGTTTAATAATTTAATGAAATACCTTAAAAATCAAATATATTGTCATATGAGATGGTCATCAATAATCCAAAATGTACGGGTTTTTTTGAGTTGTTTTTTTTTGTGAAAATTCAATAATCAAGGACTTATTATTTTTTCCAAAATTATTATTATGATACATTTGATTACTGAAATTAATACTCAATGTGGTATGTATAATGGCGATACATTTTTTAAAAAGTTGACCATACTTGTAAAATATATTATAGTACCTTTTCAAAGGTAGGAAAAATTTCTCAACATTATATCAAAAACATTCAGATAACTTTTGAATAATTATTCTTTTAGTAGGTTACGCCACCATTAATAATTGTCTCAAATACTATTTAAACATGTATTAGTATTCAAAATTAGTATATAATATTCTTTCCAAGCATCCAAAGCACAAAAAAAAACAAAAATAAATATAATATGTGTAATTATATCTAAAAACACCATTTTTCATGGTATTGACACCTTTCCTTCAACCATATTTTGATAATAAATTTTAGATCCTTTTTATTAGAAAGTTTTTTTTATTCTCCGGAAAATTAAATTTAATTGTAAAAATCTCTTTAGAAATTTTTTAATTAATATATGTAGTAGTTTTCTCTCAATTCAGTTTCTCTAATGTTTTTAAAATTTCTATGAATAAATTTTTTTCATAAACATACCATTTTATTGGTGACTTTGAATCAGAAATTACAAAATAACAACCATGATATTTTTCACCCTTGAAATTATATATATTTTTAATTAATTTAATCTCATCAATATTTGTTATTTTAACTTATTTCACAAACTTCTTCTCTTAACATATTATAGTATAATGTGAAGAGTCTTGAAAATTTTATTTTTCCTTGAGAAATTATTTTTTTAAATGAATGACTTATTATTGGAAAATCTAAATATCCTTCTCCTTTACATTGAATTTCAATTAAAATTAAATATTCATATTCTTCTCTTTGTTAAGAATGTTATGAAATAAATTGAACTCAAAAGTTATACTAAAATATTTCGTAGAATATAAACTATCTTTAATGAATGATAATTGAAAACTATTATTAAAACCAATCATAACATATTTTATACTGAAAATCAAAAATATACTCTCATGTAATTCCATATTTATTATGATCATTATTTATATTTCTTCATTGTTTCAATATTTCTACTCTCATAACTTGTGAATTATTCTTCATTAACCTTTGTAGTATGAACTATTTCTTTATCTCCAATATTTAATTGTTCCCCATCCTCATACTCACTATAATCACTAACATTTCACTTATAAAAGAAGTTTATTTTCATCAATTTAGATAAATTATTATGTTTTACTTCAAAAGATTATGTTGTTTCCTTAAAGAGATTCTTAACTTCCCATCTGCATCACCAGTAACACAATATTCTTCTACATTTGGAGAATTTATTGTGGAACTCAAAAAACTAATACAAATTAAATTTAACTTTCTATGAAATTTATCTTTTCCTTTTCGAACACTTATTGAGATAATTGATATTATTATTTTTTGAACATTCCATCAATATCTTCATTAAAATATGAATATTATTCATCAACTTAAACCTTCATTCTTATCTTTTAAATCTTCAATGATTTTAAGGAGATTTAACTATCTACCTAGATATTCTTCTTTGTTATACATACTTTAAACATTTCATAAGTAATATGAATTATATTCATATCATCCAATGGAAGTGTACCAAGATCTCATTCATGGAGTTATGAAACCACTTTATCAAACCATTCAAGAATAAATTTGTAGTATCACAATAACACCACTAGTGTTGTCCAAATTCTCACTAAAATTGAAACACCCAATGATTTTATAGTATTCATCTTCTAAAATTTTATTTATTTGACAGCTTATGTTAAACATAACATCAAGTTTAAACGAAATGAAAAATGTTATTATTTTAACACGACCATTATAACATAAACAAAAAATTAAAGTGTGTGAATATGATTAACTATATTATTAAAAATAATGTATGTTTATTTTCAATAATAATATATTAATTCTTTGGAAATAAACATAAAATATTTATTAAAGTCATTTTGTTCTCCAAATATTTGATTTCTTCAAAAAGTGATTTTTATTTCCTTCTATGTGAAGATAAATATAATTAATTTTTTAAACCATTAGAAAAATTATTTTTGAACATTAACATAATTTTTTTATTTTTAATTTCATAATTATATTAGGATGTTTTTTTTGATTATTTTATGAAATGTATAATATTTCAGCAAATAGTAAAAAATACCTATCTTTTTAAAACTCTCAGATTAATTATATTAAAAATTATTTTTATTATTTTAAGCTAATATAAAAAACTATGTATTTTTTACTGTTTTAGAAACGAATTAATTAAATTTAAAAAATAATTATAGCTTATTTTGTTATATGTAAATTTTTTGTCTTAAAAACACATTTTTCTAAAAAATCAATTTTCCATTGCGTTTTTCATGATTAATTTTTTTTTAAATTAGGTATTTTTTTATTTTTAAAATTATATATTTAATTTTAAATCATGAGGTAAAAATTAGTTTATAATTCATTTCTATTTTACCTCATAAAAAAATATAAAGTGGTAAAATAAAATTAACATAGTATAGGTAAAATAATATTTCTTGATAATGTAATAATGTAAAATCTTAAAATAACTACAAAAATTATATGGGAAGTTGATATTTTTCCTGAACCTAAACAGAAATTATAATATTAATTATCAACAAAATTTTTTGGATTGAATTCGTCCGAAATGTGGTTGTATTGAAATATAAAAGAATCATTATTTAATAACCTGAAATCATCCCTCCTCAAGTATAAATACACCACAAACCGTATCCTTTCTCCTAAAAACCCTGAATAACTTAAAATATCTTACCAACGTTATTATTAAATATCTTCCCATATCTATGTTATTCTCGTCTCACTAAAATACCAATTTCATGTTCCTTAAGGGATCTTTCGTGGAGTTGATATTCACGAGATAACTTTTCTCAAACAACCTCTCTTAATTTATTTTCTTTTTCTACATTCACTTAACTTCCTTCATCCATTGATGCATAATAACTCTAGTATCAGGTATATAAAATAATTTTATATTTATAATGGAATATATTATATCCATCTATTTTTTATCTCTTCTCATTCAATGAAATGAAACTATTCTCCAAATTATGGCTGTAAAACATCTTCATGAATAATGATTTTGTTATTTTTTCATTAACTCCTTCATGGATAGTAATAAAAGTATTATTCTAGTTATATAATAATTTAATAGGTATATTATAACATTTTTAATGTTATATAACTAATACAGTTTCATGATATTAAATAAAGTTATACTAGTTTGGGATGGTTATAAAGACAACTAAAATATACTAAACATTTATCATTAATATTTTATCAAGTGATTCATCATTATGTTAGAACTGAAAATTACATATGGGACTATAAAAAATTATGTTATTTAATTTCACTTATGTAGTTTTATTTCCATTTTACTTTTGAATCCGTAATTATACAAAAATGAACCAACCGTAAAATAAACACACCATAAATAATTAAAATATAGAAATATTAATAATAAAGGGTGCTAAGATGTTATAAAAGTATCATATAAAATATAATAAATATGAAAATGGGTATTTATTGAATTAATAACATTCTCTGAATCTTTACATAGAATTTCAATTTATGAAAAAATGATGGGAATCATGAGATAAGCGTTTCTCATCTCACTTGTACATCTGTGAGATACATGATTTATTCATCAGTTTACTCTTGTGTATGGAGTAGATAATGACCTTGGATATATCATATCTTGCTTATAATTATAATATTTTTATTCAATATTTCATTTTATAATTATTACTTTAATATGGAATATGATTCGACTCATTAAAAAGTGTTAAGGGAATTCTTAACCCAAGTTCCAATCTTTAGGATAAACATAAATTTCATTGATTATGTCATGATAGAATTATGTTTATAATGATGTCTTATTATATTATAATTGTATTTAAACATGTTTTATATATATTTAAATTTAATTCACTTAATCAATTAATTTTAGTAATTATCACTTCAATGATATTATATTTATCAGGGACTTTCTTTTAAAAAATTATCATTTTTGAAATTTCCCTTCAGACTCTCTTTTTCTGCAATGTCCTTGTTTTCTAAAAGAAATACAAAATTATTTAATATTTTCTATACATTTTAAAAGCCATTTTTACTAAATTTTGACTTTTTACATAATAATTTTTGTGGATTCCTTTTTCCATTTTATAAATGAGGCACACTATGACTTTTTTGAAAAAACAAATATGGTAAGAATTTTTTTAACTTATACCCCATGAGTAGATTTTACAACCACCATGGTTTATGTATTTTTTGAAAAAAATATGGTAGGAATTATTTTTTAACCTATAAGGAAAGAGTATAGTTCCTAGTCGGTTTGACTCTTTAATGACTTCACATCTCTATTACAATATTACAAGGTTACTTTCAAATAAAATGTTTTCCATTATAATTTCACGATTCTTTAAAATTATTTTTAAATGAAAAATGTTATTTCCTTTCAATATGTAATTCATGTGGTCTCTAAAAATTAATTTCCATTTAATATAACGTTTTTAGATGTTATTTATGATTTAATGGGTTTATTTTTCAGGGATACCATCCTTATTATTTTTATGTTTGGTTTTTGTTTATAATGGATTTATATTTATGAATACCATTTATTCTCCATGACATATTTCATAATGATATGTTTTAGAAACTCATTTCATTACATTGATTATAAAATGATGAATAAATTAGCTTCTTGTGGCTTACATATGTACTTTTTCTCTTATATGATTGTGGTTAAGTTATAACCAAGTTCATTGGTTACTTAATTACCAAGAATGGTGGTTACAGTAGAAAAAATTATCGGTGGAATCTTTATCTCCTTCCAATGGATTGGATAATGATTTATACCTTATGAGATAGATATTAATTGAAAATGGAATGTTCCCAGTTCAGTAAGATATGAATGGAATGGGAATTTCACTTGGTTTAGTAATACATGAGTGGAATGGAATGTGAAAATAGTTCATTAATGGACTTTTTACACTATAAAAGTCATCCAAGTGAACCTTGATTAATATGATGGTTTGTAATGTGATCCCATCCCACTAAGATAGTATTGAACAAGATTCATGGATACTAATGAAATCATTTTCTATTCTTATGTCTATGACACATTCCTTCACTTTTGTAAATTTTATTCTATCATGGCTAGTGATCTATTATGAATCATGTATTGCGAACCAATATGATTTATTTCATGACTCAATATTATGATAATTAATATGAAGTGAATAATTTTCAAATGGTATATTCTTATTCTTATTTACTAATGCTTATGTAGTGATTTATATTTCCCTCATTTACCCTTAGTAAGAAATTGAGCTCACCCTTTTCTTCTGCTTAGTTTCCAAAGGATATGAATGAAGGTACATAGTATGTTATGCCTAAAAATATTCTTCTTGCAATGGAATAAGAGGGAGATGATGTAGATGTTTTATCAACAAGTTTTTTCTATTTCTAATTTTCCAAAGACAATAATCCCTTACAATTTAGGTATGTTTTTTTTGTAATTTAATTAATATTCCTCTATTTAAATTTAATATATATTAATGAATAGAATGGTTCACTATAGTTGGTATTAGAGAAAGGTTTAGTGATCCATTGTAAACAAGGATGATAAAACCATAGTAATAACCCTATGTGTATGTCTAGGATACAATCTTATAGTTTTGGTTATAATCAGTAATAACCTATTTTAAACCTAATGTGTCATAGATTTAAATTTTCTAAGTAATTTCCCTTGATTATGTATTTTCTTCAGTATGATTAATGTTAATCATACTATGATTTTGGGTTTTAGACAATGGATAAAACCTTAAAGAACAATTTTAATGTTCATTGTGACAGGAAATGCGATGATTTTTCACCAGATAAAATGTATTTTATGGGAGGTGGGATGAAAAAACTAATTGATATGCCCATAGAATATGTGAATCATATTGGGATTCCAATTGAGAAACGAATGGAAGAACATTCTATTTTTTCCTTAATGAGGAAATATCCACCTTTATTCAATGGATCCTCTGATATAATTGTTACTTACTAATGCAGTAACACCTTTGAGAAAATATTTCCCATTCATCAATGCTCAGGACATGAAAACTATTTCATAACACTTTTTCCTCTAGCAGGATAAGAAGATCGATGGAGGAATCTTATCAATAATAACATGAATGATGAAGAAAATAAATCAGTGGATTAGGGTTAGATCATGAGGATATTACTCATCAAGTACATCCCTTGAATTTGATGTAAATTGATGGAGATGGAATTTATTAATCTGAAGTAAAAGGATGGTGAATCAATCAGTATTTTCAAGACCCATCCCCCAGTGCCTGTATCGTGACTACCCCAAGCCCGTCTTTCATAGGCCAGGGGCTGGTGACTAGCACCAAAGAAGTAAATCCCTAAACTGGGAAGGCATTGCCTTTGTAAAAGTAAAAAAACACAATAGAGTACGCAAATAGAAGTAAAACACTAAGTAAAACTGTATTCAAAAGAGGGTGCTGCAAGTAAAGGGGCTGGAAATACAAGCCCAATAATAAAGTACAATACAACTAAAAATCTAGTATAACTAAAGTAAAGTAAAACAGCAACTACTGAGTCATCCTTCAGGATTCCCTCTTAAAGGGTGGGTACAAATTTCCTCCTCAGCACCCCAAGTCCGTCTGTCCGCTCCGTGTACGTCTCGCCGAGTGGTCCACCTCCGGGTACCGTCCTGTTCTGCTACTCTCTCCCCCGATCAGCGTTGTCCATCATCTGCAACCAACACAACGAGGTGTGGGCATATCCCATGTAGGGGTGATTATAACGATACTTAGTAGGGACCCTGAGACCCTCACGGTCTCAAAATATCTAATGAGGATGGAAACAAAGTATGTAAACAATAGATAACCATTACATAGATATATGTCCATACGTATACCTAAGTTATTTAGTAACCCATATCAATCATGAGGAAACCAGAAAATTCATTGACTCAGCTAAAAACTAGGATTTTTCATTGAAGTATAGAAGTACAGATGATTAGTCGCGAAGCTAGATCATCTTATTCTATCAAGAGGCACTGCTTCTGACCAAATGGAGTCTGGCCCACATAGGATCGATAGGTACTAACCCCCGCAATGACCCACACATGATTGGTATGTGCTGACCCACATAGGATTGCTGAGTGTTGACCCAGACAGTATCTAACCCAGACAGGATCGGTATGCACTGACCCACATAGGATTGCTAAGCGCTGACCTTCATATGATCTGTCTCCAACCTCCACCACACTATCAGCCACTAGATTCCTCGCACTCGGTGCAACTGAGTTTCGTAGAATCTATCCTCGAGATATTGGTCATACCTCGACCACCGCTAAGGTCCACAAAGGAGTAACCCAATGAACTGCCATGTCATAAGGGTTCCAACGCGGCAGACTGTGCGTCAATCGGATTCCTGGTCTTTGAGTTGTTAGCATTTTTGTTCCAGGGGCCCGGTTGGTTTTTAGGTTCAAACCAACTGGAGCATACTCCAACTACGTCCACAACTCAACTGGGGTATTCCAATAGAACAGTCTCTCTCTAAGCTTTCAGTCACCGCAAAATGTTCGTCGATCGGACACCTGTAGCCCATGATTTGGGGAAAAAGGTGTAAACTGGCCAAACACTTCCGGGTCCCATCCGACCCGCTCCGCGGGTCCGAACCGGTCCAAGGAAGCGGCCTGGCTCGAGGGGGGAAATCTGTCAGAGGGTGGCCCGACCGAGGGTGGCTCGGCCAAGTGTGGCCCGACCGAAGGCATCTCGGCGGCCTACCCCAGTAGCACCCGGGGTGCGAGGCACGTGCCCCCTGGAACCCGAAACGCTCCGCCATTCAGGTGTGAGCCAAAACCGGCACAAGGTGGCGCCAGTCCAGCACACGTGGGACCCGACGGTGTCCCGCAACTCCCGGCTGGCCCGAGAAGCCAGCTGTTCCACACCATGGCATGGCACGACGGTGTCGCACCCTCAGCCATGTCCCGCCCATGCCGCAGCTTCCCTGCTCCGCCGGTGCAGCGCGACAGCGACCCGCCCCTCTGCCACGTCTTGCCCGGGTCGTGGCCCTCTATTGGCCTCCGCGCAGCGTGATGGCGTCGCACGCCACCACCATTTCCCTTCATATCCGCGGCTCTCCTTCCATGCGGTATGGTGGTGTCACGCCCTCTTGGCAACCCAGCAGCCTTGTGCCGCTAGTTCCTTCGCGGTTGGCCCGTTGTCGGTCGTTGTTGCCTCGTCTCCGCCATCAACACAATGAGAACAACAAGAAGGGAGGAGGGTCATACCATGTTCATGCGGTCGGAGCCCTCCTCATAAAGATTTTATCAATAGGAAACTAGGAGCAAAACAAAATGACGAAAAACGGATGGTAAAAACTCATACTTAATTCAACACAAATCCCCCTAACTTTTGACTCATTGCTTGACGCTCGCAGTTTGTTGATGGAGTCACAAAAGGAAGTCAGAGGAGACCGTCGTTCCTTGCATCTTCCGCACATCCTCAATTAATATCTTTGTCTGTTTGTTGACGATGTTGTGGATGGTTGATCGGTAGGTGGTCGGGAAAGAAGTCGAAGAAGAAATAGTGTCACTGGCATTATTCTCATTCTTCGCGTTCTTTGTTGGGGGATTTTCTCCCTAGCATTCCCCTCAAAGCCTCCACCAAAAGGAAGATTATGCCAATGAAAATAATAGGAGGGTTTTCCTATTATTATTTTGTCATGTAATTTAAAATTTCTAAATTAAGTGAGTGGGCCCCACCTAATTAAATTCGTGAGAGGTGTCACATTTAATTAGGTGGATGGAAGTATTCTCTCCCTCATTTAAGAGGGAGATGTGGGAGGTTTTATCCTCCATTATCAATAGGGTTCGGGTGGTCGCCACCCCTATAATTTAATAGAGAGGTTATGGGTTTCAGGTGGTCCCCACATCATAACCTCTCGTGGGAGGTTATGCTCTAGTGGGCCACAACACCATAACCTCTCATGGGTGGTTGGGGTGTGGCGGTCCCACCATCAACTCCCAAGTGGATGTTCCATGTACCTGCACTCACATGGTTGCTCAAAAATAAAATAAAGAGTTACTCTTTATTTTATTATTTTTTTAAAGAAACCCCAAAAACTAACTTTTATCCTCAACTGACTGTCATCGAAGTGAACATATACCTAAGTGAATACTGACACTGCAAGTTCAACGGTGCCCTTGGATCTCAGTTTCAAGCATTGGTTCAAATGATATAAAATCTCGCTCGTACGTTTACTGAACGTACCCAAATAAAATATCAGAAATTTATTCCAGCCACACCGGGCCTCGTAATCAAGCGTCGTTAGAAAATGCGGACTTGTAAAATTCCCATTAATTTAAATAAAATTTCCATTAAATTTACAAGTCTTTACATTCTCCCCACATCAGGTCTTTACGTCCCCATGTGCTACAACTCAATCTAAGGAAACAAATGGCGGTACTAAGCATGCATCTAGGCCTTCTTCTCCCATGTTCTCTTCTGAAGATTCCCATTCTACCAGTGAACACGCACCAGAGGTATCGACCTTCCATGCAAGACCCACTTTTGTCGATCCTCAATCTCCACTGGAACCTTCTTGAAAGTCGCTCCATCATCGATGTCCAGCTCCCTATGGTCGATGATGTGGGATGGGTCGTGCATGTATCTCCTCAGCTGAGATATGTGGAAGACGTCATGCACCTGATACAACTGAGGTGGAAGATCTAGGTGGTAAACCACCTTGCCAACTCTACTGAGAACCTAGAAAGGACCGATGAATCACGGAGATAACTTTCTGTCTTGGCCAGATCTTTGTAGACCTCATCGTGGTGTGAATTGTAGAAAGACATAGTCACCATCCTCGAACTCTAGAGGTCTACACCTCCTGTCAGCATATGAATTCTTCCTACTCTGTGTGGTCTTCATCTGCTCCTGGATGATCTACACCTTCTCTTTGGTAGCACGTACCATCTCTGGTCCCACTAGTGCTAACTCCCCTTGGACTTTCCTGCACAGTGGCGATCTGCAAGGTCGACCATAAAATACCTCAAAAGGTTCCATACCGATGGCGGAGTGATAGCTTTTTGTTGTAGGAAAACTCCACCAAAGGTAAGTGGTCCTCCCAGCTGTGAACAAAGTCATGGATACAAGCACAGAGCATGTCCTCAAGAGTTTGAATGGTCCTCTCAGTCCGACCATATGTCTGAGGATGGAAGGCAGTGCTTAAGTAAAGTTGTGTCCTGAAAGCCTCCTGCAACCCCTTCCATAGTCGGGAAGTAAAACATGTGTCACGGTCGGAGACAATCGAAGAAGCTACTCCATGAAAATGCAAAATATTTTGCCTATAGAGGCGTCCCAAGCTCTCTACTAAGACATGCTCTCTGATCCGTAAAAAGTGGGCTGACTTGGTGAGTCGGCCAATGATCACCCATATTGAATCGTGACTGTTGGATGTACATTGAAGAACTATCAAGAAGTCCATAGATATACTATCCCACTTCCACTCTGTGACCTCTAAATGCTGAACCAATCCTACTGGTACCCGGTGCTCCACTTTCACTTGCTGAAAAGTGAGGCATCATGAAACAAACACTGCTATTGCCTTTATCATACCTGGCCACTAGTGCTATCATCGGAGGCCCTGGTACATCTTCGCCACTCCTGGATGTAGCACAAGAGGAGAAGTGTGGAACTCCCTCAACACTTCCTCCTGAAGTGCTACTGGTACCATGGTACATCCTCTAAAGAGTATGACGTGCTCCCCAACTTCAGAAAATACATCAGGTTCTTGCCCTGTGGATATCTGAGCACGCCGTATCTCACAGTTAGTGTCCCCATGCTACGCCTACCAGACTCACTGAAATACTGGAGGAATGACTATAAGAGACTATAGATAGGCTACTTCATCCCTATACACAAAGGATATCTGTAATGCAGCTAGCCGCTCTGTCACCTCTCCTAGTGGCTATATACCAGTCCTCCTGTTGAGAGCATCTGCAACAATGTTCCCACTTCCCTGGAGTATAGAATATCTCAAATTCATAGTCCTGGTGGAACTCAAGCCATCACTGCTGTCTCTAGTTCAGGTCTTTCTGAGAGAAGATATACCTAAGACTCTTATGATCAGAGTAGACTATGAAACATTCGCCCATCAGATAGTGCATCCACATCTTCAAGGCGAAGAACACTGCTGCTAACTCTGGGTCATCAGTAGCATAGGTTTTCTTGTGATGTCTCAGGTGCTGAGAACCAAATGCAATCAAATCTCTATCCTGCATCAAGAAACAATCGATTCTGGTCCCTGATGCATCGCAGTAGACTATGAACCCTATACCTTCCTCTGGAAGACTCAAGACGTGGTCACTAGTCAGCCTATGCATCAACTCTTGGATGCTCTGCTAGCATCTCCCCAACTACAAGAAGGGATACCCCTTCTTCGTCAAGTTTAATTGTGGTTCTGCAACTCTAGAGAATCTGGAATGAATCGCCGGTAGGATCCAGCCTAGCCCAAAAAACATCGTACCTCTGTCACACTCCTGGGTGGCTCCCAAGAAAGGACCGCCTCAATCATTACTGGATCCACTGCAACTCCAGCCTTCGAGATGATGTGTCCCAAGAAGTGAACCTCTCGGATAAAAACCTGGCACTTAGAGAGCTTACTATAATGTTGGTGCTCTCAGAGTGTGTCCAGTACTTCCTACAGATGGTAGGCATGCTCCTCCTCAGTAGTCGAATAGATCAGAATGTCATAGATGAAGAAAAAAACAAAGCAATCGAGGTATGGCTGGAAGATCCTGTTCATGAGACACATGAACACTACTAGAGCGTTGGTTACACAGAAGGGAACAACCCAGAACTCATTGTGGCCATACCGACATCTGAAGGCCGTCTTCTACACATCATGGCCTCAAAATCTGATCTGGTGATAGCCTTATCAATGTTCTATCTTCGAGAACCATCGAGCTACCTTGAGATGATAAAAGAGGTCGTCAATCCTCGGGAGTGGGTACATGTTCTTTACGGTCACCTGGTTCAGGCGACAGTTGTCAACACAGAGCCTCAAGCTCCCATCCACCTTTTTGGTGAATAGAATCGGGGCTGCCCAGGGAGAAAAACTGGTTCGGATGAATCCCTTCCCCTACAAGTCCTCCAGTTGTATTAGTAGATCACGAAGCTCAGTAGTAGTAGTCCAATATGATTGATTAGATATCGGTGCCATCCTGGGGGTACATGTTTATGTCTAATTGAACCTCTATTCGAGGAGGTAGTCCTGGAACATCATTAGGGAAAACATTTGGGTACTAGTCCACCAATACAGGATATTTCAGACTCTCCACATCAACTGCTCTGAGGGTAAGGCATGACAATTGATGAGTGATCGGCTACACCATCCTCCGAGTAAGTCCATCCTGTACTGAAAAGGTTCCCCTCTCACTGTTGAAGGTATACTTGGTCCCATCCATGCAGGAACACCACACTTTCCCCCTAATATAGTCAATTTGAGCATGGAATGTGGATAACCAATCCATACCCAAGATGACATCGTAAGGCCTCGATCCTGCTACGAGGAGATCCCAGACAAAGCACTCGCCTCCTAGAGTAATCTCACACTGCTGGCACCAGTGAGTAATCATCGATTCTGCTCCCGTAGGAGTCTCTAGCCATAAGGATCGAGCCAACGGCTCCGTCAGAATCATTGAGCTCTGAACGAGGGTAGTGGAAATGAAAGAGTGACTGACACATGTGTCTATAAGAACTGCAGCTAAGGTGGAGTAGATACAGATAGTACCTCAAATCATATTCGGAGCTCCATGGTCATATGGCTTAGCTTCCTGAAGTTGATATCTTCCTTGCCCACCTTCTCCCTGCAGTTGGGGTGGTCCTCCTGGTGGTGGTGGTGGTAGCACCTCGTAACGTTGTCCACCGCCAGCTACTCAACCAGTTCCTCTGCCATGTCTGCCTGATCTCTAGGGAACGCCTCAATCAAATCTATTCCTCTTCATGGGAGGTCCCTCAACTGACTTCTAATCATTTGTACGGTGGGTCAGACACTCACGTGCCGTGTGATCCTGCCCGCCGCATGAGTAGAATTGTCCGCTCCTGGGGTAAGTGTCTATGCTCTGTGTTCCCCGCACAACCGATCCTGAGTCATACGGTCGACCACCTGTGGATCTGGTCCTCATGGACCTCTGCATCATATGTCTACTGCCAAATGCAGAAGAATCTTATGCATGTCGACTAGTAGTGGGTCTCATTGCTGGTGACTGCTCAGCAAGGAATCTCTCAACTAGGAGGGATCTCTCTAACACCCCTGCCAAACGTCAGGATGTTGAGGGAGATCATTGAGACTCTGATATCTCGCATGAGCCCCTAATCAAAGGTCTGGGCCCTAATGAATGGGTCTCGCGCCATATTTGTGGAGTAGTGAGAGAGGTTGGTGAACCTCATTGAGTACAATGCCACAATCATTCTATACAGATGTATATGTAGTAGCTCCTGAATCCGTACTGCACGAAGGGTGGCTGGTACAAACTCCACCCAGAAGAGGCTCTCAAAGTCTGTCTAGAGTAATGTCACCTCATCATATACCTGAAGCATCCGGCTCCACCATCTTCCTGCTGCTTCCTAAAGGAGACAAGCAGCAATAATCACCACAAGGTCTTCTAGTATCCCTACCAGCCTGAAGACTCTCACCACATCCTCCAACCAATCCTCAACCACCTATGGGTCCATCTCCCCCCGAAACCTAGGTGGCCTCTGGCGCTGGAACTCATGCAATGCGCTCAAGTGGCATGCATCATCTGTTGCTGGGTCTGGTGGCATCGGTGGACCAACGGAAAGTGGTACCGCTGGTGCCTCCACTGGTTATGGGCCATGCACCGAGGCCTTGTCGCTTAGTGGGTTGTCAGAGCGTACGACTCTTGGGGCTCTAACTGGTCGTCTGCGGGGAGGCATCCTAAAAGAAACAGATGTCACATGGTCAACCAATTTATACCTGGTGATCTGACCTAGTTGAGATGACTTAAAGAAATCTTTTGGAAACATGCACCCAATCAGTATTTTCGTGCACTGAGTCGGAAATGATAAGTTAGGGTCCTGGTGTATGGATACGTCAGCAGCCACAGCAACACTAGACTCCCAGAACTGAGAACCACACATAGTACCCTTAACAATATTGCTTCACAGAAAAGAATGATCATAGTCATAAGTTTTGCAGAAGAACTGACTGCTCTGATACCGATTTGTCACGATCTGTCCCCTAGGGCCCATATCGTGACTACCCTTCCATAGGCCAGAAGCTGGCGACTAGCACCAAAGGCAAAAATCCCTAAAGTGGGATTGGAGTTCCTTTATAATAGTAATAAAACACAATAGATTATGCAACTAGAAGTAAATCACTATGTAAAACTATATACAAAAGAGGGTGCTGAAAGTAAAGGGGCCAGAAATACAAGCCCAATAGTAAAGTACAATACAACTGAAAAGCTAGTATAACTGAAGTAAAGTAAAACAACAAATACTGAGTCATCCTCCGGGATTCCCACCTGAATGGTGGGTACGGATGGCCTCCTCAGCACTTCTAGTCCATCTTTCCACTCCGTGTACGTCTCACCAAGTGGCCCACCTTCGGGTACTATCTTGTTATGCTACTCTCTGCCCCGATCAACATTGTATATCATTTGCAACCAAAACTACGAGGTGCAGGCATATACCATGCAGGGGTGAGTATAATGATACTCAGTAGGGACCTCGAGACCCTCAAGGTCTCACAAAATCCAACAAGGATGGAAAAAAAGTATGGAAACAACAGATAACCATTATATAGGTATATGCCCATACATATACCTAAGTTATTTAGTAACCCATATCAATCATGAGGAAATCACAAAAGTCACTGAATCAGCTCAAAACCAGGATTTTTCATTGAATTATAGAAGTAAAGATGATTAGTTGTGAAGATAAATCATCTTATTCTGCCAGGAGGCACTGCTTCTGACCATACGGAGTCTGACCCACACAGGATCGATAGGTACTAAACCCCGCATTGACCCACACATGATCTGAACCACACAAAATCGGTATGCGCTGACACATATAGGATCAGTATGCGCTGACCCACGTAGGTTCACTAAGCGCTGACCCAAATAGGATCTAACCCACACATGATTGGTATGCCCTGACCCAAACATGATCACTGAGCGTTGACCTCCGTATGATCTGTCTCCAACCTCCCCCACACTATCAGCCACTGGATTCCTCGCACCCTGTGTGTTCAAGTTCCATAGAATCTTCCCTCGAGATATCGTTCATACCTCAACCACCACTAAGCTCCACATAGGAGTAACCTAAAGGACTTGCATGTCGTAAGGGTTCCGACATGGAAGATGGTTCGTCAATCAGACACTCAGTTTGTGAGTTATTGGCATTTTCGTTCCAGGGGCCCGGTTGGTTTTTAGGTTCAAGCCAACGCGACCGTACTCCAACTATGTCCAAACCTCATGTGGGGTATGCCAATAGTGCCGTCTCGCTCTAAGAATTCTGTCACCGAAAATGGTTTGTCGATCGGACACTCGTAGCCCATGATTTTGGGAAAAAAGGTGTAAACTGGCCAAAAAGGGCTAGGTCTCGTCCGACCCAGTTGGACCGACCCAGTCTGAGGAATCGGCCTGGCCCGAGGGGGCGGCCCGGCCGAAGGCTACCTGACAGCCTGCCCTAGCCATGCCCAGGGGGGAAGCACGTGCCCCCTAGAACCCAACCGGCTCTTCCGTTCGGGTGTGAGCCGAAACCAGCACCAGGTGGTGCGAGTCCAACACACGGGTCACCCAACGGGGTCTCACACCTCCCGAATGTCCCGAGCGGCCAGCCGCTCCCCACCATGGCGCATCGCGATGGCGTCGTGCCCCACATCCACGACCCGCCCTAGCCGCGGCCCTCTACTGGCCTCCGAACGGCTCGACGGCGCTGCGAGCCACCGCAGCGGACCGCAATGGTCGCGACTCTCCTTCTGTGCGGCACGGCGGTGCCGCACCCTCTTGGCGACCCGGCGGCCTTACGACGTCGGTTCCTTCGCGGTCGGCCCAATGCCTATTGTCGTTACTCCGCTTCCGCTATCAAAACAACGAGAAAAAAAATAAGGTGGGAGGGTCGGACCGTGTTCGTGTGGTCCGAGCCCTCCTCGTTATGATGATATCAATTGGAAACAAGGAGCACAACGAAATGACGAAGAATGGAGGGTAAAAACTCATACGTAATTCAACAAAAAACCCCCTACCTTTTGATTCTTTCCTCAAGGCTTGTATTTTGTTGATGGAGTCGTGAAAAGAAGTCATAGGAGACCGTCATTCATTGAATCTTCCGCACGTCCTCAATTCCAAGCTGTGTCGGTTCATTGACGACGTTGCGGAGGGTTGATCGGTAGGTGGTCGTGGAAGAAGTCGAAGAAGAAAGAACATCGTCGGTGTTCTTCATGTTCTTCATGTTCTTCATTGAGAGCTTTTCACCCTAGCATTCTTCTCAAAGCCTCCAAAAAAAGAAGAATATGTCATTGAAAATAATATGTGGGTTTTCCAATTATTATGTTGGAATATAATTCAAAATTGATGAATTAAGTGAGCGGGCCCCACTTGATTAAATTCATTAGAGGTGTCACATTTAATTAGGTGGATGGAAAGAGGCTCTCCCTCATTTAAGATGGAGAGGTGGGAGGTTATATCCACCATTATCAATTGGGGTTGGGTGGTCCCCACCCCTATCATTTAATAGAGTGGTCATGGGTTTTGGGTGGTCCCCACATCGTAAACTATCACAGCAGGTTATGATTGGGTGGGCCCCACCACCATAACCTCTCATGGGAGGTTGGGGTGTGGCGGTCCCACCATCAACTCCCAAGTTGATGCTCCAACTACCCGCACTCACATGGCAGCTCAAAAATAAAATAAAGTGCTACACTTTATTTCATTATTTTTTTAAAGAAACCCTAAAAACTAACTTTTATCCTCGACTCACTGTCGTCGAAGAGAAAGTCTACTTAAGTGAATACTGGCGTTATCAGTTCAACGGTGCCCTCAGATTTCAGTTCTGAGCACCAGTTCAAAAGATATAAAATCTCGCTCATACGTTTACTGAACGTACCCAAACAAAACTTCGGAAATTGATTCCGGGAACACTGGGACTCAAAATCAAGCATCGTAAGAAAATGTGGACTCGTAAAATTCCCATGAATTTAAAAAAAATTCCACAGAATTTCTTGTTCTTGACAAATATATATGATTAAAACCATATAATGCTTTCAAGATATGCTTCTAGTTTAATTATTAGTCCTGAAAGTAAAATATAATGAATCATATGTGTCTTAAAACCAATTCTTTGGGGGAATTACCTATATGAGATCTAGGTGGACATAAAGAAGGATTTTCATGTGCACTGGAGGTGGAGATAAAAATTAGAGTTACCCATCAATTTCATGGTTTTAATAAGAAATGAGAAATGGAATTCAATGTAAATTCTAAAAACCATGGAAACAAGAAGATGATATTTACTTTATTCTCATATTTGAGAAGATACATGGGGGAAACTGCCTTAATAGAACTAGTAAATGTTTTATGTATAGAAGTTAAGGTTACTGGGAAATTGATTTTCGATGTGATGGTAAGAAGTTAGATAATGATTCCCATAGATATAAAGATGCATTAGATTTACCACCCATACTCTAGCATTTTAAATGAAAGGATTTTGGGTGTTATATGAATCAATTCACCAATCCACATGATTATATGTATGATAATCCACAATAACCATTGAAGGAAAATGAAAAATGTAATGCTCATGCAATCACAATGGCTGAAGAAAATAATTGTTAATTAGGGGAAATTTGTCCACCCATCCTTAGTTTCAAATGTTAGGTCTATTTTTTAATGAGTGAGACCTATGAAAATTGTATTTTTTATTCCTTAGTGAAATATCATGTGATTATATCCCACTACATGTTTTAATGAATAATGAAACATTTAAGGATTTTTCAACCATAGTTTTTACATAAGTATTTGAAAGTATTTGTTTAATTGTACTAGCATCCATGAAAATAGAACGATGCAATGAGGTGATATTTTTTTAGAAGACTTGATTAAGGGAAATATAGAAATTCATATATGTAAAATGAGGGGATAAAAACATATAAATCTATTTTTTTAAAAATAAATGGGATAGTGTTGATGACCATGGAAATTATTATAACTTTGATGAGAAGGTGGTTTGTGGATTGAGTTTATAGAATTTTGGGATTTATAGTATGAGGAAAGAGTTAATTTTTATACAATTTATGTGTTTACTATGTTCATAGGGTAATTCAGGTTATTATAATGTTTCATGATAATAAATGATAATGATATTTACTTTTTGGAGTATTAATATTAATAGCTGCATCATGTAGTTTGATGGGATTAATGATAACATGAATTTCATGATTTACTGACATTCTATCGAATGTTTTGGATTTTAATCATTTGTAAGGTTCACGGGGATAACCATTTATGGAATGTTTTTCATTGAACTTTGTACATGGTTTTAGAGATTGATGTATTAAATAACCATATAAATATTTATGCATATTGGATAATAGGGGTTAATCATTTTAATGTGATAACTAGAATTAAATTAAATTACTTTTCATCCCATTATAGATCTTATGATTTACTTGTTCATGATGAATTAAAATTTAAAAACCATTTATTGGAGTATGAAATGAAGATGAAATTGATCATGGAATAACCAAAGGGTGATATTTTATTAATGATATAAAATCAAGTAAGAATATCTTGTCAAAGAATTTTGAAATAAAATGTTGTCATATTATCATCATTTTCGATGATATCAACAACCATTTTAGGGACTAGTTGGTCTATGGTTTTGTTTTAATTAACCTTAAAATGACCACATTATCTGCCATCCTCCATTTGAACAAGATAGTTAAAATTCTCTTCCATGTATATATTTTCACTTTTCGTTAATATTCACATACTTTTAATTCTCGTTTTGTGCTGATATTTTCATTATTAATTTCCATATTTTTATTAGGATATCTTATTGACCCTTTCTTTGATGTGGGGTTTCCACAAAGTAATTTTTAGATATCCACATTTTATTTTTTATTTTAAATTTCATTTTATTAAGGATACATATTTTTCTTGAAATTATTGATCATATCCAGATAGTATCTCGTCGATTTACTCTTCCCCCTAATCTCTCTCTCGTTAATAGTGTGTTCTATATATCTATCTCGAGGAAGTAAATACCTAATCCTTTACATGTAATAGTCAATGAAGTCATACTGTGGGAGAAATATCATTCTTACTAAGAAAGAACCATATAAATTCTATATCATAGTGATAAAGCTATATGAAACAAGACAACTCACATAGTTAATGTTTTTTTTGTGAACCCACAATTTTTAAGAAGCTATATGAGAACATGAGAATGTGATAAGGAAGAGTTTTCCTCTTCTGTTTATTCCTTAGAAACAAATTTCGAGGGAAATTTTCAATTTAAGGGGGGTAAAATGTAAAACAATAAGAATATTTTGTATGAATGTTTTTTAAAATTTAATCTCTTTGATTACCTACAATTCATAGTTCAATGAGTTAAAACAAATTGTAAAATATTATTATTTTAACACGACCATTGTAATTTAGCCCCTAAATTGGAGGGTGTCAATTGAATTAACAATATAATGAAATATATACAAATATCTTGTCAAATAGAAATTTATTTATTATTATGAAGTAAACACATAATATTTAGTAAAGTAATTTTTTTATTCATGTAGATGTTTTTTCAAAAAGAATTTTTTTTGTTTTCTATGAGAAAATAAAAAAAATTATGGTTTTAAACTTTTATTAATTTTTTTGGATAAAATAAACTATTTTTATCCATATTGTTAAAAGTATCTTAGGGTAAGTATTTTTTTGAATTTTTTGAAATGTTTAATTTTTTAATAAACTGTAAAATAATATTGATTTTAATAAAAGTCTCATATTCATTATAATTAACAATCATCTTATAGTGGTAAGGATATAACAAATTAACATATTTAATTTTTTGGTAGGTATAATTTAATTAATTAAATATAAATATTCATTTTACATTATTTCAGTATCAGTACATTTATTTCTTAAAACAATGTAAAAAAAATAGTTCTTCAATGAATATTATTGATTTAATTTTAAATGTAATTTTGAAACATTTATATTTTCAAAATGTAAAAATGTATTCAAAATTTAGAAATAGTAATTTCAAATTAGGTTATATGTTTAATTTTATTTAATGGAATAGAATAGTTATCATGGTACAGAAAATATTTATCCTAGTATAGGTAAAATAATTTAGTAGGTGAAAGATAAAATATAAAATCATAAATTAGATAAAAAATAAAATATTAAATGGGTGTTTGATGTGTTTATTGACCATAACATACCTTTAAAACATTTATTATCATCCAAATTATTTGTAATTAATTCCAACCAGATGTGGTTGGCTCCAAATATAAAATAATCATTATTTAATTGGTTGTAACCGCCACTCCATAGGTATAAATACGACCCCTCTCCACCCCTTTCTTCTCACAAGACATTATGCACTTCAAATATCTACCAAAACATATCCTCCCCATTCTCCCCAGGTTCATGTTCTTATGGTCTTACACAAACATTGATATCATGTTCCATAATGGATCATTCAGGGTGGTGATATTCAAGTGGTAACTTTCTCAAACAACCTATCATAATTTGTTTTCTTTTAATTTCTTCTCTTAAACTAATTTATCCCTAAAAGAATAAGAAATATAGTTTCATTTGAATCCTATAATTTAATATTTCTAATTGAATATCTTATATACATAACATTTCTTATCTCTAATGAGCATGTATAGTCTCAAAAATACTCTCTAAATCATAATGATTTTGATGGTCGCAAATACACTTTTTTTACTAATGATATTACATTAAGTGTATTCCAGAAAATTAATATTCATTATAATCATTATTTTGGAATTATATTCAAGCTTATTATTTTTGTGGAATATTCTTCAAACTTTTTGAAACAATATTGAGCATTTTTTGGAAGCATTGTTCATATTGTACATTGAAGAACGTAATGTAAGGAACAAACCCTATATTTTTATTAAACCTTATGATGAAAGATTAGTGCCTATGGTTAATCAACCCTAAATTGGTAGAAGATTATGGATAAAGAACCTTATGTTTATATGATACCTTACATTTGAAAAAGAGAAAAGTTATAGTTAAAGAACCCTACGTAAGTAGGGAACCCTACATTTTAGAAGAAAATGTATGGATCAGAAACCATAAATTCTGGATCAACCTTAAATTATCAACCCAACATTCGGAGAATAAACTCTATGTTGTTGAACCCTAAATTTAGTTTTTTTTCATTTTATGAAGGAACCTTACATTTGAATTTTCAACATCAGATATTTGAATTTATGATATTATCAGAGTTTCATACAACACTCTTAGCGGAATATAATGTTGATTTAAAGGTCATTTTCAAATGATTCAGAGAATTTTATGATTGATTTAAAGAATCATATTAAGTAGAGAAATTTTCTCCTTTTCTTGAGGGATATTACGACTATTAGTAGCTGTTATATGAATTTTAATTATCACAACTTAGTAGGGAATTTTCAGGGATTAGGAATTGGAAATAAGGATCTCTGGTTTATTTATTCTATCCTTGTATATTTTAGATTATCGATATGTGTATGATTCAAAAAAACTAAGATATATTAAGCCACATATTGTGACACATATTCACGATTAAAACTATATTCTTGTGAAGAAGTTTTATAGATCTATTGTGACAATAGATCAGACTCTATTTTCTAAAGAAGAGGATACTCCTTGGAGATATACATTTTATGAATCTCATATTTTATTTAAGTTTGGTCCTTCTAATCATTTCTTTTTTTATTTCAAAGATATATTTCAATCAAATCGCTTCGGAATTCATCTTTCTTGAATAAACAGTTTTCTAAAGAAGAAGATCCATCTACTTTCAGTTGTGTTTTCAACTGTGAAGTTCTAACAGAACCTTTTTAATCAATATCTTTTTATTTAGAGTTTCAACTACCCGTACTCAGTTATGGTTGAGTATCAGCCTCTCGATCTAAGTAATGGTTATTCGATTCTCTATTAAATAACCATAATTCGCTGTTATGATTCCATATTTGTAAAGGTTTCAACTACGTGCACTCAGTAGTATATTGGTCTTATGATATGAGGACTTGACTAGTGAAATTCACCAAACTCATAGAGAGACTAAGTGGTGGAGTGGACTAGGGGTTCTTTATACCTCGAACCACTCTAAATATTTACGATCAATATTCCTATTTTATCAAATTATCATACATTCTTGTAGAGTATAAGCACTACTTATCCTCATAATCTACAGTTGACACAAAAAGGCGGAATTTGGAAATATTTAAAAAATAAACAATTCACCCCCCCCCCCCTCTTGTGTATATTTTGTATATTACAACTATAAAATTGGTATTATAGGATATATTTTTAGAAAAAAACTATAGAAAGATAAGAGTATAAAGTTTATAAAAATATGGAAATGACTGATAAAAGAGAAAGAATATTAATTTTTCCGGATCCTTATTTCAATAGTGAAAATTATGGATGTTGGAAATCAGGGATGATTATATATTTGGAGAATCTAGGATTTAATGTCTACTCAATGATCACTACTCCTTATATAATTCATGAAAATCCTGTAACTTTGACTGCTACTATGGAGGCTGAGTATGACATGAATTCTAAATCTATGAATGCTTTTATCTATGGTCTTGGACCAGATGAATTAAATCGTGTCTCAAAATGTTCTACTGGTTACAAAATGTGGAAAACCAATGCATTTTCCTACGAAGGAATATTTAATGTAAGAAAAATTAGGTATCCAATAGAAAAGTTGAAAATTGACAGTTTTAGAATATTTGATGGAAAAATTATCACTCAGATTATTGGAAGGATTATAGATAAAATCGAAAAAATTACATCCTTAGGTGATCCTATAAGACATGTATATCATCCCTTGAATGTAATGAAAGTACAACCTATGAAATATAATGGTATATCATCTTCCTTTTGAAAATCATCGCCAATAAAAAATCTGACAATGGGAGAAATAATTGGGACACTAATGATGTGTGAAGATGAAATGTATAATGAGGCTGAAGATTATAACGTCTTTGTGAGAAAGGATAATACTGCTAAAAAGGTAAAATCTAAAAATCAAAGAAAAATAATAAAGAATTAATTCAAAGAAGAAATGAATTAAGATACATCTAATTATGAAATGGAAGTGTCTCAATCATACTAAAAGTTTAGTATGTTTTATAAGAAGAAAAGTGGATTAAGAAAACATTTCAAAAGTGATGAGAAAGAATCAAGGGAATTAAGATTCTATGAAGGCAATAAATTAGCTCATATAAGACCTGACTGTCCTCATCTAAAAGGTGAAAAGAGAAAGACATAAAAGACATATCAGAAAAATTTTGATTAGGGACAAAAAGGAAAATGAGAAATGAAGGCTTCTGAGAGTGTTTCTGAAGGCTTCATAAGCTCATAAAAATCTGTTTCATAAAATAAAGAATCAAATCTAGATTAAAATATGTGCTTCATGGTAGAATAAGATAATGTAAAAACCTATTATTCATCAAATTCTAATTATGATTCTGATTAATTATTTCAAATAATAAATTGACTGCCTATTGAAAAATAAAAGAACTAAAAATTTACCTCTTATTAAAATAACTCTGATATTTAAATAATATTCACAAATCAATATTAGGAGAATGAGATACCATACATAAACAAAATTTGTAGTTAATGAAAAAAATTAACACATCTTCCACAAACTGTGTTGATCATCAAAATAAGAATAAAGTATTAAAAGATGAAGTAGAAACTTTTAAAATATATACTCCATTCTTTATAAAAGGCGAAAATATTCAGAATGAAATTCTTGTTAAAAATGCCATTAAAAAATACTGAATTTTTATATGAAGGAATGGTGAAAAATCTGAACAATATAAGAATTATTTGGTTCCCAACTCCTAAATGGTTTCTTGTCATTTTTATTGAATAGAATGACATATAGAAAAAAATGTTATTTACGAAATACTCAAATAAGTGTAATTAAAATCTATTTTATTTTAAAAAAATTATTTGATGAAAATGATACAGGTTTTGAAAAAAAAAATTAGATATGGATACTCAAATCTCTACTAGATAATACTGCTGGACACAACAGGATATGGGTACCATAAGAAAATATTGTCGAAATTGACTTTATAGAAAACATGTCATTGAAAAAGAAAAGTTATATGGTATATTGAAAGTGGATACTCTATGTATATGATTGGAAACTCATAAAAATTTATCACACTGACTCAAAAAAATTGATTTATAGTAACTTTTGGTGATAAATCTAAAGGAAAGATAATTGGACTTGGAGATTTTGGAGATCAAAAAACTCTCTCAATCAAAATATTACTATATATAGAATATATTAAACACAACCTGATTAGTATCACTCTAATCTATGATGATAGATGTTATGTTTATATTTCTAACAATTAATTCTCTCTGTATAGTGATAATTTTCTTAATTTTAGATCACCTATAACTGATAATGTTAATACTTTTGATTTAAATTCCTTATGTAAACCGAAATTTATTTTTTTAACTGCTAAGATAAATGAGTCTTGGATCGGTCATAGGAGTCTTGGTCATTGTAATTTTTATTCTTTTCATAAATTATATAAGAAAAATTTACTTTTTGATTTACCTAGTACAAAATTTTATTTTTGCATATTTTTTGATTCATGACAAATTGGAAAGAAACGCAAATCATCCTTCAAATCTTTTATCAATATTGCTACATAAACACCTCTAGAACATATCCACGGGGATTTTTTTGGACCATCAAGAGTAGAAATTTTTCCTAAAAAATTATATTTAAATGTTTTAGATGATGATTATTCAAGATTTACTTGGTTCTAATTTCTAAAACTCAAAGGTGAATCTTTTACTATTTTTGAAAGTTTTTGTAAAATTGTTCAAAATGAAAAGGTTTTTAAAATAATTTCAGTGAGAATTTATCATGGTGGAAATTTTGTGAATCAGTAAGTCAATTCCATATGTTCAAATATAGTTATTAAACACAACTTCTCTACACCAAGAACACCTCAACAAAATGGAATTATTGAAAGAAGAAATATAACTATTCAAGAAGTGGTTATAACTGTGCTGAATGAATATAGTCTACCTACCTACTTATGGGAAGAAGATATAATCACATCCTGCTATATCATGAATTGAGTTTTAATTTCTCCTATTTTCAAAAAAATATTATGAACTTTTTAATAACATAAATCTTAATGCAAAGTACATTACAGTTTTTTGATGCAAGTGTAGATCATGAACACTAATGATAATATGGGTAAGTTTGATCCAAAAGCTAATAAACGAATATTTGTAGGATATTCTTCTACCTATAAATCCTATGATGTGTTTAATAAAAAGTCATGTATTTTTAAAGAATCATTTGATGTGAAGTTTGATAAAATTGACCCTTTTATTAAAGTGGAATATTGAATTGATGAAATTACAAACACATCTGACAACACGAAGACATGGAAACCAAAAAATGATTTTGAAAATGATATAAATAAAATTCATTGATGTTTAGAACAACATTATACTAATTAACCTAAAAGTGTTTTACCTAGATAGTATAGAACACTGAAGAATCATCCTTTAGAAACTGTTATAGGAGACCAAGACATACGAATAAAAACTAGAAGAAATAAATGAAACCTAATTGAATTATCTACCTTTCTATCTCAACTAGAACCTAAATATTTTAATGAATCCTTATAAGATGAGATTTCTATGTTAGAAATACCATAAAATATAAACCAATTCAAAAGGAATGAAGTTTGGGAATTAGTTGAAAGACTGTGAAATTATCCAGTTATTAGAACTCAGGGGGTATTCAGAATTAAACAAGTTGTTCAAGGTATTATAACTAGAAACAAATATAGATTAGTAGATAAAGGATATAATTAGTAATAAGGTATGGACTATGATGAAACATTTTCCCCTAAAGCAATATTAGAAGCAATTATAATTACTTTAGCTTATACATCTCATATGAAAATTAAATTATTTCATATGGATGTAAAATATTCTTTTTTAAATTGATATTTAATCGAGAAAGTTTATGTTGAACAACCACAGGGTTTTTAAAATTCTGAAAAACCATATTCTATTTTTTAACAAACTAAATCTCTATATGGCCTTAAACAAGAACCTAGAGCTTGGTATGAATAATTATGTTCTTTTCTTTTGAAAATGGTTTTACTGTTGTATTGGAATATCCAACTCATTTTAAGAAAACCATTTGTTCCAATACATTTTTAGTTCAAATCTATGTTGATCATGTTATTTTTGGTCCATCTAATGAAAAAAATTATGATTTTTTAGAAATTATGAAAAAATATTTTGAAATGACTATGATGGGAGAATTGAACTTCTTTTTAGGACATCTAATCTTTCAAAAAGATTATGAAAATATTTTAAACCAAAGTAAATATATTATTGATTTATGGAAAATATTTGGTCTTGATAATAGTAAGAAATGTACAACTCCCATGTGTACTAATATAAAACCTGATTGGGATGAAGCTGGAAAAGTAATAGACAAAAAGTTATATAGAGGTATGATTGGATGCATATTGTATATCACCACTAGATGACATAATATTATGTTTTCTGTATGTTTATGTTCTATATTTCAAAAAAATTCTAAATAATATCAATTTATTACTGTTAAAAGGTTTTTTAGATATTTAAAGGGAACTTTTTTTCAATCTCTTCTTTATCCAAAAACTTATGATTTTGGAAGTTTTAGATTAGATAGAAAAGGTACCTCATTAAGTTGTTACTATTTATCAAAATCATTAATATCATGGTCATGTTAGAAACAACACTCAGTTTACCCATTAGAATCCAATGCAGAATATTTATCTGTTGTAAGTTGTTGTGCACAAGTATTGTGGATGAAAAACACAGTAATGGACATTAGATTAAATTTAAATAGTATGAATATTCCATGTGATAATAAAAGTTCTATAAATATATCAATAAATCCTATAATTCATTCAAGAACTATGAATATTGATATTATGCATCATTTTCTAAGATATCATGTTATTAAAAAGGATATATCTTTAGAATTTTTAAATAATGAATATCAACTAGGTAATATTTTTACACGACCACTTCCCATTGTAAAATTTGATTTTATTAAGGGGGGTTTGGATAATTTAATTTTCTATAAAAAATTGAATCTTTTAGTCTATTTAAAAATTTTATTTTATTTATATTTATTTATTTATTTATTTATTCCAATTTATTTGGGTTAAATAAATTTTATAATTACATTATATATGATTTATTTTTATTTTATTTTTTTCAATATATTTTATTTAATCTAATTTATCTTAATTTTTTTTGTGTTGCATGTTATAAAAAATTTACATAATTATCTTACGTAAGGACATTGTAAACAAGGTACTATCAGAAACCCTTTTTGAATACCTCACCTTTTTTTTCTCAAACCCTTTTTGAATATTGAACCCTCCATCTAACTTTTTTGCCTCTATTTTCTTTTAAAACCGTAAAACCCTAGAACCTTATAGATTTAGTTTCTTATAGATGAAGAAACCCATATGAATAAAAGAAGGTGTAGCAAACAATCCTAAGCAACAGAGAGTTTCTGAAAGAAGGATACGTCAATGAAAAGTGATATATTTTGAATGGATCTACCATATGAATATTTTTCTAAAACAAACCCTAGCTTATATATTTCATGAATCTTTGTTCAATGTAGATAACATAGTATTATTTCTGAGATAGAACATAAATGTTTCTGTTAGTCAGAGTGGAAACTCAAGAGGGGTGGGTGAATTGAGTTCCTATATAAAATTTCTGTTAAAAACATTATGATAATGATACTCCAATTTTGAAACGGCTCAATTTATTAAGGCAATAGATATATAAATTTTTATTTGGTCAACATGTTTCTCAAAGGGTGATTAGCCCTTAGTTGAATTAGTGTAAAACACTTCTTAAAATTTTGAAACTGGTTTACTGAATTCAACACATACACACACTAACAAGAACTAACTATCAGAGTAAATGAAAAATAGTTTTATATTTTTGAAATTATAAGTTGAGAAAAGTAGAAAAATATAGTATTACCAAAATATAGTAAACAGTAGAGTTAAACCAAAGGTTTAGTCTCATGCGGAGACTTAATCCTATACACTTGGTGATCACCTACCACCAAGCAGTTTATATAAATAATAAACTTGATACATAACCTATATAGGGATTTACAATAGTTTTCACGAACTGTCATAGGATTACACCCTCTACCAGAGTTCTTTAGGGGATAAACAAAAAACAATTCCACATATGGCCTCTTCTACAGTGCTTCCTAGGAAACAAATGAATAAAGGATTATTGGTGTGACGATTTTCAGTATCCACCAGTTTAATCATAGGAGACAGTGTGTGTAATAGAAAAACACACTTCTTAGAAATGTAAAATAAAAGAACAAAATAGAGATAATATTATAATATTGAGATTAAAAATATCAATGTGTTTACAGTTTAGCTCTTGACTCCTTGAAGTGAAGATTTTGCAGTTCGAGTCTCTCCCAGGAAGTTGTACTCAAAACAAAGTGCCGCAACTCCAGGTTTTATATTTCAATAACTGAGTGTTCTAATTCTTGAGTTGGCAGAAAGTTGAGGAAGCATATATGACAATATTGAATTTGTTCCCCCGAAATGATCTTCTTGAGGCTATGGGGTTCACATTGTACGTACTGGATGGTTCTTTCTTGTTCTCTATGATATATCAAGTAAGCTCTTTCTCATGCACTTCTTTCTCTTTTTCACCCATGCATTTATTTTCTTCCAAGTTCATCCATTTTATATTTGAGGTCCAACAACAGAAATAAGTAAACCATGTATGGTCATCCTTGTAACTCATACTATCCCGAGATATTGTCTCTTGATATGTCTAAGATCAACATTATTTAATGTCAGAAACATTAAATTTACCAAATATTACTATTTGAATAATCATAAGAATTTGAAAAAGTATGGAGTAGAAGAGTGAGAATCAATAAACTGGAAACTATAGCCTTCTCAATAGTAATCTTAAATAGTAAACTTCAATAGTAACCTTCATCGGTAATCTTCATCGGTGACATTCATCGGTGACCTTTCATCGGTGACCTTTCATCGGTGACCTTCATCGGTGACCTTCATCGGTGACCATTCATCGGTGACCTTCATCAGTGACCTTTTATCGGTGAACTTCATCAGTGACATTTCTCTGTGAACTTTCATCGGTGACCTTTCATTAGTGACCTTTATCGGTGGCCTTTCATCAGTGACCGTTCATCGGTAACCTTTCATCGGTGACCTTTTGTCAGTGACCTTTCATTGGTGACCTTTAATATTTTACCATTCATCGGTGAGCTTTCATCGATGACCTTTCATTGGTGAACATTCATCGATGACCTTCATAGATAACCTTTCATCGATGACCTTTTTACTTAGATAAAGTTTGC
Organism: Viscum album; assembly: GCA_963277665.1. NCBI lineage: Eukaryota > Viridiplantae > Streptophyta > Magnoliopsida > Santalales > Viscaceae > Viscum > Viscum album. The sequence goes on along the minus strand of OY728153.1, from coordinate 1,160,663,958 downwards.
ATTGTAAGCTTAAACAAGAGAGATGTGAGATTAAAGTTACATAGTTATCACTTGATAGAAACTAAGAGTATTAATGAAACATGATTATCCTATAATTGGAACATGATTATCACATAAATGGAACATGATTTGGAATTATCAAAATAGTTGAGTCCAACAGTTTCTATAATACTGTTATCATTAGTTTTGGTGATTTTAAAGATATAGTTTTTGTGAGAATAATAGATAAGGACTTTTCCACTTCTTCTACTGAAATTTCTCAAATTTTGAACTACCCCCATGAGGGGTCATTAATATTGATATACGGTCTATCATAGATCAGGATAATAATTATATATACATTTTGCCTTTGCTTTTTTGCACAAAAAAAATTAGTATGATGGTTTTAAATGATCTCAAAGCAGATAAGATAATCTTGGTTAATTTTATTAATTCTGGAATTTCTCCAAGAATGATTGTAATGGATAAGATTCTATATCCATACATTTATATCATGATTTTTTTTAATAATGCTGAATTTTCCAAGGTATATGTTCAGATATATTCAATACTACAGTGAACTGGATGCAAGGATAACTGTTTATCCTTATAAAAAGATAATCTCTCTAATTTTGTTTATGAAAGGTAGGATTCTTTTAACAGATTATTGAATCAAATTTCATCACAAATAATGTACTAAATGAGGGAAGATTAAGGAAGCTAGGGTTTTTCTAGAATACAATAAAAGGAAAAATCATGCTAGTTGGTGCAGATGACCAACAAATATCATGATCAATTGATTAGGGGGATCATAGTAAAATTGTAAATGATGGAATTAGTGAAACCCGAGGTGAAGGACTTTCCAAACCAACCAAAATATAATTGAGATCGGTTGAAGAAGAAGAGGAATAAGAAACTATGCTAGAATAATTAGATAAAAAACCAGGAAAAGATTATATCAACCTACTAAAGAACTAGTGTTGGGTTTAGTTGAGGTTACTAGGTCAGTTCATTTAGAAGATCTTTTTCTTAAGGAAGATCAACAAGTTGAAATCCATATTGAGATCTATAGAATGTTGATTTACCAGTTGTCTGGGAGGAAGAGATAATTATTTAGGAAGAGTAATTGATTCTCATATCTGAAAACATGGCCACTAAAATTTTTTAGAATCTAGTTTTCTTTGTTTTTGATCATGTGGATGATTGGAATCAATCTGAAACTGAATAAAAAAAGAAGTTCCTGACAGTATCCCTTGTTAAAGTGATAAATCAATTGAAAACTAGTGGAGAAGTCTGTGGAAAATTCAGCTTCCTAATCGTTAGAAATTGTGGATGTTGGTCAGTCACAACATCCATATGAAGGGACATTTGATTCCTTTACTAATCAGGTTGAAGATCTTGTGATTATGTTCATTAAGTCTCAGGATGAAAATGTCAATATTTGGAAATAGATCGATTCTTAAAGGAAAAATCTATCGAATCTTAAAAAAAATTTCTTTCCCAGAATGAATTTGATGCTTTCAAAAAAGATATGTTGAAATAAATTGGAAGTATTAATTTTGAAGTTGTTATTAAGTTTGAGTTTACTGATCTCAAGTGGTATTTGGGAAGTCAATTTGAGTCAATCAAGTGTAATGTTAGTCAGACCAATGCATCTACCTCTTATCCTAATGCCAGTACAGATTCGATTCACATATTTCAGGTAATCACCTCTATCAAGGTAAACATAAATGATCATCTTTAAAATCTATAGTTAAATAGTTCTCCTCTGTTAGTTCTATTGGGAAGTCAGATATTTGTTCTTGACAAGATGAATCAGAATGAACCAGGAATTAGATTCTTTTTCAAAAAATTCACAGAACAATTTGAAAAATTTATTCTAAAATAGGAGAGTTTTCATGTATTTTTTAAAGTCAATATTGTTGAAAATTTTAACATAAGTAAATATTCTAGAGTTTTGATGATGCAGTAGGGGATAGTCTTATGAGAAATTTATGGTTACAGATGGTATAACTAAAATTCATGTTTTATGCCTTTCAAAATCCTAATGAAACATAACCATGAAAAATCCGACCCAGCCTTTTGTACCCTAACTATTTCAGTTGACTAAACATGTTTCTTGATCACAATGACTATAAAATTTATACAATTTTTTATCAATAAAATTTTCCTATTCTTATTTTTGTGTACTTTATGTCATATTCTTTTATGTTTATGTATCCAGCCATAGATCTAGTCATATTTATTTAAACATATTATTATATCATTAACATACTAATATGTGAAAAATTAAACGTTTATTAATCATTTTTTGTACTTTATTTTTGATCTCACAAAAATGGGGAGAAATTTGGTTAAACGCAAAATTTTATTTATCGAAATAATTCTGTCAAATCAAATTTAAAATTATTTTCATTTAGTGATTTGCAAAATTATGTATTCTATTATTAATTTCATTCATTTTTAATCATCAAAATGGTGGATATTTTTGGACATGTATTGTCTCAACAATACAATATAAATCTAGTTGGTTTTGATGCTCACAAATACCCTTGTTCTTTTACTAATGATATCACTTTAAATGTATTTCATTAAATTAGTGTTTATTATAATCATTATTTTGGAATTATATTCAAGATTATTATTCATGTGAAATATTCATCAAAGTGTTCGAAATACTCCTGAGCATATTCTGGAAACACTATTCATACCCAACATTGATGAACATATCATCAAGAACAAACCCTACACTTGTATTAAACCTTAAGTTAAAATATTAGCTCCTATGGTTAATCAACCTTACGTTGATTGAAATGTATGGATAAAGAACCTTATGTTTGGATGGAACCTTACGTTCGACATGGAGAAAAGGAATGGTTAAAGAACACTATGTTTGTATAGAACCCTGCATTAGAGAAGAAAACATATGGATCATCAACCTTACATTTTTTATCAACTTTATGTAGTCAAACCTATGTTCAAATAATTAAATCTATGTATTTGACATCTATTTTTGGAATTTTTTTATTTTATGAAGGAACCATACGTTTTACTTAGAAACACCAGATATTTGAATTTATGATTTTATCAGAGTTTCATGCAATGGTATTTGTGGAATATCAAGCCAATTTAAAGCTCATATTAAAATTATTCAAAGATTGTTATGATTGATTCAAAGAATCATATTATGTATAAAATTTTTCACCTATTCTTAAGGGAAGTTACGACTACTCTGAGTTGTCTTATGAATTTTAATTGTCATTATTTAATAGGTGATTTTCTTGGATATGAAATTGAAAAGAAGTATCTCAGCTATATTTATTATATTGCTATATTTATTATAATATCGATAAGTGTATGATTCAAATAAAAACTATGATATATTTTTCCACATATTGTGACACATATTCTTGATTGAATCTACATTATTTAGATGATGTTTTACAGATATACTGCAATAAATCGATCAGACTCCATTTTCTACAAAACATGACTAACATTGGAGATATACATATATTGAATCTCATATTTTCTATAATTTTACTACTACTAATAATTTTTGTTTTTATTTCAAAGAACTATTGCAACTAAAATGCTTCAGAACTACTCTTTCTTGAAGAAACCATTTTCTGAAGAAGAAGATCAATCTACTGTCGGTTGTATTTTCAACTGTGATGTTTAACCCAAACATTTTTAATCAATATATTTTTATTGAGAGTTTCAAATTATCATACTCAGTTATGGTGGAGTATCATCTACTCAATCTAAGTTGTGGTTATTCGGTTCTCTATTAAAGAACTTGAAGGCTCTGTTTTCATACTTTTTTTTGTAAAGTTGTCAATTGCCTACACTCAGTTGTGGGTCGGTCTTATGATATAAGGACTTGACTAGTGAAATTCACCAAAATAGTAGAGAGAGTAAATGGTGGAGTGGAATAGGAGATCTTTATGCCCTAAAACACTATAAATAATCATGTTCATTATTTTTGTTTTATCCACTTCTCATACTTTCATACATAAGATAAACACTACTTATCCACATAATCTACAAATGATATAAAAAGTCTTAATTTTCAATGATTTTAGATAGAACCAATTCACACCCTCGCCCTCTAGTGTATATTTTTATATTCCAACATAACAATCACATCATATTCAATTGACGAAAACAATGCCCAAACTATGGAGGTTAACCATCTTCGTGAATAATGATGTTGTTCGTTTTCCATTACCACATTCATAGCTAATCATAAAATTATTATTTTGATTAAATTCAATTTTAAATGTTATATTATAACCAATTTCATGTTATGTAACTAATATATAGAAATAATATTAAATAAATCAAATCTAGTTTGTGTTAGTTAGAAAACTACCAAAATGAACTAAACATTTATCATTACAATTTTATCAAATGAAACATCGTCTTGTTATAAATAAAACTATTATATGGGAAACTTTTAACTTATATTACTGTATTAATACCATTTTATTTCACTTAAGGATTTTTATATCCATTTTATATGAAAATACATAATTATAAACAAATTAGCCAACCATGAAACTTTGAAATGAATGCACCTAAAATAATGAAAATAATGAATTGTTTTTAATAAATAGATGGTAAGATGTTTTAAGAGTATTATATAAGATATTATAAATAAGAATATAGTTCCTTAATGAATTAATATAATTATTTAAACAATTATACATGAGTTTAATGTATATAAAAATAAAGGGAATCATGAGGAAAGGGTTTTTCATCTCTCTTTTACTTACGTGAGATACATGCCTGGTTCATCACTTATTTCTTATGTGTGGTGTATATAATTACTTTGGATATATCATTTCATTAATCTTAGTATCTTAATGTTATTAATTGTTTCATTTAAAAATTAATAAATTTACTGGTCAGATGATTTGATACATTATAATGTGGTACGATAATTCTTAACCCAATTTTCATTCTTTGGGTAGAACATATACATCATTAATTATGAATTACTATGATTATTTGTGGAATGATTTTTGATAATATTATTAATGTATTTCAAAATTCATATGTGTATTTATAGAGAATTTACATAATCCATTAATTTATTAATTCCCCCTTCAATTAAATTATATTTATAAGAGATTTTGTTTTAAAAATGTATCTTTTTTAAAAATATCGTTCATACTCTCTTTTTCTTCCATGTCCATGTTCTTTGAAAAAATTTATTAATTTGTTTTTAATATTCTCATATTATTTTTAAATTAATTTTTAATAAGGTTTTAATTTTTACAAAATTGTTTGAAGGGATTATTTTTTTACGTTCAAAATGGGGTTCGCTGTGTCTTTTCTGAAACAAAAATATTGAAGGAATTTATTTTAACATATACGAAACAAGATTATTTTCCTAATTTCAGGATGCTTAATGAATTTGAATCTCTATAAAAATATTACAATACTATATTAAAATTAAAATTTTTCCCATAAAATTGTGCAGCTATTAAAATTGAAATGATTTAAAAATTGTAATATTATTTTTGTAAGCATTATTTCACGTGACCTATCAAAAATATTTTCCATCTAAGATTAAATTTATTAGATGTTTGTGTGGATTTATTGATGAAATTTTTAAAGTATGTGATACTTATTCCTCTTATGATTGGTATATGTTTATAATGGAATGATGTTTATTAATGTAGTTTATTTTCCATGAGTTATGTTATGATGAAATGTTTATGAAACTCTTTTATTTTCAGGAGTTTTGTTATGATGAATGAATTAAGTTCATGTGGAAAAAACATTTTTATGGTTTCTTTATTTGATGGTGACTACATTATAACGAAGTATGATGTTTATGTTATTTCCAATTATGGAGGATATGTTTCAACCAAAAAAGGTGGGACCTATATCTCCAACCAATGCATTTGGTAAGTACTAATATATAATGAGATAGAAAATACTGTAATAGGGAGTAAACATGGATCAGTATTACATGACTGGAATGGGGAATGAACAAGGTTCAGTAATAAAAACATGAATGAGCAGTGAATCAAGTTTAGTAAAGGACATTTTCTACTATGATTGTCTTCAGAGTATACCTTAACAACTATTATGGTTTGGGGAGTTCCCCCATTCCACTATGATAGTCTTGGAAATGTTCCATGACTACTAAGGATACAAATTTCTATTCCAATGTTTATTCCACGCTAAATTTTTTGTGGGTGGATGTTAGTGAAGTGGACATTAGTGATGAGATGATGCTGATGATGATGTGATGATGCTGATAACATGTGGACACAACATGACGTAACTCAATGAATGTTTCCTCAGGCTGCTGATTGGATTTTCTGGGATCTTATTGATGTGATGTTCCAATTACTTCGATTTAATATTGAATTATTTTTGTTGTAATTTCAATACTGAATTGTTCTTTTGAATTGGGTTTGATTTGGATGATTTGAGGGTTACTAATCTAACATTAAAAGTGGTATCCTAATAAAATAGAAAAAAATTAGAGGTGGTATGCAACATTCCTTGTCTTATTCCAATTTTATTATCTCATGGATCATGTTCTATTATGATTCATATGTGATGAACATCAATGATTTATTCCATTACTTAAGAATATAATATTTGTTATGCAGGTTATAATTTTTTATTTTTATGTTCATGTTTTTATGAACTTATTTTTATGTTGTAATTGATATATCCCTTGTTTACCCTTACTAAGAATATTTTCTCACCCTTTTAATATGTTTATTTTTCTAGGATATAAAAGAAGTTATTATGTATGTCATATAAAAAAGGGTTCCATTTGTGAAGGAATATGTAGAAGATGATATAGATGTTTTATGATAATATTTCTTTCATTTCCAAGTTTCTAAAGACAATAAACCCATAAGATTTAGGCATGGTTTTTTGGTAATGTAATGAATATTTATCTATTTTGTTATAATTTCTATGTAATTAATTTTTTGGTCACTATAAATACCTTTAAAAATACACCCAATCTCATTAAATACACTGATTTTTTTTTCATTTTGTATTCCATTTTCATAAAATATTCATATCTCACCAATAAACATATATCAGGTATTTTAGTAATCTATCATTACCTCATAAATGTATTTTGATTTACCCTAAATTCCTTTTTTATTTATTTAACATTGAGAAAAACAATATATTAAATATGTTAAATTATTACATTATTAGGATGGCCAATACATTGAAATAAATTTCCTATATACTATTATCATTAAAGTTCATTAATAAAGTTGAATAAATCCATCAGTTACAACCTACCCAATACCTAAACCTATGGTCATCAAAAAATGTATCTTTCGACATTTAAAACATAATAACTAATATAATCATAATTTGGAATCCCATTACTCTTCACTGAGTCCAATATATTAATATTAATGATAGAAAATTAATGAAATAATCTTCTACCATTGATAGATAATTTCCTTTGATAAATCATGCACCAACTAAGTTGAAATCATTTAAATAAACAAAATGTAACAGTTATAATAGTTTTTGGAACCTAGTTTCCATGATACTATATGATCCTAAATCCTATAACCCATATCTAGTGGTTACCTTAATACATTGTCATGAGATACAACAAATATCATCCCAATGGAAATGTTTGTATAGTAGTCTTGGTAAACTAGATACATACAAAAATCTCACATTAAATTTAAAAACACAAATTAAAACATAGTGAAAGTAAATATTCTACATCCATGAACTCATTTAATGATTCCATCATCATATAAAAGGGAATGAAAAAAAATAAAGGGAGAACTTATATGCTCATTAATGGTTATGTACAAAGGATGTTATCAAGGTAATATTTAGCATGGAAAGGTAAATAACCAAAAACACAAGGAATATAATCAATAAATTGAGCCTGAACAATAATTTTGATGATATAAATTATGATTAAATAATTCCATATAAAAAACCACATGATCTTATATATAATACATGGCTATCATAACTAATCAAATATTCACTTGGACTATAACACCCTTGGATTTTAATATATATTTCACATTAAATAAATTTTTTTGATAGCTTGAGATACATTAAATCCCGAGTATAAATGAAATGTAATATTCTATACCCTAAAAAATATCCATTAAATTGGATTTTATGAATAATATTTACTAAAATATGAAACAAAAAATTATATATAATAAATTCATTAATTATCAATTGATAAGAAATAGAAATAAAAAACATTTGCAAGTTAAAGAGAGGTTCCTTCTGAAAAAAATTATGCATTTAATTTTTCATCATAATGAATTTAATTAATCACTATTGGTGAATGATTTCATTTAAATACATATATTATATATTCAATAAACTTTTTAATATTCATTGAATATTTTCTAGGAATGATATAAAAATATATCCAGTTTTGTGCTTTAAAACATTGTTTTTTATTTCTAAAAATGGGTTTCATCAAGCTTTGCATAATTTTATTAAAATTATATTTTATATTGAATTTAATAAAATAGATTCAATATTTACATTGAATAGCATTAAAATTTCTAAATATGTCCCTTTTATTTTTAGGCGTTATAATTAGTAATCAAGGTATAATTAATCACATTGGAAAATGGTAAATCGAGTTAATATTGGATTAAAAAAAGTGTTAAGGTCACATTTATCCATCTAAATTACTATTGGGTGAATTTAATTCAACCCTGATCTCTTTAGTTTATAAATTTAATTTTTAAGGTACACTTGTCCCATAAATGTACCTATATAATATTTAATGTAATGATAAATATAGAATCTCATTCACATAATTTTAAATATATATTATTTGTTCACAGAGGGGGAAAATTTATGAATGAATGTAGATTGTTATTTTTACAATAATAAAATTATTTTCTTTATAGTAATTTATATATAATTTCTAAATATTATATAATTATCGTAAATGATTATGCAATACAGACAGAATAATTATTCAATTAATAGAAAAATCTAATAAATGATTTTAAATATTTTAAATGTCATAAAATTTGGAAGAGTTTTTTTTATCTTTGAATTTGTAGATATATTTAATTTTTAAGGATATTTGAACTGTTTATATTTTATTACCACCTATTCTTGATGTATTTGAAGTCAAATAAAATTAATAGTGAGAAAAATTGCAATAAATCTAATTTATAAATATAATATTTGATTCAATTATTTTAATAGAATTTAAAAATAATGATGATGAAAATGTCGACACAATATTTCTAAATTTTCATCCATTTTCCATTTATGTTCCAATTTTCATCTTATAACTAAAATTACATCAACTTAAAACTGAGAAATATGTTACGACTCTTAATGTTAAAGTAGGGTAACTAAGGGGTTAAACCAAAAGAAAAGGTTTTAAATTTTACTTTAACCTTAAAAAATTTATAGTTTGATAATATTTAAACCATATAATACATTGCAATTAAATATATTTATGTTTTGAAGTATTTATCTGGATAATGACTTAGTAATATTTTAATCCTTTTTAGTAATTCCAAGGGTGTCATTTCCCTTCATTATAAAAGGACACCCCATACCTCTTTTAATTACACTACTTTTAGGAACCTAGATTGACCAAAACCTTACCATTTATCTTAAAAATATCTTTATCCATGTTCTATATGTTCTTGGATCATTAAAAGGACTACCCTATTCTCTATAATAAACGATTTAAAGGAGGTATCATGAAGAATATGTGATCACCTTACCCAACCTCTTTCAATTTTTTCTTCTTTTAACTCATTTAAATATGTATTGTTTAACATAAAATAATTATTTATTTATAATAATTATACTGAGATTTATTTCTTATTATTAAACCACAATTATCCACCCTATTTTCCATCAAATGGAATGTCAAAGTATCTCCTATGCATATATATGACTTACTGTTTCCATCTAGATATCCAATACAATTTTTCAACACCATATTTTATAGATAGGTATTATGATTGGTTTAATGGTTATATGATATATTTATAACATTATAATTATTTTTAAATTATAATGCCATATCTACCTTGTTACCTTCTAATATTTTGGAAAACGACAATGTCACTCATGCGTACGTGTGGACTACTGCCTCCACAAAGTGACGTGATCTATTTTTCATTTCCATTTTTTGAATATTTTAATAAATATATATCAAATGAATATATAGTTTTTATTTTATAATAACTATTTTTGAGTGGTGAATTAGTATTTTACTTTCATTTTTTCCATCCATTGTAATGTGGAAACAATGTTTATGTGTACTTACGACCTACCGTCTCCATGATTGGGGAAATTAATGTTTATATATTTATCACTTATAAATTATAGAAAATGAATATAATTTGAATATATATATGATATTTTTATAATATTTAACATTATAGTTAGTATAGAACCATGATAAAAGTAAAAGGACTTAAATTATGAATCCAAAACATACAAGAAAAATGATGCAGTTATTACCCCGAACTGTGATTTGAGCAAAAAATATTTAATAAATGGGTGATAAAATAGTATAGTTAAATAATATATTGTATGATATAAATGAGTATGTTTCTATTTTATATTTATATTAAATATGTATTAATTATCAATGATGTTCAGACACGTGTAGAAATTTGATCCTAGGGTAGTGGATTACTTCACACTCTCATCATTATTAAAGATTGTTTATGTTTAAGTCTCCATATGGGTAATTATTTGAAATTGATATATTAAAAATAATATATATTATTCTAGTCATGTTATTTTTTTTTAAAATTAAATGTTTTAATTTCATTTTAATCTATTTTTGTTCTCATTATACCAAAAATAATGTATTTAAGGAAAATCCAAATAATTTTTCTTCCCGGTTAACAACATTTATATTCCATTTATATATTTTCCTTATAAATCTAAGAGGATTTTTTTAACATTATAAATTTATTTATCAGTGTAATTTTTACTTATAGTTTAATATTTTTACAAAATGGTATAAAAGGAATCTTCTTGTCATTTTACAAACAATGTACTTTTTGACCTTTTTACAAAAGTGTGAAAAGAATGTTTTTTTAACATATATGTATTTAATAGAATTTACAACCATCATGAACAATATTTTCTATGATTATTACTTTACAAGTTTATATGGTTAATTAAAAATAAAATATTTTCCATAATATTTTGATAAAATTATCTTCTAAATGATTGTTTTTTAATTAAAAGGGTATATCTTCTATAATTGATTTTATAGTGATCTTTTTAAAGTATTTTAACATATTTTAATATAAATTATTGAATCTTAAGATTAATTTATGTTATACTTTTTTAATTTCATCTACCATTATTCATTGAATGGTTCATGATCATCTTGACTAGTAATGGTATTGATACTCAGTATTCCAGTTCTTCTAAATTGTAAAATTATGGATTTTTATGGAAAATAATTTCTATTTATTCATTAATTCATATCATATATGCATTGGACGTATTCAGTGATGATTGGGTTCCAGAAATACATAGTCCCTCAATGTATCATTAGGTCTCATTAGACAAATTAGATTCGGTATTTGGTTTTGGTCATACCTTTTCAATTAGATGTCTTGGAAAAAGTCATTTCTGGAATTTTTTGATGTATTAGTACATGTTCATGATGATATTTTTGGATATATGAAATTTTGTATTCCTTCATTCTGAAATCATTTATTTATGTCTGTAAGTTTATTTGTATTTTTTTTACATCCATTTATATGATTTATAACAATATAACTCTGTATTACATAATAATAAATTTTTTATTATAAAGTATTAAAATCAATATAACCTAGATGATTGAGAAGTCTAGGGTATTTGGGAAATAGGTACATTAATTAATTTTTAAAAATTTTAAAATACAACATATATATTGAAAACACCCTCATTATTATCATAGTTAGAACTTCATGGGATAACAAGGGGTAAACAAAAAAATGGTCGATCTATAAAGCCCAATATATGAATAAACATGTCATAAAATTAAGAATATAATAAATTTTTTACAATAAGAATATCAATGGGGGAATAAATGTAATGGGAATCCTAAAAATGAATGATAATCATGATAACATTAATGAAACATGGTAAATGTGGAAACAACATAAAATATTATTTCCTAAACATAGGCCAAGGATAAATTCCACAAAATCATCATATAAAAACCCAGTAAAGTAATTAGGTTCACTACAAATCCAACAATGCAGTCTCATGAGACTAAACATTACCCAAAGCATTTGAGCTCTATATAATTGTGGTCTCACCCATCACATTCATTTCATTATCATGCATATGTGTTCCACATAGATCATAAAACATGGATTCAATTATCAAAAAAATTTATTCCATGATAAGAGAGATTCTAATAAATATATTTATGTCTCAAGTAAAATAATTAGAAGTGTATAAAGGTTAAAACCCATCATAGGAAATGTGTATTGTATTTACTACACATTTTTTGCAAACAAAATCGTGGTGAAATTTTAGCATATAATGACGTCGATTTTTTTAAATAAAAATTGGATGATGATAGTGAAAGGGGTATAACATTATATATTAAAAAAAGTGATATTAAGGGGTTTTTAATAAATCATACCCAAATAACCAAAAATTTTAACTATGAATTTTAATATAAAATAAGGTATTTAATGGAAATTAGGAGAGGGAAATCGCTTACTTTGGTGTGTGACTCCAAACGCATGGGAGGGTTTCTTGAGAGATTGATGAGATTTATAGGAATATAGATATAGGTGGGTAGAGAAATGATGTTATCTGATGATTTTTATTGAAGATAAATTATATTGTTGGTTGTTTTACATAAAAATTGAGTGGGAATTTTATTATTATTTCCCAAACAAAGGTTTTGGACTCTATATAATAAAATATATAAAAGTAAAAAATTTACAATGGAATGTCACATGGTTTTTGAAAAAATGGGATTGGGTTCCATTGTTATATATGTACAAGGTCTAAACCTAATAAAATAATGGCATTGTTTATGTGGAGGTGAGTTATTATCGAAAAGAATTTTTTTTGAAAACTTAAAATATTTTAATGGTTTTTGAGGATTCAAAATGAAATTATGAAATTAATAAAATAAACATAAAATCTAATTATTTTAAACATAAGACATATATTTGGTCTTGGATACCATTTATAGTATTTATGAATTCACTTATGAGTCCTTATGATTCCATAATGCACAAATTATATTTACAAAGTATTTATCTTTTACCTAAAAATATGACTATCTCAAAAAATTAGGGAAAAACTATAGGATAATTTTAACATTATGATTTTATTTTATCTAAATAATTTTATATATACTTGACTTTTTTTACTTTAAATAAAATATACATTTATTAACTAATAATGGATTTTAGTGACAATAACAGTTTTTGAACCCTTACAAAAATTATCTTTGACATCATAAAAATTGTTTGATCATTTATAGTTAAAAATATTATTTTATTAAAATTTTATTTATTTTAAAAACCTATTAATTCATAAATTAAATTTCTTAATTTTCTTTAAATATTACCCCAAATAATATTTATAAAATAGATTATAAAGTGACAGTAATATAATGAATATATATCCATAATTCTATTATAAAATAATTTCCATACTCACATCACTTGCGTATTAATACATATTCCTTTAAAACATAAACACATTACCTAAGATTAAGGTTTATTATGGTGATAAATTCATGGGGTGGTTCGGCGTACATAGTTTGGGTTGTGATATCCATAATCTTGAAATTCTCCATAAACGTTTTCAGTCATTCTTATGTTATTAGATATCATATTCTTCTTGGTCCATAGAAGATACCATAGATTTTACATTCCTTGGAATCTGTGATTAATGGACTTTATAATATACAATAATAATTGGTGAGGCCATCACTTTCTTTATTTTTCAATTGGATTTATTAAAACCCAATGTTTATACTAATCATGTTATCACTGTTCAATGGATATATTACCGATGGTAATGATGCTTGATGTTATTTTAAAATTGATAGGATATAATAAAACTAAATAAGTTTCTATGTTTTCTGAAACCACAATACATAATAATACATTTAGTTAAATTATATGAGAAACATTATTTCTAATAGTTATATTCGTTACAATCTTCCCCACATTAGAAATTTCTCCTTCTAAATTTTAATTTCCCACAATAAAAAAGATGATGGTAACACTGTTTCATCAATTCATCCAGTTCCCACATCAGATCTTCTAACATGTGGTTTCTCCCATGTACATTGACTAGGTGAATTGTCTTATTTCGTAGAACTTTCTCTCTATGATCTAATATCTTCATCAAGTACTCTTTATATGAGAGATCATTATTAAATGGTACCAAATCTTGACTGAGTATATGTGAGGGGTCTGGTATTTACTTTCTCAAAAGTGATACATGGAATAAATCATGTACATGACATATGTTAGGTGTGAGTGTTATTCGGTAGGACACCGCTCCATTGCGATCAAGGATCTCAAATGGTCCAATGTATGTTGGACTTGGCCTACCCTTTTTCTAAAATTTCATTACTTTATTACATGTAGATATGTGTATAAATATAATGTATCCAACATCAAACTCAATTTATCATCAATAATTTTTAGCATACATATTATGTTTACTCTAAAAAGACTTGATGTGCTGATAAATTGTGTTATATATCCTTTTCCAACATTTCCTCGACCATTTTAGGACCTAGTAGTTTTCAGTCCCAAACATCACCATAGCATGAAGGGGATATACACCTCTTCCCATAAATGGATTAATATGGATCTATTTGGATTATCATGTGTAAACGTTTTTTATAAGGGAACTCTATGAGATGAAGATGTTGGTCCCATACTCTTTTGATGTTAGTTGAGGATGCTCTCAACATGTCCACAAGTGTTTGTATAGTCATATCATATTGGTCATCAATTTGAGAGTGACAAGACATGATTAATTTCATCTAATTGTATAGATCATGTAAGAGACATTTAAATAACATGGAGGTGAATCTTGGATCTCTATTGAGTACAATAGATAGCGGTACTCCTTGAACTCGCACCACTCTTATGATTTATATATATTCATGTGGATCCAGTGAGAATTCTTCTTGAATCAAAATTATGTGTGCAATCTTTGTAAGAGGATCCCCCAAAACCCAGATAACATTACTCCCTCTTGCTGACTTTAGAATACTAATGACAAAGTCTATGGAGATGTTTTACTATTTCCATGTATATATGGGTAATGGTTGCATCATCCAATTGGATCTATGAATTTCCTCCTTCACATGCTGGAACATAAGACATCTTTATGTATATTATGTAATCTCCTTCCTCATATTTTTCCACTAATAGTGTTTTAGGAGATATCAATACATCATTGGCTTTCCTAGGTGGATGGAAAATCTTGATCTATGTGCATCATCAATCAACTCATTCTTTAACTCATGATTTGATGGTAAACATAGTCTTCTCCCAAATCTCAGTACTTCTTTTTCATTAAAAACAAACCCCATGGATTTACATTTTATTATGGTTTCAACTTTCTTCTTAATTACCACTTTTTTTCTTTTAGTATCCTTTATCTTCTCTAAAAGGGATGGTTGAGCAGTCATTTGTGACAGAATTGATGATGTTCCTTTAGTTATGGTTCCAATGTATATCATATAAAAATCCTGGAAGATTATATCCCTATAAATTCCCAAATATTGTAGAATTTTTATATATTTATTCCATAGAGCATCCTCCACTTTATTAGATTTACCAGGATGGTAGTAAGTGTGGCTTCATAGTCCTCGATTTTCTCTAACCATCTACATTGGTGCATATTTAGCTCTTTCTGTGTGAATATATACATTATGATTTTTTTATTCATATATTTTTTTTTCTTCTCCACAATGTGACAATTATTCAATATTTTAAATGAGATGACTATAGCCAACTCTATATCATGTTTTATGAGGTTCTGGGTTTGAAATTTCAACTTCTTAAAGCATAGACTATGACTTTTTCATTTTTAATCAACACACAACCCAATACCTTCTACGAATATTCACTAAATACCCTGAAAAGATCTCCAATTGTGGGTAATTTGAGCACATATTTAGTGATAATCCTAATTTTTAACTCCCTAAATCTCTCTTCACATTTATCATTCCATGGAAACATTAATCCATTCTGAGTTTGATTGTGAGGAGGGTTAGACAACCATGAGAAATTTGTAAAAAATAGAAGATAAAAACAATTTAACACAAGTAATCTACAAATATATATCATATATTTTTTACTCATCCATACTTTAGTTTCTTTTGTCTTTTAAGGGTCCATAGATATCCAATTTATTATTATGATATATCCCATGAATGAGACTTATTTCAACCAGAACTCACATTTTCTATAATTGGCATAGAGCTTCACCTTTCATTTGGTCATTTCTACAATGCTCAGATACTCCTCATGCACCTCTTTACTTTTTGAGTGTATTATAATATCATCTATAAATAATACCACCAAATATTTGAGTTAATCTCTAAAGAATATATCCTTCATATCCATGATGATTTTTGGAGTTTTAGTGAGTCTGAATATAATTACAATGAGCTCATAGTTCCCATAACTTGTATGAAAAGCAGACATGGGGGTAAACATATTCTTTACCCTAACATGGAAATACCCCAACCATTGATCCACCTTGGATAACTATTTTGGTCCATGTAACTAATTGAAGAAGTCATCAATCCATGGAATATGATACTTGTTATTTATCGTGATATTGTTGAGCTCATGATAATCAATTCAAAGGCGAATTGACCTATCCTTCTTCATGATAAATAGGACTAGTGCACCCCATGGTGAAGCAATTGGTCATATAAAACCTTTATCCAGATTCCCCTTTATTCGTTTCTTTATATCCTCATGTTCAAGAATATGAATTCTATATTGATTTTTGGATAATAGAAACACCAATAGTAAAATCATGATTTAAAATTCAACATCCCGACTCGAAGGAAGACAATAAAATTCATTGGGAAACAGAACAACATATTCCATCACAATAGGCATGTATTTATGGATGGTTATTTCATTAAACTAAATAATTTAAGATATATTTGGTTTCTCGTAGGTCCATAATATCCATTCTTGAGATATTGGTGCTAAAGAAGATTCATTCTCCTCTTTACAATTGTATAGAATAGGTGGGCTGATTCACAATACGGAGACTGATTTCATTATCATTGAAATTTATTTTGGATCTATATAGAGAAATCAAATCCATACCCATAATTGTATAAAAATCTACCAAAAGGAGTATTCCATAGTTTTCTAAGATGTTATTTCTAAAAAGTTTGATAGATGATGAGTTATATACTTGGGATGAAATAATTTACCCATTTTCCATTTTCCCTGACATATCAACTTCCATGCATTGTGGTGGTCCTTGAATAGTTATTCTAAACATTTGTGATATGAAGGTATTTATAACACCAGAATAAAAAAATACAATTTCTATTCTTGAATTAATAATTATCATACCTTTCACAACTTTAGTTCTGGGATCCACCTCAGCTGTTGTGATGACAAAATCACTCCCTTGCATTCTTGTATATTGTCGGTTGTGTCTAAAAAAACTTTAATTTGTGCATTAGTTTTCAAAGTTCCCACATCCCTTATAGTTGAATCAATGAATAATGCACTATGGGTTTAACTAGGAATTACATTCCATTATCACAGTAGAGGGTTTCACCTATCAGTAATCATTATATTGGGGACCTTCCTTTCCATATCTAAATAATTTTCTCATTCCCCTTAGAAAATTTTTAGGATTCTTTTTTTTGAACCTCTGATAAGTGAGATGTTGAAATTTATTAGATCCATTAGATTTCTCCATCAGACCACTAGAATTGAACTCCACGTTTTCACTCTTATCCCCATGATACCATTGAGATTCACTAATCACCTTTTTCTATTATGAGGGAACAATGGAATGTTTCTTCATAGATATCAATGTCATGAATCACAGGGGATTTTCATATTCTATGTTTTAGCCGAATAAATAATTGTTCAACCTTGCATTGCATGGTAACGGCAAAGCCGGATGCATATCATGAAGTTATTGTAAAACATTCCTCATCTTCCCTTGTAGATTCATCGTCTATTTTACTTAAGGGGAAGGCCATTTTATATCAGAGAGTGTAAGGAATTTTTTTTATTTTGTTTTCTAAATTCATTTGATACCTTCACTTTGACATCTTCCTGAAGATTAATTTTTTTAAACAATTTAGACCACTAATCTGCTTCTCCCATTATATCATAAACAACCAATAGAACCTTCTCTTTTTTAGAACATTTAGGGAAGGATAATATCTTCTAAATTGATTTGATCTATTGTTCCATGATTATGGGATAGTTTGATCAATGGGAAGTCATAGGAATTTATCACATAAAGGCCTCAATCATTTCTAATTCTCTTTTAGGGGATTTGGATGCTCCACCTACTCCAGGTTTATATTCGTAACCTGAGTTAGCAGAGAGAGTATCATCATAAATTTCATGTTCTTTCTCCCATCGATATATGAATATTTTTGGGGGAAATAATCACATTTCTATTAGCATTGTTTTTACCATATTCCCTATATTTATAGACATTATATTGAGTAAAAGGAAAAATATGGATGATTTTTTAACCCATTAAACACATAAAGGGGGAATGTAATGATTTAAAATGGATAAATTATAAATTAAATTTATTTCTTAACCTATGAATTTATATGCATTGATTTATGTTTTCCATGACCTATTTAGGAAAATATATTCATATTTTAATTTTTCCATTAAAAATGGTTTGTAATAAGATTTTGATTTTACCAAAGCATATACCCTGGGTGTGTCAAACCAGGAGTGCAGAAAGTCCTTTTTTCATGTTCTATGTTACACTGAATCGGGCCTAACATACCTTGTTAGAGTTGATACCACTAAGTAAATATGTGCCATAACCACATCCACTGGTAGTATCAATATTGGAATTTATTTTATTGATAAACTACTTACTCAATACTTACCAAAATATATGATGGTTTTATTATACATAGTCTTCTCTGGAAGGTTTTTTTCTAGAGTTTTATAATCTTAATCACAAAAATAACTAATCTCTTCCTATGATATCAAATGTAAAAAGTCATCTATTTCTATAACACCCCAAGCTTCTACGGTACGCTTCACTTTCAATAATGCAGTAGCTTGGATTGTATGCAAGATCGAGATTCTAACACACCGCGACAAATCAATGTAGCCATTATGAATAGTAATACCCACTTTTTAAACTATATAAATTTTATATATAAAAATGGAATTCATTTTTGGATTCAGAATATCAAAATTAGCCTAAGTTGAATTTATTGTAATTTTCTGAGAACGTCAAATTTTCTATGAATAATAAAAAAAACTTTAAAAAAACTTTTTTAATAAAAATAATTTATAGTGATAAATTATAATATTGAGTGGTTTTAAAGTATAATTAGAATATATTTTTACCATTTAATTCAAATGTGGTCATTGGAATTAATTTCACTTTTAAATGGGACATAAACAACATGTGTCAATCTTTTGATATATATTGTTTCTTAATAAGACGCTATTTGTGTTGACAATGGGAATTAATTATTAAATTAATTAATTCAACTTATATGTTTTGAATTTTTTAAAATAGAAATTGTTTTTGAATTTTGAATATCAAATATAGCTTAGGGTGAATTTTTGGTATTTTTTTGAAAAACTTCAATTTTTGATGAATAGTTAAACCATTAAGTGGTAGTTAAAAAATAGATTTTTTTTAAATTAAACATTACCACTTATATTAATTGAATTTAAAAAATATTACATACATGGTTATAATAAGTAAGTAAAATGTGGATCAATTGGATGAAAATAATTTTTGGTGAATTGTAACTTTTAAGTTTTATTAAACGCGATTAAAGATAATTAGTGCAATTTAAGGAAAATATAATGTTATGATAACATAAAATTACCTTTACACTTGTCCTAACCTTATTAAATGAGTCATGGCCGACCAATAAAATCCATGGGTTAACTTGGGGACCCCATGGATCCACTTGGGTAAGAAAATTTCATTAATATCTTTTTATTTAAAGTAAAAATAAAAATGTCACAAACATGTATTGTTTTACTTAAACAATTTTTACAAAGGGTTATACAAGTTGTATTTTCTACTATAAATATTCATTGGAATGATAAAAAGATTTCCTACATCATGGTAATTTTTTTATAAAATTAAGATACTAAATAAATAAATGTATTTGTGACGCCATGATGATGCAACGATTACCTCATTAGTGAACGATTTAGATAAAATCGAAATATAAAGTAAAATCTAAAACATAAACTTGTCTAATGACTATTTTATGGGTTTATTTCAAACCCTTATCACCTTATCCTATAAATATATCATTTTGGGACCAGTAAAATCCGAAAATCATTTCATAATAATGTAACATTTCAATCTTTCAAAAAGATCCCCTCCTCTCCTCTTATAAAAGACCACCACCTCTACCACCTTATTCACACCTTCAAAGCCATTTGGATCGTCCAACCTCGGCCCAAATACTCTCTCAACTTCCCTGTCTTACTCATAGTATCCTCACATTGAGAATAAGTCTCACCAAGGAGGCCTTTGGCTCAAATCAAAAAGAGTTACCCGATTTTAAGGTAATGTCTTCTCTTATGTTCTTTTGTTTTATTTTGCTTCTCCAACCTTTCAAATGATTTTTATTTCATTATCTTGTAAAAAAAAGTATATTAAATATAATATTATGTTGGTATGAGAATTATTTTATTTAACCTTACACAAACCTCCATCTAATGGTTAAAGAATATATATTTTCTATGAGTGGCGAATTACTGCCTAACGAAACGATGATTGTTCAAACATCGTTTAACACCATTCATGGTGGCCATTATGATGAAAATATTTTTACATATTATATATATTATGTCTATATTTTATTTATTCTTCTGTATTTTTATTTCATAACATAAATTTATGGTTTCCATTATGGGTAAACATGATAATCTCATTAGAGGAAGTGCGGACAACCACCCCCTTAAAGTGATGTGACTTGTTAATACCATATGTGGTATGTATAAAGGATATAGTTAATGATATTATATATGATTCTATACTGGAATTATTATTTAACTATTTATCATTATGATTTCATTCCAAATATGAAATAGAAATGAAAGTAGCGTCCATGCGTACGTACGGCTTACCGACTCCATGAACGGTGCATTTCACTTCTTACCTCTAAATGTTATGTAATATTATATATGAATTTATATAATGGATATATATGATATATATGATATCTACACCATTAATATAATTATGGAGATAATTGATATTTTACCACATGAAAAACATGTAATTATAAGAAGTTTATTTTTGACTCAAGTACCAAGGATCGACAAAATGACATTTATTAGCTTAAATGATTACATAATGTTAATAACATGGTAATAAGTGATATAAAATGAATAATTTACTTGAAAAAGGTTCTTAAGAAAGTAGAAATTAACTCTACTTTATTATTCAGGATGTTAAAGAATGAACGGTTCAAGTCGGACTTGAGGTAAGGATTAATTCTACAACCTCTTCATTTTTAAAAGCTGTTCATATGTAATTATCTACTGGGACCTCTTTATCATCCACATCCATGTTTCTTAAAAATTTCTTTCAAAAAAATTACTATTTATTAGAAAATGGCTCAAAGTCATTTATACCCCTATTCGACCTTATACATTTTTGAAAGGAATCTTTCCATCATTTTCCAAAAAAGGTACTTTTTGACCATTTCGACAAAATTATGGTAAGAATGTCATTTTTTAAATTATATGGCGGGTGCAGCTATTTTCTACCATTATAAAATCATTGAATCTTCCCTTACAAGCTTATAAGAATATTTTCAAAGTAAATGTTTTCTTTTACAATTATGTTACTTTTAAATGATTTTAAAAAAAAGATATGTCTCTCTAATAGTATTGATTTCATCTATGTCAACATCCTTTGATGGATTTCAAGCTTATTTGAATTTGATTTATTATGATTCAAAACATCAATATTGTATTGAAGTTTTTGTGATATGTTTGATTGTGGATGTGTTATTTTTATATCATTCATGGTTTATGGGGAAAGTATTGACATTTCGTATTCTAGTTTTAATACGAATGTTTATGATACGTTTATACCTATTCATATGAGGAATGATTTGGACTTAATAAGTGACGGGTGGAGACCTCTATAGCTCCTCGATGCATCGGTAGGTCTCATGAGACAAACTAGTGTCTTTACATAAGGCCTTGACACAATTTTATTTGTCGTCCTGGAACAAGGCCTTGACTATGTGGTTATGATACTCTGGCATTATGCATTCCATCATTATGAAAGTTGTTATTGGTATTGCATGTTATTGTTCGACTACTAGAATATCAATGTGAATGAGTAAATGGAATTATTTCATTTTATCTTTGCCATATTATGATGACGTTCAATATTAAAAGGATTTTGTTTTAGTTATACGTTTCCATAAATGTTTATGTTTATTTATGATTGTTTTCGCTATATTGTTATCCTTACTGACCATCTGAAGTCACCCCTTTCATTGTTTTAATTTTTTCTACGATGTGAAGAAGTATTTTATGAATTTCCTATAGGGTTAGTATGAGGGGATATGAAGACAATATGTTGTTTTAGTTTTTTTTCACTTTATGATGTAATGTATGACTTATGAATATATCTAGTGTTTCCAAGGCTACTAAACTGATCGGTCTTTCGAGGCTTTATCTTTTGTGATCATGCCAATGTTATGTAATAATGCACTGACTCTGGGTAACTGGGGACGGGGCGTTACAATTTATTTCCTATTAATACATGAATTATTAAATAATATTATACTTAATATAAGTTATAAGATTGAGAACTCTAGTTTCTTTGGGAATTAGGTAAATTACATAACAATATAAAATAGTAAATTAAATCATATTTATTGAAAACATCCTAAATATGCAAGTACTTAAAACTACATGGGATAACCAGGGGGAAATTACGATAGGGGTAAACTATAAATCATAGTAGTGGAATAAACATGGAATTACAAGAATAATGTCATACATATTAAATAATAGGGATTTCATATGTCCATAAAAGGAATGATAATAAAAAAATGAATGATATAGCATGATAACATAAATGCAATATGTTAATGTGGTAACAACTTAAAAAGACTCATCATAAACATAGGTCAAATATTACTACCAATAAATCATGGTGAAAAAATTCCCACAAAGTAACTATGTTCAGTCCATATCCCGATATGATTTCACACGAGACTAAACAATACCCAATACATTGGAGCGCTGTATTATTTTGGGCGCACTCGTCCCTTTCATTTAATTCTCATGCTTAACTATGCCACATTGATCATAAAACATGGTGTCATTCATCATCATAAATGTCTCCAATAAAGGTGTGTGGAATAAATACATGTAAATAACATGTAAAATATGTATAAGTGTTCAAAGGTGAACTCTAACTATAGGAAATGGGTATGCTATTCACTGCACAATTGTTTTGGGATGAAAAATCAGGGTCAAATTTTGGCTGCATGACGGCGTCACATAAAAATTCACAAAATAGTTTGATGAGAGAGAAATTGGTATCTCATAATTTATACAAAAAATGAGATTAATTGGGGGAAAATAAATAACCCAATAGTAGGATTTTTAAAATATATAAGGAATAAGAAAATAAAGAAGCTTTAATAAATAAGAGAAGTTAATGACCACTTACCGAATTTCATCATGAAAAATGTGTAATATTTGGTTCATGGGAGGGGTTGATGAGAGAGACTGATCTCTCTAATTATATATAAATCAAATGTAATATATGGGTTATTTTAAAACATACCCAAACAACCAAAAATTTAAACTAAGAATCATAACATAAAATAGGTGCCTGAATGGAAATGAAAAATAGATAAATCCCTTAGGTGTGTGACTCCAAATAATTTGGAGGGGGTTATTGAGAGTTTTGGGGAGACATGGGAGGAATTTAGAGAGGGGAGGGAAGTTCCATGGATTACCCCAAAGATTTTGAGTGATGATAAATGGGAAATTGGGTGGCTTTATATAGGAGCTGATTATGAATTTCTTTATTATTTCTCAAACATAGTTTTTAGAATCTATATAATAAAAAAACCAAAAAAATAAATAATCCAATCATTTTTCTATATTTTTTAAGCCAAAGGGTAGTGTTGTTAATTATTTTATAATTCCAAGGGCCTAAATTAATAAAATAGTTAGCTTTATTATTTGAAGGTGTGTCATAATCTTAAAGAAATGATTTTGAAACCATAAAATATATTAATGGTTTTGGAGGATTCATAATGACATTATAAATTTAATAAAATAAACTTAAAATATCATTATTTAAAAACACATTGTTCATGTATACCTTTTATATTATTTATTATATTACTTTTGGGTCATTATGATGTCATAATACACAAAGTATATTTATATGGTATTTAATTTTTTCCCAAATATTTGAATTTCTCAAAAAATAGGAAAAATTTATAATTTCATAATTTCAAAATTCTAATTTAAAAATAATATTCATTTCTAATAAATAATTTTATAAAAATGGGAATTTTATACTTAAAACAAATTCTACATTTATTAAGAAATGTTGGGTTTTTGGAAAATAATTATTTTTAAACGCTTATGAAAAGAAAATTTGATATCATAAAAATTATATGATCATTTATATTTATTAAAAATTATTTAATTATACAATTTTATTAAAATATTATTAATTTAAAAAATAAATTAATTCATCAAAATAAATTCATTAAATGAATTTTAATCTTACCCAATAATACAATTTACAATAAAATCATTTATAAAGTAATAATAATCAGTCGAAAATAAATACCTTATTATATGAAAAATAGTTTACATACACATATCACTAGGATGTTGATATATATCGTTTTTGTACACCTGAAAACACCATATGAGTAAGGTATGTCACAGCGAGACATTCATGGGGTGGTGCTGCCCACATGGTTTGCCAGGTGATCTTGATGAGCATGAACTTCTCCCATAAATTGTTTTACACATGCCTAAGTTGTTGGATCTCATTTTGGACTTGGTCCAGGAAAACTACTAGAGATACAATTTCCCTCTAAAGCAATGATAAATGGGATTCATAGTTTATTATCCTACTAGTTCATGTCAAAACATATATTTTCTCTATCAATAGGATTTGTTAAAACACTATATTTATTATAATCATGTGATCACTGTTAAATGGCTATATTACCAATATTAATAATTATTAAAATTCTTTAAAAACTAATAGTACATATTGAAACAAAATATGTTCATGCTGTTTCTATAACCATAATAGTTTATAATAAATTTAATTATATCACAAGGGAAAATTCATTTACAACAATTCAGGTCATTACATGTTTCTAAATCATGTGATTATTTATATGGAATTATTTGAGCATCATTTATTTCTACCATATTATTCATGCCTTACTTAGTTTCCAAAATATGAATTCCCTATCTATGTATCTAAGATCACCCCTTTCATATAATTCATTTCCCTAAGATTCCAGCAAATGATTTATGACTAATATGAAACGATATTCTAGAGGTAATAATGAATATCCTAAATAAAACACTATATTGTATTTTCTATTTTAAAATTTAATGTTGGATTGAATTATGTATATAGTTTACAAATACTAACAAACTATTTGGTATTTTGTTGTGTGATTTCCTATATATATTACCATTGTAATAAAGTAACCACCTAATATAAACAGAAAGGGTTGGGGTATTTCCATTTTTTATCAGAGAAAGTTTAGTAGAATAATTGGGACTAGATTTGGGAAAAAATAGAGCAGGGAACCTAATCGTATGGGAGATGTTGAGAATATTATGAAAGAAACTATGATTTTGTTTTTAATATCAATTATACAAAAAATTTCTATTTATATATCTTTTTTTATTATTTTGAATTTAAAAATTATTATCTAATCTTTTCTGTGCTATTGTATATATATATCACATAGTGGGAGTGTAATGAACCAACCCCGGTCAACTAGAAAATCCACCTGAACCATCCCATCACATGATATAGTTAATATTTGATAACAGAAACTATTCATGAATATAAGAAAAATAGGATATAGAACTAGAGTAAAAAGAGGAAACATTTGAGATACCACAAAAGACATACATTCCAATCCAATACAGGCTAAACCAAATTGTAATTAATGATCTAACATGACAAAATATCACCTTCAAACTAACATGAACTGAAAGTAACATAAAAAATAGAATCCAATATTCTACAAGTTTATGTTCCCTTTACCGGTGCCCTATAATACAAGATCTAGAAATTCCCCATAGTATGTGTAGGGGGTGAGAAAAAGAGCAGTAGGATACCACCATAATTTCTATACAATTTCTAATATCAGGAATGTGAAAAATATAAATTAAAAAAAATAGTTTTAAAAATAATTTTCAAAAATAAAAATAGTTTAAAAATCAATTCCCCATTTTCTCGATAAGTTTTCATAAAAGTATTTCATATTCTAAAAATAATAATAAGTAGAAGTAATAAAGGGAAAAAATCATATCATTGCATCAAGAGAAAAAAATATCGATGAAATGACATATCATCTGAATCTAGGTGATAAGACATTATAAAAAAGTATTTGAAATGATCCATGATAAAAACAATATTGTGATAAATAACAATAAATGATAAATGAAAATGAACATTTTATGGGGCTCTAACCTTTAGGATAATGCATACTAAAAAATCACAATCCTAATCAGTCATAAATTTTATCAAAAATAAATCGATTTCATACTGTCGATATCACAAAATAGTTACCTCATATTAGTGCAACACACACTATGGGAACCTATATCTCTTTCTTGACACACCCAAGGTTCCAAATTTTAATTTTACCCAATAAATTTTCAAAACATTGCTCAAAATTTTATAAATCATTTTCAAAACTAAACTATACCACTTAAAAGTTTAAATACCCAATCCCAAATAAATATAATACATTTTCATTGAAAACCCACCTTTTGAAAAACATTTCATTTCCAAGACATTACTTGAAACTAGTTATCACTTCAAATCAATGAACAACCCAATGATAGTTATCCATAATGATACTCAATTCAAATAATTAACTTATTGTATAGAAACACCCACCTTGACATGGAATAAACATAGCTTATTTTGACTATAATGTTTTGAAACCAAGAGAACAATCATTGAGAGACACGGAATGCCAGGAAATTGAAAAGGATCAATAAGAAACAATATCTGACCACTTATATATACACAACTATAACCAAAACCACAACATTAACCAAAACCAAATAAGAAATTAAAAGAATAGACAGACAAAGTTTATCAATCCAACCCCAATAATGATCAATTGTTAAATGAAGTGATCTAGAAGTGAAAAAGTCACCCAAAATTACATAGGGTAAGATCTAGGTAGAGTATAAATATCTGGCCTTATTACAAACATAATCTTGAATTTAGTCAAGAAATCAATTACTTTTACATTGAAGATATTTTCAAGTTTAGAGCTTTATAGAATTAGGATAGTACATTCTTGACATTACACATTATTACTGAGTGGATACCATAAAAGTAGTTTCCATTTTTTTTCAAAATATAAAACATCAAAACTCAAAAAAAGACTCCTTGACAATTCTTCAACATTTAAATTTTCTTACATCCTTGTATTACACATCCATTAACCTGTGAAAATTCATTTAAAAACTTGGGATGAGCACAAAATCTCAGTAAGGGATGGAAAATAAGGAATGATCATGTTAGTCCATGAATACTCATAACATATGAAAACATTTTTAAAAGACATTATTTTCACCCATATATACTTACTTCGTGTAACATGATATTTACACAGGATCCAAAAAAACATGAGAACATAAATACAATCATAAAGGTAACTTGGGGCATTACTTACATAATCTTGTAACCATCTTGGCTACCTTAAAATTTCTAACCCTCACGGCTACCTTACTAAGTGTAACCATTGTAGTGACACTTGCAGTAATCATACAGCTGACCTCCAACTTACTCATACCCAATGCATTGGAGGTAAATATAGGTACCACCCTTAATCATAAATAATTCCCAAGAACCAAAACATAATCATACAACATGAATAATTCCATAAAAACATTACTTTGGAATTTCGTAAAACTGAATTTAAAGGAGGATTTTAAACGAAAATCCCCTTATAAATATCATACAATTGAAGAGAGACTTAATAGAGTGGATGTAGTATGTATATATACAATAAATACACTTAATGAAACATAATATAAAAAAACCCATCACACAAACAATTTAAATAGAACATAAATAATGAAGTAGAAGGTTAACCCAAAGAATGGAAATCCGGTTAAGAATTCCATTACCTCGGGTTTGTTTTACATAAAACATGTTTAAACCTCTTGTATAATTGTTAAAAGAGTGTTATTAATATTTTAAAGAAACATTTTCATTTTTATAACAACTTATATTATCATTTCATAACATCTTTTCACCCTTAATTGTTAGTATTTTTCCCCTTGCACTGTTTTTGGTTGAATTCATTACATGATTTCTACGATTGGGTCATGGCGGACATTATTATCGATTGGAAGTTAAAATCCAGAATTGGATTGGAGTAGTATTTTCATAAAACCAGTAACATAAATTATTCCATTTAACATTATGAAGTATTACGTGAGGATGATTCATAAGTTATAACGTTAATGATGTTTGTTTAGATCCTTTTAGTGGTTCTTTGATAAAAATATCTCGTTTTGACTTATAAATTATAACCATGAGTAAAAAAGAATTCCAGAACCATGGGTGAGTCATAAAACATATATTATAACCTGGTTCAGTCGTATAAATGGTTTCATGACCATGCATGAAAGAATTAATGGAAATTGAAATGACATCATCCACGATGTCGATAATTCGACACAAATGGACAATGTTTTTATTATCTAAATATGTGGGAGATGAGAAGAATAATTCTGAGTAATTTTTCATAAACATGATAAAATCCAGATTATACATGATTTCTTGAGATTTCATGCCTCTTGGTTAAGGAGATATGAAAAATAATCAGGGTGGAACTCAAAATAAAAGAAAAAGTGACAAATCTCTTACAAAAAATCACCAACCTAACAGCTACACAACATGGTTTTAGAAAATATTAAAAATAGAGGGGACAAGGGTCACCCATAGAGTAATGAATCATAATATAGATAAGATCAAGAATAATAAGGAATTAAGAACATGGTATAGAAACTAGAAAATTATACCACATTAAAGATTATTTGAAAGGAAAAGAATGAAATTGAGAATTTTCATACGTTGTAGAGTAACACATAGAACATGATGGTTGGGACCTTGGGGGCTTGAGAAATCCTTGGGAGGACTACAATGAAGTTAAGGAGGCCAGATAATCTTTTGAGGGGGAATTTGGAATGAATTCAATGACTGGAAGAGTTGGTATTTAAAGGAAAAGTGAGGGATTATTTTAATAATTTTCTAGGGACACCTCATGAGTGGTATTTAAAAAATCATGGGAATTCCCATTGTATTTTCCCATGGTATAAGACACTTGGGACACATCACATATTATTTAACTATACACAATTCAACCAGATTTATCACATCCTTATTATATCATCAATGATGTCATTAACACACCGAAAAATCAACTGTTTCAGAAAAATACCCAAAATTCTCCCTAACCATTTATCGACGTGTAGATTTCAAAAATGAAGCCCATTTTTTGAAAATTTTTTTCTAAATAATATTAATTTAATATTTGAAAAAAGTATACATAATTCAAAAATTAAAAATTCTAATTATGTAACTACTTCTATATCACAATGAAAAATTAACCTAGAAGTTATTATCTTAAAGCCTTAATAAAATAAAATATTAATCAAATTTACTATTCATTAGGGTCATATTACTATTCATCTTACTATTAGTACGGGTATATTACTATTCACCAAGAAAACAAGTTGGTTCCAATAGACTCCAAATAACATTGTAAACACAAATATAGATGACAGTTTCTTGAAATTCAGAAAATATATGTTAAAAAATTATGTTTTAATGGCTAATTAAAAATATCTATTTAAAACAAAGTTCCATGCATTTCTATTTATTTTTAGAAAAACACGGGGTGCGACATTATCCCCACCTTCTTGAAATTGCGTCCTCGCAATTTTATTTATTTATTAAACAACTGAGGGTACTTTTCACTCATAGAATTTTCAGACTCCCATGTTGCTTCTTCAACCTTGTGGTTACTGCACAAAACCATTACCTAGTGTATTACCTTATTCCGAAATACCTGTTCTATTTGATAAAGAATCTAAACCGGTTTATCTTCATAAGAAAGGTTCTCTTCCAGCTGAACTACTTCTGGGCTCAGGACATGTGATGAATCTGGCACATACATTCTCAACATCAAAACATGAAAAAAAATTGTGTACCTGAAAGAAACTCGGAGGAAAAGCTACGTGGTATGCAACTGTTCCAACTTTCTCCATGATTTCAAACGAACCGATGAACTGTGGACTTATCTTTACTTTATTACTAAAACACATCACATTTTTTCAAAGGAGATACTTTAAGGAAAACATGGTCACCTACCTCGAACGAGAATTCTTTCCTTTTGTTATCTGCATAACTTTTCTACCTGCTCTGAGCTGTCCTCATGTGCTGCTAGATCATCCTCACTTTCATAGCCACTTCTTCAACTAATTCTGGCCCCATCAACTTTCTTTCACCGACTTTATCCCAAAACGCTGGATTCTGACACCGCTTTCCATACAAGGACTCAAAAGGTGCCATCTGAATACTAGAATGAAATCTGTTATTATAAGAAAACACAACTAATGAAATATGTAAATCCCAACTTCTCTGATTGTCCATTAAACAAGCTTGAATAATATCCTCTAATGTTTGAATTGTTCGTTCTGACTGCCCATCTGATTGAGGATGAAAAGATGTACTGAAATTTAGCTCTGTGTCGAACAACTTCTGTTGTCCCTTCCAAAAGTTAGAAGTGAACCTGGGATCTCGGTCAGATACAATGGAAAGAAAAACTCCATGTAAGCTGGCAATCTTCTGAGGTACAATCAAGAAAGTTGATCCAAATTCATTGTATCTCAAATATAAATAAAATGTGCAGACTTTGTTGGGTGTTCAACAGTAACACAAATCGCATTATTACCTCGAGAAGTCTTTGGTAGTCCCACCAAAAATTCCATGGATACATTCTCCCATTTCCACTCTGGCATTGGAAAAAACTAAAGCATATCCTTAGGTAACTGTCGCTCTACTTTAACCTATTGACACGTCAAACATTTCCTTGTAAAATTAGCAATATCTCTTTTCATTCCATTAAACCAATAATACTCCCGAAGGTCTCTGTACATCTTAGTACTACCAGGATGAACATAAAATGGAGAACTATGAGCTTCACACAACAATTCTTTCTTCAACTGGGAATCACAAGGCACACACAACCTTTTTCCAAATCTTATAACACAATCTTTCTCAGGGTTAAATTCTGGTAAATTTCCAATTTTAACCAATTCTATATTTTTCTGTAGGTCATGGTCTTCCTTCTACGCTTGCTTAATTCTGTCTGACAATAAATACTGCACTGAATACTGAAACAAAACATATGTATTCCCTACACCAAGAACTTCTATGCCAAAATTCATGACATCATTAATAAAGGGATCATGTTCCAAACGTAGCATGGTTAATGATGCATGTTGTTTCCAACTTAAAGAATCTGCTACGTTGTTTGATTTTCCAAGATAGAAATTGATCGTGTAGTCATAATCCTTTATTAGTTCTAACAATCTTCTATGCCTCATTTTTCATTCCTTCTGAGTGAATATATACTTTAGACTTTTATGGTCAGTATATATTTGGAATTTTGTTATGTAAAGATGATTCCTCCATAATTTCAAATAAAAAACCACAGATGCCAATTCCAAATCATGTGTGAGATAATTTATCTCATGAGGTTTAAGCTGTCTCGAAGCATAGTCAATTACCTGATCATTCTACATCAAAACACAACCAAGTCCCTTCAAAGAAGCATCACTGTAGATGGAAAACTCACCATTCCGTGAAGGTAAGGCCAAAAGTAGTGCATTCACTAATATCTTCTTCAGTTTCTGAAAACAAACATCACATTCCTATGTCCAAACAAATTTAACCCCTTTCCCGGTTAAATTAGTTATCGGTCTAGATAACTGTGCAACGTTCTTAATAAAACGTCAGTAATAACTTGATAAGACCAGAAAACTTTGAATCTCTGTAAAATTTGTGGGTCTTGTCCATTCATCAACTACTTTTGATTTGTAAAGATCAAATATTATTCCATCCTTATTTACAATGTGCCCCGGAAAATAAATCTGTTGCAACCAAAAATTACACTTTCTGAATTTTCCATACATTTTATTTTCTTTTAATGTCGGCAAAACAACCCTTAGATGTTTTTCATGATCCTTTTTATTTTTATAAAAAACCAAAATGTCATCAATAAATACAACTACAAACTTATCCAAGAACTCATGAAATACTCTATTAATAAGATTAATGAATACAGTAGGTGCATTAGTTAATCCATATGACATAACAACAAATTCAAAATGCCCATATCGAGTACGAAAGGCTGTTTAAGGGATGTCATCTTCCTTCACTGTCAGTTGATGGTATTTGGATCTCATGTCAATCTTGGAAAAGTACTGAGCTCCCTAGAGCTGATCAAACAAGTCATCAATATGATGCAACAGATACTTGTTTTTAACAGTGATGTTCTTCATAGCTCTATAATCAGTGAAAAGTCTCATGGAACCATCTTTCTTTTCAACAATCAAAACCGGGGCTCTCCATGGTGAAGTACTAGGACGAATGAAGCCTTTGTCAAGAAAATCATGCAACTAATTTTTCAATTCAGGAAGTTCTATTGAAGCCATACGAAATGAGGGTTTTGAAATTGTCTTAGCATCAGGTACTATGTCAATTTGGAATTCGACTTCTCAATCTATTATGAAACCGGGTAACTCATCAGAAAAAAATCAAGGAATTCATTTACCACTGGCACATCATTAATTTGAATGGTTCCCTTGTTTTCAACAATATGAGCAAGATAACATTCTTTTCCATATTTAAATATTTTTTCAGATTCCTTATATATTATCAATTGTATGGGTTCATTCTTGTATACAAACTGAAACTCATTCTGAAAAACAACTTCTTTATCTCTACAGTCAATCTTAGTATAATAATCAGAAAGCCAGTCCATCCCTGGAATAACATCAAACTCGACTAAGGTTAAAACAAAATGTTTTTTAGGTAATGTATTTCCAAAAACCACAATAAAAAGATTCTTATATTTAATCTTTGCTCTAACATTTCCCCCTGGTGTTTTAACAACACATTCGGGTCTCATTTGTTGAGGTGATATTTCCAATTTACCAAAAAAATTCCTAGAGATGAAAGAATGTGTAGACCCCGTATCAAACAAAAATTTTGAAAAATATGAGTGAACAAAAAAAGTTCCTAATACATCTTCATTGGATGGCCCAACATCTGCTGATGTTGTCACAAAGGATCTCACTAAGCCTTTCTGCTTGTAGTCTGTCTTCTTTTCATCATTCAGATCTCTCTTTGGGCAGACGTTTGCATAGTGACCCATCTCACCACATTTAAAACACATTACAGTTTTATTATTATGATTAGTCTTTGGATCATTTTCATTACAATCTCAGGCCATATGTCCAAACTTACCACAATTAAAGAACTTCCCAGTTTTCTAAGACATTACCTAGGGTGCTTCTTTCCACACTTTTCACAAACGAGAAATTGGATTTTCTTACCATCAGATTTATTAGGTTGATTCATACCCATTTCATTCCAACTTGACCTCTTCTTCACTTTGTTTCCAAAATTCTCATGATCATCAAAAAACTCTATATCTACCCTCTCATCACATCAGACAAGTTTCTCCAAACTTTTGAATTCATAGAGGGCCAACTCACTTCGATACCTTGGCTTCAATCCTGAGTAAAAGTGGCTGAATTTTCTATCAAGATCTAAAATAAGATTTGGAACATACCTCACCAGTCCGGTGGAGTTCGCTTCATACACAGCCACTGAATATTTCTCCTTCTGTTTCAATTCAAGGAATTTCTTCTCCATCCAAAGTCAAACCACCTTAGGAAAATATTTTTCAAGGAAAATACTTTTAAATTCATCCCACTCTAAGGCCTCAAAATCTTTTCTACCCCTGATATTCCATACCACTGACCACAATTGATCAGCTTCCCCTTCAAAACAATAAATGCCGAGACTTAACTTTTGATTATCATAACATCCCATAACATTGAATATATTTTCAAGGGATTTGATCCATTCTTTAGCTGCTACTGGGTTATAAGATCCATTGAATGCAGGAGGATGTTGTCTTATAAAATGTTCCACCACTATCATGTTCCATTGTAGTACCTCTATTGGATCTCTTCCATGGATTCCACCACCTTTTATTTCCTGTGTTAGCTGAGCCATTACTGTCAAAAATGGCTCAGTTCCAATCCCTACCATTCCGGAAGGATTTCATTCTGTCGGTGCCTCTCCTCTTCAGTATCCCACTTCCTTCTGTGGAAAACTATTCTAAACAAACATGTCTTAGATAAAACAACATGGTAATCTTTAAATTCTATAACATTTCAAATTAAACATAGACTGAAAATCATTTATGGTATTCTATTAA
Organism: Viscum album; assembly: GCA_963277665.1. NCBI lineage: Eukaryota > Viridiplantae > Streptophyta > Magnoliopsida > Santalales > Viscaceae > Viscum > Viscum album. The sequence goes on along the minus strand of OY728153.1, from coordinate 1,160,628,959 downwards.
CATCACTCTAACCCCTAAAGTTATCTAAACCATCCTCTAATACCAACTATAAGGACCCGACCTTATTACATAAATAATCTTGAATTTAGTCAAGAAAACACTTCCTTTTACATTGAATATCTTTTCAAGATTATATATTTAGAGAAATATGACAGTACATTCAAGACATTACACATTATTACAGATCGGATACCATAACAACAGTTTCCATTTTTTTCATAATATAAAACATTAAAACTCAAAACAACACTCCTTGACAATTCATCAACATTTAACGTGTCTTACGTCATTGTATTACACATCCATTGACGTATTAAAAATCATTTAAAAACATGGGATGAGCACAAAAGCTTAGTAAGGGGTGGAAAAGAAGGAAAGATCGCATTAGTCTATGAATAGTCATAACATATGAAAATAATTTCAAAAGACTTTCTTTTCACCAATATATACTTACTTCGTGTAATATGAGATTTACACAAGATCCACACAAACATGAGAACATAAATATAATCCTAAAGGTATCTTGGTGCATTAATTACGTTATCTTGTAACCATCTAGGCTACCTTAAAATTTGTAACCCTCACGGCTACCTTACTTTGTGTAACCATCGCAGTTACAGTTGGAGTAACCATACGGATGACCTCCAACATACTCATACCCAATGAATTGGAGGGAAATATAGGTCCCAAACTTCATCATAAATAATTCCCAAGAACCAAAACATAATCATACAACATGAACAATTCCATAAAAACATTACTTTGGAATTTCGTAAAACTGAATTAAAAAAAGTATTTTAAAAGGAAATCCCCTTATAAATATCATAAAATTAAAGAGAGACTTAATATAGTGGATGGAGTATGTATATATACTGTATATACACTTAATGAAACATAATATAAACAAAACCCATCACACAAACAATTTAAATAGAACATAAATAATGAAGTATAAGGTTAACCCATATAATGGAAAACGGGTGAAGAATTCCTTTACCTCGTGTTTGTCTTACTTCAAACTTGTTTAAACATCCTGTATAATGGTTAAAAGTGTGTTATTAATATTTTACAGAAACATTTTTATGTTTCTTACATCTTATATGATCATTTCATACCATTTTTTCACCCTTAAGTTTTAGTATTTTCCCCTTGCATTGTTTTTTGTTGAATTCATTACATGATTTCTATGATTGGTTCATGGTGGACATTCTTGTTGATTGGAAGTGAAAATCCAGAATTGGAATGGAATAGTATTTTTTTATATCAATTATAATAAATTATTCAATATAACATTTTGAATTCTTACATGAGGATTATTTATAAGATTGAACATTAATGATATTCGTTTAGATCCTTTTAGTGGTTCTTTGATAAAACAACCTCGTTTTTGTCTTATAAATTAGAAACACGAGTACAAAAGAATTCCATAACCTTGGGTGAGTCATAAAACATATATTATAACTTGGTTTAACCATATAAATTATTTCTTGACCAGACATGAAATAATTAATGGAAATTGAAATCACATCGTCCACGATGTCGGTAATTCGACACAAACAAACAATGTTTGTATTATTTAAATAAGTTGTAGAGGAGAAGAATAATGATGAGTAATTATTCATAAAAAAAACCATACACCACCCTAAAAACTATAACACATCACATTTACAAGGTGTGTAATTTCAATACACTCTGTGTAACACATGAATATCATATAAGTATAAACTGGTATATTTTTATTAAAATGATTATTTATCAAATTAAACATTGTGAACCCTACGTAAGAAATTGAAACCTCTAAAGTTATGTATCTGATTTATCGATTCTTCCTTCCACCCGTTACATGACATGTAATCCCCTTAAATGGAATGTGATCCCCAAGTGTAGAGAAAAAACTATTGTTTTATGATGAAAATTTAAACAAATACATGTCTTTATGATTGGATGTATTTTACCAAATCTTTGGTTGAACTATATATCCAATGAAAAAGGAAACCAAAAAACAAAGGTTTAAAAGTACCTTATAGAAAGTTAACTGGGAGTTATAATCTACACACCACAAACTACTTCTGCCAACAAAAATCCCTCATGATTATAGATCTCCAAAATGCGATGGACACCACTAACAGATCAATGACCCCCCACTCTCCCGACTCATGGCTATCCTATCTACACATCCATATTACTGAAACAAAGGGGACCATTTTATCGTGTAGTACCTTATCATGGTGATTAATAATATAAAATATCTCCTTAGGTAATGTGGTATTGTTTTCATGATCTACATCCTCCCATATGATCTCATGTGATGGATCTGCTATATGCATCCTAAATTGGGAAATATGAAAATTTTATGGATATAATTCAAGATAGAAGAAAACTCCAACCAAAAACCCACCCTCCAAAGTTTTATATTGTTCTCAAAGGTTCCCATAATATGTAGGGCCAACATAGCCTACTTACCCAGATGATGATGTCACAAGTGAGGTGAAACTTTGATAAAAACCTGATCACCAACCTAAAACTCCAATGGATGATGTAGAAGGTCAGCATAACATTTTCTATGACTCAAATACATGATCAATATCCTCAAAATCAGCTGCAGCATATCCTTTATCTCATGAAAAACAGATAGACCAACTATGTTCCATTATCTCAACTCTACCAAGTATAAGAGATATTTATGTGGATTCCCACACAAATCCCTAAAGGGAACCATCTTTACCAAAGCCTGATAACTATTATTATATGAAAATTCATCCAAAGGATAATGTCTCTTCTAATATCTTTTAAAATAAAGAACACAAGACCATAACAAATCCTCTAGAACATAGATAGGCCTCCCCATATATAAATTTATCTTTGAATGATATCCATGATCTATATAATCGGGTAACACATCAACTCCTACAAACCATTCCAAAACTTGGATGTAAAACTTAGATCCCTACTAGAAATTTTTTTAGTGGGAACCCCATGAAGTCTCACAATCTCTCAAATATACAATTCCCAATGATTCATCGCTTCTTGAATATCCTTGATAAGAAGTTAATGCACAAATTTATTGCATCAATAAATGATCACCTAAATCACACCCTTCCCACATGGAGTATTTCAGATTCCAATGATGAAATCCATGGAAATCTTATTCCACTTTCATACTGGAATGGGTAAGGGCTCCAACAACCCCATAAGTCTCTAGTACCCCAACATAACACTCAAATAAGAAAGCCACCACAATACAATGTCCCGAATCAACTATAACATCCCCTTCCATCAATACTGATTTCATAAGTCGTGATAAAAATTGGTATCCCTAGGGTTCATGAACACAAAAAATGGTGTCCACTATCCATAAAATCATACCCCTGGGAAAATAAAAGAACCATCTTAGTACAAAATCACAAAGGTGAAATGGGGAACTACGTACACTCATCCAAGGTCTCCCACAATAACATTTATCACTAAATCATTGTCCCTTGGTGTCCTCTACCTGCTTGAGCCAAACTCACTCATCAAAAGATGAGTCTACGTTCATTTAAGTAAAGAAAACTTATCCTCCAACATCTTCCACTTCAAATCTCATAAGATGAATCAAAATCATCAGAGACCAATCCTTAACTAATTCTTCATGTATTACGATGGTAATTTTCTACTCAATGCATCGACAACTACATTACTATTCCCAAGGATATTAGCAATATCAAAATAAAAAGTCAAAATATGATCTTCATAAAATCTCTATCTCCAATTGAAAACCCTTTGAGTAAATATATATTTCATGATCTCATGATCATAATATAGCATAAATCACTCCCCAAAGAGATAGTGACTCCACATTTTGGTTGAAATAATAACCTCTACATACTAAAGATCATGTGTCGGGTTTTAATTCTCATGAGGGCATAATTGGTGAGATCCATAATCCAAAATCTATTTACCATGCATCAGGGCATATCCCAAACCCGTACCAGAAGAACCGTAAAAGATATCATAACACGATCCCCATTCCAGAAGAATCAAAATAGTTTCTAAGGTATACCTAACCTACATATCCTCAAAACATCTCTAAATTTATTCATTCCATTCAGACTTTGCACCCTTTTGAGTTATAGTTATCATTAAAAATATGATCATATATAGTTCCTGAAAAAACTGTTTATAGTAACTAGCCAAACCCAACAAGCATAGGATCTCATTCAAATTCATGGGATACTCCCAGGGCAGAACTACCTATAAAATTTTTATGATCTACTATGATTCCGGAAATATATATAAAATGCCCCAAAAACTTCACTTCCTTGATAACAAATGCATGCATGGACTCTGATGCCTTTTCATATCTTACTAAGCTCAGACATCTCAGGTGGTGTCTCAAGGGTTGATGTGGGACTAAATAAATAAAAATACATGGACATCTCCACCCTTGAGAATGATTTGAATCAAACTAAAAATACCACCACTATCTTGGATTTGTCCTTAGATCTCCAAAATGAAATTAATATCTTTATGAAACTTAATTATCTTATGGTTCTTATAGTCAACATGCACAAGAATGTTTTTTAAAACTAAATGGCTCACATATGGTGTTAAAAACATTAATTTCTACAATTCCCTCCAAATAATTAGAGATGTTTGCAGACCTCTATCTTTTCTTAGAGACAATGATACTCTCTTGGACTTTGAAGCGGCCATAGCTAATTATGTGGTATCTTATTTTGAAAATATTTCCAATGGGCCAAATATTAAAAAAGATCTCCTCATTGAGGTCATTATATTTATGGTTAATGAGGAGGAAAATATCTTTCTCGTGAGAATCCCTCATGGCCATGAAATCAAAGACACTATCTTTAGTCTCAACCATGATAGTGCCTCAAGACCCGATGGATTCAATAATGGGTTTCTTTAACATTACTGGGAATTCATACACATAGATGTTTGTAAACTTGTAAATTCATTTTTCTATCATGTTTTCCTCCTTCATTGCCTTAATGCTCAATTTCTTACCTTAATTCCCAAAGAGGATAATGCCTCTGAAATTCATCTCTTCTGACCTATTTCTCTCATTAATTCAATTTACAAAGTTATTACTAAGAATCTCACCAATTAACATTCTTCCCTATGTAATAAAATCATATCTTGGAATCAATTTGGCTTTATCAAGGGTACTTCTAGTCAAGACAACATTTTCCTTTCCCAGGAATGCACTGACTCGCTTAATAAAGCTTCTATAGGAGGGAATATTGCAATTAAAATTGACATTAGGAAATCCTTTGATACCATAGATTGGAGCTTCATTTTCAAAGTTCTCAAGGGATTTGGTTTCAATGATATATTTATAAGTGGGATAAACCCATTATTAAAATCATCCTCTATCTTCATCCTTGTTAATGGATCCCCTAAAGGGTATTTTAGATGCACCAAGGGGGTATGGAAAGGTGATACCATATCTGCCTTTTTTTTTACCATTGTGGAAGACTATCTTTAATGATTGGCCACTCACCTTTTTGGTCAAAATAAACTCAAGCCCATTAAGGTAGCCAGAAAACTAAATTTGTTGACTCATATTTTATATGTCAATGATATAATTCTATTCTTACATGGAGACAAAATAAACATTCAAAATTTAAAAAAATTAATTATCTCATTATGAAGAAATATATGGTCAATCTTTTTTCAAGAAAAAATCATTTTTCTTTTTTAGAAAAATATTTTCCCCCATTTGGAAAAGTAGCATTATCGATAGTCAAGGCATCAAAGAATGATCCTTCCATTTCACCTATCTAGGAGTTACCATCTATTGTAGAAGTCCTAAATCCATGTATTTCAACACTGTAGTTGACCAAGTTATCAAACCATTGTCCTCCTGGAAAGGAAACTACCTATCTTTGGGTAGTAGGATTTGTTTGGTGAAATATACCATTGTCTCTAAAATGATTTACTCATTTATGGTCTATAAGTGGATTATCTATCTCTTAAATGAAGTTAATGTTTACAACACAAATTTTGTCTGGATGGGCATCATTTTTGTAGGGAAACTTGTTACCATCCCCTGGTCAATTTGTTCCAACCCTCTTGAGAAGGGTTGTCTTGGATTTAAAAATATCAAGCTATTTAATGAGTCCCTCTATGCTAGACTCACATGGATATTGATTAATAACAACATGGACTCTATAGATTTTCTTAAAAATTGATACCTTATGAAGATAAAAATGGAAATTTGAATTACGTTAACTCTTCAATATGGCCTTCCATTAGAATTTAATTTTCCAACATCATGATTAACTCTAGATATATGGTTAGCATGGATTCCACCATGAATTTTTGGCTCGACAATTTGACTAGCACCCCCTATCCATGTTATCTCCTATCTCCCCTTCAAAAAATAAAAATTTCATTTTAAAGGAGGTCATTCAATCTCGTAACTTTTATTTTCTTGATACCATCATGCTTGTTGTATATAATTACCCATAATCTATCTATGGTGATTTTCTTATCTGGGATCCTACCTATAATGGTGTTCTTGATTCAAAAAGCTTTTACAACAATAACTTCACTAATTTTGAACCTGGATTTGTTTGCTCGAAACTCTTTGAAAAACCCTGGATTAATCCCTCAAGACTCAACCTTGTTTGGGGTATCACTCATAATCATATTCCTAATAAGGTTTTTATTTAGTCTTTTGGTATCCAACTCTGCTCTAAATGTCAATTCTATAATCAGCATAGAGAATATACTAACCATTTATTTTTGTCTTATGTTATGGCTTCATCCCTTTGGAATTATATTACTGACATGATTGACTGAGGATGGTTATTATCGGACTCTATTTTATCCCAATTGAAACATTATATAGAGCTTGATACTTCACAAAAATCAATAATCTATTCTTATCCATTATTTCTTAGATCGTTCACATGATCTGGTATGATAGAAATGTTAATATCCACAAAAACTACTCATTCAATCTTAATGTAGGTCGGATGAGAGTTTTCATCACCATTAGGGATGCATCCTTGCTTCAGAAAGCTTATTATGATAACTCTATTAGATACCTTGTGATCCTTTGTTGACTTAGGATAGAAGGTCTCTATAGGAATCCTAAACACACTTGTGACATGTTCTGGCAAGCCCTTATACCAGGATGGATCAAAATTATTATTGATGGTGCTTCCAAATGGAATCTGGGACCTGCGGGCTATGGTGTTATCTTCAATTACTTTCTTGCACATCCTCTAACATGGATTAAACCAAATATCATTCATAATTAAAACAATGAAAGAGTCCAAGAACTGATGAATGATTGGATTCGTCGATGACATGAACACCAAAAAACTATGAGAGAGAACAAATGGAATAACCAAGAATAAAAACTACCAAATTGAATCCTAAATGCTTTCATAGGTATAAAATCTTCTACAAATCTCAACTGGTGATAGCTTGACCATAGTTCAATATTAGGAAACCAATGAGCCCCCATAAACTAATCAAAGATATCATCAATCCCTTATAAAGGATATTTTTTCTTAACGGTTGCTCAATTCAAATTTTGATAATCAATATATAGTTTGAGGCTCCTATATGAATTCTTATAAAAGAAGAATGTTGATTCCCTTAATGAAATGCTATGAAGAAGAAATACATTATCCTTTATTTCCTCATGATAAAACTTCTATTCCACTAACTCAGCACGTAACTTTTGGTAAGATGTCAAAGAAATGATAAGATGACATAGAAATGGGCATCATACCAGCGGGTATCTCTATATTCAACTTGATGTCTCTATATGGATGAAAACTAGACAAATAAACAGAAAATACCTTTTTGTACACACATGAAACTGAAATAATTTGACCACTAAAACTAGTTTCGACTATATCAAGAAACAAATTTGACAACTAACATGATATAATCCCATCAAAATGAACAACAGGCCCTGCCATTCCCAATCTTGATTCCCGCTCACCCTAGAAAATATGAGTGACCCTATTGGTAGATAAGAAATGATCTATAGGGTAATACCATTCTACCTGGGGCTCAATATTGAAAATCTAATATATGATGATATTCAAGTCAATGACTTCAAGATCAAGAACTAAAAAACCCCACTCTACCTCAAAGTCAATTATCATCACCTGACACATGGGGTATCTAAAACCTCATTCGGATAACTTTCCCAAAGGCATGGGAAGATCCATCAAGAATGGAATGAGTTTAGAAAAAAAACATGTTAATTAACATTAATTTTATAAAATAATGAGTTTCGCCTATATCAAACTAAGATATCACCATATAGGATTATGTAAAAATACACACCTCTAACAGTAACTAGACCGATTTCAGATTCCCCCGGCACATATTCCTCAACACAAAGACACCCAATCCCTTCCTCATGAACATATCCCTTAGCTTGAATATTAGGGCCACCACTTTTAGAATCATCAGTTTAAACCTATAAACCCATCGTGAGTGTTTACCCTTCCCTACTTTTCAGAGATAAATTTTTAAGAAAACACTATAGATGGAAAGATCATCTACAAAGATGGCATTTAATAGGATCTTTGTACCATTAGGAATTGTATGATGACCCCACCAACCCTGGTAGTATAAAAAAAATTCTTCCCTTTATAGGACCCCAAAACTAGTCCTGAGGAAGATTGAATTGTCTTTATACTTCATTTTCTTATTAAAAGATAAACCATCGGTTGCATCCCGCCCGGAGTTCCACTGAATCAGGTCCCGAGATTGATGGTTATAGGACCCCATGCACCTCTCTCGGAACACTAGAGCATACCAACAAGAAGAAAGGTACTTATGTTTTGTGGGGAGACTATTCACTCATAGGATTAGGTATTGAACAACTGTAAAAAATATAAATTAAATATAAGAAGAAATAACAGCATTAGATAGTATAGGATGTAAAAAATTTAGTAGTACAATATAATAGTAAAAATGGGAGAATCTGAATAATCATAATAAATAGAATAATGATGTAAATTTCATGGGGCAATAGAAGAATATAAGTACATGAAAATAGGGGTACAAGCATATACTGGATTCTATAAAAAACTAAAAAATAACAAAAAACTACTAATCAGCATCCCACGTATAGGCTTGGTCCTCTACCCCCAAAGTTCCATCCTTAGCAGCAAAACAATCAAGCATTTGAAGCATCCTTCTTCCCTTTATCCGTACCTATGATCATTTTGTCTACAAGATTTACAAATTTTTCCTTGGAAGTGTGTGAGTTATAAATCTCATTAGGTCGCAACACATGGTGTCTAGAACTTTATATTTCATGATGTAAATAGATAATAGTTTTTCAGATATAATAATGATTGAGAAATATCTGTATATACATGTAAACCTTGGTTTGGGTTCCTAAGAGTATAATCGTTCCATACCACCTTCTTTGTCCTAATCTGGATACCTTAATAGAGGACCATTGGAGGTAAGAATATATATATATATATATATATATATATATATACACCAGAACCAAATAAACTAGGAATACCCCTAGTTGGTTCTTTGGATTGGTTTCTCACTTTTCATGTCAACATACAAGGGTACTAATTAGCTAGGTAGAAGTATCAAAAGTGCCCAAAAATACTCAGACAATAACAATTAAAATGCAGATCATATGAGTAAAAAATCAATCAATGAAATCCAAATAGACCATTAAATTCAAGTTGGAGTCTCATGTCCATCCATGGTAATCATATCATAATCCTAAGGGTTATAATAGAGACATCCCATATAACCCAATACCTTGAGTCCATCCAAGGAAACTAATACGACATCCCTTGTATCGCCCAAGGATGGTGACTCTATGTCCATACCAAATATCTCATAGAGGAAACTGGGTATCACTTGAGGCATGTAATAACATTCTTTTCAACATTCCCAACTTCGATTTCTCCCCTAGGGAACTTGCCTCACTCATGAGCATAATAAAACCCCCTCAGTAGGTCCATACAGAAATACAAAGTATCACTCCCTGTGTGTCTAGTAGTAACCCCCTAAGTGCGGCAAGTCCATCACTTAATTATTAAACATGGAATTCATGTTCTCTCATGTCCCATATCGAATGATTCATATCAATCCAGGCATAGAAAACATGGAAATGCATTTATAATTTCATGCCAACAAAGAATCACCTTAATATCACATGGTTAACATTTAATCCAGTTGTGTAATTTAAACAAATAAAAAATGACATAATTTATATTGCATGGTAAAAAAATTATGATAATATTGGAATAAACAACAAGAAAAACATATATACAATTTCATTTCATCACATAATTTTTAATATAACAACCTTATAGGCTCGCTATTTATACATGATTTTAAATTTAAGCCAATCATTAATGATGCAGTTTATATACCAAGAAATCCAACTATTTATAATAAAAAATCACTAATTTTGGTTCAGAATACAAGTCACCACCATTATAGGGGTTTTACTAAAAAACTGTGGCATTATTCATCATGAGTTTATTTATGAATATTTAAATATTTATTCTAGAATAAAAATTCCACACTATTTAAAATCAATGATGAAGGTATTTAATAAGTGAAATGTTTGGGAAAGAGGCATAAGCCACAAGTCGTATGTTTTAAACAAACAAAAAAGAAATATAGGCACAATGGAATTAGAATTCCTCTTTATAATATGTCATCAATTACATTTTATTATCATAAGAATAGAATCATTCCAAGCAATGTAATTCATGTCTCCAAGCATGACATAATACATTAACATAGTACACAAGTAATTTAATCTTTTCCACTTGAATACAATATAACTAAGCAAGGAACATTGCAGGATTTATAAGAATTTATCATAAGGGAAGCTATTCATGTGACATTAAATGATCAATATAGATTGTAAGAAATTTTATATTCAAAGATACTTCAAACATTACATGGGAACATGAAATTACTCAAGACCAATTATTTATAAAAAAGAATGGGCATTGGAAAAGGATCATAATTCATGGTCCATTACTCATTCTAAACCATTTATAAATATTAAAAACCAAACCATGGTGAGTAGAAACTCAAAGAAATGTGAAAATTATGAATAAAATGATGGCGCATCCAAATGGGGTAGCGAAAGGCAAAGCGAACTCCCAATTAATAGATTTTCCCACATGTGAGGGTCACTACGGACGCTGCAAAGGATTACAATTATTTTCATATATGATATCAAGTTTCACCATATGGTTTTGATTATAATCACAATAGAATGATGTCAATAAAATAATGAAATAATGGAAAAAATTCATAGACACACTACCTTGACGTCATGGTACTATACAAATCCAGCAACAACCCTTCATTATACATAAAGAGAAACAAATCGATAAATTTAACAAAAACCCCAGAATAGGTAAACAATATATCACTTGAATATAATGAAAGAGATGATGTATGATACACAAAATAGATGGGTGTATATTTGAGAGCATACCATGTTCATTCCAACTCGTATTATGATGAAGAAAATATAATATATTTGTGTGGTGTAAGATCAAAGCCACATGGGTGGAGAGGGGTTCATGCACCACACCTAGAGGGAGAGGGGAGACGTGCACCATGCCTCGGGGAGGAGAAAAACAAGGGAGGAGAAAAACAAGGGAGAAATAAAAAAAATAGAGTAAAAGAAAAAGAAAGAAAATATAAGTAAGATAAAAATAAAGAAAACGAGAAAGGGGAAAAAGAAACGGTGAAAAATGAAAAAGGGAAAAATAAATGGGGGAATCCCATTTCATTTTTTTTAATTTTTTCCATTTTATCAATTTTCTATCTTTTTTAATTTTGTTTTTATTTACCCAAAAAATAAATACACATGGTTATGGTGAATAGCTTAAATAACCATGAACAAACCGTGAATTTTTCCCATTGTTCACCACCTGCAATAGACTACACAAATTTTCACCCTGGGTTGCACAGTTTCAAACAAACCATGTGGACCAATACATTTTCTCCATTTATGGTGATATGGTATTCAAACGTGCACCTGAAACCCCTAGGAACTTCTTTAACATCGTAGGAATTAGTTTAAGGATTTAAAAAATTTCCATATGTTTGGTTACAACCAGGACAATACAACCTACTCACCTTAGAACTTCTCATCCACGAGAAGCCTTCAAGAACAGAGAAAATATAACTCAACCTAATAAAGTCGTGAAGATTTGTTCAAGCGGTCATGTTTCATTTCTAAGAACCCAACACAGTTCACGCTTCACCTTAACACACAACACTTAAGTTGTAGAACTCAAACCAACTCTCAAACTCCAACTGACACATGGAGAGAGAGATTTTACATGTTCATCAAACTAGAGACATGAGGACATCGTTTTATCCTCATAAAACAAGCCTATAGAAATTCAATAAAGGTACTAGAATTAAAGGAAAATTATAATCCATGGTATCCTAAATATCAAAATTATCTTTTAACACTTTCATGCAGTGTTCAAAAAATGTTCATGACACAGAACATGAAACAAGATCTGTTCAAAGGGTTGAGTCAATGATGACCTATATTAAACGAAACTAGAGGATGAAAATTCCAGCCAATATCATATGGCCACTCCCAAAACACTCACTTAAATGGTCGAAACATACCAAAAGTTATAACTTGTCTATTTTATACAAAGGTAGCTCAGTATTTTCTTAGAGCACACTCAGTGAAGCTCACAACCATCTTCCGATGATATATCTAAACAAAATGATGCATATGTTTTCAGGTCGTGTCATGATCATTAAAACATCTACCTAGTTTGATATATTTGTATTACCATGGTTAAAACACCCCCTTTCAAGATCGTCTGAAAACCAGGGTAACATCGAAGTAAACAACAAGAATTCCAGGAGCTCAACCAAGGAAAACCCCATTCTGTGCTTATAATTGAGACGTCAATAATAGTCGAACACCATACTTAAATAACATAGATTGAAACCCAAGTTAAAACCGCTTGGAATTTAAGTAAATATGAGCACAACCAATGTCCATGAGTTTTTCCCATGCATGCCTACTTGGGAAAAATCTAGGTATCACTCACGATCAACCATACTATTAAAAATCCACGCTTTTGAAGCACAAATCTGAACAAAACCACCAGAACAAGCCTAATATTTTTAAAATGCTATCTTGGAATGAGACCAAATCTATCATAGTGTAATTTAATTATACCAAGCTATGGGACACAATGGCTTTGATTCCAAGAGTACACTAAGTCGTTTAAGCAATTTCTGAAAATTATATGAGACACATTTTCCAAATGAAGGAAGGAGTGCTCCCCAAATTTTCAAACCAACCCTAGAATGGAAAAAAGGGAGTATTCTCAAAAAAAATTAGGTTGTAACTATTAGGAGTTTGTGAGTGTACCCAGCCACAACATCATTGAGCAATCAAGAAGAAAAAGACTAAATAAAACAATACAATCCATATAGAATTTCCAAAGAGAACTGACCATTTCATAAGGTCTTCATTGGTTTCATTCCTTCTAAGAAGAGGACACCGTTAACCAGTACAGACATGATTCTCCCCCCCTTAGGAGTGTCCTTAAAATCATATTAAATATCTCAAACTAAACTCAAATTTTTTGGTGAACCATTTAACCACATGACAAGTATCACATATATCAATGCATACTACCTTGAGTTTTCAAGAGAAAAAGACACATCCTTGATACTATCTATAGGATTATTGGTCATATTCATTCAAGTATCCTACGGTCCACACTGAGAATTAAATAGAAAAGTATCACACACACAACGGGGCAGTTGGCTCAAGGATTTTCATTTAGATTAAAGAAAATAAGGAATATGTTTATGGAAATACTCATGTTCTATTCTCAAGTCAAAACACAAGAAAAAAACTAAAACTATTTAAGTTACCCTCAAAATAGTGTCATATCAAGAATCAAATTAAATAAAAGAAGAAACCAAAGTATAGGTGATCAAGATAGTTCATATAACACTAGATTGTTTTGAAATCTACCCATATGGAATTGGATTCACTGTATATACATACCCGGAAACCATGGCCCAAAGGTGCAGCCTGACTAGCCTCAGTAGGTCTACTCTACTGACGCTAAATCTTTGGGGCATGGCTACCATGGCCACAGCCACTATTTCTACAGGCTAAATAGGAAGTAGAAGACCAACTCCGAGAATAACATCGAGTCACAAATATGGTACCAAATAAAGGAACTTGTATGTATCCCCTACTACTAGATGCTGGATGAAAAGAACGACATATGCACAAAATATGACCCATCCTGATGCAAGCTCGTCATTCGATCAGGTTCCTCATGAAATGGGGGTTTCTTATGTCCAGGATCTCTACGCAAGTGAAATACTATACAATCAGTTCATTTCACTGAGCTGGAACCTCCCCCATCTGCACCCACGAGACAATGTTTCTTACTACCAGAAGAACCATCATCCTAACGTGGAACAAAACTAGTTTGGCTCCCACTGCGTACATCTCTCATATTATGTTCCGTAATTAAATTTTGTTTAATGATCCCTTTTATGGTTGTAAACTAAAATTCATTCACTTGTGAGTGGAAAAAATTCTCAATCCTATCCTCAAAACACCTCACAATCATCAATTCTTCCTCGATCTCGTAAGGAGTAAAACTCTAATGCTCGGTGAAATGAGCCGAATAATCAAGCACAGTCATGGATCGCTACTAAAGATGAAATAACTCCCTGGATCAATCTGATATTATAGATTGTGAAAGTCAATGATTGTAGAAATACTTTCGGATGTCGGACCAAACCATGTCATAGTAACACTCTGACATAGAAACAACATCCCACCAAACACTACTACATGACAGGCGTTAACAACGCTAGTGTTTATGAATGCTAGAAAAAAGCCCTAATAAATGGAATAATTATCATCCCTAAAGAAAGCACTGATAAATTCAAACCAATCTTATCAATTTATTCTTAGCTTTGATAAATGGTTCCCTTTATCCACACTTTATTTTTATTACTCATACATGGTTCCTTTTAACCGTGCCTTATTTTTAGCATTGGTAAAATGTACCCTTTATCTATGCTGTATTTTTTTGCACTCATAAAGAAGTCTATGTATATGATTTTTTAGTGATGATAAATTTCTAAATAAAGAAAATGACATAATTAAATAAAAAAATAAAAATAAAAAATGAGTTAATTAAGAAAATATTACAAATTTTATTAATTAATACTTTATTGATAAAAATGAATAAATTTATTGTACTATATATATTTTATAAATAATAATCAATAGTATGTATTAAATATATATATATATATATATGAAAAATGAAATTTATAAAAATTAAAATTAAAAATAAGTAAATCAAGAAATATATTAAATATTTTATTTATTAGATAATTATTGATAATGTTAATAAAGTATATATATTAAAAACATTTATTTGAATTAACTTATATAAACATGATTTATATATTAAAAAATATTTCTGCATAATACATTAAATAGTCATATATTTAGTGAATAATGGTTAACAATTTAAAATAAATAAAAATTCAAAATAATGACTAATTCTGTAGAGCAATGGATATATATTTGAATGTATTTTGATTTTTAAATTTAACATAGAGAAATTTTGTGTTATGTTGATTTAACAGATAATTAATTTATATATTTTTATATAAAATTCACAAGCAAAAAACTTATCCATTTTTTCAATATTGTAAAATTGTGATTATTTTTCATTTATTTATTTTCACTCATTTTTAAGACACGTGCACTTAAAAGTAGAAATTCATTAATAGTTTTACATAAATATTTGTTAAAAAAATTAAAAATAAATATATTTATAAATATATATACTATATTTATTAATGTATATACAATATTTAAAAAGGTACATACTATATTTATAAAAGTATATATTTATTATTATAAATATATAAATACTTTTTTAAATGTATTGACATAATTATAAAAAATAATTATATAAATTTAAATAATTATATATATTTAAATAATTATTAAATATATAATAAATTTACTTAAATAATTAATATAATTAATATAATTATATTTATGTATATTTATTAGATATTAATATATATAATTATATAATTATACAATTATATATAATGATATAAATTTTAATTTTCAAAAATTAATTATATAATTATAAAAAATAGTTTAATATTTAAATAATTATAATATTATAATAAATATATTTAAATAAGGAATGTATTTAGTATATTTATTTTTATATGTATTTATTTATTATATATATATTTAAAAAAATTATTTAAAATTATAATTATAAATCTTTTTTCAGTGCAAAAGTAATAAGCGCTGAAAAAAGAAATCTTTATCAGCGCTTTTTTAACACTGATAAAAATATGTATTTATTAGCGATAAAAGAGTGCTAATAAAATTCATCGTTATCAGGGCACTTTTAGCACTAATAAAGATCTACCTTTATCAGTGGTAAAAAAGATGTGATAAACATGCCTTTTATCTACACTTATTTCTTAAGCGCTCATAAACAGACTCACTATCGACACTTGTTTTAAAGAACTGATTGATGTGTCCCAATCTATTTAAAAAATCTAACTAGTTACAAACCGTTCATGATATCAGAATCCTTCCATAGAAGCCACCCTCTTCCGTTGCTCCCCATTGGTGAATCACAGAAACCCACTCAAATCACACAAACACACAACCTAGAGGTGCTTGAACATTTCCCTACATTAGGTGTTCGCTTGTAGTTAGGATTTCTAAAGAAAACACCTCGATATGGATATGAGGGTCTCAAATTTTATTCTACTTAGCGGGGCATGATTCTGTTTTCTTTTCTAGGTTCTGATTTTCATTCTGTACTTATTATTTTGTTTTTTTTTCTTGTTTGTTGATGTCATCAGTTATTTGTGGTCTTGTCATTGTATACTATTTTTCTATGGTTTATAATCTATTATCTTCATCACTACTAATATGGATATCTTGTTCAGGCCTTTTTAACTTGTTGTTTTTAATGAATTTGATTTTCTATCTATATTTATTCTCAGGCTTACTCCACAAGCATAATTTTTTCACTATTTTTAAATCATATAGAATCACCTCTAGTGCACAAATGAACCAATTAAATATATTTTTAACAAACATTATAAATATTTGAGATTTTTTTAATAAACAATATAAATGAATGAGAATCATGATTTATCAATCTAGTTCTCAGTCTGGTGATGGTGAGAAGTAGCAACAGAAGCTGATTTTATGCAATTCTTATAAGGGAATTTATTTATTGAAATTCTTTTTTAATATTTTAGTGTAAGGTTTTTACATTAAAATTTTATTTTCTCAGAATTTTGTTGCTTTATTTTAAGAAAAATTTTAGTGAGGGTGATACCATATTTATTTGTTTTCTATGGCTCTCTAATTTCAAAGTTATTATGGGGTGGTATTTATTTTACTAGGTTGTGATATTCTACTCTAAGGATAAAAAATATTTTTATAAATTTGAGATAATTTTATAAATATATATACCTATATATGTACATATCTTTCTATCTATTTATATTCATTTTCAAATCATAGAATATAAGTGTGGTTTTATAATTATTTATTCATAAATTATCGTTTCGTATTTCTAAATTAAGAATGGATTATATTTATATTCATAAAAAATTATGTTTAAATGTGAATTTTTTCTTCAATTATGTGTATTATAAATTCTAATCTATATATTTATGTGTGTGAGAGAGAGAGAGAGTGTGTGTGTGTGTTTAAATTTTTATGGGATATACATTTCAGGGATTGTGTGTTTTACTCCCTTATTTGTGATATATCTTATTTATGTGCATTATTACTTCATGCCAACTTCTTTATGGACCTCCCGAGAATCTCAATGATGGGTCGATGTGTATTAGGTGACCTCCCTATAATTCTACATAAGGGTAAATATGATGTGAAGTTATCCCAATAATCCTTGGGATGGGTTGGTGTGGTGATATGACATCGTAATAATATTGATATGTTTTCAAATATTATATATATTGTTAATTTTAAACGTAATAATTGTGTGGGCTCCTACATCACTTGTTCCACAAAATTGAATGAAAGTTGTCAAATTTTATATATTAGAAATTACTTTTAGGTGTTTATCATTTTAGGCCAACAAGTATTGGTTTCACCACTAGGAATCTTTTATTACTATCCATGTATATGAAATAACTCTTTATTTATTAAAATGTCATATCAATACATTTTTATATCTTCTTGTTGATTAAATTTGAGGTCATTATTATTTTTTATCATGTTGGGGTTTCTTATTACTCATTAATTTCCAATATTATATTTTCATTTTAAGGGGATTTAAGAAAGACTAAATTTAATTCAAACAATAGTTATTATTACAATTTGTTATCTAAGAATCATCCCCATCTCTTTTATATACAACTATCAACCTCATCGAATTCAAATATAGAAGGAAAATTAGTGAAATTTGTTGCATGAAACTCACCCCCATCTCTTTTTTGTTTCTTGTACTACTCTGAGAATTATTCATCCTAGGGATGACTACTAAAACGAGTATTTCAATCAACATAGGTGAAAGTCCACAAGAGATCATGGATGCTTCAAACAACAAATCATAATGATAAATTTCTGAGAGATGATTTGATGAGGATCATTGTCTATAACATCAACCTTTGAATGAGTTCAAAGGATAAAACATTACATAGTCGAAAAAATCATTTCATAAATTCAATTACCCATTTTCTTCACCAAAATAAAATTCATTTAAAAAATCAAATGTTTAGATTCCCTTATTAAAATTTTCTTTAACATTCACAATTGATAATGAATTTTTTCAGTGAATATCTCTATTTAATGTAAAAATCAATATTTTATGAATCCAACAGGATTTATAAGAATTGAAAATCGATACGCACTAATCATTTGACAATATTTTATGAATATGGAATTAAAGAGTTCATCAAGTTTGCATGACAACATGAATATGATCATTCTAAAATCCTTTATCTAGGTTTACATTATTTTTATTCAATAAAAAGTATTCCAAATGATTTGGAAAAATATTTGAGATTTCATAGAATACATAAGATCAATAAATGATGGACTAAACATAGGGAAAAGCTTAATGTGGACACAAATTGGGATGATATTACAATTTATGGATCATTTGATATGAATACCTTTGTAAATGATGATGGTTATCTCATAGAATAAATGAAAATGAAAATTACGGATGACCTTTATGATTGTACAATGTGGTTTGAGAAGGTAAATAGATATGACAAGAAAAAATTGTGTTCCGGTTGTACTAAATACACAACATTTTCAGCTATATTGATGATATATAATTTGAAATATGGTAGCAGATGGAGTGACACCATCTTTATATAACTACTTTGTTTCCTGAATGATATGATTCTTGAAGAAAACAAACTACCATTCGAAACATATTATGCTAAAATAATTTTTTGTTCAATGGGAATGATCTTTAAAAAAATCATGATTTTCCAAATGATTTCATATTATTTCCCAAGGACCATTAATTACTCATAAAATTCCCTATCTTTGGCATAGATTGATAAAATAAAATTGAATCTCATCCTTCCAAATATGTATGGTACTTTTCTATCATTACATGTTTTAGAATAGTATTTGGATGTTAGGAAAATGTGATATAATTAACATGGAATGAATATGTAATAATTAATGATGGGAACCTTTGTTATCTATTAGATTCTCCTCATTGGAAGGAAATTGATTATGAGTATCCAGAATGAATGGACCGAAGGCCAAACTTTTATTATTTGGGATAAACTCCCTTTTAAGGGTAAAGAGAGAAACATCACATGACCTTAAAGACTAAGAGACATTAACCACATCTGGAGGTAAAATGGGGTAAAATCATACTAGAACAAGACTACATTGAAAGACCACTCATCAACATCAATAACATTATGGTGCACCTCCACCATTACATGGCTACTCAGTAAGTTGTCTTGTGAAGAAATGCATGGGCCTGGTACCAATGGATGTGTCATACCCTCTCAACCTTCAAAATCTCAATACCCACTCACAGTGAAGAAAACCTACTCGAAATCCTCATCAGAAGCAATTACTTAGTATGACTAGGACAAGACGACAATATCAATATAGCTAGAAACACCATTAAACAAAACCTCCACCTTCATAAAGTCATCCAAAAGCATGTATCCCAGACACTAGATCTGCCACAAACTTGGTGATTTCCTCCTGCCACATCCACAGAGAGGACCTGAAGAGGAAAACACTCCATGAAGTGTAAAGTCAGGCCAGTGTCACCCAGGATTGGAAGTCCCAAAGGCTGACCCAGTGGAGCATCACTGAGGTGGGGGTTTGAGCCAATCTGAATTGGAAGAACCGCTCTTGGCATGAGACTGGGAAGATTTGGACCATGGAAGAACCCCAAAAAAATTCCAAAACATCCAAACCACGGGTATCAGAAGAGAAATAGTAAGGAATTTGGGGGGGGGATCTTGGTAACGACAACGTCTCCATATCATCATCAAACCATTCAAAATCAGAAACACCAAAAAACACCACCTTAAGCCGTTGAACCTCCAAACACCTAAACAAGAGCACATGATCCTCCCCCCTGATCCGAACCAAAACCGACACCAAGATACATCAGTAGGAAATGATGAGGCCATGTTGAAGATGACGCCAAGCCACACCACTATCGAATTGAGAACAAAACATGTCAACAATGTAAAATCAGTCATGCCATGCCGGATCTGACACCGAGGCCACACTAGAGCTGAGGTCGAGACAAGCCAAGCCCATACAGGAGCTGAGGCCAATGTCACACTAAGGTGATATACAGACAAAGTTGTATCCACACCAGAGCTGACACTGTGCCACACCACCAAGAATATGAGAACTAGAGGAAGTTTGTAGTTGATGACAAGCCACTCCCACACCAAGCTGAGATCCGGAAAGATAACGCCGAGCACACCGGGCCACGCCGAAGGAGGGTAGGAGATGACTTCTCAGATGAAACCCTAGAGTGAGAGGAGGGGAAGGCACCTACCCTCTGTGATTGGATAGGGTTTTATTCTATCTCTAATTATATGAGTGTCTTCAATTTAGAAATGAAACAATAAACATCTGTATTGCAATATCTATAGTTGAAATAAATATTTTTGGTGTATAGAATGGTACTCAGAGTAGATGGCCCATCAGGTTGTTAAATTATAACTTGGCACCATAGTTATGCATGAAGTAAAAATACATTATGTTCTCTCTTATTATATCTAGACCAAAGCAACAATACAATGATATTTATGTCTATTTGGTTCCATTGATCAATGATTTGAAATTGATGTGGGGTAAAGGTGTTATAATGAATGATTCTCATAGAAGTTAACAATTTACATTGTCGGCCATGTTGTACGGAATGATAAATGACTTCCCCTATAATGGAAATTTATTATTATATATCACTAAATTAATGTTGTGGTTTTCCATTTGTGAAAACCACAAATTCTCAGTTTGGTTGAAGTATTCCTCAAGGCATAGTTTTTAGGACAACTAAAATATTTACCTCGACAACATAAATATATATCCTGGATGACACCATTCGATGGGAATATCGAACATGTTAAAACGTAATGTTTAGTTAGGGAAAATCGACTTTATGATAAAGTAAAATATATTGAAATTATTTTAGGAAAACCATATATGAAAAGCCTTACAAATTCATATTAGAATAAGGGGTCAATTTTCTTTGAATTACAATGTTGTAATTGTTTGTATTTTAGATATATTCATGATGTCATGCATGTAGAGAGAAAATTATTTGATAGTGTTATTTGAATGTTATTAAATCTTTTTAGAAAAATGAAACATTACATCAAGGATAACTTGGCTGTGATTGAAATTGGGATAAGGGAAGAGTTGGCACTAATGAAGGGTAAAAGGAGAAAATTTCATATTCTAGTAGCTTAATCTCGGTCCAAATAGGAAAAATTGGTATTTTTTCTTTTCTATAATTGTGTAAATGTTTAAAATTGGTTATCCTAAAATATCATGAATTTTGTGTCAATGGATAATTTTATCTTACAAAGACTAAAATCATGCACCTATCATGTTTTTATTCAAGATTTAATGCCATTTGTATTCCATTTCATTCTCGCTCAAAATTTATGAAATAAATTAACCACAATATACTTTTTTTCAAATTCATATATTGTAATGTTTATACCCAATAATGTTACCCATAATAAATTAGGAGGTTGAAGTCATATTATGTAAATTAAATTTGTTCTTACCACTATCATCATTTAATATAATGGTCCATCTAATGATTCACTTGGCTGTAGAGGTTCATCTATGTGGTCGTATCAATTACTGATTGATGTACCAAATTGAAATATATTTACACCTTTTGAAAGGGTATGTCGAGAATCAAGGTCAGCCAAAGGTTAATATTGTATAATGATATATTGATGAAGAATTTATTGAATATTTTACCGATTACCTATCATATCTAGAGAGTATCAGTCTCCCAATATCTCATCATAGTGAAATCTTTATGGGCGAAGGGATTTTTGGAACAG
Organism: Viscum album; assembly: GCA_963277665.1. NCBI lineage: Eukaryota > Viridiplantae > Streptophyta > Magnoliopsida > Santalales > Viscaceae > Viscum > Viscum album. The sequence goes on along the minus strand of OY728153.1, from coordinate 1,160,606,333 downwards.
ATGTTGTTATAATTACCTTGACAGATCATGAGTAATCACACCTTTACATTTTAAATAATATTAAAGATATTGATTAATACATTAAATCCCACAAATAAATTCTTTCATATTTTAATCCATCAAGGGATGAATAATGGATATCAAAGACACATAATCAATTTTTTATAGGATGGTTCTAAACTCAAATTTATGAGGATTTATTTGAAAATACAAATTTGATTCCAGAAATAATTCAGTGGACTACTGGAGGACCGAATAAAAATGTTATATCATACAATGGTTTTATAATCAATGGTTATACATTCTATACAAAAGAACACTATGACTGTAGTACGATGAAAAACAGTGATGTTACACTTGGGGATAAAGTGATGCACATATCCGGTTCCAAGGATAGAAATCCAATTCATGGAAATATGTCATATATTGTAATTATTGAACAGATATATTAGTTGGATTATACAACATTTCATGTGTCGATTTTCAAATGAAAATAGGTTATCAATATTATTGTTGTGAATGTTGATGAAATAAACTTCATTAAAGTGAATTTTATTGTGGTAGGGGAAAAAGATGAACAATTTATAATATCATCACCAGTAGTGAATGTATTTTATGTCTCTGATGCAAAAAAATAAGAATTGGATGATTTTCTTTGGGGTAACTAAAATAAATGCCAGGTTAGATGAAAAGTCAATCAAGAATAACCCTTTTTTTGAGATCACAATCATTACATGTCGGTCCCAATATAGATAATGTCTTGTATGTTAGAGAGGAGCACAATGAGAGGATTTGGATTCTCTATAGAGGAACCAAATCCCTAAAGCCTTTAAAAATAGAAAGGGATGATTCTATGAAAAGGTAAAAGTATTTGTTATTATAATATGCTTTCCTCGTAATATTATATACTCTCTACCCCATTTACATAATCTAAATTATATTTTTACTACTCATATAGACAATGCCTTCCACACATGATGATGTTACCAATCACTCTGAAGAACAAACAATAACGAAGGAAACTCATTGGAAAGATGTAAAAGTAATGTTATGATATTATGTCCCCATTTTACTAAAATATTATATAATGTAATGTTGATTTAAGATTAATTATTCCATATAGAGTTATTTTATTTTAGATGATTTCTATCTATCATTAATTCCTTTATAGGAAGTGCAATGAAAATATCTTTGCTCAATCATAGAGTTAATGTTGATGTTTTCATAGTAAAATCAATGTCCATAGAATTAATTTATTGTTTCATATTTATGTTTAATTTTTTTATCACATAATAATTTTTCTCTTATATAAATGGATTATTTTGTTTGACTCAGGGTGGTATTTCCATATTTAATTCCTTTCTGTACCAAAACATCTGCAAACTTTTCTCCCTCAAAACCTTTTCACACATTCTGTGTTTCATTTTTCACATTCCTTCAAGTTCCCTCCACTGCATTTGTAGGAAGAGAAATGATACTGCCTCTATTCCATCATAGAGGTAGTCATGATGTTTTCATAGTAAAATCATTTTCCATCTAATTAATGTATTATTTGATATTTTTGTTTAATTTATTTTTTTAGGAGTACTCACATAATTATTGTATAGTTATATTGGTGGATTATTGTGTTCGATTTTGGGTGTTTTATCCATCTTTTATTTATTTCTATACCAAAACATCCATAGGAATATTCTCCCTATAAACATTTTCACCCATATAATTTTTCATTTACCCATTTCCTTAATATTCACACCACTACCTTTGCAGAAAGGGAAATGACTCTATCTCTACTCTATCAGAGAGGTAATCTTGATGTTTTCATAGTAAAATCATTGACTATAGAATTAATGTATTATTTCATATTTATGTTTAATTTATTTCTTTCAAATATTACTCAAATTATAATTATTTTCCTATATAGGTATATTCTTTTGTTCGATTTAGGATGATATATCCATCTTTCATGCATTTGTGCACCAAAACATTTACAGTCTTCTTCCCCCTCAAAAACATTCACCCATGAAATGTTGAAATTTATCACTTTCATTCATGTTACCTCCACTACTCAATCACATAGGTAATCTTTATGTTTCCATAATGTCCATTTAATTAATTAATTTATTTATATTTATGTTTAATTTATTTCATCTTAGTATTTCTCATATAATAAATTTTTTCTTAGACAAGTGAATTCTATTTTTCAGGCATTGAGCATTTTTAAGAGATTCTCATTCATTGAAGACAGTTTGAAATGTAAATTTAATGGATGTTGTGGTCACATTAATACATAGTTTTTTTTGAGACTTTGGGAATTGTAGGAATCAACTGCACCTGAATCCAACACACGGTGTGACCTGTATGACTCCAAGAACTCTTTCTGTTTAAAATTAAAAATAATTTTAGTAAAATAGACAACTGAAATACTCATAACCTAGAAAAAATATTTTTATTGTTTTTATAATTTAGTAAAATTAACTATATGTCATGTGTGATATATAGGAATCATCCACACCTTAATATGGTACATGATGTGCCCAGTATGACTCAAAGTTTCCATTATTAGATTATATTCGACATTTTACTTCAAAAAGTGTTACACAGTAAAACATTATCAAACATGATCATATATACTATTTAATTTTAGAAAATGATGCAAATGTCATTTTTTACATATAGGAATTGGTTTCACATCAAATTGATACACAATGTGATCAAAATGAGTTAAATTGCATGTTTTGAGTTAAAAGTGATATTTTAGTAAAAAAAGAAAAAACATACTCAAAACTAAGAAAATGCATTCAGATTGTTTTGATACTTCCTTAAAATGATCCCTATGTCATTTTGGACGTTTAAGAATCATTTTAACCTCAATATGATTCATGTTGTGATCGGTATGACTCGAAATGGTCTATTTTATTCAAAATTTGAATCAATTTTAGTAAAATAGACAACTAACCTACCCAAAATCAAGAAAAAAGACTCAGATAGTTTTTATAATTTATTATAATTATCTATATGTCAAATGTAATTTATAGGGATTAGAAACAAATCAATTTGATAATTGAAGTACCAAGTATGACTGAAAGTGTCCATTATCAGTATAAAATTGATATTTTATTTCAAAAAGTGTCACTCAATGAAAACCAACCAAAAGTGATCATGTTTTCTGAATAATTTTTGAGAAAAATTCAGAAATCATTTATTATGTGTAAGAATTGATGTCAGGTCAAACTAAAAGATGATGTGATCAGAATGACTCAAATGTGTGTGTTTCCAGTTTAAAATGACATTTTAGTAAAAAACACAACTGGCGTACTCAATATTGAGAAAATGTATTTGGATTGTTTGTATACTTTTGGAAAATGATCTATATGTCATTTTAGATGTGTAGGAATCAACTGAACTAAAATATAGTCCATGGTGTGATTGGTATGACTAAAGGTTCTGTTTCCGACGCTTTCTCCGGGGCGCGCACACACGTCCGTTCCATCCGCGGAGGAGGACTCACAGCACTTTGTTGCCCCGCATTCCCGCTTTCCAAAGGCGGGCGGCATTCGATCCTTATTCAGGGAGGTCTGCTCCTTGATCGAAACGGGATGATGGGATGTCGGTTCTTCCTCCTGTGGATTCCTCCTCAGAACTCATCACCTAGTCCGGGTCTCCCTCATACATTTAATACGTAGTTCGTGAAACTCTTCCCAGTGCCATGTTTCCATGTACACCGGTTAATTACACTACTTTTGTCGGGACATTCCAAAGGGTCCGGTCAGGGCAGCAACCTTCAGTTGGGGGAGTAGTCACGTTGAGGCATCAATAGCGTGTCTGGATGCTGGGGAACCTGGCATGTCTGTCTGTTATCCCTGGTCACAAGGCTTATCGAGGGCGTGGAAGCCCGAGGCATCCCACATCGAGCGCGGGGAATTATATGTCATAGACACATATCTGAGGTTTTCCTCAGCTTCCCATGTTTAACACAGGGTATGCCGCGAGTTTAACGTCTAGAGGAGACAGATCAACCCAACCAGAGCATTAGCTAGGATAGATCGGATTGAGGGATTCTCCTTGAAGGGATGTCGATACCGGGGCCAGCCCATGGGCGGCTGTGAAGGAGAGCGTACCGACATGGTCTCACTGGGATATGATGGCCTGGGCCAGAATCAGGATGGGTTGTAGGTGGATGAATGAAGTAGAGGGGGAATGAAATAGGACCATCGCAGGGGGCGACAGTGAAGCTAGGCTTGAACCTTGAAGAGGCTTCTTACGTATCCCCGTTGTAGGGAATCAAAGTCCGCGTAGTTCGGGATGGTGCTGGTAGACCGACGTGAAGGTGGACCTTGGCCTGATGAATGTCGTCAGCGAAACAATGTAAAGGTGGACCTTGGTCCGATGGACATTGTCAGCGTACCGATGTGAATGAGGACCTTGGTCCGATAGGTATCTTCAGCGTACCGACGTGAAAGTAGACCCTTGGGTCCACTGGTGGTGGGCTTGAACCTTGGGGAGGTTTCCTACGTACCATGCCTTGACATGGATCAAAGTCCTCGTAGTTCAAAGGATTGATGGAATACAGTTTAACGTCATGCGGGACGGTAGTGAACCCTGACGTGAATAAACGACAGGTGGTGGGTGTCGGCGAACCGACGTAAATGAGGGACCATGCTCCGATGGGAGATGGGCTTGAACCTCTGGGAGGATTCCTACCTACCATGCCTTGACACAGATCAAAGTCCTCGTAGTTCGCTGAAAATTGGGGGCTTGGCACACCGACAAGAAGAGGGTTTGGTCCAATGTTTGTTGGGATTGAACCTCAGGGAGGCTTCCAACGTACCATGCCTTGACACAGATCAAAATCGTCGTAGTTCGGATTGGGAAATGCAGTTTAACGTCATGCTGGACGTGGATGAACCAACGTGAATGAGGTCGGGACAACCGGATGGTGGATTTTAACCCCGTAGAGGCTTCCTACGTACCATGCCTTGACATGGATCAAAGACCTCGTAGTTTGGGTTAGTCCCAATGGCTTGTCGTCGGACTGGAATTGTAGTTTAACGTCATGCTAGACGTAGGTAGAACATGACGTGAATTGGATGATGGGTGGGCTTGAACCTCGTGGAGGCTTCCTACGTACCATGCCTTGACATGGATCAAAGACCTCGTAGTTCAAATGGGGCTTTGTCGGCGAACCGACGTGAAAGTGGACCTTGGTCCAATGAGTGGTGGGCTTGAACCTCTGAAAGGCTTCCTACGTACCATGCCTTGACATGGATCAAAGACCTCATAGTTCAGGTGGGGTTTTGTCGGCGAACCGATGTGAAAGTGGACCTTGGTCCAATGATTGGTGGGCTTGAAGATCTGGAAGGCTCCCTACGTACCATGCCTTGACATGGATCAAAGACCTCGTAGTTCAGGTGGGGTTTTGTCGGCGAACCAACGTGAAAGTGGACCTTGGTCCAATGGGTGGTGGGCTTGAACCTTTGAAAGGCTTCCTACGTACCATGCCTTAACATGGATCAAAGACCTCGTAGTTCAGGTGGGGATGGGTGTGCAGTTTAATGTCATGCAGGACAAAGGGAGGGGCATACAGTTTAACGTCATGCTGGACGCGGGCGAAACTTGATGCGAATGAACGACCGAGCAATGTGGCTTGAACCTCATGGAGGCTTCCTACGTACCATGCCTTGACATAGATCAAAGTCCTCGTAGTTCGCTATGGGTGGGGGTCAGGGTGGGTGCTCACTCTAAGCCCACGTGAGTCATGCTCGGTGTGAGAAACACGAGGTTGCAAGGACCTGATGATCACGTCGTGAAGGATGCGTCCGTGAGAAGTGAAGAGGGGCTTACGCACTAGGCGGCCCATGGTGCTGGGACTTACTCCAGGATTAAGGCCCATGGTGCGACAAAGCGCGGGAAAGATGGACCTTGGTCCAATGATGGGAGGTGCCTCGTTCCCTATCACACCCTCCACTGACCATGGTAGTGGGGAAGTACGGAGATGCAGAGGTGCAGCCATCCGTTGGGGAACTAGGGTCTCCCTTCTCCCATGAACATACGCCACTCCAATAAGGAGGATATCATCCCTTGTGGATGGGTGATTCCATTCCCGTGGAGACGAATGGTGTAAAGAATGTTCGAGCTGGGGGGACCCTTCGTGAGGGGCATGAGGTCGGGTCACAGTTTAACGTCATGTGTTGAGGACGTGGTTCTTGGCAGTTTAACATCCTGCAGCTCGGACGAGGTGGGTTCAGTCCACACCCCTAGGACTTACATAACCGGTACCCTCTGGTCCTTGTGGAAGGGAAGGTACCAGTAAGTCCATGGTCAAAGGGGGTTGTGGAAAGAACCATCAAGGGGTCCACGTTAGCGTGGCTATGCGAAGAAGCAATAGCTGTTAGCATGCCTATGCGAAGAAGCATTAGGCGAAGCAACGCTACGGGTGGTATTGTCCATGGGACTTTGAAATCACATCGTGCAAACCAGGAGGGTCGCACGGGAAGAGGAATCGCTAAGCAAAGGAGGGTGCTTCGTGAAGTGGAGTGCCTTGGCCTTGGCATGGGGCATAGGTGTGAATGGAAGGTGCTTCGCGAAGTGTAACAGTGTTCACGGAGAAATGCCTCGCGAAGAAGAGGTGCCTCGCGAAGCAAGGTCCTGTGAAGCAGTGTGCTTCGCGATGTGTAGCGATCTTGCCTTAGCATAGGGATCACTAGCATGGGTTGAGTGTTTCGCGAAGCATAAACGCTCCGCGGCTTCCCGGGTTCCCTTGGGAATCCCCTTCCTTCGTGAATGCCCTTGAGCTTCGCGAAGGGCATCCCTCTCATGAGGGGGGCTCAAAACGAGACAATGCAGAGGCGTCTCGCGAAGTAGAAATACCGCGCGGAGCTCATGATTCCCGGGGCAAAGAGTGCTTCGCGATTCGGGAGAGGAGAAGCTGAAAGGTCGGATTGTCCACCCTTTGGGACTCAGGGTGAGTACAGTATTTATAGGAAAGGGGCACCACGAAGAAGAACTCGCGTGACGCCTCCGGTGCTTCGCGGCGCGCTCGCGAACGTCAACGTCGTCCGCGGAGGGTACCGCCTCTAGAGCTTCACGGCGGCTCATGAACGTCAAATGCATTCACAAAGGATTACCGCCTCTGGAGCTTCGCAGTGGCTCACAAACGTCAAATGCGTTCGCGGAGCATTACCGCCTCTGGAGCTTCGCGAGGCCGCGATGGTCGGGGCGCTTCACGGCGGGGCTTCGTGTGGGTGCTTCACGTCGGTGCTTCGTGAGGCAGTGCGCCAGCCGTCTTTTTCGTTCCTTTCTTTCGGGCCATATTTTGGCGCCATCAAATGCCCCCCCCCCCTCAGACTTGGAGCCGCGGAGGGCGAAGGGTTGAAGTCTGAGTGAAAATCTGCAAAATTTGTCGGTGGTTCGCGATGCGGCTATGCGAAGGGTGCCCGCGGTGCTGACCAGGGCCACCGATCCGGGCGCGCCGCGATGCTCCGGGGTCGCCGCCTATAAATAGGGGCTTCGACCTCTTTTGTCTTCACGTGCCTTCCTTGTCTTTTTGTGCTCTCGACTTCGTGAATCTCTGCTTACTCCGCGACAGCCCTCTGCGAATCGAGCTTCGCGACGAACTGCGGGTCTTCGACTCCGCGTCTGCGCCAAGCGAGCCTCTGTTTGTCGGCCTTGGCCAGACTTCGCGGCTTGGTCTCGCGACCGATCTTTTCGATCAGGATTCACGATTCAGCTTCGTGGTCGAGCTTCACGATTCAGCTGAAAAAATTCTTTTCTGAGGGCCAGAGTTAAAATGGCCCATCAAGAGGCTGTATTGGGGGTGCTTGCAGATGCTGCTCGTCGGGATGAGATAGCCAATTGTCCAAGCCTGGGGAGATGATCCGAAGCCACTCGGACCACACTTCTTTGACAGATCTGCTTTTGGAGGGCCATAAGGATTATCCGCAGTGCAAGAAACTACCATTGTACGGCTTCGGGCTGAGGGATGACGTCTTTATCCCTGAGTCGAGTAGGGACGAAACAGCTTGCTGGTTCAGGAGCATACCATGCCAGCACCAATGGCTCAGGGCTTCCGATGGTCACGCACAAGAGAACTTCACACACGTTACCGCTGACTGTCTCTACAACCATGTGAATGACATTGACGGGAAGCCACTGTAGCCGGAGACATCCCCTCCCCTCTACCGTACCATACTGAAGGCGGCTTTGCGAGATTCGAAGAAGGGATGGTCCAATGAGTGGGACCTGCGCCAGGGCGGAAACTTTACTGATGACTGGGCCTACTGGGTAGGCACCTCATGCGAGGATTTTGGGGCCGAGCTGAGGAGAGTGGGGTTGTATGAGGTGGCATGGGCCTCCCAATTCCACATTTACCAACCAAAGCAACTGATGCCGGAGCTGCTGAGCAGATGTTCATCTAGGACCAACACTTTTTACCTGCATCACGGGGAGGTGGGCATCAACCTGTGGGATTTCCACCAGATTTCTGGGGTCCCGATCCTGGGGGCCATGTATGACGAATTCCTCCCCGTCGTCAGCACGTGGGGGGATACAGAGCAAATGCCGCGACTGATGTCGGCGCTGATGGCACTTTTCCCTGGAGAGGACAAGGAGGCAGTGTGGGATGTCCACTTTAGGAGGTGGTTCAAATGCTTCCTGAATTTCCCAGAGAATCGAGAGTTCCCTCCGAGGACTCGAACTTGTCCAAGGGCGGCCCAACGAGGCAAGGGGCACTCGTATTGGCGGGTCTTGGAGGACAGCCAATGGAATACTTGGGGTTTCAGTGTCAGCACTGAACAACAGCCGATAGTCAGGCTGGAGGCGTTCATCACGGCTCTCATCTGTGGTTGGATCCTACCGGTGAGAGATTAAAGCATGGGGGTACGGCTCAGCTCGTTTATCATGGCATCGATGTTGGCCATGGGGCAGCGGATCAATCTGGGGATTTCGATGCTCACCAAACTGTACAGAATGTTGCGGCATATTAGCGAGGGCAAGAAGCTTCCAAGGATATGCGGGCCCTTCCACCTCCTGTATGGGTGGATCGTAGCGCATATTAGGGGTATTTACGGGTATCCAAACACCATTTCGCCACCGGGATCGAACATCCGCCCCTCCATCCCGAACGCGGTCGGGAGCTTCCCGTTCAAGCTAACAGTTTCGATGGTGCTGAATCGGGTGTGGAGGGCGGATGAGTTCAATTTCCACCCCTTCCCGTTGCCAACAGGGATTCTTACTGATGATGGACGGGGAACGGAAGAACATCGGGCTTACCTCCTGGCCTTCCGAGGTAGAGTTTTGGTGGCACGAATAGATCGTGAGCCGCTCTGTGAACCATACACCCCGCATCGGTTTGTGAGGCAATTCTGGTGCCTCCAGCGGCTGACCCCGCAGGTCTACTGGGAGGTGCATCATGAGGAGCACCCGTGTGTGATGAGACAGTTGTGGCTCATGTTCACACGAGAAGATGGAAAGATGTGGATTGCATTGCCTCTATCCACCGCTGCTTTCGGATTGGTGAAGGAGTACGCCATCAGTTGGGAGGCTGCTTACCCAGGGGAGATGCTGAAGCAACCAACTATCCGGGTCGGTGACGGTGGGCCTCCTCTATCTCGAGGTCGGGGTCGGAGGGCAGCGAGGGCCGCTCGCGGTAGCAGGCTTCCATGGCGGCGAGACCCGCACCGGCCTAGGGTATGGCAGCAGCGGTGGATCCGGTGGTTCCAGAAGAGCAGGGTCATCCGGAGGGGCTGCCACCAAGAGGATTTTGTAGGATATCCACTCAGGCTCCGGGGAAGCGCCTGCGTCATATCGACACGGAAGAGGATGTCGTCTTCCAGGAAGCTTGGGACATTTGGGATGTCAACCGACAATTCCTCATCCCACCCAAGATATGGGCCCACCTGAATCACCTCGGGATGGAATTACTGGGAATAGGCCCAGTCCGGGATGGATTCATGGCGTCTCCAGCGGAGGCAGGACAATACCTGGACAAGCTGGAGGATTACGTCCACTCCAGTGGTGTCCCTCTCCCAATGAAAGATCGGGTGAGGGTACTGTTGAATCAGACGGTCCGCCCACAGTTATCAGTTGCCGATCTGAGGGAGCTCTTCCCCTTTCCTGAAGAATCAGAGGACTCCTCTCGGGAGGATGAGGCTGGAGGAGGGATCCCGTTGTAGGAGGGCGAGGTCGGAGACCGAGGCTCAGAATCCGGCGATTCCGCGGAGGCTCTCGAGGTAGCATTCCGAACTTCTTTCCTTACGATCTGTTCTTGTGTCACTATGGACTTCTCACCAATTTTTGAGCCATGCAGGAGGAACTTTTTCATAGGCCTCGTTCTCGCTCCTTGGCGGGTAATGATGTGGGACCGTCAGAACCTGCGCCTATGGCTGCGTCCAGATCCGCATCTTGTGGGACCAGAGCGCCCGAGGTGGCTCCTCCGGAATCTCCAGACCTTCCAACAGTATACGGAGGGCCTCGCCTCGGGGTCCTGTCAGTACCGGCTCAAGAGCAGCGCCAGGAGGTCGATCTTCGTAAGTCTCTTCTACTGGTCTCCTCGTTGTCACATGTAGACCATGCCAACTAACGTTTGTCCCTCTCTGTCGTACAGTTCTTCGACTGGAATGGGCCGCTACGGCAAGACTGGTCAGGATGTATGGTGGCGTCCCTCCTAGGGGCATGCCGGTGATGGTGGCGATAGTCCCCCCATCTCCTCAAGCTGCGACACACATCATCACAGGCAGGACCACCGGCAGGGCCATACCTGAAGTCATTGAGGTGGATTCCGAGGAAGAGGATCAACCGGTCTGTCCCAGTCCTGTCGTGCCTGCTTCGGCGCCAGGTGTCGTACTGGATTCAACCCCGGATGTTGATCCTGCTGAGGATTTCTTGCGAGCGTACCCCGCGTACGAGCCTGCCAATCGCGCAGACTGGGACGAAACTGCCTCCGACGAGGAAGACAGCAGCATAGTCTGTCGTCGGTCGTGGAAGCTGATCGCGCGCTTTATCAAGGACACTCCCCAAGCGCAATGGCTGGCCGAAATGGATAGACTCCCCTCGCGGCTGCGCGAACTGTGTGCTGGGGAGTGGATTCCCAACGTCCTCACGCACTCATCCGAGATCTTATGGCTGTGATGATCCGGGAGCATGAGCGTGGGCTCAGCGTGGGATGGCAGCGGAGGAAGGAGACCAGTATCAAGAAGCTCCAGGAGGCTGAAGGTGAGGTTCAACAGATGCAGACCCGAGCAGACGAGCTTTCAGGTTCTCTTGATGCACAATCTGAGCTGGTCTCACGGTTGAAGGACTAGCTGGCAGAGGCAGAAGATCATATGAGGCAGACCTCTAGAGAGATGGCTTTCGTTCAAGCTGGCGTGGAGATGGCCAAAGCCAGGACTGACGGACTACGCCCCGCCGCTGCTGAGGAGGAGCGGGAGCTGATTCCGCGGTAGCATGCCTTGGATTCCACAAGCCAACGGGTGGCGGAGCTGCAATGCTCTTTTGACGGGGTCAACCCGTCCATGGGGGAAGTTGACCCCTGAGTATTGTAACAAACCCATAAACATTTTATTGGAACTTTCGTTCTTCATAATTTTTTCTTTGTTTTGAATGCCGTAGAGTGCACGATTTCCACTGTTGAATTGCCTTGTTACATCCCTACAACGTTTGCGGGACGTTCGGCGACAATTCCCCAAGCCCACGTGGGTCGAGTCTGATGTCCAGGATTCGGATTACCAGTACGGATTTCTGAGAGATGGGAAAGGCTTGATCGGAGAAGGAACTTTCAAGATGGCTGAATTTCCGTTCCCTCAGCGTGCTCTTATGCACGAACGGGGCAATGCCAAGGGTGCTGAAATCAGTCCAAACAGATGAAAATGGGAAGTGTGAATCACGATACCCAATATTCGGAACACTGTGGGGATGGTGTGACAATAATGGACAACCGTTAACCTTGGAGGAGAAGCGGTACCCTTACTACGTTAGCCTGTAATGGGGACAACCTAGGAGGTGTAAAGACATGTAAATTTCAAGGAAATGTTTTTCTTAATTTTCTTTGGAAGTTTACAAGAGCGCAGTTTCTGAAGGCACCTGATTCCGAGGCCCGGTGTGCCCAGAATCATTTTCTGAGGTTTGGCTTGGGTACGTTCAGTGAACGGATGAGCAGGTTTTTCTAACGTTTGAACCGGTGCCCAGAATCGAATTCTGAGGGAACCGATGAAATCGCAGGGCCGGTATTTTCCTAGAAACGCCTCTTCCGGAGTTGTGTTTCCTCGGGTGTGGTTTTTAATTTTCGGTCTTAAAGTTAAGAAATAAAATAATTTTTACGACAACTTTATTTTATTTCACTTAAGCCACTTGGAAGCCACTTGAAGCCACTTAAAAGAGGCTTAAACTGAGTTGATCCAGATAGGATGCTATCCAGGAAATATCCTACCCCCTCGGTAGGATATTTGTGAGGTGGGGCCTGCACGAGCCCCGTCGTTTCTTTCCGCTAAGTAACGCACCCGCGAAAACCCGTCATTATGAAATTCAACTGACGCATTTTATTAATTTCTTAATAGACCATTTAATTGGGAGGTTTATTTTGTAAATTTAATGTGTTGTTTCTTTCGTTTAATTAATTCAATGAATTGATGGGTCGTTACTTCCTCTTTTTCGTGTGTTGGCATAATAATAAAATAAGACCAACCAGTCTTTTGAAAGTTTGCGCATTGAGAGGATTTGACAGAATCCTTGCATCTTCTTTCTCCTTCGCGAAGAACGCGAAGAACGCGAAGAACGCGAAGAATGCGAAGAACGCCGTCTTCTGTGGAAATTGACGACTCTCTAATCTGAGACGTTCTTCCCCTCCCCGATCTCCGATCACCAACCGTTTGAGGTGAGTGATTTTGGGTTTCTTCTAAAAGTTCTTTGTGGTTTTAAACGAAACACGGATTTAATTATTTATAATTAAAATCTGTTTTTTCTTGGTCCTTCGAGTTCGTCGACGCAACGCCGGATTCTGTGATGACGCGACGCCCTTCCGCGACGACGCGACGATCTCCACCTTCCGCGACAAGCAATTCCGCGTAGAACGCTCACGCGTGATGACTACGAGGTTGGGATTTTATTTTTGGAATTACCCCCTTTTTAATTCCCGTAAATGATTCTTTAAAACGTTAAAGAACGGGATTTGTGAACAATTTTAAATTTATTAAAATTGGTGTTTCCGTTCAAATGAGGAACCCGTTTTATGAAACAATTTTATTTCATTAAAAATTGTTTCGGATATGCGTTCATGTGTTGAATTTTGTTTCTCCCGATGTTTATATGTAAAGCGGAGGGTGCGGGCCAAACGAACACGACCCGACAACCCTCCGACGTTCTTCGTGATTGTGCGGATTTGACGGGTGACGACGGAACGTGCCGCAACGGAAGCTTGATGATCCCGCAGTGAAGAACGAGTCCCGGGAGGAGCAATGGCGCAGACGGGAAGAAAAACGGGCCACCGGAGCGACTTCGGCGGCCCACGGAAGCCGGCGGCGGCGCAAGTCGCCCGAACGGCGCCGCCGGTGCCCGGAGGCGGTGGCGGCGGCGCACCGTCGGACGAGACCGCCGAGGCAACGGCCGCGGAGGCGGCGCTCGCGGGATGCGGCTGAAGCCGCGTCCGGCCACCAGAGAGACACCCCGCAGTTGTCGCGGGGGTGTCACGCGGGGGCGGCGGCTCCCCCCCCCCCCCCCCACGTCACTCGGGACGCGGCTTCAGCCGCGTCCGGTTGTCTGGCCAACACCCCGCGGGTGCCGCGGGGGTGTCACGCGGGAAGCGGCTCCCCCCGCGTCGGCCGCTCGGCCGAGCCGGGCCGGGCTGGCCAAGCCAGACCGGTCCGACTGGTCCGACCGGGTCGGACCGGGTTCGGCCGACCCAGGGGGGGTCGGGCCGGGTCAGCCCGGGCCCGGACCCCCCGTCTTCGGACGGTTTCGTTCAAATGCCCTTAACATGACCTACGGGCCTCCGAACGACTCGCCGTCAGCGGAAACACGACCCTTGGATTGAGACGGTCGTTTCGGTATATCGCACTCAAGGTTTCGGAATACTTTGAGTTCGTCCGGGTTGGTTCGTACACGAAACCAACCGGGCCTTCGGAGCGGAAACGCTCATATATTGAGCTACGGACGTCCGATTGACGTACCGTCATCTTTGTTGAGTTCCTATAAGTGAGACGGATCTTTTGGCATACTCTGCCAAAGGTTTGGATGCAGGTGGAGTACGGTCGGGTTGGTTTTGCCTTAAAAACCAATCGGGCCCCTGGGACGAAAAAGCCAATAACTCTCAGACCGGGCGTCCGATTGACGCGTCGTCTACGACGTTGAGTTCCTATTGACAATACGGAACTTTTGGATACATCAACTTCGGACTTTGTGTCAGTTGATGTATCAGCCTCTCGGCTCGTGGAGCGTACCCTCCCGAACGAGTTTGTTGTGTGCGGGAACCCTAGAGCTAGCTGCGACTGCTTCTTCGACAGCGACGACTGTGCAGAGATCCTCTGTGGACTCCGACGACGACCGTGCAGAGTTCCTCAGTGGACTACGGCGACGACTGTGCAGAGATCCTCAGTGGACTGCGACGACTACTGCACTCAGCGATCCTGCGTGGATCAGTGCTACAGGTCCTGTGTGGGCCCGGTCCTGTGTGGGCCCGATCCTGTGTGGGTCCGATCCTGTGTGGGTCAGCGCTCAGCGGTTCTGTGTGAGCCAGCGCCTACAGGTCATGTGTGGGCCCGATCCTGTGTGGGTCATTGCGGGGGTTAGTTACATATTGACCCTTTGTGGGTTCGACGACTTGGATGGATCAGTGATCATCTTTATCGTCATCCGAAGAAGTATACCTGTATGAGCTGAATCTTCTGTTTACACTCCTTTGTGGATTGTGTTGAGCTATCCTGTGTGGATTTACTGATTACTCTCCTTTGTGGATTGTGTTGAGCTATCCTGTGTGGATTTATTGATTACTCTCCATTGTGGGTTGTGTTGAGCTATCCTGTGTGGATTTACTGTTTACTCACCTTTGTGGATTGTGTTGTGCTATCCTGTGTGGGTTTACATTTTGCTTTCCTGTGTGGACTGGGTTGTGCTTGGGCTCGGATGTTGGAGCTGAACGGGAATTGATGACTTAGGTATATGTATGGGAATATACCTAATCCGTGTCAGATGTTGCTTCGTGATTGTACCTTTCCTTTGTGGATTATCCTTTTTGGATTTCGGGGGACCTTCAAGGGTCTCGGGGTCCCTAATGAGTAGCTTATACTCACCCCTGCACGGGCTATGCCCGTACTACATTGTGTTGGTTGCAGACGACGGACAGCACTGATCGTGGTGGAGGCGTGCGGAGCAGGACGGTACCTGGAGGTGGACCACTGGGTGGGACGTACTCGGAGCAGTCCGGTGGACCCGAGGAGCAGTGGAGGCTATCTGTACCCACCCTTCAGGTGGGACTTCCAGAGGACGGCTCGACGCTGCGGCTTTTCTTTTCAGTTGCTGTTTTTCCTTTCAGTTGTACTTTACAGTTGGGCTTGTATTTCTGGCCCCTTTTTCTTTCAGCATAGCTTGTACAGTTTTTACTTAGTGTTTAATTTCTGCTTGCTTACTCTGTGGTGCTTGTTTACTTTTCAAAGGAAATGCCTTCCATTTTTGTTGGGATTTACGCCTTGGCGCAAGTCGCCAGCCCCTGGCCTATGGAAGGCGGGCTTGGGGTAGTCACGGCACGAGCCCCAAGGACGGGTTGTGACAAATTGGTATCAGAGGCGGTCGGTTCTACCGCAGACTCTGATCTTTCTTCTATGTGAATCAATAGTGTTTAGTGTATTGAGTGTGGTTATCAGTCTAGGGAGTCCAGTGTTGGTGTGGCGGCCGACGTATCCGTACACCAGGACCCTGACTTCTGATTTCTGACTTAATGCACGAAAACATTGATTGCGTGTATGTTTCAAGTTTTCTTTGTGATTACATGTGTCAGCTCACCAGGTATACTGTTTTGACCGTGGCGCTCTTGTTTCCTTTTCAGGATGGCCCCACGATGACAGCCAGATAGGGTTCCGAGAGTAGAGCGCGACGACAGCCCGCCGAGCGACGAGGCCTCGGTACAAGGCCCGTTGACAGCAGAGGCACCGACGGTACCTTTACCCGCCGAGCCCCCGATGCTTCCAGCACAGACCTCTGACGATGCACGACGCCTAGGATCTCTGCACGATTTCCAGCGCCAGCGACCACCCAGGTTCCGTGGGGAGACGGACCCCCAGGCAGCCGAGGACTGGCTGGAGGCGGTCGTCCGAGTTTTCAGGCTAGTGAGGACACCAGCAGACCTCATGGTGATCCTCGCGGCGAGCCTACTACACGCAGCAGCAGGGCGATGGTGGAGCTTGATGCTCCAGGTACACGATGAGGCCTCCCTCGTCTAGACGGACTTCGAGAGCCTCTTCCGCTCAGAGTTCATCCCGGCCACCCTCCGTGCGGTGCGCATCCAGGAGCTTCTTCAGCTGCGGCAGGGCAGCTTGACGGTCGCCTAGTACGCAGAGAGGTTCGCCGACCTTTCTCGCTACTCGACATACATGGTACGGGACCCCTTCTTCCGGGCCTAGACCTTCGAGCAGAGATTGAGACACGAGATCAGGGCATCACGGATCTCCCTCAGCATCCCAACCTAGGCAGGAGTGCTGGAGCGAGCCCTTCTGATCGAGAGATTCCTGGCTGAGTCCACAGTGAGACCTACCGCAGGGCGGAAGGTAGGAGAGTCTTCGGAAGCTGGTAGCCGACGAATGACTCAGGGTTCCAGGAAGACCAGGCCTTCTGGAAGATGACCTCGGGACAGTGGCTCAGCAGTGCGGGGCACACAGCATAGAGCTAGCCTTCCGAGAGGCAGGCAGTGCTACCCCTGCGGCGGGCAGGGCCACATGGCTCGTGACTGCCCGACCCGTCGTACCGAGGAGCAGCAGACGGTGGAGGGGCCACCTAGGCAGAGGCAGAGGGTCGACCGTGGCGGTCCGCAGGGAGGAGGAGGACGAGGCAGAGGAGCTGGCCGAGCAGCGGGTGGTGGGCGACGCTTTGAGGCTCTGCCACCACCACCACCAGGAGGTCCGCCCCGACCACAGGGAGCTGGCGGGCAGAGACAGGCACAGCTCCAGGCAGTGGAGGCCTACGACCACGACATGCCAGAGATGATTTGAGGTACGATCTGTGTCTATTTCACCCTTGATTCAGTTCTTATAGACACAGGAGCGAGTCATTCTGTCATAGCTACTTCCCTTGTTCGGAGCTCGGAGATTCCGACAGAGCCGTTGGCTCGATCCTTACGGCTAGAGACTCCTACGGGAGCAGACTCGACAATTACGCACTGGTGCCGGCAGTGTGAGATTACTTTAAGAGGCGAGAGCTTCGGCTGGGATCTTCTTGTAGCGGCGTCGAGGCCTTACGACGTCATCTTGGGCATGGATTGGTTATCTACGGTCCATGCACAGATTGACTGCATTAGGCGCAAGGTGCGATGTGTGCACACCGACGGGAGCAGGTTCACCTTCACCAGTGATAAGGGAGACTTCGCAGCACATGATGGACTCACGCAGAGGAGAGGGCATCCCATCACTCATCAGTTGGCTAGCCTCATCCTTGGAGCAGTTGACGTGCGGTGTCCTAGTTTTCCTGTCGTGGTGGATCAGTATGCAGACGTCTTCCCCGACGACGTTCCAGGGCTACCTCCTCGCAGAGAGGTATACTTTTACATTGATCTGTACCCCGGTACAGCCCCGATATCCACTCCAGCATATCAGATGGCCCCTGCCGAGCTTCAAGAGCTACGGGTACAGTTGGAGGACTTACAGGGAAAGGGGTTCATCCGACCCAGTGTTTCACCCTGGGCTTCGCCGATATTGTTTGCCAAGAAGGTGGACGTGAGCTTGCGACTGTGTGTCGATTATCATCGCCTGAACTAGGTGGCAGTGAGGAATATGTATCTGCTACCTAGGATTGATGATCTCTTCAACCAGCTCAAGGGAGCACGGTGGTTCTCGAAGATAGACCTCAGGTCATGCTATCATCAGCTTAGAGTTCGAGACGAGGATGTGCAGAAGATGGCCTTTAGGTGTCGGTATGGCCTCTATGAGTTCTTGGTTATTCCTTTTGGCATAACCAATGCTCCAGCAGTGTTCATGAGCCTCATGAACAGAATCTTCCAGCCATACCTCGATCGATTTGTCGTAGTCTTCATCGACGACATTTTGGTTTACTAGACGACTGAGGAGGAGCATGCCTACCACTTGCGGGTTGTACTGGACACACTCCGAGGGCACCAGCTTTATGGAAAGCTCTCGAAGTGTCAGTTCTGGTTACGTGAAGTCCACTTCTTGGGGCACATCATTTTTGAGGCGGGAGTTGCAGTGGATCCCGCGAAGATCGAGGCAGTGCTATCTTGGGAGCCACCCAAGAGAGTGATAGAGGTGCGGAGTTTCTTGGGTCTAGCCGGATACTATCGGAGGTTTGTGACAGACTTCTCCAGAGTTTCGGCCCAACTCTCAGCGTTTACGAAGAAGGGGAAACCCTTCGTGTGGTTAGATAGATGTCAGCAGAGCTTCCAGGAGCTGAGGTAGAGGTTGACCAGCGCAACTATCGTGAGGTTGCCTGAGGAGGGAGTTGGATACGTAGTCTACTGCGATGCATCAGGGACCGGACTTGGGTGTGTCCTGATGCAGGAGAGGGCTGTGATTTCCTATGGATCACGTCAGTTGAGGACGCATGAGAAGAACTATGATACCCATGACCTGGAGTTAGCAGCAGTGGTCTTCGCTCTGAAGACATGGCGACACTATCTGATAGGCGAGCATTTTACAGTCTTTTCTGACCACCAGAGTCTCAGGTACATCTTCTCTTAGAAGGACCTGAACCTGATACTACGGTGATGGCTCGAGTTCCTCCAGGACTATGACTTTGAGATAGTCTATACTCCTGGTAAGGGGAACGTGGTAGCTGATGCCCTCAGCAGGAGGACGGGCATCCCGCTACTTGAGGAGGAGACAGAGCAGCTAGCCGCTTTGCAGATATCCTTCGTGGATAGAGACGGAGCAGCCTTCCTTCAGTCTCTCACAGTCACCCCTCCACTTCTACAGTGGGTCAGAGAGGCTCAGCGTGGGGATGATGACTGTGAGACGCGGCGTGCACAGATATCCTCGGGACAGGCACCTGATGGTTTCTCCCATAGAGCAGAGCACGACGTACTTTTCAGAGGATGTATCTTGGTGCCAGTCGCTTTACGAGAGGAGGTGTTGAGAGAGTTTCAAATTTTTCCTCTGGCGGTACATCCTGGAGTGGCGAAGATGTACCAGGACCTCAGACGACAGCACTGGTGGCCGGGCTTGAAGAAGGTTGTGGCAGAGTTCGTTTCACGGTGCCTCACCTGCCAGCAGGTGAAGGCAGAGCATCAGGTACCAGCAGGCTTGGTACAGCCCTTGGAGGTCCCGGAGTGGAAGTGGGACGGGATATCTATGGACTTCGTGACTGGAATTCCACGCACTTCCAGAGGTCACAACTCCATTTGGGTGATTGTTGACCGACTCACCATGTCGGCACACTTCTTACCCATCCGAGAGCAGGGCTCAGTGGAGAGCTTGGGGTGTATCTACGTTCAGGAGATTGTGCGGCTTCACGGTGTGCCATCGACTATCATCTCCGATCGGGATGCTCGCTTTACTTCCCGGCTTTGGAAGGGGTTGCAGGAGGCGTTCGGGACGTGGCTACGTCTAAGCACCGCCTTTCACCCTCAGACGGATGGTCAGACAGAGAGGACCATTCAGACTCTTGAGTACATGCTCCGCGCATGTTTCCTCGACTTTGGTCGCAGCTGGGAGGACCACCTACCCTTGGTGGAGTTCGCGTACAACAACAGCTACCACTCCACCATCGGGATGGCACCCTACGAGGCGTTGTACGGAAGGCCTTGCAGATCTCCTTTGTGCTGGACAGACCCTGGGGAGTCAGCACTTGTGGGACCAGAGATGGTCCGGGCCACGACAGAGAAGGTCCAGGTCATCCAGGAGCGGATGAGGACAGCACAGATCCGGCAAAAGTCATATGCTGACAGGAGGCGGAGGCCACTAGAGTTCGAGGATGGCGACCACGTATTCTTGCGGGTCTCACCTCGACGTGGTTTGCGGAGATTTGGCCGAGCAGGAAAGTTGTCTCCACGCTTCATCGGGCCTTTCCAGGTCCTCAACAGGATTGGCGAGGTGGCTTATCGCCTGGCTCTGCCACCTCAGTTGCACTGGGTGCACGACGTCTTCCACGTATCCCAGCTGAGGAGATACGTGCACGACCCGATGCACATCATTAACTATGGGGAGCTAGACGTGGATGATAGGGCGACTTTTGCGGAGGTCCCGGTGGAGATAGAGGATCGACAGGAGCGGGTCCTACGTGGGCGATCGATTCCTCTTGTACGCATCAGATGGCAGCACGGGAACCTCCAGGAGAGCACATGGGAGCGGGAGGCTCAGATGCGTGCTCATTGCCCACATTTGTTTCCCTAGTTTATGATGTATCTTTACGGGGACGTAAAGCCCTGAGGTGGGAGTAATGTAAAGACCCGTAAATTTTACGAAAATTTTTTTCTTAATTTTATTTGGAATTTTACAAGAGCTCTGTTTCTGATGGCACCTAATTCCGAGGCCCGGTGTGCCCGGAATCATTTTCCGAGGTTTGGCTCAAGTACGTTCAGTGAACGGACGAGCGGGTTTTTCAAACTTTTGAACCGGTTCCCGGAATCGAATTGCGAGGGCACCAGTGAAATCGCAGCGCCGGTATTCGCCTAAAAACACCTCTTCCAGAGTTGTGTTTTCTCGGGTTTGGTTTTTAATTTTCGGGCTTAAAGTTAAGAAATAAAATAATTTTTACGACAACTTTATTTTATTTCACTTAAGCCACTTGGAAGCCACTTGAAGCCACTTAAAAGTGGCTTAAACTGAGTTGATCCGGATAAGATGTTATCCACGAAATATCCTACCCCCTCGGTAGGATATTTGTGAGGTGGGACCCGCACGAGCCCCGCCGTTTCATTCCGCTAAGTAACGCACCCGCGAAAACCCGTCATTATGAAATTCAACTGACGCGTTTTCTTAATTTCTTAACAGACCATTTAATTTGGTGGTTTATTTCATAAATTAAATGAGGTGTTTCTTTCGTTGAATTAATTCAACAAATTGATGGGTCGTTACTTCCCCTTTTTCATGTGTTGGCATAATAATAAAATAAGACCAACCAGTCTTTTGAATGTTTGCACGTTGAGAGGATTTGACAGAATCATTGCATCTTCTTTCTCATTCGCGGAGAACGCGAAGAACGCGAAGAACGCGAAGAATGCGAAGAACGCCGTCTTCCGCGGAAATCGACGACGCTCTAATCTGAGACGTTCTTCCCTACCCCGATCTCCGATCACCAACCATTTGAGGTGAGTGATTTCGGGTTTCTTATAAAAGTTCTTTTGTGGTTTAAAATGAAACACAGATTTAATTATTTATAATTATAATCTGTTGTTTCTTGGTCCGTCGAGTTCGTCGACGCAACGCCGGATTTTGTGATGATGTGACGCCCTTCCGCGACGACGCGACGATCTCCACCTTCCGCGACGAGCAATTCCGTGAAGAACGCTCACGCGCAACGACTACGAGGTAGGGATTTTATTTTTGGAATTACCCCCTTTTTAATTCCCGTAAATGTTTCTTTAAAAAGTTAAAGAACTGGATTTGTGTACAATTTTAAATTTATTAAAATTGTTGTTTCCATTCAAACGAGGAACCTGTTTTATGAAACCATTTTATTTCATTAAAAATTGTTTTAGATATGCGTTCATGTGTTGAATTTTGTTTCTCCCGATGTTTATATCTAACGCGGAGGGTGCGGGCCAAACGAACACGGCCCGACAACCCTCCGTCATTCTTCGTGATTGTGCGGATTTGACGGGCGACGACAGAACGTGCCGCAACGAAAGTTTGATGATCCCACAGTGAAGAACGAGTCCTGGGAGGAGAAATGGCACAGACGGGAAGAAAAACAGGCCACCTGAGCAACTCCGGCGGCCAGCGGAAGCCGGCGGCGGCGCGGGTCGCCAGCACGGCGGCGCTGGCGCCCGGAGGCGGCGGCGGTGCTCGCGGGACGTGGCTGAAGCCGCGCCCGGCCACTAGGGAGACACCCCACAGTTGTCGCGGGGGTGTCACGCGGGGGCGGTGGCTCCCCCCCGCGTCACTCGGGACGCGGCTTCAGCCGCGTCCGGTTGTCTGGCAGACACCCCGCGGGTGCTGCGGGGGTGTCACGCGGGGCGGTGGCTCCCCCCACGTCGGCCGCTCGGCCACTCGTACGAGCCAGGCCGGGTTGGTCGAGCCAGATCGGTCGGACCGGTCGGACCGGGTCGGACCGGGTTCGGCCGACCCAGGGGGGGACGGGCCGGGTTAGCCCGGGCCCGGACCCCCCGTCTTCGGACGGTTTCATTCAACTGCCTGTAACTTGAGCTACGGGCCTCCAAACGACTCACCGTCAGCGGAAACACGACCCTTGGATCGAGTCGGTCGTTTCGGTATATCGCACTCAAGGTTTCGGAATACTTTGGGTTCGTCCGGGTTGGTTCGTACACGAAACCAACCGGGCCTTTGGAGCGGAAACGCTCATATCTTGAGCTACGGACGTCCGATTGACGTGTCGTCAGCTTTGTTGAGTTCCTCTAAGTGAGACGAATCTTTTGGCATACTTCGCCTGAGGTTTGGACGCATGTGGAGTACGGTCGGGTTGGTTTTTCCTTAAAAACCAACCGGGCCCCTCGGAGGAAAAACCAATAACTCTTAGATCGGGCGTCCGATTGACGCGCTGTCTGCGACGTTGAGTTCCTGTTGATGATATGGAACTTTTGGATACATCAACTTTGGACTTTGTGTTAGTTGATGTATCAGCCTCTCGGCTCGTGGAGCGGACCCTCCCGAACGAGCTTGCTGTGTGCGGGAACCCTAGAGCTGGCTGTGACTGTTTCTTCGACAGCGACGACTGTGCAGAGATCCTCCGTGGACTCCGACGACGACCATGCAGAGATCCTCAGTGGACTGCGGCGACGACTGTGCAGAAATCCTCAGTGGACTGCGACGACTACTGCACTCAGCGATCCTACGTGGATCAGTGCTACAGGTCATGTGTGGGCCTGGTCCTGTGTGGGCCCGATCCTATGTGGGTCCGATCCTGTGTGGGTCAGCGCTCAGCGGTTCTGTGTGAGCCAGCACCTACAGGTCCTGTGTGGCCCTGATCATGTGTTGGTCATTGCGGGGGTCAGTTACCTATTGATCATTTGTGGGTCCGACGACTTTGATGGATCAGCGATCATCTTTATCGTTATCCGAATAAGTATACCTGTGTGAGCTGAATCTTCTGTTTACTCTACTTTGTGGATTGTGTTGAGCTATCCTGTGTGGATTTACTGATTACTCTCCTTTGTGGATTGTGTTAAGCTATCCTGTGTGGATTTACTGATTACTCTCCTTTGTGGGTTGTGTTGAGCTATCCTGTGTGGATTTACTGTTTACTCTCCTTTGTGGATTGTGTTGTGCTATCCTGTGTGGGTTTATGTTTTGCTTTCCTGTGTGGACTGGGTTGTGCTTGGGCTCGGACGTTGGATAAGAATGGGAATTGATGACTTAGGTATATGTATGTCCATATACCTAAGCCATGTCAGATGTTGCTTCGTGATTGTACCTTTCCATTGTGGATTATCCTTTGTGGATTTCGGGGGACCTTCGGGGGTCTCGGGGTCCCTACTGAGTAGATTATACTCACCCATGCATGGGATATGCCAGCACTACGTTGTGTTGGTTGCAGATGACGGACAACGCTGATCGTGGTGGAGGCGTGTGGTGCAGGACGGTACCTGGAGGTGGACCACTGGGCGGGATGTACTCGGAGCGGTCAGGTGGACCCGAGGAGCAGTGGATGCTATCTGTACCCACCCTTCAGGTGGGACTTCCAGAGGACGGCTCGACGATGCGGCTTTTCCTTTCAGTTGCTGTTTTTCCTTTCAGTTGTACTTTACATTTGGGCTTGTATTTTCGGCCCCTTTTTCTTTCAGCACAGCTTGTACAGTTTTTACTTAGTTTTTACTTTCCGCTTTCTTACTCTGTGGTGCTTGTTTACTTTTCAAAGGAAATGCCTCCCCTTTTTTTGGGATTCACACCTTGGCGCTACTCGCCATCCCCTGGCCTATGGATGGCGGGCTTGGGGTAGTCACGGCACGGGCCCCGAGGACGGGTCGTGACATGAGGGTCGACCATTAAACATGTTCGAAACACGGGACCTTGTCACAACTGTTGTTGATCAATCCTTCGGGACATTGGCCCAGGATAGTTGGCGGACCATAGGTCACAAATCCATACTGTTAGGGGGTCCTTCCAGACATGACCCGTCTTCCGGAACGTTGGCCCAGGACGGTAGGTGAGCCGATTCGGCATGAGACCAGGCTGTTAGGGGGTTTCCTTCAGACATGAAAGGGGACGGGGGTCCGAATAAGGGGCACGCAAAGCGTGGAATATGGAGTGGTGGTCTGTCCAAACAGAATCCAACACTTAGGTAGTTACACCACCGTGGTGGGAGTACGCTAGATGTGTGCATCGGTTTGATCATGGATTATTCCTTCTTTCAGACAGGGCCTCTCTGGCGAGGGGATATGTCACTTCCCAGTGGGATCTTGGGGCATCCTGAACTTGTTCAGGGTAGAACCGTAGTTTAATGTCATGCGTTGAGGACACATAGACTCCTGTAGTTTAACGTCATATGATAGGACGTGGAATAAGAGGGAAGGAAGCGTGTGGCGCGGTAGATATGAAACCGGCGTGAATGAGGACTTGGAGTCTAAACATACCACATACCCCCGGAGGAAACTCTTCAGGTCGAGGGACCAAGATTGAGGATTGGGATGGGCCCAAAGCAGAGTGGTCAGGCGTTCCTACGTACACCATGAGGATGGGAATCAAGCCATACGTAGTTCTGGAAGCACATTTTAACGTCATGCAGGACGAGGAGCAGCCTGACCGTGTTGGTACACATCCCGCCAAAACTGCTAAGCCCACATGAGTCGTGCTCGGTGTGGGAAACAAGCTATAGTGGTGGGAACTTCCCGACATAGAAAGGGGCAGGTTAGGGAAAAGGGATGCTCGGTGAATACCGGCCCAGTGACACTAACACGATCATTTAGCGCACCTAGATGCGCGAAGAGAAAGAGCCGAGTATGATGGAATTCCACCTGAGCTTTAGGAAGTGAAAATGTGTGAATCATGGCACTCGAGATTTAGATCACAAAGATGGCGGCGTGACGACGGAGGATAACTGTTGACCGTGGCGGAAACCCAGCATCCATATCGCGTTAGTCTAGAATGAGGACATACAAATGAGGGTCCACCGTTGACCATGTTCGAAACACGGGACCATGTCACAAATGTTGTCAAATATCCGTAGGGACGTTGGCCCGAAACAATTGAAGGTCCCTTAGGTCCAACATTCATGGAGAGCCCTTAAGCCTAGTATCCATGTCGTTCGGGGGTCCTTTCGGATGTAGAAGAGGATGAGGATCCAAATATCGAGCTCACGAAGCTTGGTCATGGGATGAAGGGAATGTCCGTATGAAAGTCCCACACTTCGGGTTCTTTGTCGAAATACATCTGAATACGACAACGAAACGTATTAGAGAGAGGGAGCGGATTCCTTTCCCATAGGGAGATCTTAGTTTAGGGTCGTAGAATTCGGACCATGGATGGGAAGAGACATAAGAAGCACATGGTGGAGTAACTCAAACACCTGGCGCGAATGGGAATAGGGGGTGTGTACGGTGCGCTGAACAACCTGACGCGAATGAGGACGTATTCCCATATCACGCCGCCCGACCCCCTTAGGAGAGGTTTTTGGTCAAGGGACCGAAAGATAAAGTTAGGCTGGGCCCGCGGGGAAGTTCCCGGGCGCCCCTACGTATCTCATAGGGATGAGAATCAAGCCTTATGTAGTTCATGATGGACCATAGACCATAAATGGGTAAAGGGAGAAGGGGACGCATGGCATCAATACCCGACGTGAAGGAGGACCAAAGCCCTACTTACCATGCATTCTCTGGGGAAATGCTCGAGTCGAGGGATCGAACACAAAGGTTAGGCTGGGCCCGTGGGGAAGTGCCCGGGCGCTCCTACGTATCTCATAAGGATGAGAATCAAGCCATACGTAGTTCTGAAAGGTGACATGGTAGGGTACTAGTGTCAGGGGAAAAGGGGAGTGCGGGCGTGGCCCTTGCACTAAAAGAAGCGGAATTTGATTAATCTTGTTTGTTCTTTATGGTGAATGGTTTTTTTTCTGAAGCGACAGGCCTAGAATAGTAGGTCGTGATGTCACCACAAGGATCAAGCCGTGATGGGCATTGACAAATGGCATTGCACGTGACCAATACCCAACGTGATGTCTTCTAAAATGAGGTCACCACAATGCAGTGCCATTTTTCGTCGTGCGGCCAGGACGATAATGTCACAGTTTAGGGTCGTATGATAGGACCAAGCATGCATTTTATCGTCATGCAATGCAGACGTAGCAGAGACAATGCTAGGCGGGAAATGTGCGCAGTGTTATAAAACACAATTGATGGAGACATGATCCCACATAAAATTTTACGCCATTGAGAGAGGGAAACCTTAGGCCGAGGGACCTATATAGAGGTAAGAGGTGAAACCGGGGGAGAGACTGGCTCCCTAAATGAGCTGTACCCAAAGACAAGGCGTCTGGGCGGTCCTACGTATCCCATGAGGATGGGAATCAAGCCACATGTAGCTTTGAATGGATCTTAGTTTATGTTCTTAGAGCTCGGACCATGGGAGCCCCGAAGGATGCCATATTGCAGCTTTGTCCCCCTGACATGCAAAGGTGCATTGAGGGAAAGCACCAAAAGTGTCGAGATTCCACCTTGACATGATGGGGTGGAAGATGATGTGAATCATGCAACCAACATTCGAGGACTGAAGGGGCTGGCGTGACGACAGAGGATTACTGCTGACCATGTTCGCAACACAGCATCCTATCGCGTTAGCCTGAAATGGGGACAAAAAAATGAGCATCGACCGCTGACCATATTCGAAACGCGGGATTTTATCGATTTGTTGTCCAAAAGCCTCGGGGGCGTTGGCCCGTAACGGTAGGAGAGCCCTTGGGTGTTGTATCCAGGCCGTTCTTGGGGGTCCCTCCGGGTGTCAAAAGGTGATGGAAGCCTGAATGGAGGGGAACACAAAGCTTGAAAAGTGGAAGGGACTTGATCATGTTGAATCTGACACTCTTGGTCCTAGACCAGAGTACTCTTAACACATGGGTGAACCACTGCAAGGGGTCAAGAGACTCAACTTGAGGGTAACCAAGAGATGGCGGGTTCCCGGGAAAAGGGGGCATGGTGCCCAAAACCTTGTATCATACCTACATATCCCCCTCCTGGAGAGAGATAGACCAAGTGGCCTAGGTGACCGGGAGATCAGGAGATCACTAAGAGGTGGGGCTGGACCCGAATCCTAGACATTCAGGTGGTCCTACGTATCCCATGAGGATGGGAATCAAGCCACATATAGTTCTGAAGGGTGCCTTTTAATGTCATGCAGGACAAGGAATAGGAGGGCTAACTCTCAGAACGGGGTGCGCGTGGTGCAGCTATTGAAAACCCGACGTGAATGAGGACGTAGTACTACACTACGCCACGCGGTCCCGTGGTCAGGTTCCTGAAGGCAGGACCAGAGAGGTGAACTTGCTAAACTCAAGCTGGACCAAAAGACAAGGGGTCTGGGCATTCCTACGTATCCTATCAAGATAGGAATCAAGCTGAACATAGTTGCAGATGAGAATCTTAGTTTATGGTCTTAGATTTCGGACCGTGGATGGTGGAAACTCCCCGATTAATCACAGATGTCAACCCAATCCCTAAGCCCACGTGAGTTAAACTCGGTGTGGGAAACAAGGGGGTATCCTCATCGCAATACATGGGGCGTCCATCAAAGGGGAGTTGGCAGAGAGCCCTGACGGACACCTTTGACGCATCTTGTTCCCCCAACGCACGGACGTGCACAGAGGAAAAGTACCAAGAGTCCCAAGACTCTACTTGGACATGATGAAGTGATGAAGGGTGTGAATCGTGTACCCGACATTTTGGGCTTAATGAGTTGGTGTGGCGATAGAGGAAAACTGTTAACCATGGTGGAAACACAGCGTCCATATCGCGTTATCCTGAGGTGGGAACAACAAACGAGCATCGACTGTTGACCTTATTCGCAACGCGGGATTTTATCGATTTGCTGTCCGAAACCCTTGGGGGCGCTGGCCCGTAACGGTAGGATAGCCCTTGGGAGTAGTATCCAGGCCGTTCTTGGGGGTCCCTCTAGGCGTGAAAGATGTTGAAAGCCCTGATGCAGGGATACACAAAGCCTGGAAAGCGGGTGCGGACGTGTCTGAGTAAAGCTTGGCGTTCCAGGTAATAAACTAGAGTACTCTTAAGCACATTGGTGAACCGCCGAAAAGGGATCGACGAAACAACCCAGTTGGTGGAGGTACATGGCGTAGTCATTACGAGACCGACGTGAATGAGGACATAATCCCACACCACACCATATAATCCTCTCATGGAGGAAGGATAGGCCAAGGGGCCAAGATGGGATGATGATTCCTGAGATATGGGGCTGGACCCGAATCCTGGACATTTAGGTGGACCTATGTATCCCATGTGGATGGGAATCAAGCCACCCATAGTTCTCCAAATGTAGTTTAACGTCATACGGGACGAGAAGGGGAGTAATATACCCCTAAACAAGGGAGGTATACGGTATGGCGAAGAAGCCGACATGAATGAGGATGTAGTCCCATATCACACTGTCCACTCCTATAAGAGAGGACCTGGGTCGTGGCCCAGAAAGGCCAAGGGGCCTGACGGTTAGGCATTGGTCAGGAAGGCCTGACCTGCTTGTAGTTTAACGTCTTGCAATGAGGACGAGGGTCGGGGACCCGAGGAGGCCAAGGGGCCTGAGGCTGGGCCTCGTAAGGGGAGGCGTACGACGCGGTACATGATCCCGACGTAAATGAGGACGTAGTCCTACACCACGCCGTACACTCCGGGTAAGATGTTGGGTGAAGGGGCCTGGGAAGGCCAGGGGGCCTAAGGTCAGGCATCAGTCAGGATGGCCTGACGGGTCTGCAGTTTAACGTCTTACATGAGGACGGGGGTCGGGGACCCGAGGAGGCCAAGGGGCCTGAGACTGGGCCTCGTAAGGGGAGGTGTAAGGCATGGTACATGATCCCGACGTGAATGAGGAAGTAGTCCCACAACACACTGTACACCCCTATGAGAGATCAGGGTCGTGGGACCGATCTCTAGCACCACCCGGGGGGAAGTTTGTCTCCTCGGGATGGGGCAGAATGAATCACTGCACTCGTTGTCTGGGACATCTCGGGGTGGACCCGAAGATCCAGGACACTGTTGACCATGTTTGAAACACAACGTTCCTATGGTGACCCATTATGGGAGAAACAAATGAGCATCTACCACTAACCAAATTCACAATGTGGGACTTGTATCGGCTTGTTGCTTGAAATCCCTCGGGGGCATTGGCCCGTATCGGTAGGAGAGCCCTTCGGCGTAGTATCCAGGCCGTTCTTGGGGATCCCTCTGGGTGTGAAAAAATGATGGAATCCCAGTCAAAGATTGGGTGAAGCATAGTTTTATCCATCCATGAAAGAGGCAAACATCTCTAGGGGGGATGTGCAGCTGGGTCGAGGCTTTCTCGATGTGAGTCGGGGCAAAAGTGCGCACCTTTCCATGTCTTGACCCGAGGGGCAGATTTTGGCTTTTGGGCTGGGCCAATGGACGAAATGTCTGTACGTTCCTACGTATCTCATGAGGATGAGAAACAAGCCATACGTAGTTCTTGAAGGCCATGCAGTTTAGCGTCATGTGGTGAGGATGTGGGAGGATAGAAGAACGGGAGCGGGCACATGGTGAGACCCTTACAATCCTTTTGCGAGCGGGGTTGCATGAATGGGGCCAAGAAAGCCTACTCCTTGCTACACAAAGATCCTCCAAGGAAACTATTCCCAGGGGGAATAGTGGAAGAGAAAATCTTGGGGCTGGGCTCAAGACGAGGCGTACGAGCGTTCCTACATATCCCATGAAGATGAGAATCAACCCACACGTAATTCTTGACATGCAGTTTAACGTCATGCGGGACGATGAGAAGCATCTCATTTGGGGATATATACGGTACGATGAGTAATCCGACGTGAATGAGGACGTAGTCCTACACTATACCGTACAACCCCGCCAGAGGGTAGATCGGGGAAAACCAACTTGCGGTTTAACGTCTCGCGGTGAAGACGAAGGGCCAGCGGCCCGAGGAGGCCAAGGGGCCTGAGGCTGAGCCTCGGTCAGGAAGGCATGACTGGCTTGCATTTTAATGTCTTGCAGTAAGGACGGGGGCCGAGGCCCGAGGAGGCCAAGGGGCCTGAGGCTGACCCTCAGTCAGGAAGGCCTGACTGGCTTGCAGTTTAACGTCTTGTAGTAAGGAAGGAGATGCAGTTTAAGGTCATGAAGGACCATCTTGCAGTTTAGAGTTGTGTAGGAATTTACAGTTTAGAGTCATGTTGGACCATAATGTGGAGTTTAAGGTCATGCGGGACCGTTTCACAGTTTATCGTCTTGCAGGAAGAAGATGCAGTTTAAGGTCGTGTGGGACCATTTTGCAGTTTAGGGTCATGCAGGACCCTTTTTTCCCTAGGAAAAGTATCGTTTGAGGAATTTGGCATTGGTGGGAGGGGTTATACGCTCTCCATCTGTGGTCACCAAGGAGTATTCTCCATTGGGGTAAACCTTATGGATAATATAAGGCCCTTCCCATTTGGGTTCTAATTTGGGCGGTTTCCTATCGGGAATCATTGGCGCTCGAAGGGCCAGTACCAGGTCACCCCGTAGAAAAGAGCGGAGGCGAACCTTCTTGTCGAAGGCCCTCACTATATTATCCTGATGCCTTTCCAGATTGTGCAGGGCACGAAGCCAGTTCTCGTCCAGTGCTTCTAATTCGGCTAGACGGATCTCGGCTACCTCATCTAATGTCTGGTGGTCATAAACTGCAGTGCGTAACGATGGCAGCTGGATCTCAATGGGTAGGACAGCCTCAGCTCCATACACCAGGGAATATGGGGTCACCTGGGTAGAGTTGCGAGTCGTCATCCGGTAAGCCCAGAGGGCATTGGGGAGCTTGTCCGGCCAACATTTCTTGTTCTGACCAACCATCTTCTGCAGAATATTAGAGAGGGTCTTGTTGAACGCCTCGATCTGTCCATTCGCCTGCGCGTGGTAGCGGGAGGTATGGTTCGACCGGATGTCGTACTTGGAGTACAATTTCTTCAATTCAGCTGCTCGGAAGTTGGTGCCGTTATCAGCGAGGACGGCGTGAGGTACCCCAAACCGGTGGATAATGTTGGAGCTCACAAAGTCAACGATGGAACGGGCCTTGACCTCTTTGAGCGGAACTGCCTCTGCCCACTTGGAGAAGAAATCTGTAGCAGTTAGTATGAACCTACACTGGCGGGCTGTTGCCGGTGGATACGGTCCCACTACATCAAGTCCCCATACCACAAATGGACAAGAGTTCTTGGTGGGGTGGAGGGGCTCCGACGGCCGATGTAAGAAGTTGGCATGTACTTGGCACGTGTGGCATCTCTTGGAATATCCAATACAATAATGGATCATAGAGGGCCAAAAGTACCCTAATCTCCGGATTTGATGGGACAGCTTCGGCCCAGCTTGATGGGTGCCACAGGAACCGGCGTGAACCTCTTTCATAACGTGAGGTATCTCCCCACCTTGGATGCAACAGAAGAGGACACCATCGAAACTCCACTTATAAAGGATTTGTTCAAGACTGGGGCCGCTCTGAAGGGTAAATTGCAGCGTGCGGTGTCGGATTCACTCGCGCTCGGCTCGGTCTTCCGGGAGCTGACCATTTTGGAGATACTCGGCAAAAGGTGTTCTCTAGTCGGGGGTGGCTTCAACCACTGCGTCTGAAGAACCCGGGACCCCTGACGTGGAGGGTCCGGCGGTGAGATGACTTACCCGAAGGCTATCATGGTCCTCTTGGGTGACAGGGGCAATGACTCTCTGGTGTGCCACATGTATGATCAAATCATCTTGCTCGGGTTCTGCGAGTGACGCGGCTAAGCCAGCCAGGGCATCTGCTTGGCCGTTCTGCGACCGTGGGACATGGGTAACCTCTGGTCGAGAAGAGAACTGGGCCATTAGGCGGAGGGTGTACTCCAGCAACGGTGCGAGCTCCGACTTCCTGACGACGTAGTCTCCATTATCTTTTTTGATAATCAGCTCGGAATCTCCCTTCACATGTAGATGGGGCACATGGATCTCAAGGGCCAACTCGAGGCCGGTGATGAGAGCTTGGAACTCTGCCTCGTTGTTCGTACAGCCTTCTGACAACAGGAACGAGTATGGCAGGACGCCTTGCGCCGGGGTAATGAAGACATTACCCAGGCCCACTCTGTTGAGCATGGGATCATTGAGCCTCCTACTGGTGGGGCTCCGGGAGGCACCGTCGAAATGCATTTTCCAACACAGGACAGAATGATCGACTGAGAGGATCATCTCATCAGGGAAATATAGGTCCAGGGATTGATCCGCGGAGGTTGGATGGGTAGCTAAAAAGTCTGCCAATGCCTGTCCCTTAATGGCCTTCTGAGGTACAAACCTGATATCAAACTGCTGGAGAATCACTTCCCACCGTGCTAGTCGTCCAGTCAGCATAGGGCGGTTCAGGATGTACTTCAGTAGGTCTACCTGGGAGACCAATTGCACCTAATGGTGCTGCAGGTAATGTCGCAACTTCTGCACGGTGAAGACGAGCGCAAGGCAGCTCTTTTCGATAGGGGAGTATCTGACCTCCGTATCGAGAAGCATGTGGCTGAGATAGTAGGGACTATTCTCGGTACCCTCGTTATTCTTCTGGGCGAGCAGCGCGCTGAGGGATCTCTCCAAGGTAGTCACATAAAGGACCAGCGGATTTCTGGAGACGGGTGGCATCAAGACCGGAGGTTAGAGCAGATACTTCTTGATTTCCTCGAAGGCGGTCCGACACTGCCCATCCCATTCGTAGGCGGCGCCCTTCTTCATGAGCCGGGAAAAGGGATTACACTTGCCGACCAGATTCGCGATGAATCGGCGTATATAGGCTAAGTGGCCTTGAAGGCCCCGAAGCTCCCGAATGTTGCTCGGGGGAGGCATTTGGCTGATGGCCTTGATCTTCTCCGAGTCGATCTCGATACCTCGGTATCTAACAACAAATCCCAGAAACATCCCAGAGGTGACCCCGAAGGCACACTTTAGTTGGTTCATCTTCAGGTGACGGGAACGGAAGAAACCGAACACATTATCAAGGTCTTTGAGATGGTCCTGGCGCTGACATGATTTGACTACGAGGTCATCCACATAGAATTCCACCAATGTCCCGAGAATCGGCTTGAATATGCGATGCATGGCCCTCTGATAAGTGGCACCTGCATTTTTCAACCCGAATGTCATAACCTGGTAAGAAAAGGTACCTTGGGGAGCTCTGAAGGCAGTGGACTCCTCGTCTTCGGGGGCCATCCGGATCTGGTTGTACCCGGAATACCCATCCATGAAAGAGAGGGCTGGGAACCCGGCTGTGGCGTCAATCAACAACTTCGTCATCAGGAGTGGGAAGTCATCCTTTGGGCAGTGGCGATTAAGATCGCGGAAGTCGATGAAGACTCTGATATGCCCATTCTTCTTCCTAACTGGCACAATGTTGGCAAGCCACTTGGGGTATTAGACCTCCTTGACGAAGTAGGCTTTGATTAGCTTGTCAAATTCGGCCTCAACCATAGCACCATGAGAAGGGTGCATCTTCCTGGGAGGCTTCTTAAACCCACGATGTTTTTCCGAGAGGCCCAAACGGTGAACGGCTACGTGGGGATCTAGCCCTGGCATCTCGTTGTAACTCCAAGCAAACACATCACGGTGCTGTTTGAGGAAGTCTACGTACTGCTACCGCTCCTCGGGGGACATGGATGCACTGATCAATGTGGGTTTCAAATCTACCTCGCTACCAAGGTTCACCTGTACCAGTTCATCAACCTTGGTAGAGACGCCATCTTCAAAGGTGGGGGGAGCATCCTCCGGGTCTTCTCCCCACCCGTGGGGGGACTTCCCGCGATGGAAGATACTTCTGGGCTATCAAAACCCGAGGGGCAGCTGGTGTCGGCATGGGCAGCAGCGGTCATCACATCGGGAGACTCACTCTCCATTGAGACCATAGCAACGAAGGCAGTCGAACCTATCCCATATGGCCTTCGGGCTAAAGGGCCATGTTTGAGGATATCAAAGCAGCGGTGACGTGTCGGCCTGAGTCGGTTAATCCCAGCCCGGCGGAAAAGACACGTATGGCGCACCACGGTTGTCATAATCTTGACGTCCCTGTACCGTATAGGGGTATGAGGTTCCAGGATGACTCTAGACTGGTTGATGTAGGAGTACGAGGTGATTTTCCATCGTAGCTTGGACACAGGAACATGACTTCCTTGCGTACCCGAAACAACAAAACATTGCCCCTTTTCGGGGGTCGTGGCCTCCAACCGGTGGATCGGGAGGATGTATGCGTCATCCATGCTTGCCCAGGGATCACTTGTGACCGGGGCGGGTTCATCCTCGCTTACTAGGATTTCCTTATCCTTACTTTTGTAATAACCCGCATCCAGATAGCGGGCCTCACAAGAAGCGAAAGTGGACGCGTCTCCTTGGAGCATGCCTACTTGACCGTTGAGCGAGTACTTGAGGCACTAGTGATACGACGAAGGGACCGCTGCATGCAGATGGATCCATGGCCTACCCATCAAAGTGTTATAGGCGGTGTCCTAAGAGACCACCATGAACTCGATGCTGGCAATTAAGCCACCGAACTGAGTCTTCAAGTGGATCTTGCCGAATGGGGTTTGCTCTGTCCTGTCGTACCCCTGGATCCTGAGGTCAGAGGGAGTTAAATCACCTTCAAACAGACCCAATTTTCACAACTTCCGGGTCGGAATAAGATTGATCCTGTAACCCGTGTCAACGAGGCAGCAGCAGACGTCCACACCATTGAAGTGGCCAGTGATGTACAACAGGCGAATGTGCCCCTGTATTGGAGGGTCCTCATCTTCACCGGAGAACGAGATAACCGCCTGACATTCGGAATTTTCAATCGTCTTGGTATGGGAGGCTTCTACAGCTGCTACCTCCATCTCAAAATGGAGGGGGCTCTTTAGGGCCTCAGCAAGTGCCTCACGCATTTCGGATGACAGGCGGAGGGCCTCAAGGATAGAAAGCCTCGCAGGAATGCCGGCAAGGTGCTTCAGGACATCATACATTCGTGCCAAACGTGAACCACTGCTTACAGGAGGTCGTTCGGCATTTGGAGGCATAACAGGTCCTGCTGGTTGAACCGGAGATCGACTAGTACTGGGTACATCTTGATGCCTACTAGTAGCAGCCTGGAGAGTAGTCACCGGACCAGGATCGGACAGCGGATGCTGGACTGTAGCCGGGAAAGACTGACTGTGATACGAACGAGGCAGATCCCCCCGATCGAGTAACACGAACGGCGGTGGAGGTAGAGCCGAGGGCGTTAGATGGGGTTGCGCGTGCTAAGATCTGCGCTGAGCCTGCTGCCTGGTCTCAGAAGCGTGCACGGCTTGGCCAAAAGTGCCTGATGACGTACCTCGATGACCGGCACGATTACGATTCCGCTGACGTTGACGTCGGCTGGAAACGTTGGGGAGGTCAGCCTGGCGTTCCCCCTCGTCAGGGGTCATATAGGGCTTTACCAGCTCCACGGTGTTAACCGAAGCGTACCCCTGGCTGTCACTCGAGGAGTCATCCACCGTTGGGCAGATTCTGGGATGAATCCCCATTTCAGGGGGCATAAAGTCGTCGAGAGTGCGGGATGACGACGACACCGGCGGTGCGCGTTTCTTCTTCTTGCATCGCCACTGCTTGCCCTTTTGGGAAGAGGCCGACTGTGAAGACGATGTGGAGGCCCCGGCTACTTCTTCTGAAGGTTCCGACTGCTTTAGGCATGCCCGAATGATTCCATGGGCACGGACGACGGTTTTTCGAGCCATCCAGTCGTCCTATTTCTTGGATCCGCGGCTGGGGACCTGCTGCGACTCACCTTCGTTGTCGCTGCCGATCTCTGATCCTGCAAAGACACCCGCCCCTTGTGCTGGTGCTGGGCCCAACTTGACTATGTTGTTGTTGACCTAGTCTTGAAGCCAGTCTTTAAACACATAGCATTTCTTGAGGGTGTGCCCCAGGATCCGATGATAAGGGCAGTAGTTGGGGTGATCGGTGAGATTCGCCTCTGCCGTCCTTCTGCACTCAGGAAGACGCACAATCCCTTGCTCTAGAGCACTTCGGAAGTTGCCAGGGACCTGATTTTCGTTGAATGAATAAGTATTGTATCTTCTTTCGGGATAGGGGGCCCTGGGGGCCTAGCCCTGACGAGGGGCCGGAGGGGCCTGCCGAGGAGGCGGCGCCTGATTGCCTCGCCTAGGTGGCGGTGGCGCATTGCGCGGGGGAACCTGCCGGTTCTAAGGCGGTCGCTGCTGGGCAGGAGCCTATGCTTGAGGTGGAGGACCTCTGCGGGGTTGCGAGGGTGGTGCCGCTGGAAGTAACTCCAGCTGCCTCAGGGATTCTATTTGGGCCACCGCGGCGGGTTCAGCCCTGGCGATCCTCCTGGCCGGGATCATAGGGGGCAACAAACGTGCCTAACTGGCCTGTTGCAGGGCTTCCTCAAGGCATTGATCCTTATCTGAGAAATATCTGACCCCTCCAGGGTAGTTCTGGGTAATCAGGGAGGGTACCAGCTCTGTCTTGACGTTCCCCACACACATCGTCAGTAGTTGCTCCTGAGTCAGTGGCATATCTAGGGAATACGTAAGTCCCTTCCACCGGGCGATGAAATATGCAACCCGCTCATCAGGCCTTTGCTTGCACTTGAAGAGGTCTGCAATGCTGGTCTTCCGCGTGGTGGATCTGAACTGGTATAAGAACTACCGGCGAAGATCCTCAAAACTGGTCACCGATCCAATAGGGAGCTGGCTGTACCAGATGAATGCCGGACCTTCCAATGTTTGTACGAAACATCGGAGCTTGGCGGCTTCTTGCTGAGCCGAGGTCCCTAGCATGGGGCCACACCTGGAAGAAAAATGAGCCAAGTGCTGCGGAGGGTCCCCTGTCCCGTTAAAAGGTGAGATAGTGGGGTTCCCAAAACCCGGAGGTGCGGGCATATCATCCAACCACGCGGGATAAGGCTTTCCATCCGGTGGGACCGCCACCTTCCGCGTTTCCAATGCTTCGAGGAGGGCTGTGAGCACCGCGATAAGATCATCCAGGTGGGGGTCCCTATCTTGATGGGGATCCCTAACCACAAGTGCATTCCTAGGTTCTTCAACACGGTAGACGGCTTCAGCCGCTCGTGGGTCAACTGGCTGGACGACCCGCAGGGCGACTGGGGGAACCCGAACTGGATTCTTCAAATTGCCCCGTCGCTCGGGGGGATTTGGCGAGACGTTTCGCTCCCTCTTACCATACGTTCCGGCTTCTGCCCTGTCTGCGGTAGTAGCATGATCAGGATTTCCCTGAGGCATCTCACCGGGGGGAAATTGTTCCTGCCCCTGCTGCCCCGAAATGGGATTACCATAGTCGGGTCGCCGCTCTACGGAAGGCTCGGCCAAGAGTTCGTCAACCAGCCTTTTCTGCTTAGCAAGCAGCTGGCGTAACGTGGCCTTCTCGGGATCTTCATCCATTTTCTGCACAGAGGCGGACGGGTCAGAGTGCTTGACTGTTTCGACGTGCTCCTTACCCATGTCAATGTTTCGACCGAGTACCAGTGACTCGGTGGGTACGGGGAGGCCTAGCAGGTTCCTCTGCTGATGGGTAACTCTCCATGATGGGTCCAGCAGTGGCGGTATGGCCTCGGGGGGTAAGTCTCCATCAAGGAATTCAAGATCATCTTCCTTGTCCACGAAGTCAGCCATGTGGACCGCGACCCCTCTCGAGGGCATGTCCTCGATGTCAAAAAACGAATCGGGCTATCGTCGGATAGGGTCGAAGAGGAGAGCGGCATAGTGTCCCCAACCACAGACTTGCACATGGGGGGTGGCTTCCCTGATGATTCTGCGGAGTGCTTTAAAACTCTGAACGCATTTTCGTTGAAGGGCGCTCTGGCAGCCTGGCGACTCAGGGTGCTAGGCCACAAGGAGTGCGGCCGCATCGACCAGGCGGCACTGCTCGCCGATTTATTTAAAGTTATCGCGACTTCTAGGGTACACCACTCGTTCGTAACGAAGGCAGAAGTGTGTCACCCATATGGTTTGACAAAAGCACCCCACTTCTTCAGGGGTAAGAGACTTCGGTACGCGAAAATTCAGCGTCTCCGTTGGCCAGAACTTTTCCAGGAAGTAATCTGCTGCGAGAATACGCCAGAAGCTCCTGGGCTCGGACTCCGGGTCTGGCCCTGTGTCGCCCCACTCGTCAACCGGGGGTGGCTGAGGCACCGGTAGCGGTACCGAGGTGGACCACTGGGATAGTAAGCTCGGTGTTGGAGAATACGGCGAACGAACTGACTGGCCGCCGAATTCCGGGCCATCCTCCGAAGAGTGAGGTGACCTGGCCATGATGTCACTATACCACGGGCTGATAACCACAGCTTCCGAAACAGGAGCCGCGGATACCGACGACAGGTCGTGTTGTCGCTCTACCGTCGTTGGCCCCCAAAATTACTCTCCATGATCTCTGGTAGAGGTAGAGGGCGCTTCTGGTGACAAAGGCGGTGATTGCGCGGTTGAGACCCGCAGAATTCCCAAGATTTCTTCCTCTTGGATATACCTGCGGAGGGAGATGGGAATCTGGTGGACCTATAATTCCTGGAGAATGAGGCTAACGCGTCTGGTTCCTACCCCAGTCCTTGATACAGAGGAGCGGGGAGAAAGTTCCATCGCTGAATCGCATTCCGCTTCCGAGTCGGAGAAGCGGGCAGGTTTGATCTTCACCTAGGCCTTCCCAGGGTTCTTGTGGCGGTGACGACCCGCACTCCTGCCCCAGGGTGGCTCTTCGGGACAGGGTTGATCCCTACCAAGCGGTCTCGGGGTGGCGGTGGCGCCGTGGAAGAGAGGACCCCCACTCGAGACAACCGGGGTGCGAGGGGCACCGGGGCAAATGTCGAAGGGTACATGGGGAGGACCTCCATGAAAAGCACCCATGTGGGCGGAGCCTCTGTTGGAATCAGCAGGAGCATAGGGAGGACCTCCATGGCCGATGCGGGTGGAGCGAGGCTGACCTTCAATCCTCGAGTTGCTGGGGCGAGGAGGACCTTCGCCGGTTGCAGAGAGGACGTAGGGAGGGCCCCCACGTTGAAGAAGGACCGGATGGATGGTCCCTTCAGATCGACGGTCGGGGGCAGGAGGATGGACTCCATACCCTGTATAGTGGGCGCGGGAAAGGTTTCCGCGCTGAGCATCACTGCCGCGGGGCAGGTCTTCCCTCGGGATGCGGGTAGCGCGAGGCATACCTCCATGACGAACTTCGGAGCGGGGAAGGCCCATGCTCTGCGAAGTAGTGGTACGGGGAGGGCCTCCGTACGGGGTGACATCACCGCGGGTTAGTTCGCGACGATCACCACTCAGGCCTGCAACCCAGAGAGTCAACCCAGCCTGCCCGTGGGGCGGTTGGGGTCTCGATCCTGGTTGGGTGAAGGAGTGCCGCTGCTCAATGTATACAGGGGCTTCATGATGCACGTCGACGGTGGCTCGGGCCACTGTAGGTGTCGACGTCGACATGCCTGGGCAAGCGTCCTCAGCCCGGGCCCGGCGCTGACGTCAGTTCAGGCGGGCTGGTGCAGGTGGTGCAGGGACGTAGCCGGCTTTCTCTTCCTGCGGGGCCAGACGGCGGCGCTGACATGGCCGGGCGGGAGCTATCGCCTGGAGCCCTTGGGTCGGGACCCTGAGGGGGCTGATCCGGATGGCGCCCGCCTCTTCAGTGTAAGGCGAGGAGTCGTCAAGGCGTTCCGGAGACAGGCTCGGGAGACGGTTGAACGTTGGGGTGGGGTGCAGGGGCTCCCTGCGCGGCCTGTTAGGGCGGCATTGACGGTGGGGCCTGGAGGCCTCCAGGTCCAGGCGGGCCATATCCCGAGTTGGGATGACCCATTATTCCTCGTACCTACGGACGAGGTTGTTGATCACCCTTCGCTGGATGACCTCTGATGGGGAAAGGGGACGTGGGCACCCCATATTCCGAGAGGTGGCGGCCATCGTGGCGGTAGCGGCGCTACGTGGGGTGGTTGTGGTGGTGTTGCCCCTGCCCCTGTGTGGGCGAGGAGTGGATGGTGATCGCGTCTCTGTAACAGAAACCTGGTTCTTGAGAAACGAAGGGATCAACTCATCAGTACTGAGAGGAAAAGGATTGACAGCCAGTGCCCCAGCGTCCTTCCATTATCCACGTCTGTAAGAAGGATCCACGCCAACACGCTGCAGAATGGAGTTCTCCACGTTCTACTACCCCGACATCCGGTGAGTTTCACGACATGCCCGTTGTTTTCATGGCGGGACCAGGCGCCGGATATCTGGATCCGGTGACACGTCAATCTACTAGAGTCTCGAACGCTACTAATCTCTATACTAAGGAGAAGAATTTCACGTCAGGTTCACCATTTCTATTTCCGACAGTTTCTCTGGGGTGCGCGCGCATGTCTGTTCTGTCCGCGGAGGAGGACGCGTGGCGCTTTGTTGCCTTGCATTCCCCCGTTCCAAAGGCAGGCGGCATTCGCTCCTTATTCAGGGACGTCTGATCCTTGATCGAAACGGGATGATGGGATGTCGGTTCTTCCTCCTGTGGATTCCTCCTCAGAACTCGTCACCTAGTCCGGGTCTCCCTCATAGATTTAATACGTAGTTCGTGAAACTCTTCCCAGTTCCATGTTTCCATGTACACCGGTTAATTACACTGCTTCTGTCGGGACATTCCAAAGGGTCAGGTCAGGACAACAACCTTCAGTCGGGGGAGTAGTCACGTTGAGGTATCAGTAGCGTGTCTGGATGCTGGGGAACCTGGCATGTTTGTCTGTTATCCCTGGTCACAAGGCTTCTCGAGGGCGTGGAATCCCGAGGCATCCCACATCGAGCGCGGGGAATTATATGTCATAGACACATATCTGAGGTTTTCCTCAGCTTCCCGTG
Organism: Viscum album; assembly: GCA_963277665.1. Lineage (NCBI taxonomy): Eukaryota > Viridiplantae > Streptophyta > Magnoliopsida > Santalales > Viscaceae > Viscum > Viscum album. Next base: position 1,160,565,011 of record OY728153.1, on the reverse strand, counting down.
TTTAACACAGGGTATGCCGCGAGTTTAACATCTAGCGGAGACGGATCAGCCCAACAAGAGAATTATCTAGGATAGAACGGATTGAGGGATTCTCCTTGAAGGGATGTCGATACCGGGGCCAGCCCATGGGCGGCTGTGAAGGAGAGCATACCGACATGGTCTCACCGGGATATGACGGCCCGGGAGAGAATCAGGATGGGATGTAGGTGGATGAATGAAGTATATGGGGAATGAAATGGGACCATCGCAGGGGGAGACATTGAATCTGGGCTTGAACCTTGAAGAGGCTTCCTACGTATCCCCGTGGCAGGGAATCAAAGTCCTCGTAGTTTGGGATGGTGCCGGTAAACCGACGTGAAGGTGGACCATGGCCCGATGAATGTCGTCAGCGAACCAACATAAAGGTGGAACTTGGTCCAATGGACATCGTCAGCGTTCCGAGGTGAATGAGTACCTTGGTCCGATAGGTATCGTCAGCGTACCGACGTGAAAGTAGACTCGTGGGTCCACTGGTGGTGGGCTTGAACCTTGGGGAGGTTTCCTATGTACCATGCCTTGACATGGATCAATGTCCTCATAGTTCAAAGGATTGATGGAATACAGTTTAACGTCATGCGGGACGGTAGTGAACCCTGACGTGAATAAACGACGGGCGGTGGGTGTCGGCGAACCGACGTAAATGAGGGACCTTGGTCCGATGGGAGATGGGCTTGAACCTCTGGGAGGATTCCTACATACCATGCCTTGACACGGAATAATGTCCTCATAGTTCGCTGAAAATTGGGGGCTTGTAACACCGACAAGAAGACGGTTTGGGCCAATGTTTGTTGGGCTTGAACCTCAGGGAGGCTTCCTACGTACCATGCTTTGACACGGATCAAATTCCTCGTAGTTCGGATTGGGAAATGCAGTTTAACATCATGCTGGACGTGGGTGAACCGATGTGAATGAGGTCGGGACGACCGGATGGTGGATTTGAACCTCGTAGAGGCTTCCTACGTACCATGCCTTGACATGGATCAAAGACCTCGTAGTTCGGGTTAGTCCCAACGGCTTGCCATCGGACTGGAATTGCAGTTTAACGTCATTCTGGACGTAGGTGGAACACGACGTGAATTGGATGATGGGTGGGCTTGAACCTCGTGGAGGCTTCCTATCTACCATGCCTTGACATGGATCAAAGACCTCGTAGTTCAAATGGAGCTTTGTCGGCGAACCGACGTGAAAGTGGACCTTTGTCCAATGAGTGGTGGGCTTGAACTTCTGGAAGGCTTCCTACGTACCATGCCTTGACATGGATCAAAGACCTCGTAGTTCAGGTGGGGTTTTGTCGGCGAACCGACGTGAAAGTGGACCTTGGTCCAATGAGTGGTGGGCTTGAACCTCTGGAAGGCTTCCTACGTACCATGCCTTGACATGGATCAAAGAACTCATAGTTCAGGTGGGGTATTGTCGGCGAACCGACGTGAAAGTGGACCTTGGTCCAATGGGTGGTGGGCTTGAACCTTTGGAAGGCCTCCTACGTACCATGCCTTAACATGGATCAAAGACCTGGTAGTTCAGGTGGGGATAGGTGTGCAGTTTAATGTCATGCAGGACAAAGGGAGGGGCATACAGTTTAACGTCATGCTGGACGCGGGCGAAACTCGACGTGAATGAACGACCGAGAAATGTGGCTTGAACCTCATGGATGCTTCTTACGTACCATGCCTTGACACGGATCAAAGTCCTCGTAGATCGCTATGGGTGGGGGTCTGGGTCGGTGCTCACTCTAAGCCCACGTGAGTCATGCCTGGTGTGAGAAACAAGAGGTTGCAAGGACCTGACGATCACGTCGTGAAGGATGCGTCCGTGAGAAGCGAAGAGGGGCTTACGCGCTAGGCGGCCCATGGTGATGGGACTTACTCCAGGATGGAGGCCCATGGTGCGACAAAGCATGTGAAATATGGACCTTGGTCCAATGATGGGAGGTGCCTCATTCCCTATCACGCCCTCCACTGACCTTGGTAGTGGGGAAGTACGGAGATGCAGAGGTGAAACTATCCATTGGGGAACTAGGGTCGCCCTTCTCCCATGAACATATGCCACTCCAATATGGAGGATATCATCCCTTGTGGATGGGTGATTCCATTCCCATGGAGACGATTGGTGTAAAGAATGTTTGAGCTGGGGGGACCCTTCGTGAGGGGCACGAGTTCGGGTCACAGTTTAACGTCATCTGTTGAGGACGTGGTGCTTGGCAGTTTAACGTCCTGCAGCTCGGACGAGGTGGGTTCACTCCACACCCCTAGGACTTACATAACCAGTACCCTCTGGTCCTTGGGGAAGGGAAGGTACCAGTAAGGCCATGGTCAAGGGGGGTTGTGGAACGAACCATCAAGGGGTCCACGTTAGCGTGGCTATGCAAAGAAGCAATAGCCATTAGCGTGCCAATGCGAAGAAGCATTAGGCGAAGCAACGCTACGGGTGTTATTGTCCATGGGACTTTGAAATCACATCGTGCAATCCTGGAGGGTCGCACGGGAAGAGGAATCGCTAAGAAAAGGAGGGTGATTCGTGAAGTGGAGTGCCTTGGCCTTGGCATGGGGCATAGGTGTGAATGGAAGGTGCTTCGGGAAGTGGAACAGTGTTCTCGGAGAACTGCCTCATTAAGAAGAGGTGCCTCGCGAAGCAGGGTCCTGCGAAGCAGTGTTCTTCGTGATGTGTAGCGATCCTGCCTTAGCATAGGGATCACTGGCATGGTTTGGGTGTTTCACGAAGCATAAACACTCCGCGGCTGCCCGGGTTCCCTTGGGAATCCCCTTCCATCGCGAATGCCCTTGAGCTTCACGAAGGGCATCCCTCTCGGAAGAGGGGCTCAAAACGAGACAATGCCGACGCGTCTCACAAAGTAGAAATACCTCACGGAGCTCATGATTCCCGGGGCAATGAGTGCTTCGCGATTTGGGAGAGGAGAAGCCAAAAGGTCAGATTGTCCCCCCTTTGGGACTCAGGGGGAGTCCAGTATTTATAGGCAAGGGGCACCACGAAGCAGAACTCGCGTGCCGCCTCAGGTGCTTCACGGCGCACTCGCGAACGTCAACGTCGTCCGTGGAGGGTACAGCCTCTGGAGCTTTGCGGCGTCTCGTGAACGTCAAAAGCGTTCGCGGAGGATTACCGCCTCTGGAGCTTCGTGGCGACTCGCGAACGTCAAATGCGTTCACGGAGCATTACCGCCTCTGGAGCTTCGCGAGGCCGCGATGGTCGGGGCGCTTCGCGGCGGGGCTTTGCGTGGGTGCTTCGCGTCGATGTTTCGCGAGGCAGCGCGCCAGCCGTCTTTTTCGTTCCTTTCTTTCGGGCCATATTTTGGCACCAACAGGTTCATATTTTTATTTAAAATATACATCAGTTTTTGTAAAATGGACAATTGACCTACTCAAAACTATGAAAATTCATTTGTATTGTTTTTATACTTTACAAAAAAGATAAAAAACATTTTTGATGTGTATAGATTAGACACACATCAATCTAATACATGATGTGACCTGTATGACTGAAAGTGTCTGTTATCAGTTAAAAATCAACATTTTAGTTCCAAAAGTGTTACTCACTAACAACTGATCAAACATGCTCTTATATTCCTAATGATTTAGTAAAATTATTCATAATTAAATTTTAATGTTTATTAATTTTTTTTATGAAAATATAATGCACGATGTGATTGAAATGATTCAAAAGTTTTTGTTTCCTGTTTGAAATAACATTTTAGTGAAAAATACAGCTGACGTACTCGAAACTAAGAAAACAAATTTGGATTTTTTAGATACTTTTTTGAAATGATTCATAAGCTACATGAGATATGTAGAAATTAGTTTAACCTCAATATAACCCATGGTGTGACAGATATGACTCAAACTGCATATTTTTATTTAAAATTGACATTAATATTAATAAAATGGGCAATTATCCTACTCAACACATAGAAAATGAAATCATATTATTTTGATATTTTATGAAAACTACCCTTAACTTATTTTTGACATGTAGGAGTGAGCCACACCACAATACAATACATAATTTTCATGGTATGACTTAAAGTGTTCATCATATGTTTAAAATCGCCATTTTATTTCAAAAAGTTTCAATCAATGAAAACGGATCAAACACAATCATATTTTATTTATAATTTATGACAATAATTTATAAGTAATTTTTGACTTTTAGGTATCAGTTTCACATCAAACTGGTACATGATCTGATCATAATGACTCTAAAGTATGTGTTTCTAGTTTAAGACGACATTATAGTAAAAAAGGAAACTCACATACTCCAAACCAAGAAAACATATTCAAATTTTTTTAATACTTCTGGAAAATGATGCACATGTCATTTGCGACATGTTGGAAATAGACACACCTCAATATGATATACATTTTTGCTGGTATGAATCAGACTGCATATTTTTATTTAAAATTGAAATCAATGTTAGTAAAATTAATACTTTCTATTAATTGATTTATTTATTTTATTACTAACAAAATAATAGATTTATTATGTAGGTGAATTATTTGGCTCAATCATCAGTTGTTTGTTTTGTAATAAAATGAGTCATGTTTTGGATTAAATGAGAAAAAGAACATTAATGTATTTGAATGTATGTAATAATTTGTATATATGTAATTGTATAAACCAATGTTTGAAATGTCTATAGTACATTTTTTTCTCATATGTTTCTTGTAAATTTTATTTTCATTAAATTATGAATTGGGACTATTTTTTTTGATATCTGGAGTGTAATTTGGTGATGAGGTGTGTTGTTACACCACCTTGCATTGGTGTTGTAGGGTGCTGTTAAAGCAGACTACAGTATGACCGTTAAGCAGTGCTTCTAAAAGTGCTAATGAAGAGGGGCATTTTTAGAACATTAAAAAGTACATATAAAGGTACACTTTATCCAATCTATTATATGAGTAAATAAAACCCTTTATCCACACTAATAAATGGGGCCTCTAGATGGATTAAAAAAATAATGATAATTGAGACTTTTATCAATGATTTTAAAAGCACAGATATATGGGTGTTTTATTCGCTCTTTTTTAGCACTGATAAAGGACCGTATCTTTTAATCTCTATGGTAGTCAGCAATTTTCTAGTACTGATAAAGGAAATTTTAAGTACTGTAAATGCATATTTTTAGTATTGATGTTTTGTAGAGTCGCGTAGCATGTAGGTAGAAATCATGACCCTCTACTCTGTAGGCATCTCAATATGGTATAATATTGATATCATTTCTTATATGCAGGACTTTTCATCTTAGAGAACGCTGTCCTCAGAGAAGGTTGGAGGATGATGGTGCTGAAAGTACCATGTAAGCTCTTTCATGGTAGGGGTAGTTCTGGAAACCCCCTAATCAAACTAGATGGAATATAGGATGCTCTCATGAAAATTAGAATCAGTGTCTAGAAGAGGATCAAAAGGTTGTTCCTCTAGAGGCACTACAAGAGGCACTATAGGTGGATTAATTCCCACAACCTATAATGAATATTCATCACAACTCTATTTGTGTATTGTGTGAATACATCACGGTGATATAGATCTTGATTTTCCAAGAACATACCTCATAAAAGTGATTTATAATAGAGAGGGAAATCATGGAAGGTAGTAGTATGAAAGGGAAGTAAAATTAGATATTAAAAAAAACTTAATTCATCTATAATTGAGATGAAGTAACTGAACTCCCAATTTAAATTACTTCCATCATATTGGTTTTTACCTATTTAAGATGGATATTTATCTCAAAAGGTTAGGTAGAGATTCAACATTGAATATGTACATATTTTTCATAAATATGATGATGTGTTTCCTTAGGAATTCCCTAGTCTGACCTTCAATTATGAAGTTGGGTTTTCAATAGAACTCATACCTGGTTCTATTCATATTTTAATGACTCTATATAAAATGTTCCCAATGGAGTTTTAAAAATTGAAGAAGAATCACTAGGAGAATCTATATAGAGGATTTCTTCATCCAAGTTATTCTCGAGGGGGTGAGCATATTCTTTTTGTTAAGAAGAAATATAGGTCAATGTATCTTCTCTTTGATTATCAAGAACATAACAAAATTACTACTATAAAAAACTATAATCTACCCCATATTGATTAAATGTTTTATCAATTATAAGAAGATGAATAGTTTTCATGATGGATATTTCATATGGATATCATTAACTTAAGATAAAAAATGAGGATATACCATATATTTCCATCCATATGAGGTACTTCGATTATGAATTCATTGTAATTATATTTTGACATACCAATTATCCTATTATATTAATGGATTTAGTGAATATAATATTTATTTATTTCCATTATAAATTATTTGTTGTATTTATTAATGATATTCTAATATATTAAAAGATAAATTAAGTGTCAGGACAATATTTTAAAATTGTGTTGATGACCCGAAGGATGGAAAGGTTGTATGATAAATTTACGAGGTGTGAATTTTGAATTTTGAAAGTTTCATTTTAAGGGTCATATAATCTCATGTGAGTTTATATAAATAGATCCTTAAATCAAGGATGTTATTGGATAATGTCCTAGACTCCGAACAATTTTTGAAATCCATAGATTACATTTATCTAGATTCCAATGATGCTATGTGAAATATATCTAATGACTATCTAATACTTTCCAAAAGTTGAATAAAAAAGGTTATGTTCTTATTAATAGATAAAGTTGATGATAGTTTCAAATAAATTAAGAGATGTTTGGTTAGGGTGACTTTTCTTAAACAAACATATAGTTGAGAATGGATTGTAATCTATAGAGATTCATCAAAGAAGGGACTAGGGTGTTCCCTCATTAAAAATGATATGGTGATAGGTATACCTGATTCCAATTATTGGTTTGTGAATAAAATTACCTACTCATAATTCTGAGTTGGAAGTGGTAATTTTTCATTGATAATAAGTTGGAATTATATGTATGGTGAATGGTGTGATTTATATACTAATCATAAAATATGGAAATATAAATTTAAATAGAAATATTTGACCATTTTTTAGAGAATATAGTTGGAGTTAATCAATGATTATGATATTTCAATACATTACCACATTAGGAAGGTGAAGAAGGCGGCTGATGCTTTTAGGCAAGAATACTATTCATGTTTCTCCATGTTGAGGATATAATGAGACCAAATATTTATGGATTTAAATACAATGATTCTTGAAATCGTAAGGAAATGGGAAGGAGCTTATCTTTCTCATTTGAATTTTCAATCATCCATCTGTGAGAGCGTTAAGAAAACATAGAAGGAAGATATGAAATTACTGAAGATAATGAGTAATGTTTCTAATTTTAACCATGTACATATTGGAATTATGTGGTTCATTATCCTATGTATAAGACCCATAAATACCACAGTTTAATAATTAGTTATTTGATGGTTAACATAGTTCATTGTTCTCTATTAATCATGGATATATAAAGACATAGAGAGATCTAAAAGTGTATTTCTTGAGAGATTACATGAAGAGAGATATTTTAGAGTATGTCTCTTTGTGCCTAGTATGTTATAAATTTAATGCTAGAGATAATAAATTCTAAGGTGATATTAGAACCATTACCCACACCATAATGTAAATTGGAAAACATCACCAAGGTATTTTTCATCAAAATCCCCAATACAATAAAAATCCATCATACAATTTTGGTTGTAGTCAGTCGCCTTAAAAAACTCAACACACATTATTGCTATTAGGGATTTTTTCCCTCTTGTACATTATGATATAAAATACATTAAGGGTTAGTAAGGTATCCTGCATTACCACTATCTACTATATATAATCTGGAACTTTGTTTCACCTATATGTTCTGGAATTTATACTTAAACCACTAGATACATAGGATAATATTAGTAATTATTATCATACTCAGGAAAATGATCATTCAAAGAGGACCATTTGGACTCTAGAAGATATGTTGAGAGAATTTTATATGGATTTCATATGTAGTTGGGATCAATAATGATATTTAGTGGAAGTTAATTACCCTAATTACTTTCACTCTAGTATTTATATGGCTAATTGGGAAGCCTTCAATGGGAGAAATTGAAGAACACCAAATTGTTTGAAATAGGCTGGGAAATGTAATATATTATGGACTAACCTAGCTGAGTAAATGACAAAGAAAGTAAGAAACATTCAAAATAACCTTAGGGTTATAGAAACCATAATTTTTCTTACATTAACATTAAATCATTTTAATGATAAAAAACATAAAAACATTACACAATGAGGATAAAATGGTTTAGTGTCTTGAAAAAAATACGACCATACAGAAATTTTACAACATAAAACATAATGATTTATTAAATCACTATTTATCTAGTCCCTTGTGTTCTTCATAGTATATGTAGACACATGAGGATATAAAACAAAAATGGGTGAGCTAAAAATACCATTAAGAGGATATATAAGATCATGAAATAATAAGATATGGGGTGTTAATAATAATAACATAATCATAATGTGAGGAAGTATTAGATAATGGTATGGAATTTGGCCATGAGAAAAATGAAACATCATGTCTTAGTGGTCAAATACCACACATATTTATGAACAAAGCCAAAATCCATTCCATTCATATTCTATATTCCTTGTTAGAAAAATCACATTACCTAATGTATTAGAGTGATATATAATAATGGGAACATTAATCACATCTTATCATTTAATTTTTTCTATATAATTCCGGGTGCACCTATCACATCATTACATTCACATTATCATTCATTCCACATAGAATGTATATAAATATTCGACATAAAATATCCCATGCAAGGTAATGGGTTTCATTTCATAAATCATACATAAAAAAATATCAATCAGAAAAAACTTATATCCTAGAAAAGATAATATAATGATGAATAAATTATATTTAAGAAATATCCATACTGAAAAGGGGGTGAAAGAGGGAAACCCAAAGAAAGAGTGTTGGGATTGAGAATTCCCCCGACCTTTAGTCATAATGATTCCTTCACATTAATATCCTTTATAATCACATTATATTCATTAATTAAAAATTAAATAACATTTTATTCATTAATAATATTCATTATGGTTTTATTATGTTATTTTATGGGTTTTTTATGAGTTATAGAGTTTAATTTCATTGTTATGGAGCATTTGTTTTCTTGGTTTTCATGATCGGTTTACTTATATTAATGAATGGAAGTTCAGGTAAAATGAACATAAATATCCATAATTCTTATTATATACTAGTAATGATATTCCAGATGTTTTAATTATCTTATAAATAATTTTCTTATATAACATAAGGATAAATCATTAGATAAAAATTAATGATGATCATTTAAGATTAATTTTGGTGGTTTTTCGATGACAATGAACTCATTTTGTTTTGTCATTTGGTGTTGTTTATTTATGTTAGTTCCAAAAAACTAGAAGTGTTGTAACATAAACTTTATAATATTATTCAACCATTATAATGGTTTTATTAACATCATTTAATGAATTTAAGGAAAATTAAAGTGCATCGCCTCTGATGTCGATAAATTAACAGATCATGGGTGGCGATTTTGTTTTTATAATAAAAGAGTGAGAGGAATGAGTTTAATGATTTATCAGACATTAATGTGATGTTATTTTAGTATATATAATGTATTGTAATATGATGAAGGTAGGTGATTATAGAATATAAAAATAAATTGAAATTGAAAGGAAATTAAAAGAAAAAGAGAGTGGATTTACCTTTTGATCTCTCCTCTTGAAATCATCCTTAAGGAACATTAAATTGGCATTTTGAGGATACCAAGAGATCTTAGACATGGGGAAGGGATATGGAAGAGCTTTGTGTATAATTGAGGAAAGTATCAAAGCTAGAGAGGTATGAGGAGAAGAAGGTGTGAGGGAATACAACTGGAAATAGAGTTTTTCCCAATAGTGTTATACCAAAGATTTGAAGAAACTGTTGCTATACTGTAGAAAAAGGAAACATTTCCCAAAGATTTGTTCAAAACATTATGAATGTGTTATTTTAATTAATATTTCCCAATGGTTTTAGAAAAACATTGGGAAATCTATAATTTATATAATATATACCAACGGTTTATTAAAACTTTTTGTAAAGAGTAGCTTTCCTAATAGTTTTTAAAAACATTTGGGAATGTTTTCCCCCAAAAACACAGCAGCCCAAATTCTACTCTGCCCGATTACATACCCTAATTTGAAGCTCCTCTATAAGGTCTCTCTTTACCCCAGGACACAAAACTCCTTTCACCCATAGATCCATCTTCAATCAAGAAATATTTTATTTCTACAGCTCAAATTAGTAAGTGTTACTTTAGTTTTAATGTTCTGCATCTATTTTTTTATGTTTTCTATTTTCATTTGGGATAAATCATTGCTTCTATGGTCTGTGACATAATATTCACTTTAATTTGTTTTTTAGTTATACACGTCAAATATGGTAAAAGGTTTCTTTAGTCATATGGTCTCGAGGTGGGTAATGGATATAAGGATGGCCAATTTGAAGGGATTAGGGATGGTTGGGGAGTGGTGTTGGTGGTATATAATTTTTTAGTGGGGGGATGTGGTAGTTTCTATGTATATCCCCCACCCCTGGACACCCCACTATTGTAAAGCCTCCCCCACCCCCCGGACACCCCCATGGACACCCCTCCCCCCATTGGACACCCCACCCCCTGCACCCCCACCCCCTAGACACCCCCAGCCCCTTGGACAACCCCCTCCCCCACCCACTGAACACCCCCACCCCCTAGACACCCCCACCCACTGGACAACCCCCCCAACCCGCTAGACACCCCCACCCATGGGAAAGCCACCACCCTTACACCCCCAACCCCCTGGACACCCCCATCCCCTTGGACAGACCCCTCCCCCTAGACACCCCCACCCCTTGGACTCCCCCCCGCCAGACACCCCTCACCCCCCATGGACACCCCCACCCCCCTTGGACACCCCCACCCCCGTGGACACCCCCCACAACTAGAAACCCCCCACCACTTGGACATCCCCCCAGACAACCCCACCCCCCAGACACCCTCTACCTCCTTTGGACCCCCACCCCCTTATACATTCCCCCTGGACACCACTATACCTAGTGCATGGCCCAGTTTTTAAATTGGAATTAACAATGTAGGTGATTTTTCCTTTCCCCAATGACATTTCCTAAGTGACCCATAGTGCCTTTTAAATCGAATTTGTCGTGTTTTCATAAATTGAATTTGTCATGTTTTAATATATTGAATTTTTCATTATTTGAAAAATTTAATGGGTTGTTTTGAATGAAACATCTAATTCATAATGGTTTGCCTTTATTAATATATAATAAAATTTTAAATAAAATTACACTATGGGGGTTGTCGGGGTAGGGGGATGTCCAAATGTGGGGGATATCAATGTGGGGGTGGGTTGTCCATGTGGGTAGGTAGGATTTAGGGGGTAGGGGGGATAAAGGGGTGTGGGGGTATGGGGTGCCCAAGGAGGGGTGTGGGCTATCTAGGGGGTCTGGGTGGGTTGCCTATGTGGGGGAGGGGGTGTGAACTATCCTGGGGGGTGGGCTATCCAGGAGGGAGGGGTGGGCTATCCAGGTAGGGTAGGGGTGTGCGCTGTCTAGGGGGGTTGTCTGGGTGGGGGTGTCCAAGTGGGGGGGGGGGTGGGATGTCCAGGGGGGTGTCATGTTGGGGGTTGGGGTGGGGGTGGGGGGTATGTCTAGGTGGGGGGCGATCCAGGGGGCTCCAAGGGAGGGGTGTGGGCTATCCAGGGAGGGGGTGGACTATCCATATGGGGTTGTTGTGGGATATCAAGGTGCGGGAGGGGGGTATGGGCTATCAGAGGAGGGTGTGTCTAGGTGGGGTGGGGGATGTCCAGTTGGGGGGTGTGGTGGGATGTCTAGGGGGGCTGTAGGGGAGGGGTGTGGGATGTTCATGGAAAGGGGTGGTCTGTCAAGAGGGTGGTGGGTGGGCTATTCAAGTGGGGGAGGTGTGTGGGCCGTCAAGGGGGTGGGCTATCCAAGGGGTGGGGTGGGCTTTCAATGTAGGGGAGGGGTGTGGGTTGTCCAGGGAGAAGGGGTTGGGTAGTCAGTTGGGGTAGGGGGCTGTCCATGTGGGGTGGGGGGCTATCCAGTTAGGGGGCTATAGGGGGTTGGGGGAGATACAAGGGTGTTTGTTTCTGGGGGGGAGGGGTTGTCTAGGGAGTGGGTGGGTTTTCCACTCTAATGCTCTACAAAAAATAAGAATCACATATAACCAATTGATAGTTTCTTTCACATATTAAGACTTTTCTTGAAGTTCCATACCAACACTCACTCTTACCCTTACAAGAATAAGTGATCTCTATAAAGAAATATCACTTAGGTTGTTTTCCACTGCCCATATTGATCTCATACAAATTTAACATTTGTACTACTCCATATCACCTAATGATATAACAAGACTCATACTCCCAAGAGTAGTGTCCCATAAAAACTTGGCTCATTTTCCTAATCAACATACATAGTATCTTATTTGACAAACACACACAATATTTTGTAAACGTACTCCTTGTATCACAACCTGGAATTATCACTTTGCTAGCCTATCAAGGCATGAATAAACCACATACGTAGCTCAAAATTTGTAGGTGTGTTTTACAATTAGGTGTTTTTTTAGAATTCATATTTGATATTTAGAGTAGAAGATAAAATCTAATCCACGTATGATATTTGAAGGTATTTTTACAATTAGGTGTGTTGTGATTTATATTTATGATATCCATGGTTTTCACAAGAATTCTTATGGTTAAACTATAATAGACTTGAAATCATGATAAATTTTGATATATATTTGATTCTATGACCCTAGTTTGGGGGTGGACACCACCACCCCCATGGATAGCCCCCCTCCCACCCCCCCAACCCTTGGACCCCCCACCCCACCCCCTAGGCACCCCCACCACCTTAAACCCCACAAACCCCAAGGAAAGCCCCCAACCCCCTTGACAGCCCCCCACCTCTATTGGACACCGCCACCCACCATGTTGGACAATCCTTGTTGACACCACCCCGCCCCTGGTTAACCCCTCCCCCTAGACACCCCACCCCTGCTGGGAAGCCCCCCACACACCTTAGATAGCCCCACCCCTTGGAAACCCCCCACCCCTGGACTCCCCCACCCCTCTGGATAGCCACCACCCCCTGGATAGCCCCACCCCCTTGGAAACGATCCATTTATTACTTTTTATGACTCCAATATGTTAATTGTCAGAGTTGACTGTGAACCTAAAGTTGTGGTCAAAAATATATAGAATCATCCATCCATGTCCTCAATTCTTTTGGTTTCTCTCAACTTGGGTTTTTAAGGTTGGTAATATTTAAATTGATTAAATCTTGATTACAAATTTAATGTATCCAACCTAACCATTATTTTACTTTCCAATGTTTATCGGTACTAATTCTTTTTCAATTGAATTATCTAATTTGGAATTGAACTATATTCAACCATAAGAAACCAACATTTCTAACATGGTGAACATTTAAATACTTTATTGACCAGGTATAAAATTAATATAACTCTAATACCCCCCCCCCCCCTAAACATTTCACTAGATAATGAACATCATCATTTTTCTTCTCCTACAAAACATTTATAAAAACTTGCATCATATACCTGGTCTAACAAAATTATATTTCTCCTTAATTTTGACAAGTGTTTTACCCCTTATGAATCTGGTAGTATCATATCCTTGTTCATATGTTTATATCATCATTTTAAACTGTCTTAAGGGTTTAATCATTAAAAATATATATACTATTGACACTTATTAAATAACCATCCTACTCAAAATTAATTTTTTTATTACATCTTGTACGATTTATTGAATTCATTATATATCCAGACAATCTCACCTAAAACAATGGATATTTAACCATGAATCCGCCTATTCCCTCTCATATATTTTGTTTTTTGGGATAAACAATATTTTTCCTTTTCTAATTACTTTCATATTTATTTTCAAATGCAGAAAATGAAACCAATTGAAGAGAGGAGATGAAAAAAGTTGATGGACAACAATTGTCGCATGGAGGGGATGAGAATTCCACCACTAGTGCCTATAGTGAGTATTTTAATTGAAATATATATATTTAAGTAATATATAATTTCATGTGATTGATTTTTTTAAACAATTTTGCAGGATCCACCTATTAGGCGATAATTATTCGATGAGCAGCCTAGTAGTGGTCCCAGTACTCAGGGTGTTTGTATGAGGGGGGGGGGGTAAGTGGGCTAGTCGATCTGGTCAGCATTCTTGATTAGACCTTGTCCCTCCCACTGGCATACCATCTATCCAACATTCTGATATCGGTGTGTCATTAGGGGAAGACGATATATTCAGGCCTCTCATGTTTTCACCACCTTTTACATCTGAGCCTCCTCACCTGCCTTTACCATATCCGATGCTGATTCCCACTCCCCATCCAGCATTTGGCCAGCCATCCATGTCAGCTTCTATTATTTATTCTTCATTCTCTCCAAACTTTTATATTCTGTCTTCTTTGACTCTGGATCTTCAAGAGTCTGTCCCTACGGAGCATACATTTGGGAGTCAATCCACTTGTATCGGGTGTTCCTTTAGTTTCTACGGATCCTGCGGTTCCCATTAATCAGACTATCATAGGTATATTTATCCATCCCTAACAAGTTTTTATAGAATTATTTATTTTCATTATAACATGTATTGATAATATATTTGGTTTACTTTCATAACAGATACATCTACTGATAGGAGGTTGGGGTGGGGGCGTACACGCATGTGTGCGGTGTGGAACAACCGCACGTAGTTGATGGTGGACTACAATGAACACCAAAAATGAAAGAAAGAATAGGGCAGCTATGTCAGAGTTTTTTGGTGACGCTTTCCATATACTCTTACATCATTCTTGTCAGCCTGCTCTCATGGATACAGTTTCCAAATGAAGTCATAGATAATGCTTGGGCAGAGTTATGGGTAAAAAATTCTAATATATTTAATGCAATATTTTTTTGTATTTATATGAATTAATATTTTCGTGTCATCTTTGGTTTAATTTCCATGATGGTGAGGGTGCATGGACAACACGTCTAATGAATTTAGGTGAGATTTGGATATCCCTATAATCACGAGTTGTATATTGTCTCACCTTCTAAAGTTGGCAAAGAGTTAGTGGCGGTCCGTATCATTGATGGTTTTCTGTTAGAATAGTATCGACAGATGATTACTCATTGGATGACTACCCAGTTTATGTTATAAATCACATTTGTGGTATTTAAATAAAAAATTTCATGTTTTTCATTATTAATATCCTTTTTATTATTTAATTATATTTAGGAATCATTCATAAGAAATAAAAAAACATTGATGCTAAAAACTACATCCACACATTGGGACGTACTACGATGTCAGATCCAGGGAGGGAGCTGATATGACAGTTGTTTATATAATTTTATTTATGAAATTAATTGTTGGTAACATATTTTTAATTAAGCTTTCCTATATTCAATGTCATTTTAGAGTAAGACATTAAATATTGAAGGATGTGTGACTTGATAAAAACTATTTTTCTTGAGTAGAAGGAAGAAAGATGTAAGTGCGACTAATGGACCGACTTAGCAACAAATTGTCAGTTTTAATTTGTAGATTTCAAATTTTAATATCTATTTTGTATCTTAATAATCTATTTATATTTGTAAAAGTTTGATTTATATTCCATTGATGCCCAGGATTCTGACAATTTTGTGCCAAATTATCATTTACATCAGGTGTAGGGAGATGATCACCCTGGCAGAGTACGCTACCGACCTGGGAAGAGTATAGACCCAACGAGGTATTGGCCCTCCTCAGATACAATTTGAAGTTCCACGGAGTTCCATCAGGTTAAGGAAAAGGTGGAACATGATGAAAAAATGGTCCATAGAGATGGTAGAACAGTATTCCAGGGCAAACACTGCATTTATGAAACTAGTGAAAGGTTTACATGCAACACATTCACCAGTGGCCAGCACAGCTTGTGAGGAATATATGTCATCAATTAGTTCTATATATGGTGAACCATGTGGCAGTTCTAGTGATGGTTGAGATGAGGGAGAGGAGGAGGGCGAGGCCGAGGAGGAGGAGGTTGAGGCGTAGGAGGAGGGTGAGGAGAAGGCTGAGGCGAAGTACGAGGGAAATGAGAAGGGAGTTGAGGAGGTCGGGGATGATGATATGGATGATGATGAGGATGAGGGTGAGGCTGATGATCACAGTGATGGTAGTGATAGTGATGAGGGAGAGATTAATATGTTGAATTTTTTCTGGTATTATAGACATTTGATGTTTGATGACTTGTTTTTTCTGAATGTATGTGTGATTAGGTAGGTCTCATTATGTTTATTTATTTATCTATAAATAATAAAACATAACCTGATGATTTTATGTAACTGATCCACCCCTCCCATGGACACCCCCTAGACCCCCACCCCCTTGGACAACCCCCGCACCCCCCAGGACAGCCCCCCGACCCCCTAGACAACCCACCCCCTGGACACCCCCTTCCCCTTAGATAGCCCCCCAACCTCCCTAGACCCCCCAGATAGCCCCTACCACCCCATAGACACCCCCTACCCCCTGGACACTTCCACCACCCCTGGACACCCCCACCACCATGGACAACCACCCCCTCCACCCCCACCCCCTCGGACGCCCTCATCCCCCTTGGATAGACTGTCGAACCCCCTGGATATCCCCTGCCCCCCGGGACACCACCCCACCCCATGGACACCCCCACCCACTGGACACCCCACCCCATGGAGAGCCCCCATACCCCTAGACAACACCTGGACAACCCCTAACCCCTTGGATATCCCCCAACTCCCTCGACAGCCCCTCCACCCCCCTAGACACCACCCACCCCCTAGACACCGCCACCCCTTGGACACCCCTAGCACAAAAGAAATCCCCCCACACCAACCCTGGATATCCCCCCCAACACACCCCTTCCTCCATCCCCACCCCTCGGGTACCCCCTACCCCCTTGGACAACCCCCCAACCCCCTGGACAGCCCCTCACCCCCTGGACACCACCCCACACCCTGGACACCCCCACCCTGTTGGACCCCCCCTCCCACCCCCTGGAAACCACCCCACCACCTGGAAACCTCCTCCCCCATTGACAGCCCCCCAACCCCTAGACACCCCCACCCCCTAGACACCCCGACCCCCTGGACAGCTTCCCCAACCCCCCTAGACAGCCCCCACCCCCCTGGACACCACCCCACCCCCTAGACACCCCCACCCACCTAGACAACCCCACCCCTGGATATCCCCCCATCCCCTAGATACCCCCACCCCACCCCACCCCACCCCCCAGACACCCCTACCCCCTTGGATAGCCCCCAACCCCCTGGACAACCCCCCATCACCCATGGGCACCACCCCACCCTTGGAAACCACCACACCCTAGACAACCCCACCCCTATTGAAATCCCCCCAATCCCCTGGACAGCCCCCCCCCCCCCCCCGGACAGCACCCACACCCTGGAACCCCCCCTCCCCACCCCAAGACACCCCCTACCACTGTGTCGATGTTATACAAACATTTAAGGTATTTAAATCATCAAAAAAATTATAAATAAAAAAAGATGAAAAAAAAATAAATTTTACAATAAACAGACATCACTAATTATATCAACATTTTATCCTTATGTTAAAATATTCGAGATATTAAAATAACGAGACTCATATTTTGAAATTTTCATTTCTTACAATAAAATAAATGTCACTATTATGGTAAAATGGTAAAAAAATTTCATATACTCGAATTGTTTATGGAAATGGTCTAGTTTATCATATAAAATTAAATAAATTAAATTTTTTATTGACTTTTAGATGTTATCCCGGGGGTTTAAAAATATTTTATCCATTTTATCCCAACTGAGGTGTTAAATATTTAACACAATTACTATTCATAACGACCCAAAATAAAAGAGACCAATTAATCAAATATTAAACTACTAATTCACAATATGGTAAAAGTTTTTCATTATTAAATGAATATATGTGACATAAATTAATATTAATATAAGTTCTTCAAATGAAATGGAAAATAGATTTATGAAAATGAAATTTAAAGCATAAATATTAACATATATTATAATAATGAATATTACTAATTAAAGTGGAATTAATTATATTATTTTAAATTAACTGGATAATATTTTACTTTAATACCAAATATAGAAAAATAATGGCCATTTTTAATTAAAATATATATTGTAAATAATTGAATGTATTTAAAAAATATATTTTTTCACAATTCACTGAAAAATCAATCATTTCACAAAAATCATAAAATTTAAACCTATGTTAATTTTGATACGGTGATTTAAAAAATTGTTTTCAATTTATAAAATATAATTAATAAGTGTGTTAGGAATTAATTACAATGTTCATAAACAAAATTCATTAAAATCACTTTTAATGAAAAATCATTTTTTGATGAATAGAATGATTTCACTAGTTTTTATTTAGATTATTTTATAAGAGACAATCAATAAATTTTTGTTGAGTAATAACATTATGCATTTATTTCCTATTGGTTTCTCTCATATCCATAACCTCCAATTAAATGGTCATGTCATAATATTGTTTTTATAATATATTACAATTTTCATAAAGTTTAGTGTTGTGTGTTAAGAAAGCTATCGAGCTTATTTTTCTTTTACATCATATATTAGTGAGTACAGTAAAAAAACATGAGCATATAAATAAAATACATAATCAAATAATTTCGTTAAAAAATATACCCATGATCTTTTATGTTTAGTGTTTTTAGAATTAGAAAAAATCAACCAACAAAACCTTCATCTTTTAAAAATAGTAGACATTTTCCCCAACATAAAAGAAACCAATTTATCCATAATAAGAATTATATATATCCTATAAATTTTCTACAAAAATATAATCTTCTAGTCATATGACACTTATTACATTCATTCCTTACATGTGGAAAATAAAACACAAGAATGTGTAAGCTCGAACACTCTGTAAGGGTAAGTATAAGCGATAATAATAAAAGATCACAAGTGAGAATAAAATAAACATATTGGTATGAGAATTTAGGTAAAGAACATTGTAATGAAATATATAATTCATAACCAATAAAGAATTATTCATAAACCATGAACAATACAATAAGTACTTAGAATAAGAAAAATGATATCTGGGGATAATGGTATCCAAATCTCATAACCAAAACACATTATATGATATCATTAGCTTATGTCAAGGTTCACTCTTTAGAAAATCATGACATAGTTGAAAAAGTCCCATAGTTGATTAACTTCACATTCTTATCCTATATATAAAATAACATGACTTATTAATCCTTACCCTAAACAATTAAGGGATATATAAATTTATATACCCCATCACATCATATTTTTAACATTGATAATTTTATTTTATGTATAAATTTTACATTGTTTAAATATAGTAATTTTTGTGGTATAAATGATATTTTTTCTAATATTTAGATTTTTTGGATTATTCTGTGTTTTATATTATGATACAATAGATCATGGAACATATCCAAAAATAGGTGATACTAAGTATTAAAAAACACTATAATACTGAATTTGGAGGACAATTTCAACTGGAGTGGAAACAGACTGAAGAAACTAGTTGAAGTTGTTTACACATCAATAATTTATTTTCACGGCTTGAATCTAGCTCATGATTTATGATCATAGAAAGATGAAACACCTCATCCAGCCATAAAATTTAGATTCATAGGCTATGATATTACATGCAATGTAAAAAATACACTATATTAGTGTTTTGAGATAGATATGATATGTTTACGTCACAAATCCCACATATTACATGTCACAAACTCCTTACATGATGTGAACCCATCATAAGAAACAATATTTATTATATTTGTTATGATTGTTTGTTCAATAAAAAATATTTATACACCTATTTATCAACAACATTAAAGGAATAGAATATGATGGGGACTAAAATGATACAAGATCAAGTTTATTTTGGATCACTCGTACTGTTGCTCTATAGGTTTTTTATTCATTATTCTCACCCTATCATGGATAACATGAGGGGGTTATTTCTTTGTGTCATAGAATGTGAGATGAAGGAGGATGAAATTTATAAGATATATTATTGTCAATTTAAATTTTTGCTGTGATATCTTATTTTTTTCCTTCATTTATATCTGTTGCAAAATTTGTTTTTAATGACTGCTGTTAGAAGGGTTAAGATGGGTATGATTTCATTATTTCATTGAAAAATACGATTTCCTGAGTTTAAGAATACCATTATTTAATAGAAGGTCTTGGTTTTGTAAATACACCATAACCATTTGAATTTTTAATATCCTATGTTTAAATGTGGGTTCTTGTTTCCCATTCTTTTTCAATCTGAAGTACCTGACCATGAGAAAAAGAATGTTTATGATAGAAAATGTTTACCCTGAAAAATGAACTCGTTGGTATCAGATTCTTATGACTGCATGATTGTTAATTAATTATTACATACATTTTTTTCCCATGAACCTGAATTAGTTTCTACCTTCACTCATTTTTATATATTATTTCCACACATTCCTCACCAATCACATGCTTAATAACATAGATCTCATCTATACAAATCACAATTATTTAAGGTCTTTGTTATTGAATTAATACATTCTACAACCCTATCTATATGGGTTCAACTATGGTATTTCATATCCTATAATACCATTTATTTCAGTAGTTTGATGTGTTTCTATCATAGATTTCAAATTTTTTAACCCTACGGGGATTAATGACACCCACAAAGCTATCAAACATGCATATGTGTGTCATATATAAAAGCATACATAATTATAATAAATCAATATTAACATGGGAAAAAATTGGATTCATGATTATTTTCACAAAATATACCATAAATCACCATTATAAATAACATGGATGGTTGTAAAAGAACATATCCTCACTTCAAAAAAGAAATCATAAAGGATGTTGACATTGATGAAAAAACACAATTGTGAAAAGAGTGCTTCAAACAAAACCAAATAAGAGAATGATAACTATCTTCATTTGATTCCATGAGTTTAATTCTTAAAAATAAAAAATCCTATCTTGTAAATCAGAGGGTTATTAATAAAACAAAAATCCCATGTTGGTAATTCCTTATGATAATGAAAAGGTGAAATGATTTTGAAAATTTCAATGATTTTTTAAAGAACTTTTATCATTGTCATAATGTATGATGATATGGGTCATTTTCAATGAAAATATTTTAAAAATATGAAATGATTTTTTTAAAACATTTCTTCTAATAAGAATCATTAATAATTGTGACATTAAATTGATATAATGGTTTATCTTTAGTAAGTGTTAGATAGAAGAAACCCCATTTTTTATGAAGTGTAATAAATATTTTTTATTCCTATATCTAAATTCTACTTCATATTAAAAATAAAAAACTATTTTTGAAATAGTTTAATGATTTTTATGAATTAACTAAGAAATAAAATATACTTGATATACTAAATATTAAGGGAAAACATTGGTGGAAAGAGGAAAAGATAAATATGGATGATAAACCTTCATTTAAAAGGATAATAGTATTTCTAAGAAAGGTTTTGTTTTTAAGAGGTAATAGAATTCATTATTCGGGATTATTTGAATAAAAATATATTCCCAATGATAGAAACAAGGAATACCATATGATATTAAATTTTATCCTTAAAGAGAAACATTATATCCCAGGAAAACAGATTGAATTATAAGAACCCCTCATATTTTAAGGGGATATCAGTCATAGTATAATGAAAGGGAAAACTGAAGGGGAGTGAAGTATCCATGATCTATAATAATTTAAGACATTTGAATTCAATGAGGAATTTGTTATAATATAAAAAATAATATTGGTTCAGAATATCAAAACATGCATGATGAATAGCGACAGAGATAGAGAGTATCACCATTTATCTTTATTTCAATGAACATAGTATAGACTCATATATAAAATAAATAAATAATATAACTAGTCATTTTAGATCATTATTTATTACTATTACCATTTATTCAAAAAATTCATAGTCATTATTTAGGTGTATATTAATTTGAAATTATCTTTTTCCAATATTGGTTGTGATTAATCTTGACAATTTTAATGTTGTTTTTGAGATAGGGTTTTTATTATTGATTCTTAAAACAAACACATAATTATGAGATCATTCAAATAACAGGAATTGAATCTTTATAATTATTTATGAAATATAATTTTTTTATGTTTTATTTTCATTTACAATCCATGAATATGAACTCAATTATAATAAATTTTCATTGATTTTTAACAAATGTGAAATGGTATAATAGCAAAAAAATTAAAATTTAGTGTTAAAATACTAGAACCAAAATAAAATAATTATTTTATTATTTATATAATATGTGTTTTTAAATTAAGTTATTATATTTATAAATTATCTTATCTTATATTATTGTTTTAAGTATGTGGTTAGAGTGACCATATTTTCATCGTTATTTTCCCGCCATCATAACTAATATATAAAATGAATCTTCATTTAGAAATTTCATTAGAAATTTTAAATGAAATTATTTTCCATATAATTCTTTAAATTATAGAGTTTAGAAATATGAAATAAAAAATTAAAAGGGTGTTTATCAAAAGAAATTTTATTGTGATCTTTTAATGGTGTTCTCATCTATGTAAACACCCATTAATGTTACAAGATAAGTGATCCAATGATATAGTCTTTATTAATTGTCTAGATGTTTTATATTTATGATTATGAAATATTGGTTTCTTATATTCATAACTCAATACATATAGTTTTTTACATAAAAGTAATTTTTAGAATGAATTGTATTGATAAATTAAAATCTGGGGAATATATAGGAAATGAATGTGATGGATGAGTATCAGTTCTAAATATTCCTTCAATTCATTGATAGGACTCATGGGAAAGAATAATCGACATTACATATTGTATGGTTATTTTGTTTGCCCATTCCCATTTATTCAGAAGGATGTCTTGTTTGAGAGAAAATGAAAGTAAGATTCCAGGTATCTTATTTGAGTGGCCTTGATGTAACATTCTTGAATATCAAGATTTATGATTTTTCTTTATTAAGTATTGAATTTCCAATATACATATCATTACTATGTTTATATTTTCCATGTTTTTTTATTAAAATATAGTTTTTTATTGAAATAATTTTTTTGATTAACCACTATGCCATATTAGTTATGCCTTAATTAGTCATGACCGCTTCCACTATATTTAATAATTACTGAGCTCTATAATACATAATTTATTTATTTTCCATTACCTTGTATATGAATAATGATATTTTGAATTCTATCAATGATGAAATAATGATTCCAATTATATGTTTTTATATTTGCAATGAAATATGGGAATCATGTATATTTTTGGTTCACCATGACTATTAAGAAAATCTATCTATGATGGTGTGATCTATTGTATTATGTAAAAATGTTATAAAGTAAACACACTTGCCATTATATACTAGAGTTGGGGAGTTACAGTTGGTATCATAGAAAGTATAATAGTAACTTTCATAGCTAGGTTTTAAAATAATGAATCTATAGTGAGAATTATGATAATACATTAGGGTATTTGATATATTTTACCATTATAATGATTTTTATTTGAAGGCCCAATATTAATAATGATTATCAGATATCTTTTTAGGGGAAAAGTTTTAAAGATGGAGCCTGAAGGAAGAAAGGGAATCAACACCTATAGTGAATGTTGGGATTTCCATCATAAGTAAGATAATAAATATATTGTCTAGTCTGTATAAATTATCACCATATTAGGGTAGCGAACTTAGATTATAATTTATAACCATCACCATAGGTAGAAACCTATTGTTACATAGTGTTATTAACCTATTTTGGATCACTTCATCTAAAACAATACTCTGTATTTTAATGTAAATACTAATATATTGGTAGCTCAATATTGAATTAATTCCCTTGAAATGATATTCCAAGATATGGGAAGTAATTAAAGTTAAAAGGTTATTTTGGAATTTTATTTTTTAAAAGGAGATACAGATTAGTGGTGGTTACTGGTCATTATTGCAAATTGGGGATTAACATTGATTCTAAATGGTTTTATCAATGCATAAGAAGCACTGAAAATGCGATCACTGTAAAAGGGGGGTCATTAATAGTATTGTTAAAGGAATTCCATTAATAAAATAAAAACCTTTTTGTAAAAGAAACCATTTAAGAACTCTTTTTTAGAATTTTTAAAGTCTGTGTTTTAACAGTGCTAAAATGGTGTTGTTAAAAACATGGAAAAAAATATTTTTCACAGACCTCCAACCCCCTTTCATTGCGCTTAAATCCCCTTTCTCAGTGTATTCCACTACCCATCCACCATCACAAAGCCTGCCTCTATTTCTTAGTGCTATAAGGCTACCCTAAATAATTATGCATGCCTAGATTCAATACTAGCACCACCCTTATGAAAATGAATGCTATTTATCACTATTTAATGCATAATTATTGTATATTTAATGAATTTTCTTTTTATTTTTATAGATATTGAAATGTGTGATATATATATATATATTCATAACTATATTTATTTAAATATATTATATACAAATATTCATTTATATATATGATAATATATATATATATATATATATATTTGTGTGTTTTTGTGTTTATTAAGACAAAAAAATATGTATATATAAAATTTATATATTCAAGTGAATGAAGTTTAAAAAGGTAAAAAATGGATACTTTTTACATTATATAAAATGAATAATAAATAATTATTTTATATATTTAAAAATATATTTCGATATGAATATATTGATATATGAATTTATAAAATTAATTTATCATAATAAAATATAAAATATATATATATAATTATTTAAAAATAAAACTAAATATTAAAAAATGATAAAATTTCCAAATCAAAATATCAATTTGAATGTTAGCCCATGAAAAAAATTTAGTCCCCATAAAAAATATCCAAAAATACCACCCTTAAATGAGGATGAAAAAATCATTTAATTTTCAAACATTAGGGTACCCCAACTAAAAACTCTATTTTGGAGTAATTATCATCCATTTTGGTCCATAAAAACTGAGATAGGTTTACTTGTGTTTCCAATGCTGAAGATATCATCATAGGATTTGATTTGATATGAGATATATCCCAAATGGACACCCTTATCAAATGTTAGGGCCGTTTGAATTTCGAGTTACATTTTCATCTTATTTTAGATCTTTTATTAATTTCTTTATTTTTTTATCATCCAGTTGAGATTAAATGAAAATTAATCATTAATAATTATAAAAAATTTTATTTAAAAAAAATATATATTTTATAATCTATTTTCACTAAATATATTTTATATTAAGTGTTAATTCATAATTACCTTATCTAAAACATATTTTGAAAATATATTTTATATTTATATAAATAAAAATATATTTTTTAATTAATATATTATTTTTAATGGAATATAATTTTTTTAAATATTCCTTATATCATCACTTGTAAAAAAGCACTGATAATGGGGGATCTTTTTCAACAGTTCTTAAAAGGGTTGTTAAAGGGGGCCCTTTATAAGTGATTTTTCTAGAATTGACAATGGGGGTCATTAATTGTGATATTTAATTGTGCTGTTAAAGACCTAGAATTGGGTAAACCCATTTTTGATGTAGTGGATGTAGAATAGTAAATAGGTTAATGAGATAGAAAGTATTTGAATGATAACGTTTAAATTGATATTATTTTAAAAAAAATCCTTATGATCATCGAGCTAAAATATAAGGGGAGTTCCTCAAATTATATAAAATGGAAGAAGAAGGTGTGGTAGAGTATGAGGGTATATTTATAATATTATCCATTTATACTTTGGAATACATACTTAATCCAG
Organism: Viscum album; assembly: GCA_963277665.1. Lineage (NCBI taxonomy): Eukaryota > Viridiplantae > Streptophyta > Magnoliopsida > Santalales > Viscaceae > Viscum > Viscum album. The sequence goes on along the minus strand of OY728153.1, from coordinate 1,160,539,022 downwards.
AAATCATGACTGGATGATCCGTTGTTAGGATTGAGACAAGTCGATAAAGGTCACTATTTTCTCAAATGTTTTTATCATATGATGATACAATAACACATTCCATCAATAAAGATAATGATTTTCTAGGTCATGTATTTTCAATATAATTATAGAAAATAATTGTTCTATTAATCCCTAAGAAAAACAGAAATTTTTCAATGAATAATAAAGAAAGGATGTGATTTAAAACATGGAATAATTTTGTAAATAAGCACCATGGTACTTGTTTTATGAGAACATGAGTTTTTTGAATAATAGAGTGATTGGTCACAAAGACATTAAGTGAATGGTAAATAATGAAACCACTATGATCCTGTGATTCAAATTTAATCATATTGGGAATTATTTAAACTAATATCCCATGAATCATAGGAATATCAAATAGAATAGGCTAATGGGAGAAGTAAAATCTCAAGTGATTACTTTAATAGATTTTTATGTTCCCAAAGATGTGGTGTAAAGTAATTATAACATAAAATCAAATTTAAAAAATTATTAATTTGATTTTGGATCTTAACACTCTTTTATATCTTCTATATTTGAGAAGATAATTATATATTTCCCTAACACCTTAAAAATATGGGTTACAATCAAGACTCCAAGAGGAAATAGTATTGCAATAATGATTTTTCAATTAGTTTCTATTATTAAACATATAAATACCCTATTTTCAAACATTATATCCCTTCCAACGGTTTAATTTGATATAATCCATTGTATGGATTGAATTTCAAATTAAAATAAAAAAAATTATTTTCAATGGGTAGGGATTGATATTTTTGATGGAGACATGGAATAAATAAACTTTAGAGGTATACAACATCAACTGATTCATGACTTAATCCACCTCTAATAGCTCTTCTTAATGAATTCTTGTAGAAGAATAGAAGAAAAACACCATGAATAGAAAATTTATCCTTAGAATATAGGATAAACTTATTATGAAAGAACTCATTAATGTGCTTGTTGATGAACTATCTAAACATACACCTGATCATGGAGATGAGTTTTTTATTGATCATATACCTAAAGAAAAACCAATACTTATGGATCCATACTAAATGACCACAATCTAATTAATGAAACTAAATAAAAAGTTATTGGTTTGGATTGGTATAAGATTTATAACCCTATTGTTTTAAAATGGGAGTCCCATATTCATTTTATTAAGATAAAAGATGTAGAAATGATGTTGTGCATCGATTACTGGGAAATCAATTCCATTAATATAAACAAGAAATATCACCATCACCACATTAATGACTTAATTGGTCAACTACTAGGATATAAGTATTTTCAATTATTGATCATCATTTTGTGCATCATGAACCATGATTAAAGAATTATGATATTCTAAATATGTAAATTCAAAAAAAATTGGATTTTATGAATTTATAGTAATTCCCCTTGGATTTACTATTGAACCCTATATTTTCAAGTATATAATGAACAGAGTGATCATGTATTATATTTATAATATTGTTGGTGTATTGAATGATTATATCATAATATAATCAAAAATATATAATGTTTAAAAGAACTACATGGAAATCATTCTTAAGACTCCTAGATAAAAGTATTTAAATGGATCATTTAGAAAAATTTAATTTTGGATCCAGGATGTTATTTACATGACCATTCTGTCTCTAAGGATGGAATATTAGTTGACCATTCGAAGAATAAGGTATTTATGTAATGTCCAATACCAAAACAAATAATGAGGTATTTAGTTTCCTTGAATTTTTAGGTTTCAATAGGTGATTTGTTCAATGTTTTGATCAATTAGCTAACCATTTAACCAATATGACATGTAAAGGGGTTTTATTCATATGTAAAGAATAAAGTGAATTATGTATAAAGGGATTAAAAAATATATTGGTTATCACATCACTATTAATTTATCCATAGGGATGGGATGGATTTGTGATATATATTAATGCATCAATATCAGGAATTAGACGTGTCCTTATGCTGAATAATATTTTTTTGACTATGAATTATTGTTATTAATGATTGTTGTGTAGGATCGAAATAACAATGTAGATGCTCAATATACAGGAGGGGGGTGAATTATATACTTAAAAAAAATTCCTTTCGAACCTTTAATGTTGGTTATGGATAACTATGTTTTCCTTAGACAAGGAAAATCTATGTTTAACAAAGTTAAACAAAGAAAATTCAAAACACCTCTGTTCACCAACTGAAGAATTGAAACCAAGGTTTACAATATAAGATTCTACCTTAAAGTGTATAGAATCATAAACTAATCAGAGTAAAAGTGTAAAGAAATACAAGAAGATTATATTTTCTTTATAATACAATATGCAGCGGAAAAACAAGTAGTAAAACTAAAAGTAAGAAGATATTAATCTTTTAACCCAAAGAGAAGGGTATCCAACAAACTTGGATAAAGGTCCCTTGATTTATACTTTCAAGCAAGTCTGTCTTACACACACTAGGGTAAGCCCTCGATATGAAGATCGGAATCTCTGTCTTGCTATCCCCATAAGCCCTCCACTTCAAGGTAGTTGGAACCTCTTTCTTCCTCGGCAAAGAAGCCCTCGAACATCAAGGTAGTCGACACCTCTGTCTTCCTATCCCCGAAAGTCCTCGAATGTAATCACCAAAATTCGGAGTTGCACAAAGCAATCTGAACGAGCGGTTCAGTATGCACAAGGAATGAAAAGCTTCTCTCTCTATAAATCACCTTAACAGCTTGTGTTCTCTAGATCGATCAACTTCATTCATTTCTATATCGAGCTCTTTCAAATGAGCTCCTAGTTATAAGAAAAATTTCTAACGGTCAACTCCCTCTTCCAACGGTCATATTTTCCATGAAATTCGGAGGTACCTGTACATGTGTAACTCAACCAACGGTTAATTAGAAATAGAATAAACGACATCGTTTTATAACAAACCATGTATAACTGAATGTACGACATCATTTTGAAATGAAGTATATGTAAGTAAAAGCTAATCAATATTTCAGTTTGTAATCAAGTTAAGATTTCGGAGTCTAACCAAAATGATGTTCGGAGTCTATGTTAATAAATATTCAGAATCTGTATTATAAGAATTCGGAGTCGAACCACTTAAGTGTTCGGAGTCAAACTGCTTAAGAGTTCGGAGTTGAACTACTTGAGAGTTCGGAGTCGAACTACTTAAGAGTTTGGAGTCTTTCTGCTTAAGAGTTTGGAGTCGAACATCTTCAGAGTTCAGAGTCGAACTATTTAAGAGTTCGGAGTCGAACTGCTTAAAAGTTCGGAGTCGAACTTATTCAGAGTTCGGAGTCGAACTCCTTTAGAGTTCGGAGTCGAACTGATTAAGAGTTCGGAGTCGAACATCCTCAGAGTTTGGAGTCGAACTACTTAAGAGTTCGAAGTCCAATTGCTTAAGAGTTCGGAGTCGACCATCTTCAGAGTTTGGAGTCGAACTACTTCAGAGTTCAGAGTCGAACTCCTTGAGTGTTCGGAGTCAAACTACTTAAGAGTTCGGAGTCGAACTGTTTAAGAGTTCAGAGTCGAACTGTTTATGAGTTTGGAGTCATACTCATGAAAGTTCGGAGTCCAGAATTCGGATTAGAACTACAATAGAGATCACATCCAAAATTCGGATTCTAAAAACATAATGCTCCCAATATATTCATTATATGGCTGTGGAAATTTGGGTATGAATCCGGTTTTTGATCTTAAGAATAATATTTCCATGTATGAGAAAATCTAGGTTAAGGTAAACTTCCTTAAAGAAGTAAATTTTCCTTATGGGGGTAAAAATAATATTTTCTTAAGTATAAGGTGTTTGTGATTTTCTAAACAAGAAGGAATGGAAAAATCATAAGGAAAACCTTATTGACACAACAATATCCCCCTTTTTGGAAAGCACATACATCATTTCGAAAAAGCATATAAGGATTTTAAAAAATTTTCATTAGACTTTGAAATTTAAAACTTATCTCCCAATGTTCATAGATAGAAGTGAATACAACTAACTCCCCCATAGGTATTTAAAGTCCAAGGATTGTATTCTGAGTTTCCAGTGTAGAGTTTTCATTATTGTATGAATGAAAAAAAACATCATAGTTGAAAACTCCCCCTTTCGTTAAGGACATTTCTCTTAGAAATTTTTCCTTTCTCCTCCTTAGGAATAGTTCTTTTTCCTTCTCCCCCTTTGTGATTTTCAAAAAGAATAGAAGGGAATGGAAAACAAAATATGCTACCTGAAACATTAGTATATAACAAGATACAAACCAACCAGATACCCATTTCATTAGAGTTGGAAAAAAATACAAGGAAAGAAAACTACAACAAAAGATCGGAGTGGGTTCATTTGTCTTCCTTTACCTTCGGAATGAGCTGCTTCAATAAGACTTTGAGTTTCTTCAAGTCTCTTTGATCTTCCTCTCGTTGCCTCTCTAAGGCTTTTACCTTTTCTTCTTGAGCTTTTAAAGCCTCTGCCTGAGCCTCCAAGGCTTCTTTCTACAACTTTAACATCTCATCTTTCTTTTCCATCTTCTGCTGAAACTCAATCCGGAAATCTCTTTCAGTTTTCCAATTTTGAGATACTGAGTTAAGCATCCCATTCAGATCCCTGACTTGTTGATTCCGAATATTTTTCTCCTGGTTCAACTTCTCACAAAACTCATTAACCCTTTTATCCTCCATTTCAAAATCATTTTTAACTTCAGCTTGAATATTCTCAAAGTGAACTAAATCTTCATCAACTCTCTTAGAACACTTGGTTACGTTACTGCAGGACTTCCTATGCATGTCATAATCGATCAGAAAACAAATCTGTTCAGCTTCCAACTTCACAAACTTATCCATGATCATGGATAAAGAATCGTATTTCTGATTCATAGATTGTTGTAGCAACTAGCATCTGGAATCTATTGTTGGATTAATCAGAATGGTTTCCACCAACTTCCTTAGAGATTGAACCACAAAATCATGCCCGTTAGATGATGATTCTGAATCAGAAACATTTCTTGGAGACCGATCTTCTTCATCTTGCACCAACTTTCTTCTAGAGGTACCACCAACCTCTTTCCTCCTGATGAGATCTTTCACAGGTGTCTCTATGAGAGCTTTCTTCCCCTTATCAGATTTCAGAATGGGTTCCACATTAGGAGATACTTCCTCGGATTCAGAAACATGAATAATCTGCTCTTCATCTGGTTTCTGTTTTTCTTGACATTCCTAAAGAAAATTCCTCTCATAGGATTCTTCTTCATCATACAACACATTTTCATCTTCTTCTTGATGTTCCTTGCTAGCTTCCTCATCTCCCTTTCCTAAGGTAACTATCTTTGCGAATTCAGCATTATCTTTGTAGTTATGTACATGCTTGATCAATGTATCCAGATATTCACTCTCCTCCTCCTCTTCTTCTTCAACTTCTTCCTTTACTACTTCAGCATCTTCCTTGTAATCTTCTACATCTATTCCTTTACCCTTTTCCTTTTCCGGAGTGACATAGTTTTTGGCTGGAGTTTCTGGTAATGAAGGTTCAACACCAAGAGTTTCCAGAACTGGAAGCCTTTCGGAAGCCAACTCTGTATCATTTAGCAAATATCGCACTAGTTCAGCTTCAGACACCTTCTTTATAAATTTCTTTTCCTTAACTTGTCTCTCTAGCTCCTCAGCAGCTTTTTTCCTTTAATGTTTTAGCCTTAGCAAGGTCTAGTCCGAATTGAGGATCCCCTTCCTTCCTCATTTCTTTATCTTCCCTCCACATTGCTGCTACTTCATCTGTATATGTTTTCTGCTTCTTCGGCTTGGGGGAGCAGATTGAGCTTCCTTAGCCAGGGGAATTTCTTCATTAGTTACCACTCCCTTAGCATTTCTCTTCATCCATCTCTTTTTTGAAGGTTCCTTGAGATTTTGTTTCTTTTTCAGCTGCTTCAAAATCCTCCATAGATAAGTGATAAAATTTCTTGGACTCACTGGAAAATCCCATCTTCATTCTCTTAAGAGTATCGTCACTAACTAGCATGATCTTGAAATTCTGGATCTTTGATTTGCAAGCAACATTGAAGGATTCTAAGCATCGAAAAATAAACTTACATAATAAGGTAGGAAACATGTTAATCTGATCTCTCAAATTCCCTTCTTTGATATTCTTGATTGTAACCAAGACATGCCTCATCAGATTTATCTTTATTAGATTTACCAAGAAATCTAAGACATAGATATCACTCTTCTTCAGATTGTCTTTATCTCCTCTTCTCGAAACCAGAAAACCTTGCACCCATAGTTAGATAATTCTACAGTTCGGAGTGAGACGAGCAATCTTTATTATTGAATCATCCTTCAGACCAAGACACTTTAGTGCCTTCTCCTTATTGAAACTTCCTTGCACCTCCGGAAGTTTGTGAGAGCAGAATTCAGCTTCTCCTTCATATGATAAACCAACCAGACTCGCTGGCTTAGTGTAAGAAAGATTATAAGTCTTCCCATAAGACTTGAAAGAAAACCACTCTCTGCCATCTTCCATCAGGAAGGAAACCGACTCATAAAAATCTATCAACAAATCCGTATAAACTGGATCCTATTTATCTAACTTTTCTATGAATATATCATCCCATAAATTTAGTCTAATATTCTTTGAAATAAATGAATCAATCTTATAAAAATCCGGGTGACCTAACCTTTCCCTGAAAACTAACACTTTGAGATAGGTTTCAAAGTTGACATATCTTGAGAAGTTGCTTCAACAGACATTCGGAGTGAAGGAAACTGTAAGATTCAGATCGGCTTCACAAGGTTCAGAACCGGACTTAAGAGGTGCAGTAAAGCATCGAGATGCAAAAGCTTGAAAAACCGTTGTGGGACGAGTCTCAGAGTCCACTTTATATAGGAAAAGAAATTGATCGTTGGTCATCCAAAATCAATCTGATGATTGAAAACACTTTGATCAGATCTGATGGTTGAAAATAATTCTGCAAGGAAAATTTTAACTCTGATCTTTTGATGTTTTTAAAGAAAACATTCGGATTTGAGGATAAACTAGAATCCGAACATTTAAAAAACAAGGAAAATACCAGTAAGAAAAATTTTATTACAAAAATATAAGTAAGAAAAATCATAACTTACGGATTAGAAAGAAATATTGTTCGTAATTGGTAATATTCTTCTTGAAGAATAAAACTTCATTACGAAAACACCAGTACGAAAACCTCATTACAAAAATTCCAGTCCTAAAATTTCATTACGAAAAGTCCAGTACGAAAATCTCTATTCCTAAACTTATTAGTAAGAAAATTATATTCTAGAAGTTTTCAGTACGAAGACTTCCATTCTAGAAGTTATCTTTCTGAGAATTTTAGTCCTGAAAGTTTCAGTTCGGTATTTCCCATTCCAGAAATTTTGGTTTCAGAAATTTCCATTCCAGAAGTTCAGTTCCGAAAGATTAAAAAAAACACTAACAAACAAATGTACTCCCCCTATAAAGGGGAGTTTATTACTGTTAAGAGAATTATTGAACAAGAAGTTACTGAAGAATGATTACCTTACCGTTATCAATCCTAACTTTTGTTTAATGTATTCAAATCTATCGGAGGGTAATGATTTTGTGAAAATATCAGCATGTTGATCTTGCGTTCTGATAAACTGAAGAATGATATCTACTTTAAGTGTGTGATCCCTAAGAAAGTGATGCCTAATATCTATGTGCTTTGCACGAGAGTGATGTGTAGGATTCTTACTTAGGGCAATGGAACTTGTGTTATCACACAATATTTGAGTCTTAGTGAAACTCAAGCCATAGTCTGTGAGTGTGTGTTGCATCAACAACACTTGAGCACAACAACTTCCAGATGCTACATATTCGGCTTCAGCAGTGGAAAGTGCAACTGAATGTTGATTTTTTCAGGACCAATAAACTATTGAATCTCTTAGGAAATGACAAGTTCCAGATGTACTTTTTCTATCCATTCTACATCCACCAAAGTTAGCTTCAGAAAATCTTTTTAAAACAAAATCATTTCCATAAATACAAAATAATCCTAGATCCATGGTTCCCTTTTGGTAGCGAAAAATTCTTTTCACTGCCTTTAAGTGAGATTCCTTAAGATTAGATTAATATCTTGCACATAAGCACACTGAAAACATTAAGTTAGGTCGACTAGATGTTATGTAAAGTAGACTTCCTATCATACCACTAAAAGATGTTTGATCTACTGGTTTCCCAGCTTCATCAAGATCCAAAGAGTTTGAGGTACCAATGGGAGTACTTATACTCTTAGTTTTGTCATAACCATACTTTTTGAAAAGATCATTAATATACTTACGTTGAGATATATAGGTTCCTTCTAATTTTTGAGAAATTTCAAAACCATGGAAAAAAGTTAACTCACCCATCATACTCATTTCAAACTCAGACTTCATTAGACTTGCAAAAGAATTAGTTGAAGATTGCTAAGTTGAACCAAATATGATGTCATCAACATAAATTTGAACAATCAAAACATTTTTCTTATTTTTCTTTATAAAAAGGGTTGGATCTTCACTTCCCTTAACATAGTTATTTTGAAGAAAAAATCATGTGAGTCTATCATACCATGCTTGTGGGGCTTGTTTAACACCATACAAAGCTTTGGTAAGTCTAAAAACATGATCACGATGTTTTGTATACTCAAAACCAGGAGGTTGTTCAACAAAAACTTCCTCTTGAACATAACCATTAAGAAAATAACATTTCAAATTCATTTGAAAAAGTTTAAAATTAAAGATTGTTGTAAAGGTAAGTAGAATACAAATAGATTCAAGTCTAGCTACTAGAGCATAGGATTATTCATAGTCTATTCCCTCTTGCTAATTATAGCCTTTAGTAACGAGTCTATCTTTTTTTCTTTCTATGACTCCATTTTCATCAAATTTGTTTCTGAAAACCCATTTTACTCTATAAACAGAAGTGTCCATAGATCTTTCAACCAAGGTCCAAACTTTATTCCTCTCAAATTCATTTAGTTCATCTTGTATGTCTTTGATCCAATCATCATCACCTAAAGCTTCATCAGTGCTTTTTGGTTCTAATTGGGAATGAAATTCTAGATGTTCTACTTTATTTCTTAAGGAATTTCTAGTCCTTATAAGTTGATTTACATCACCAATGTTACTATCACTAGGATGATTCTTAAGAAGCACCTGATTTGGGTTTTGTAAAACCTGTTCATCAACATAGGGTAGAAATTCTTCTGGGGTAAATATTTCAGAAGTACCTTTTGGAACATTTTCCTTATCAGAAGGATCCTCTATCAGGGGTTGACAATGAGTTTTTGAAAACACATCTGAGGATGTAGGTTGGGATAGTTTAAAAACAAAAGGATCAGACTCATCAAATTTTACATGCACTGTTTCTTCAATAGTACAAGTGTTTTTATTAAAAACTCTATAATCCTTAGAAGTTGTGGAATAACCTATGAAAATTACATCATCAGATTTTGGTGTGAATTTATGTAAGTTATAATTAGTATTAATAATTAATACTTTGCAACCCAAAACCATGAAGTAGGATAGTTTTGTTTTTTACCATTCCATAACTCATAAGGAGTTTTATTAAGGAAAGGTCTAATCAAAACTCGATTTATAGTATAACAAGCAGTACTTACAGCTTCAGCCTAGAAATGTCTAGATATAGATTATTCACTCAACATGGTTCTAGTTACCTCTTAAAAAATTATATTTCTCCTCTCAAGTACACCATTTTTTTGAGGAGTTCTAGGTGCTGAAAAATTGTGATTAATACCGTTCCTACTAAAAAAAGTTTCAAAATCAGAATTTTGAAATTCTCCTCCATGATCACTATGAATAGTTTTCAGTGGATGATTTTTCCCATTTTTAACTTGTGCTCTAAAACTTTTGAAATAAGAAAAAGCTTCAGACTTCTTTTCTAGAAAATAGACCCAAGTAAATCTAGTGTAATCATCAACTAAAACAGACACATAGTATTTCCCTCCAATACTTCCAGTTTGTGTTGGACCGAAACGATCCATGTGAACTAACTATAATGCATCAGTCGTTGAGACTTCACCAATTGATTTAAAACTAGATTTATGTTGCTTTCCATATTGACAAGGATCACAAACATTAGAAGAATCAAATCTAAGATCCTGTAGATCCTTAACTAGTTTCTTCTTAGAGAGTTTACATAAGTTTATAAGGTTACAGTGTTCTAGTCTTCTATGCCATAACCAGGAATGATATTCCATTTCACTTAGGCAAGGTAAATCTTGTCTCCTTAGGTCTTTTAAGTTCAAAGTATAAACATTCTCTGGCCTATTGGCTGAGAGAATAAATTCTTCCTTGTAATAGTGTACTAATCACTTATCATTCATAAAATTCACAAGGTACCCTTCATCACAAAAATGGCTTATGCTAATGAGGTTGAGCTTAAGACCCTTAACAAATAAAAAATTTGAAATCAATGTTTTACCTAGAAGAACAATATTACCAATACCAACAATTTCCCCCTATGCATTATCTCTGAAAGCTTCCTTTCCTCCTTTCATTTTGTTAAACTTTTCAAAATAGATTTTGTTTCCACTCATGTGCCGGGAACATCCACTACCCATGTACCATGTATTGTTGTTGGTACTTCCTCTATCTTCCTGAAAACAAGAAAAGAATTAGAATTTCGGAATCCAAAATTTCTTGGATCCAGAATTTCCAGTTAACAAAATTTTAGGAACCCACATTTTCTTAGAAAAATAGGCTTTATGAAAACCTAGAGATTGGGTTTTAATTAAAGAAAAATTATTTGCCCAGTGACCACCACATTGACACTTGGTACAAAATGGGGCACTTTTTGGAACAAAGTAGTTGTTACTAAAAATTGGGTTTGCATGGGTATAACCAAATCCGGATTTGTTTCTTAAAGGTCGAATTTGAGAATACAGTTTATGAAAATTTTCTTTACCATGGGTAATGTTTTATAGACACTTCTTTAAGGATAATATTTCGGACTTGAGTTTGATAACCAAGTTTTTATCTTCAAAATCACTATATTTAGAACTAGAGCTAGGCTCGAAAACACTTTTCTTAGAAAATACAATTTCTAACTCTTTAGACCGTTTTTTCCTCTCAGAACTTGCTTCCTCAAGATTTTTTGAAACACTTATAAAATCATCATTTTTCTTATCAAGATCTTTAGAAAGATCTGATATCTCTTTTGTAAGAATAGAATTCCTAGAGTTTTCCTTATCACATTTATTATTGAGTTTATAGTTCTCAATCTCAAGAAGTTTAGCAAACCTAGAAACTTCTTCATAGGTAGGTGAAGTATTTTCTCCATCCGAAGAGGATTCTTCATCTAAAGAATTATAATACTTACTGTCATTAGGATTTAAGGATACATTGGTCAATGATTCAGCATTTCGTACCTTAGACATTAATCAATGATTTCCAATAGGTAATCTGGCTATAAGATCAAGATTCTTCTTTTCTGAAGATTCATAATCAGAAGATTCGTCTGAAGAGTCACCACCACTGGCACTCCAGGTGTTATTTTCATTTAGAAATTTCTTATCTTTGGTTTTGTAATACTACTTCCTACTCCTTTCATAATTCCTTTCATTCCTTTCTTTATTATTGAGTAGAGGGCAATCTGGTCTAATATATCCAGCTCTCTTGCATTCATAACAAGTAACTTCTCTATATTTCCTTTATTTCCTTTCATTTTTCTTAAACATGGATTGGAAGTTTCTCTGGCCGGCTATCTTGTTCATCCTTCGAGCAAGAATCGCTTACTCGTTTTCTAAGATTTCACTTTCACTAGAATCTAACTGAGCAACCACCTTCTTAGACATGGACCTGGTTACTCTCTCAAGAGTCATAGCTTTCATATGATTTGACGTAGTTGTAAATGCAATAGTACCATTCCCATTCTTCTTTTTGATGTTGTCAGCATCTCTCTTCATTCTGGTTTCATGTTGGAGAAAAGTTTGGAATAGCTCATCAAGACAAATTTGAGTGACCTTCCTGTTCTCATCTATGGTTATTCTCTTTGATTCCCACTCATTGGGCATAATATCAATTATCTTATCTACAAGGCCTTCATTATCTAACCCTTTTTCTCCCATAGACTGTAAGCTATTGACTATAGTCATAAATCTCTGTTGAACTTTACAAATTGGTTCAGCATAAGGAAAATTGAATCCATGGTACTCAGCTGTAAGCATAGCTCTCCTAGTTTAAATTACTTTGGAAGTGCCAAAGTGTTTAACTTCTAAATTCATCCAGATACAATTAGCTACTTCACAAGAAGAAATTTGTCTATATATATTTCTATTCATTGAACATAGTAAAGTATTGCATACCTTATAATTGAGTTGATACTCTTGCTTTTCCTGGTTAGTGAACATTTTAACTTCCTTATCAAGAATTTTATAATCACCAATAAGCATAACAAAATTGTCCACTCCAGTGTTGATGAAAAAAGTCTTCATTCGATCTCTCCAGTATTCATAGTCATTTCCATCAATGATCGGTGGTCTTGTAGGATTTAGATTGTCTATGGAGCCAACATTGATTCCTGCCATACTAAAACAAATTGGACAACCAAACTAGTTAGTAGAAAAAGTTTTTAACCCCAAAGTTCAGAATGACAATGTTTGGAATGGAAAAGTTTGGAATGACAATGTTCGGAATGAAAAAGTTCAAGAAAAAACTTATACGTGAGTATGAGTATTTTAGAGACCTCCTCTGATACCAATTGTAGGATCTAAATAATAATGTAGAAGCTCAATATACAAGAGGGGGTGAATTTTATACTTAAAAAAATTCATTTGGAACCTCTAATGTTGGTTATGGATAACTATGTTTTCCTTAAAAAAGGAAAATCTAGGTTTAACAAAGCTAAACTAAGAAAATTCACAACACCTCTGTTCACCAACTGAAGAATTGAAACCAAGGTTTACAATATAAGATTCTACCTTACAGTTTATAGAATCTTAAACTAATCAGAGTACAAGTGTAAGAAAATACAAGAAGGTTATACTTTCCTTATAATACAATATGTAGCAGAAAAACAAGTAGTAAAACTACAAGTAACAAGATATGAATCTTTTAACCCAAAGAGAAGGGTATCCAACAACCTTGGATAAAGGTCCCTTGATTTATACATTCAAGAAAGTATGTCTTACCCATACCAGGCTAAGCCCTCGATACGAAGATCGGAATCTCTGTCTTGCTATCCCCACAAACCCTCAACCTCAAGGTAGATGGAACCTTTGTCTTCCTCAGCAAGGAAGCCCTCTAACATCAAGGTAGTCGGCACCTCTGTCTTCCTATCCCCGGAAGTCCTCGAATGTAATCACCCACATCCGGAGTCGCACAAAGCAATTTGAACGAGCAGTTCAGTACGCACAAGGCATGAAAAGCGTCTCTCTCTAGAAATCACCTTAACAGCGTGTGTTATCTAGATCGATCAACTTCATTCATTTCTATATCAAGATATTTCAAATGAGCTCCTATTTGTAGGCAAAATTTCCAACAGTCGGCTCCCTCTTCCAACGGTCATATTTTCCATGAAATTTGGAGGGACCTTTACACGTGTAACTCAACCAACAGTTAATTAGAAACAGAATAGGCGACATCGTTTTATAAGAAACCATGTATAACTGAATGTATGACATCATTTTGAAATGAAACATATGTAAGTAAAAGCTAATCAATATTTTGGAGTGTAAGAATGGTAAGAGTTCAGAGTCTAACCAAAATGAAGTTTGGAGTCTATGTTAAGAAATATTCGAAATCTGTTTTATAGGAATTCGGAGTCGAACCACTTAAGAGTTCGAAGTCGAAGTGCTTAAGAGTTCGGAGTCAAACTTTTTGAGAGTTTGGAGTTGAACTACATAAGAGTTCGAAGTCAAACTGCTTCAGAGTTCGGAGTCGAACATCTTCAGAGTTCGGAGTTGAACTATTTAAGAGTTCGGAGTCGAACTGCTTAAAATTTCGGAGTTGAACATATTCAGAGTTAGGAGTTGAACTACTTAAGAGTTCGGAGTCGAACTGCTTAAGAGTTTAGAGTCGAACATCTTCAGAGTTCGGAGTTGAACTACATAAGAGTTTGGAGTTGAACTGCTTAAGTGTTCGGAGTCGAACATCTTCAGAGTTCAGAGTCGAACTACTTCAGAGTTCAGAGTCAAACTCCTTGAGAGTTTAGAGTCGAACTACTTAAGAGTTCGGAGTCAAACTGTTTAAGTGTTCGGAGTCGAACTGTTTAAGAGTTATGTGTCAGAATCATGAAAGTTCAGAGTCTAGAATTCGGATTAGAACTACATTATAGTTCACATCCAGAATTCGGATCCTAAAAACAGAATGCTCAAAATCTTTTCATTATATGGCTCAGAAAATTTGGATATGAATCCGGTTTTTGAACTTAAGAATAATATTTCCATGTATGAGAAAATCTAGGTTAAGGTAAATTTCCTTAAAGAAGTAAATTTTCCTTATGGGGGTAAAAATAATATTTTCTTATGTATATGGTGTTTTTGATTTTCAAAACAATAAGGAATGGAAAAATCATAAGGAAAACCTTACTGACTCAACATGTTGAATCTCATTATCCAACCCATTAAATAGAGTTTGAAAATTTAATATTTTCATTAATATAATGGAATTACATATGGTGAAAGATGTAAAATATATGCAGATAACAAAAGACTGATATACATCTTCTCACAAAAGAGGTCAACATGAGGCATTGTAAATTGATATAACTGTTCAAATATTATGATTTCTCAGTAAAATACCACCCATGGAAGGGAAATAAGGTGGAAAATTCATTGAGTATGATAGATCATGAGATTTTGAATAGCATTGGGATTGATAAAGAGCCTATATGAATAGAATTATTAAAGTATGATATGTAAACCATTAAGGTGTAACATAACCTATTTTCCAAATGATTTACAAACCATTATTATTAGTGAAAGTAAAAGGATCCTAGAATGATTATAAGAACATCCATAAGAAAATTAATTCCTTAAATGATAGAAATTTTTTTGAATTCATCTATGAAGATGCAGTTTTTATATTTTGGATGATAGTATATGTTCCATCCATACTTGAGTTGAAAAGGGAATTATTAGATAAATCCCATTGATAAAATTTTCTTATACACAATTGTAATAGAAAAATTTATTTGGATTTTTAGGGTTTTTTGTGATAATATAAAATAGGAAATTATAGATTATATATCACAATGTTCAGTTTGACAATATATAATATATGAAAGAAAATATTCAAAAGGATACATGGAACCACTACCCATTTCTATGTGGAAATTGGATTATATAACTCTATTATTTGTCACCATATTTCCAAATAATTATAAAATTAATGATTCCATATGGGTTAGTGTAGATCACCATACTATGTCCGCACATTTTTTAACTATAAGGTAAAATACACCTCTGGTGAAGCTCATACATATTTATACTAATGAAGTTGTGAGACTTCATGGTGAACATCATTCAGTTGTATATTATCATGACCCACATTTTACATACAAATTCTAAGAAATTCATTAGAAGGTTCATGACCTCGAGCTACATTTGGGAATTAATTATAATCTTTAGACAGATATAGATTCATGAAGGGATATTTTAAAATTAAAATACATGTTGAGGTTGTTGTCACATGACATTCAAGGTGTTTAGGATATGTATTTACTTTTTATATAATTATTATATAAAAATGGCTTCCATTAAATTATTGAAATGGCATGATAATAATATTTTTGCAGGAAAACATTTTGTACACCAACTTGTTGGGATGCAGTTGGTGAAAAGAAGATTTTATGGCTAGAACATGGGAAGGAGACAAAATTGGAAAAGAAAAATACTCATAGTAATATCAAGGGAACTCAAATAATGAAAATGTGTCATGATGATAGAAAAAGAAAGTATTTATAACATCAATAAGGAGAATAAATATTATTCATTGTATTTTTATTGAATGATTTTATCAGGTTTAGTAAGAAATGAAAACCATGTCATAGTTGTATCCGGCCTTTTTAAATGTTTTAAATAATTTTAGTTATGGATTACCAATTTTCAATTCCACTTAGAATCACTAAGTTTCATGATTTATTCCATATCTCTATAATATGAATGTATATTCCAAAACCAACACTTGTCCTCACCGATTAGGAAATACAATTGGAACTTGATTTATCTAACTATGAAGATCCAATTTTGATATTTTTCACTAGAGAACAAGTGTTTTAGAATCACATGACTCTACTAGTTAAGGTACTTTATATAAATCAAAAGAATAAAGAGGTAGTGTGGAAACAAGAAGAGGTTTGGGTGATTTAATTCCTACATCTGTTAAGGAGGATAAATTATAGAAATTTTGAATATAAAATACTTTTTAAGGAGGGGATAATTTAACACCTATGATTCAACTATAGAAATTAATATTTTATTTCTAATGAACATAATTTAATTAATAATTTTATTAAAACATAAATTCTAAAATATTACAAAATTTATTTGAGGAAATCAATTTTATTTTTTAATTCATCATATCAAAAATATCATAAGATGAACTGTTTAGATTTTTCTAAAACATTTTATTGTTTTTTTAATAGTGAAAAATATAGATTTAACAAAAAAATAACTTTTATGAAATTATAATGATATAAGAATAAAATTAAATATTATAAAAATCTTTTTTGTAGGCCAACTATATATTAAATATGAAATATAATTCTAATAAGAATACAATTTTAAACATAGAAATATATGCATGAAGTTTTGAAAATCCATCAAATGAATTTACTCAAATAAAAAAATAGTTTATTTTATTTAATCATGTATTTAAAAGGTTAATGTGGGTTTCAGTATTTATTTAATGGTAAAATAATTATATTTTAATTTAACATTATCCAATTAATTTTATTGGAATTAATGTTTTTATTTATTTAGGAATAAAATAATTTTTATAATTAAGAAAATATTTTTCAAAAAATATTTTTCATTATGTTTTACAAACATATATTAAAAGTAATTTTTACCCATCTAGAAGTTGAATAATATGAAAAATATTATGTATTTGGAATCAAATGAACCAATTTTTTTATAAGTTCAACTTAATATTTTGTCATAATGAATAATAATTATGGTAAATGTTTATCAGATTGGTTAAGTGTAAAATTAGTTAACAGGGTTAAAAATGAAGGTATAAGGCTTAATGATAACAAAAAAAAGAGTAAGCCCCATTGGTTAATTAAAATTATAACTTACTCTTATCACCTTAAAATATAAGTCAATTTGGAATCATTTTTCTTGAGTAATACATTAATATATTTTTATTGTTTTAAAATTTTAAAGTGTGTCCTCTCCCCAACATATATAAAAATCACCACCTCTATTATCATGTCCATGGTTCTAAGGACTCTTATTTTTCAAATTAACTTTCCAAAAAAAATTCCTAAAGTCTCTAGACAATTCATTGAGGTACTGGTTTGATCACAATACCTGAGTATGAAGAATTTAGGTTTAAACCTATGGTCATTTTCTAAAGAAGTGGATTAACACTTAACCGAGTATTTTCATTATAGTTCTTGTTATACATTATTATATTCTATGATAATAATGTTGATATAACATGATATTTATTTTCAATAATTTAGTATGTTTTTATGGTGTTGTTTTAGGGTTCATTCATGTCCTTCTCCATCAAATGGAAAACAAAAGCATCATTCCAACGTATCTGCAAACTACCACCTCAAGTAAAAATGTAGTTCATTTACCATATCCACCATTCATAGATGGTAATTATGATATATATATATATATAATATTTTAATATATGATATTTATAATATCATTATATTCTATAAATATAATATATCATTTATCTTGTCAACCATCCACCCTTTAAAAAATGATATTGTCACTCGTGTGTGTGTGTGGACTACCAGCTCTATGAAGTGATGTTATCAATTTTTATTCAATACCATTATATGGTAATTCTAAATATGTATATATTAAATATGTATGATATTAATATCATTAGTAAAAAACTTATATGATTTACCCCTAAGAAAGACACAAGGAAAGAACCTGTCATACTGAAACTTACATGAAAAATGATAGAGGTAACACTCTTCAATGCTGATTTCAATGAGAAAATATTAATAAATGTGTATTGAAATGTAATAATTTGATCTTATATTATATATATAATTATATATATCTTTTCATTATAAACATATAATAAAACTAAATTTATTAGACATGGGGCTAAAAGAACATGTGAGGCAAGGTGAACTTGTGGTAAGGGATTTATTATACAATCTCATTTTATTTATAGATCGATTATGTTTAAATTTACATAAATTTTTTAATTTTAATAATCTCTTGAACACCATATATTTTCATCTTCTATAGTTATGTTTTATTTATACAATTTTATATTCCATTTTTTCTCTTTTAGGATAAATAATAAATAATTTATTTAATTGCAAGTAACTTTCATTTAAGAATCATATTTTTATGTTTTCCGTTAAAAACATTTTTTTCCATGTTCATATTTTCATTAAAATATTTTCATGGATGATTTTAATATTTTATAATTATTTATTACATTTTATTTTACCTATGATTTATTTTTTATAAAATGGTTTAAATTGATAGTACTTTGCATTTTCTGAATGATCTATTATTTACCAAAGGGGTGAATGGAATATTAGTTTTAATGTACATAACTTGAATGGGTTTTCCCACCTTCATGACTACTATTTTCAATAAATATTACTTTACCATATTTCATGGTTATTTTTAAGAAATTCATTCCATAATATTATAAAAATTTTATATTTTAAATATGTGATTTTAAATAATGAATTGTATTTTTCAACAAGAAATGTTCTGTGAATATTTTAAAGGTATTATCTTATATAAAAACACCCATTGATGTTACTGGACTTGTGACCTAATGATTCCATCTTAATATTTCCTATATTATATATTAATACTATAAAGAAATACTTACTCTACTTATTCTTAATTCAATAAGGATTATTTTTGAAATATAAGTAATTTTTAGAATTAATTGTATTGGTTATTGAAAATATGAGAAATACATATAAAGAGAAAGTTATGGGTGGGCCACTATTATTGGTATCCCCTTAATGCATCAACACATCTCATGAGAGAATCTAATAAGCATGATATAATACATATTTTTGTTAAACCTACAAATTTATAATAATTTTTGAATTGGTTGAGATTCCATGATTGTAAGATTCATAATATATTGTTTGAGAGGTGCTGTTGTAAAGTTTTTGAATGTCCAAATTTATGATTTATTTATTAATAATTATTTTTCCTTAATACTTGTTATTTATAAGTTGTTATTTTCCATGGATACTCATTTAAGTAATTATTATAATTTAATGGTATGTGTTTTGATTATCCACTATGATATATTTATTATGCCTTATTTACTAATGATAGCTTCAAATGTATGTAACCCTTACTATGTATTTGATCTCTTAATATATTTATTTTCCATTCCCAAAGATATGAATAAAGATATTATGAATGATATAAAGGATTCAAGATTGTTTCATATAATATGAATTTATATTTCAAATGTAATACATGAAACATGAATATATCTAGTTTAGGAAGATTGCTTAATTAATTAATCATTGGTTGTGGGATCCATTGTAATTTTTACTAATGTAAAAATATAAGATCCAACTATGGGATACTCGAGTCAAACTATTACATAATATTATTATTATGGGATACTAGTAAAATTATTTATATAATTATAATGTCGTGAATCATAATTTAATTGGGATTATTAAATTATAATGAAACAAGATGAAAAATGAGATATGTTACTTTTTGGTGGTTGTAATCCACAATTCATGATTTACATTTACATTTCTCAAAGAAGGGGAGGTTATTAAGGATTATGATAATTTAACATAATTATATTATATTAATAATATCATATTTATTATTTTATCCCGTCATTAAATCCAACCATGAAGGGTAGTATGAAAAATAGAAGATATCAATTTGTGGAGGTGGTATATCATAGGTGTGCACATTTAATATTCATTGGTTGTTATTAGTGGATGGAAATAAACAAATAATGGTTGTTAAATTAATATAATAACCTAAAAGTGTATTCATTACACTGATTTCATTATATTAAAGTGTTTATAAAATCTTTGGAAGAGTGTGATTTAGAAGAAATGATTAAGAATGTGTTAATACTTTTATCAAGAGATTTATTTTTATCCCATAAATAACCATGGAAATAGAGTGGTTAATTTATCTAATGGTGATCATAATACTAATTAATTTTTATATGATTATTTGATGAAAAATATGTATGAGTATTAGGAGAAAATTATATAAGAAAGGTGTGGAATGATGTTGTAAAAATTGTCTATTTTATAAATGATAAAAATGGATATTTTGTGAATACCCATTATTTTCAATAATATCATAGCACAATTCATGGGTCAATGATCCCAATTGGTGGAAATAATGGAGTTTTAGGTGATATTGGGATGATAATATTATGACATGATCCACTAGGGCCCACCTAGAAATTTGAAGGTTGAGTGTGACATTCCCAATCCACCCTCTAATAAGCTAGGTTCTTGGGACAATTACTGAGATGGAATAATTGAAATTAGAGTCCTTTTTAGAATGTTCCTATATAAATGTAACAAACTATCTCAATGAAAAAGTGTAAAAGAATAATAAAAAAGGATATAAAATAAAGAGTAAAATAGTTCAAGAAATAAGCTATAGAGAATACATCAGATTATGAAAAATTAAGGAAAAAATTAGCGAGGAGAAATAAACACCAAACCAAAAATAATGTCCCAACATTAATGAATATGGAATAATGAAAATCTAAGAGAGATTAATTCGTTATTTCTAAGTATAATCACCATACACATCAAATGCAAGCAAGTATTAAAATTCTACATTTATTTTAATGGATAAACTCGTTTTTTCTATATACTACATGACATATGAAAGAAAATAACATGTGTGAGTGAGTATATATATACCCTGTAGGATGGCCCAAAATCCATGTAGGGAGAAATAAGAAGATAAAAGAAAATTAATCTCTACCCAATTCAAGAGGGAAACAAAACCCAATATATATATGGTCATAATCTGCCTAGATTATTGATAATAGGGATATCCATCTATATATCCCAACCCATATTAATTATTTAGCATGTAACTCTATAAGTCCATCTTTGATGCCTATTTAATGTGTTTTTCCAATAAAGCCATTTACAGGACCCACACCTCACCTTTCCATCATATACCATGGAGGCAAAATCTTCAATAGAGGATCTGACAACCTAGTATTATTGGAAATTCCACTATTTATTTAGAGTTATCTCACCCTAGTGAAAGAGGTAGGTACCACTTTTTAGCTTGATGAACCACGCCTTGGTGCAATTGGGCGGGTACCAGTTTTTTCATAGAGGACCTGCACCCTTGTGCGATAAATCAGTGACACTAAGTAGATAGGTGAATAGAAGAACAAATCCATATGGAAGAATGGGGTACAATTCATATAGTAATGGAATAAGGGTGACTCATTCCCTGGTATGATGGGGGGTTGTTAACCATGACATCTCCCTGATGATTTTTCCTAACCACTACTAATTGTCATGTTTCTCATGAAGAGGAATCATGCTATAAAAACCACACATCACCTATCAAAATATACTATTATGTATAGAATAATGTACTATGTGAAAAAACTACTCTAGATAGGATACTCGTGTGAAAAAAATAAATTCCAAGAGACGAATAAAGGTATGGTGGAAACTCTCAGGAAATGTACACGTTTTGTAACTTGGGTCACAAGACATGTGACCACCACTACACACCTAGTCTTATCCTCGACTGCATATGGCTTGGATATCCATGTAGTACTATATTGAATTTAATGGTAATACATAACATGTATGTAGTACCTATTTACTTCCCATGATCTCTAGGTCATTCCCATGTACATTATATAATGCCCATGTACATTTGGTTGTGCTCGTGTACTTCAAGTACCTATCTATGTCAGATTACGTGGATATTCCCTTCCAATCCAATCTTTACTCATATTACTTTGAATTCATATACCTCTGTAATCCCATATTACACACCAATCTTCCATAACAAGGGCACCAATCATGTATAGGGACATACAAATCATGTAATCTTTATCTCCGACCGAAACACTTTCCACTACATCCATGGAACTACATTTAATGTGATCTTGTACTACACACATTGTATTTATGTTTTTTCTCAGAACCCAAGAAATATATACAAGCTTATTTCATTCCACCATTACCCCCACAACCATTATTTTAGCTTACGGTCTTGGATATGGGGTCGTCTATTCACAATTAGTCCCTGGTTACTAGTTTCTATCCATCCAAACCCCACATGACCCATACTGTCGTGCTGCACCACTTCCATAATAAAAGGATCAAAAGTTTGGTCATTTATTTGTATATCCATCACCCACAACCCCTAAATCCATCTTGATCCATCAATAAATAGTCCACCCACATATCATTCATGAAACCACCTTGAAACTAGTGGTTTGGCCATGCTTGAATCTGTCGTATAATTGATTAACTATGACCCTTTGGGAAAATGGATAAGAATGTGAATTGTGGTTGAGAGAATGTCACAAGAATATGGTAAATCCATCACTGTCCTAGAGTTGTTATCCAATGATCACATAAATGGGAATAGGAAAGGGTGATAGAAAGTGAAACAATAATTATGATATCAAATAATTAAAAATAAATATGGAGGTGATCATATGAAGATCAATAAATTTTAGATCAAATAAAGATAAATAAATCTATTCTGGGAGAATAAAATATTTTAAAAATACATAAAAAACATGACCTACATTGATTTTAGATATATCATTAGTGAAGAATGTGTTAAATTTTGGTGAATAATATCCACTCCATTTTCGACCTCTCGGCCCAACTCAATATGACTTCTATTTGTCATCCAATATTGATCTAGAAATGAAGAAAATGCATTTTCCACAGGTAAAATTTTCCAAGGTTTATATGGCTAACACTGATGATTTTTTATATAGGGATCTTTTTGAGGTTTATATTTGGATCACTTAATAAATAAAATAAAATATTTATTTTGTTAAATGAACCTTCTAATAGTCACCTACCTTAGAACATACGATTTGAACTATTATTAGTACATTCCTAGGGAAAACACATAATTTTAGAATCAAAAGTGGTCTTGTATTTCCCATCCAATGTCCCAAAAAACTAATACAATATAAACGGAATATAGGAGTTCCCATACATTAAGATGTATTAATATTTTTAATTTATTGATTAAAGTTTCTGTAGACACGCAAAAACTATGCTAACTATAAAGATGAATTTAGATGTATACATAGGAATATTCAATGGAAAATCCATCAAAACCTAATCCATTACAGTCACCCACATTAATGAATTTTCACCATGAAAATATACTGATACATAAAAAGGTGGGGACATTGATCTAGAATTTGACTCTATTGCACCCAAGAGACCTCTTACACACTCCCATTCTACTACAACAGTAGAACCATGGGAATAGTTATTTCCTTACAAGATCCTCTCCATCCAATCCTTGGTAGCCACATGGTACTATAGGAAGCAGCCTCTATCCTTTTTGTCCATCTCACCCCAAGCATTAATGTGAATTGAACCATGCATGTATCTCCTCATGTATGAAAAATGGAAGATTTCATGTACCCAATCCAACTAAGGGGGAGAATATTTAGGCGGTAAGCATACTCCCAAATCATCCATAGAATCTCAAAAGACCTAAATAACCTCATGGATAACTTTATACCTTATCTAGATATCCACAATACTTGTTATTTGGAGAATCTTAGGAAAGAATGGTCTACCTGCTTGAACTCTGAGGGCCAATGATATCGATCTAAATATAATTTCTATATAATCTAGGTCTTCAAAAAACACTCAGGGATCTCTTAAACAATCTCCATTATTTCCTACACCTTCTATGGCCTAATAAGGTATTTCATTCCAATATCATTTCTTCACAAGGGGGACCTTCATGGTCTCATATACATGGCCTCCAAAGGTTCAATGATGATAGTCGGGTGATATTTATTATTATAAGAAAAATATACCACTGTAATGTGATCCTACCACGTGTAACAGAATTCTAATACATAGGTTCTCATCATATCCTCAAACTCTAGGATAGGTTTTTCATTATTCCCATATGTTTATGGGTAAAATTATGTACTCATTTTCACCTAGGTCCCAAAACCCTTATATAACACTCTCCACAACCGTGATGTGAACATAGCCTTATAGTTAGAGAAAATCATTGAGAGTATCCCAGAACGTTGTAAAACCTCCCAAAAGAACTAGTGCCCTAGAATTTCCACAAAACTATGCTTACTAATGGAAAGGAAGTGAGATGATTTTGTATGTAGGTTATAAATTGTCCGGTTAAAATCATATCATTTCATTTTACACATAATCCCCATCATAAAGACCATAGATATGCCATCTAATTTCCACTATGGGATCACAAGAGGCTCCATAAAACATACCCAAACCTGGTTATTCTCATTCTCCTACTGACACGAGAGACACCAAGAGATTAAATTGGGTAGTTTCGACCTCATTGTATCCCAACAATAGATCTGTTGAAGGTCCATGTAAATGTTTAACAAACTAGGATGTATAACCAATGGAGAATTATGAAAATTCATAATCACCTCCTTAAAAAATGAGACTGAGACAGCCATCCATCCTTGGAAAATGATGGTGTTACCCCCTAATTCATAAAATCCATCTAGTGAATATCCTAAGGATATCTAGTAATGAAATACCTTATTGTTGATGCATCCAAATTGGGTCTCTATCACAAGATGAAGAAGTGGAAGTGTCACTACCATTAAATGAAGAAAATATTCACCCCTCTCCTCTTACTGGGTCAAATGTAACAAAGCGAAATACTTAGATGCCTCATCCACCAAGAGAGAACATGAATTACTTCTATGGGAATCTGACAACACAATTCCTTTCCCTGAATTATAAAATATCTTGAACTCTTATACCTATAGTAACCATAACTAGTACCTCTGTCTCAGTTTATAATATATCTGAGTAAATATGTAACCATTAATCATATGGTATGTGCACACAACAACATGATCTATGATAAGATATTTCCCCCATATATGAAAGTAAATTTTACTCTAGATAACTCTTGTTCATGGGTCATATAGTTATGCTCATGGGGTATCAACTTCCTCCACCCACAAGTGATCACTACTTACGTCTACATTAACAAACAACCATGAAATGATCCAGATGATTCGCAAAACAATGCGTACTCCAAAACCTCATCTAGTAGTGTCAACACTAGGGCACTAGTCATCCTAAACCTTAGCTCTTCGGAGGATCCCTAGAAATGTTCTATCCAAGTACACGTCTTATGTTTCCTCTTTGGGGATGTTAATGGGGATGCAATATTGGCGTAGTCTTCTGGAAACATCCTATAGTAATCCACCATGATATGAAAACTATGAATATTTGACATGTACTTAGGTGTCTCTAAATAAAGAACATAATCGACATTTAACATGTCAATAGATAACCCCATATCAGATATGACAAGCCACAAAAACTGACCCTTTCATATCCAAAATAATAATATATAGATCATACCATATAGTTGGTGGTCCCAGACTAAGTCTCGGACCATCCTTAGATGGTTTACAGGATCCTCCTTTGAAATAGAGTATATGACTATGGAATAAATCCCGATGAACTCAAATATATCCATGTATGGATGGAATTTCATATTCATATGAGGTTTTAACATAGAGGGGGAATTCATATCACTGAAGGAAATCAACATGAAGTTGTATTATCCGTAGAGAAATCATAATTCCATTTTTAGATTATCACACTCGAAAACCCTCATCTGATGGTAGCCATACCAAAAATCAATCTTTTATAACTGAATAAAACCTCTCAACAGGCCTAACCGTTCATATATCATCCATAAAGGGTATATTTCATTTAACATTTACCATGTTAGGTGATGATAGTTAGCACATATCCTCAATATCCAGTACACCTTTATTATGAATCGAACTAGAGCTACATAAGGGGTCACAATGGGATTGATTAAAACCTTCTCCCAATATCCCTCCAACTACACCCATTTCTCCATCAGCTTTATATGGGCTATCCGATATCCCTAAAAAGATATCTTTAAAATATTAGGGTGAATTTCAATGTAGAAATAAATCTTCAACATCAATGGTTGTCCCAAAACATATTTTGGTAATACAACCATGAATTCATCCACTACCAAAGGAATCCAGATGCCCAATGAGTCCATTAAACCAAGAACTAAGATCCAAAATAGTTGAATGATGAGTTTCATCTTCCTTGTTGTAATACCTACTTGATCAACTGAGACATTTCCTACCCACAAAGGATAATATAATCTAGTTAGTAAAAAGTGATTTAACTCATCTGTGATGAAAATGAATCTAGACCCAAACAATGGACAACCCATCAATATCCATGATATAACGATAATGTTTCATCATGGTGACCAAGTGGTCCCATGAGAGACTCTCTCCATCGAGTTCTATCTCGTACCACTAGAATATATACAATATTAAGGAATCTCTCAGTATACAAACTTTATGCCAAAGATACTAAGCTATAGTCTGAACTAGAAGCATGATCTATCATACAAGAGATATATTTATGATGGAATGACTTTCACTGGAGACTTATAGTAATAGAGAAATTGAATAAATGATATATGTCATACATTGAATCATAAAATGTGTATCATGATCATAGCCATGCATAATATATAGCATCTCATGGTCTGGGCCCCCAACTCCATGATCCCGGCTTGGGGCACCTAATGATGTGGTGTAAGTATATCATTTCTCACCCTTCGTAAAAATCTAATCCCACTATAGTTTCACCTGATCCTATACAAGCACCATCTTCTTATGGGCTATCAAATACATGCCTGGGAGATCCCTTATCATTGTACAACCTTTTCCATGGAAGTCCTTCTACTTCATGTCTTCCCTCCTAACCATGTTAGATTTCGAAATCAAATGATATATGACATATACCATCACATACTGAGAAATGTCCATCTCTTATATGAATGGGTCCTGTATATGATCCTTTGTCCACATATCCTCATGTCTGAGTCCGTCTATGGGGTGGTCTCCTACATCCGGACCCAAACTTCTAATGCCTTTTACATTATCCAGATAAATAAACCCCATGGTGACCAAAAGAAGATTTAGAGTCACGACGTCTTTCCTATAAGAACCTCAATATGATCAAAACACACTTCAACACTACTTCATATATATAAATGCATACAGAGACCACATTAAAACAAATTTATAAATGTAGACCCTTCTCAAACTTATAATACTAGAAGAATCCATCACTTACAATGTATTTTGAGTATTGTGAGAGGTTAATAAACCTCACGACATATTCAAAAACTCTTATACTACCATGCTACATCTCACGAATCTCATAGATATGAACAGAGGGCATGCTTAAGGGGTAATAATATGCTTGAAATAGCTCCTTGAAGTCGATTACTGAGAGCCTCATCTCATGATGCATCTATGTGTCTTGAATCCACCATTTCCCAGCTACACCATGAAAATGACTGGCTATCAGCAAATACATATGATTAGTTGGGGTTAGCATATGTATGAAGTAATTGATCATGGAATCAAGTGAATCCAATGATTCCAGGAGACTTCGCTCACTGAGAAACCTCAACTGTATTTGACGCTGGAAATCATAAAGCAAGCTAAGCCTACACAAATCACTCTAATTTTATAATGAAACTATATACTACTCAACTAGTATGGGATTTGATCCTTTCCCACATGGAGGAAATAATCATGAGATGGCCCTTGAAATAATGAATCATCACTCAATGGATCTTCATCATGATCGTGTGTTAGTAACTTGGATCGTTATCCCCATAGAGGAATCCTAAAAGTTATCAGGACATACCATACTTAGATGAGAATATATATAGGGAGATGAGTCATGTATGGAATTTAAAAGAATCGATCCAAAATGTTTCATGTAATGAAGTTCCTTACAATTAATTTCTTAGTATTCTGATTTAGGAATTAGGTAGTTCGATTCATGGTCCCTAGCCACAACACAAACCAAAGGTTCCCCATCCTAAACGACACACATGAGATACTTTGACACCATTTCCCTAAGTCACAATCAGAACTGACAATTTAGAAAACTCTAAACAACTTCACAAAGAATGGACCACTCTGATACTACTCAGTTATGACCTAACCTATTGGGGACCTCATGGATGGAAAAATGTTTAGTTTGAAAACCCATATCCCACCTCTTATAGGCGAGGGGCTGGTGAAAAGCACTATGAATTCATAACTGAATTGGGATTCCATTTTCGAATGTACATATAGTCATGCACACACCTTTATCCCTAGAAAAGTAAAAAGGAATAAAAAAATAATTGTCACATATAGAGTAAAACCATGAATGAAATAAAATATAGGGAATACATCATAGGATGAAAAATTATGCTAAAGAATAAAGGGGGAAATAAATTTCCAACCAAAAATGAAATTCAAAACCTAAAAAAGTATAATAAATGATAATTAATAAAGCCCAACTCATAATCTCCATGTCTGACCACCGTATATGACTAATGAAAAAAAGTAACCCCTAAACTAATTATCTCCTTTGTAAGACACGATATATGTGACAAAATTCATGAAGGGGTGGGTATTTACATACCCTTTAATACTCCCCATGAACCATAAAGGGGGAAACATAGAGACAAAATATATGTTAGTTCAACATAATGGAATAGAGAAAAGAAAACCCACTATATAACAATGTATGTTAATAAGAAAATAGAAGAGAGGGAAAGGGGGTATCTATCTTCATATCACATCCTAGGATGATGAGTCCACCTATAACTAAAAGGTCTATCTTTGATTCCTAGTATCTCATGTCTCTATCCGAGAAATAAATTTAGAGGACCCAAACCCCTCTTCTACACCACATCCCAAGGTGGAACAATATCTAATAGAGAAAACATATCCTAATATTATATGGTGTTTCAATATTTATCTAGAGTAGCCACGCCATAGTGTGATAGATATTTACCACTCATTTGTAGGTGGAACCATTCCTTAGTGCAAATGGGGTGGGGGTATAACTCTGTAGCAAGAGGGGTCACACTATGGAGTACCAATGGGATTCAACTCATTAGATATGTTAATAGAAGAACAGTTCCCTATGGTTTTATGGGTATACTACTAATAGGGTAGAGGAATATATGGGACCCATACCCTGATGTAATTTGGGGTTTCTATCAATGAAATCTCTCTAATGATTACACCTGATCACTTCTAATTATCATGAATCACTTGAAGAATTACTATGCTTGAAACAACTGATGTAATATCTTGAAATACACTAAAATATATTTTTTTGCAACATACACCTCATAATAGGATTCTTATATGAAAAAACACAAGTCCAATATAAGAGGATATGCATGGTGGAAACCTTATTGAAATGTATATTACATGCACCCGGAACCGCACTTTGTGTGACCTCACCTGGAATCTTGGTTGTGTCCTCTATTTCACATAGCTTGGCTAGCCATGTAGTGATATACAATGTCTAATAGTATTAAATGGTGTGTATCTACTATTTAAGGCCTTCCCATGTGCTCCTATCTATTCTCATATACATCATATTATGTCGTTTAACATATGATATTTCCCATGTACTTCGAGCCATGCCCTTGTACGTAGACGTGCTTATGTACATTTCCTTGTATATGTACATAATGATTTCCATGTACTACTAGTCATCCCTATGTTCCCAAATGTACCTATTACCATGCACTCCCATAGTAAATTCATATTCTCTATCACATGGTCACACACCATAAATGGGGTCATATATGATTTGTGAACATAATCTCCATTCAAAACCATACCCTTAACAGCCAGTGGGCATGAAGATGCATGTTCTTGGACTACACCTCATGTAGTTGAGTTTTATCCTAGAAAATATGAATTATATATGAAAATATCTCATTCCACCTCCTCCATAGGGATTCAATTACGGGTTAACTTATCTAGGTTTGTCTGTAATGGATCTATCACCATTTTCCAGATACCAGCAAACCAAACTCATCATTCCCCATCCCATCACACCACACCACTATTATAGCTTAAAGATGAGGAATTCATCCTCCAATCCATGTCACTATAACACAATACTCATATGTCCTTCTTGATCCATATTTATATATGTATCAAACACACCGTTCAACCAACCATCATGAATCAGGGGGTTCAATATCACTCAAACCCACCTCAATAATGTTGAACCAAGAACCTATGGGTGAAATATGAAAAACATGAAGAACAATGGGAGGAGATTCACAATAACACAATCAATAAATTTTTTGATTAGTTTTATTATCCAATGATATCATGAACATAAATAATTAAGGGTGATAGCAAGCGGAAAAAGGATTTATCATATCAAATAAATCAAAAGAATTATAGTCAGGATCATGTGAAGATATATAAATAATTGATCAAAGAGAAGATAATGAAATCCCGTCTTGAAGAATGAGATATAGACTAAATCATAAATAACATGTCCTAAAATGAATTAGTATCTATAGTTTTTGAAGAATATATTCTCCAGTGATGAAGGATATATGTTGCATTTTCTACCTCTCAATCCATATTGATTTTATCATTGTTCTTCATCGGATCCGGACCTACCAATGAAAAATACACATTTTACTCTTCTCAAGTCCTTATAGGGTTATATAGTTATCCAACATAAAATTTTATAATTGTTTTTAGGGAGTATTATATTTAGATATTTTAATAAAATACATGAATATATAATTTATTTTATGAATTTAACCCTCCAATGGTCACCTCTATTAGAACATATGACACTGACCAATATTAGGTTTTAACTACTGTAAACTCCACATTCCAGAATAAACCATGATCTCAGATTTACCATCTTATGTCCTAATTAAATGTAAAACCATATAAAATAAAATGATGCATTCTTATGAATTAAAATATAATAATATTTTAATAAATTTATTATGGGGTCCCTAGACAGCCAAACACAACATCATCTCCTAGGATAAGTATGGATATATAGATATAAATATTAATAGTATAAATTCATAAAATTAGTTTAGCTGTAAATAAATAACCAATAAAAAATTCCCACACATTTCATAACCATGTATCAAGTTATTTACCAATAGATGTTTACATATTACATGCCTGGTTTTTACCTTGGTAACTAGTTTTTGACCATATAATTTATATTTTAATAAAAATATAGGGTATCAATTACTAAAAAAAATATTTATTTTATGAAATAAAAATTTAAGATCCATTCTAATAAATGGAATTAATAAAAAATTTAACATTATATTTTAATTTAAAACATTTAATATATACAAAAAATGATTATTATAAGAATGATGTTTTTATAATTAGATGTTCCACGTCATATTTAGTATTGATTACTAAATGAATGATTATTTATATACTTATATATATTTAGAAAATATTATATTAAAATAATTATTGGAATTTTTTAAATTAACTTTGGAATAAAAAAATTAATAAATTTTATTGATACAACTATTGGAGAAATTTTTTTTTACTCTTATCATAGCAATTTACTTCAATCCTAGTAATATAATTTTTATGCATAGAAATTTATTTAATCTTATTAAATATTATAGGAATATGTTTATAAAATATGAAATCCATTTTGTTACATTATATTATTGCAAGTGGAAAAAATTAATTTTTAATATAAGCACATAAAAATATTTTTCTTGAGTGAACCACTACTCATGTAACCAAATCATTAAACATGAGTTCTAAAAATTTATTTGGGTATTTTTAAAATTTATAGTCTTAATTATTAAATTCATACTTGATTAACTAAAAGGTTATATATACTTATAATACTTTCTTATATGTTTATACAATTTAAATTTTTAGTAAAAATCTATTTTCACTAGTCTCCTAAAAATTCAATTATTTAATAAAATAATAAAATTTAATCCTATAATTGTATTAAAAATATTTACATTAAAATGAAATTTACTTAATGAACTAAAAATTATAATATTTAAGAATTTATATTTTAAATATTAAATATAAAGGAGTAGTATATTACTGAATAATATAATTTCTTTTTTATGGATAGTGAAAATACAAAATATGAAAAATTTATATGCTAAGTAACATATAAAATTAATAATTATTAGATTATATCATTTTAATTTTTATTTACGTACTTCCTAAATATCCCTTTATATGATCTAATAATAAGGTATGGTTTAGTGGTATTCAAGGGTTGTAATTTTTAAGCTTAGATCTCTTGGAAATTTCCAATATGATAAATTTATCTCATATCTGATTTTTATCGTACTATAATTATTTGAGTTTGTCTTGTGATTGGTATAGAGGAAACATGATCTAATCTCAATTCATACATGTTTAATTAAATGGGATTCATTAGGGAGACTTATTTTACTCAATTGCATTTGATTCCATGATATATCTCATATGGTTGTTACATACTTGTATACCTGCTAATTTAATGACCAGATTATTAAAATAAAAATTTATTTTAATATATTATAGTTTTTTTGTTCAATGTTGTGTTTGTAAAAAGATATTGAAATAATATTTAAGTATATAAAATACATAGTGATATATCAAGTTGTTACATTCTTACCTCCTTAAATAAATTGTGTCATACTAATTTTAAAACTCATCTGATGGGAGAAATTTCCATAGGGATATTTAAATTAAAGAAACACTATATTTTGATCATGGGTTTATTTAGAATATGAAGTGATGTTTTTAAATATTCAACTTGATATGACCAATTTTTTAAAAGATAAAATACATTCCAAATTGAATTACAATAATTGAATAATAGATAAATATACAAGAATTATACTCTTTAAACCATAAAGAAAATACTTATATTATAGATATAATGATTATACGAAAAAAAAATTATTTATAATTTAATATCTAATAGGTTAATTCATACATAATATAATATATTCAAAATTCGAGAGAGAAAAATCAATATTTACTCCAATAGAACTCATTGTATTAGAGTCTTCTTGTTCCCAAAGGTTAAGCTGTTCTTGCGGTATATTTTCCCTATTAGAAATTAGATTGGGGAATTGGTTTTCAAAATTTAAATTTTCATTGTAATTCAAGATGATTTTTTAAGCTTATATCTATCCACATTGTTTTGTGTTTCATGGCATTTATCATCAAAATTATAGAATCGACTTTTCCCTTTAGGGTTACTAACACATGAATCATTCAACATTTACGACATGTGGGGAATTTAATGTTATTTACTTAATTTTACATATCCCATGAACATCCATGAGAATACATCCTCAACTACTTTTTTTAATACGTTAAATATTTTCACATTTTTAATCAAATTTTGTGATAACTAGTCTGTAATATTGACACAGCTTCTCACTACATCTCCCATTCTAATCAGTTTTTTGTTGAGGTAATCCATGCATTGTACCTCACACACGTGGTTCCATCTAGTTCTAGAAAATAATAAAAATAAAATGGGTTAAAATGAGTGAAAATAAATTAACATTATAAGATTATTATCAAATTTATACATTCTAAAATTTTAACCACAAGATGTCATAATTTATGAAACTACCATGTTATCCTATAGTCTATTTAGTGTAGAATATATCACCATTAGTTCAACATATACCATTATTGATTTAACATTGAAAACATTATGATGGATTTTCCATTACTTCAAAATAAAATACATTAAAATAACATGGGAATCAATATTTTATAGCGGTTCGTAAAGTGCACATGACTAACCAATGAATTTCCCTCAATAGTATCTATTAAGGTGTATAGTATTATGACCCCTGATAATGAATTGGGAGATGATTGAGTAAATAATAAGTATTCCACATTTAGGGTTAAAACACCTAGGTGCATCTTTTCCACCATCACATCCACTGACCATTTTCCAGATAGGGATGTTATTGTAAGAAAAAACACAAGATCTCTACAGTCCAATTTTTTATGTTCACTTTTACATAGGCTTATCCCTAGGAGTGTCATTAGTGTTTTCTCATCCAAATCACTAAAATATTCAATATTATTCCATCTAAATTAATGTCTTATATATTCCAGGTAAAATATGATCAATCCTACCATACCTAAACTTAAATTATCCTTAACTAACATCCTTTCCTTTAATGTTATATAATATATAATCTAATATTTGATATATAAACATACAATCATGAATATATATTTAAATATATTTAATAAAATATTTAATAAAAAAACATTATCATGAGTTTTTAGGATTAGATTTTTAAAAAATTAGTACAAATCAACCACTAAAAAACCCAAATCTTATTCAACAGAAATATATTTTTTCAACTATATAATTAACCAATTAATCTACCAAAAGAATTCATCATATCTCATTAATTTTATAAATATGATAATAATCTAGACTTACCGCATAAATTACATTACATAATTACATTAAGAGAAGGAAACATAATTTGAGGCAGTTCAAATTATCATTAAGGGTCAGAATAACCAATAATAGTTAGAGATCATAGGTGATAATAACATGAACGTTTGTGTATGGGAATTATATGAAAAACATGGAAATTAAATAGTGAATTCATACCTAATAATAATGGATGATAATGCAATAATCATAGAATTAGAATTTAGTATAAATAATCTGATATCAAAGGACTATGGAATCATAAGACTGTGAACACAACATAATAGATGGCATCATTAGAATAAGTAAAGACCCACTACCAATACCATAATTACATTATAGAAAATGTTATATACATTATTAAATACTCCCCGTAATACTATACATAACATATCATGTGATATAAATATTTAAAAAATTCCATGGTGGTCTATATAATTTCAGACCCACATGTTACATCATATTATGTGTATCAATAAGAGTTCCATAAAAAAAATTTCGTTAATTTAATATTATCCTGAGAATGAAATTAGATTTTTTATTATTTCTATATAACATGACCCCTAACCATCTATAAAAATATTATGGATGGTTTCAAAGGAACAAATTCATTATTTACAAAATAACCCTACAAGGATGTTGACATATATGAAAAAATACCCTTATAAAAAGAATGCATCAAACCTTACAACATAAGAGATTACAAATTGTAATCACTTGACTACATAAGCTTAATTAATCAAAAATGAAAATAGTTTGATGAAAATTATAGGGAAAATAATGAAACCTAAATCCCAAAATAGAAACTATTTTTAAAAATAAAAATTTAAAATGATTTAAAGAATGTCAGAGTTTTTTTAAACACTTTTAACAATGTCATAAAAGAGGATATTATAGTTCATTTTGAAAAATGAGTTTCATAAATCTGAAGCAAATTAATTTGAAAAAAATTATTTTAAAAAGAACCATGAATAATGGATACTTTATAATGACATAAAGTTTTATCTTGAGGATGTGTATAGTAGAAGAATGTAATTTTATTATAAAGTGAAATAAAACATTTTTATACCATTATTGGAAACAGACATTAAGAAATTAATAAAAAAACAATACTTTTTAATGTGGTAAGGTAAATTAGGAATGAAATCAAAAATAAAAAATCATATTCTTCAAAAATATTAATGTAATACATAATCTGTAAGAGGAAATCATTGAAAGCGATGACAAAATGTTGTTAAAGGAATGTGAATTATTCTTAACATGGTTTAATTTTTAAGGAGGAGGAGAATTCATAAATAAGGATGATTTTAATAATATATTATTTTTTAAGATAGAAATTTGGTATATCATATGAAATAAAAAATTAAGCCGAAATAGATTAATTTTAATAGATGAAAGAAGGTGAAGTTATGAATACACCCTTATAATTTAGTGGAATATCAATAATAGTACAAAGAGAATAAGATAAATAATGTAAGATATGATTCAATGATAAATAATAATTTATGATATTATAATTCAAGGGAATACTAGATAAATCATTTAAAATAATATTAGTACATAACATCAAAAACCTCCCTTAATGATCGGAGATAAAGATATAAACCCTTACTGTTTATAATGATTTCCTAGGACACAGTCATACCTCCTGTATAAAAAACCTAACTATTTTAATTATTTTTTATAAACATTATTCATGACTATTAAAATTTATTCTATATATTTATATTCATTGTTTATTTTTATAATAATTATTTATTATACATTTTCAATATCATATCTGAGTAATCTTAATCGTTTTAAACTAGGTCTAGGAAAGAATTATTGGAATTCATTCTTCTCCCAATGTTCACCATTGTGAAATAATTTAATGTTATATAATTTATTATTTATAATTTTTTATTATTATATACTTTCATTCTATGGGAGTTCCTATTATTATTCTTGAATATGAACTCTTTGATGAGCATGTTTTTGTGATTTTTAGGAAACAGGAGGTCGTATAATTGTGAATGAGTTTAATATATGAATTACCATTATAGAAACTAAAAAATAATAATTATATTATTATTTATATAATATATTATATATAATTATGTTCTCATAGTCATCCATTATGTTATATGACTATATTTCTAGAGTAGGTTGTTATACTTACCCAAAATTAAACAAACAATAATTATTGGATGATTATGATAATGAAAGTGGTTTATTTTGGAAATGAGACCATTATTATTGTATTATAATGATATTATTTTGATAATTTTGTGGTGTTTAATAATATATTTGGAGGGTTTAATAAATTACAATAAAATTAGTTAAACATGAGATACATTACTTTGTAGAGGTGTTAGTTCACACAATAAACTCTTAACATTTTCATTTCATGAAGAATTAAGGGGAATTAAGGTATATGATAATTTGAAATTTCAAAATAAAATTTATATTATTGATAAATATTTACTCAATAACACATTCATTAAAACCAACCATTATAGGTGGTATAAAAATTAATGATATATATTTGTATAGGTGGTAGTCCCCATATAAACAAATTTTACATTCTTTTTCATTTCTTAGTAGATATAAATGAACAAGTACAAGTTATTAATTTAATATAAAAAAATATTGTGTATTAATTACACTAATGACATTATATTAAGGTGGTTTTGATTTTTTTGGAACATTATGATTAAGGATAAAATATTAAGAAGAATTTAATACTTATATCGTCAGCTGGAGTTTTCATTTATAAATATACTTGAAAATGGAGGCCTTATTGAAGTGTCTAGGTATAGATAACCAATGAGGTGGGATAACCAATGGGGGATCTCTTTATAATTTCTTATAATGTTAAATAAAATTCTATATCAAGTTAAATGGTTATATCCTCAAAATTGTATAAATATACCACACCCATATGTGAATATAAGAAATATAAATGAATGGAAGACCATTTTTACAAGGTTCATTCATAATGTAGTTTCTTACTCATGGATATTTTCAAAATCACATGATACACATATTTTCACTAAGATTCATCATATATAAAAAATTAGTTAGGGAAGGAATCTCTATTAACCCAAATATTGGTGGGAATGAATCAATTATCACCTAAGAAACTCGATAATCACCTATTTCAAATGCTTCTTTGTGAAATATCTAATTGGCCATCAAATAATTTAAAAAATTATTATATTCCTTAGAGGATGTGAGATATAAAAATCATAACATTCTCACAAACTCAATTTTTAGGAACATTTCATCCTGAAAGATATTCTTGGGGTACTTTCTGCTATAGAATCTCTATCTTATCAGTTTTTCTTCTCAGTAGCTCTTAATTCTTAATATTAAAAACAACATTCAAAATGAAACTTCCCGCATTTATATTATAAAATATAACAAGAAAAATAAGGAAGAATCATCAACACTAAATTTTAATTTCCTACACAACTATCTATTCATATGATTTCCATCAATGTCTTTAAATAAATTGGAGTTGAAAAACCCTATAAGAGCATCATCAAATATAAACTTCCTAAAATCTCAGTAAGATTAAAAAATATATATCAAGGATAGGGATTATTTAATAAACAACTCAACATAATCATAATGAATTTGAATTCACAAATTTTATGTGTAATCATTTCAGAATTATGACTTTAGGACCCACACTCCCTGATTTGGTTCCATAAACACAAACATTACATACTATGTTTGATACCACATGTAAAATCCTAGATATAACCATCACTAATTATAAAATTAATAATGATAGTTGAATCTATTACATCTCAAGGATCCATTCAAGTTTAGATCATTTAATAATTAAGACACACCATAATCTAAGAATTCCATTTTATTTCTCAAGTAATGGAATTTTTTTCCATTATATATCAGAAACTACATAATTCATTATAATTATTCAACATCTCCCATATATACTTCTACATGTGTTATCCTTATAAAAATACGAAATGTTATACTTTTATTCATAACCTATGGAATGAAAAAATAATAAAAGTGTGAGATTAAATGATCTATAAAGGAAACATATAACTGAAGATGTCAAAAACACGATCAAGTTATACATAATAAGGATGTAATAAAAAATTTAATAATTACATAACCATCTAAATATATGAAAATTTTATATAAATTAAAATAATTTATATCATGGATATCAATAATACCAACCTCACACATATGGAATGAATAATTTTGGACATCAAAAAATCTTTCATGGCCTTGACCAAGACACTATCGTTTTATGGGAATAGGTAAACATAAAAACCTGACTCATTTTATCTCATTATTCCTATCGATGCATCAAGGGGACATATAATTCTTGGCCACACTAATCTCTATATTAATTATAATAAATTCACTATCAGTGTCAACACAACAATTCATACTAATCCCTAAGGAATCTGTAACTGAATAAAAACATATATATTCTTATAATGGAAGATACATAATGTCAATACATTATCCACCTATGTTATAAATCAATGATAATGAAGAATTTTAATACTTTTCCCTTTGTTAATTAAAGAGATAAAATTATAATAAACCATCAAGATAAATATAGTTGATGGACAAAAAACACATAGTCATCTTTCTAATTATCATATGTATTGGAATAACAATATATTGTGATCCAATAATTTAACCTATATTAAATTAAGGGTGTATATGATCATAAACCATATAAATGAAGAAAATGTATGGTTAAAATATACATATTCAACATTGAATAATGTTATTTATTGAACTAAAAACATATGTAATTCTAATATATTTTCTCTCTATCAAAAAAAAAGTTGACAAGATCATAACCCATCTAGAGAGAGGAGTTTGTTGGTTTGAAAAGATCATATCACCAGTGTAATAAAGGAACCCAAGAATAATTTTTACATATATTAGAAACAACCCAAGAAAATTAGGGTTGACTGTTACCACTAAAGAAGGGATCAAAAATTTGATTATTCAGTACCATGAGTTCAATACACCAATTCTAGAAATATATATATACTAGTGGACACATTATAAAACATAAACCCAATTTGTTTAAATACATTTGGAAATTATAATGGAATGTAAAGATAAAACATTAAATCTCTCTTAAGAAACTTCTTCCATATTGATTTTAAATAAAAATATAAATGTCTCTTTCAAAGGAAACTATTGGAAAGTAGAAATTATAGATTTTAAAAATCATTATTTTTAAAAATAATCTATAATAACAGGTCATTGAAAATATATAAATTTTATATTTTGGAAGTCGGGAGAGGATGATAAAACATGTTAATGTGAATGAAAAATCCAATTTTATTACTTTCAAAATAAATTTGTCTAAAACTCACATTGGAAGAAGAGTAAGAAAATAATTTTTATAAAAACATTATTTTAACAAACTAAATTAAAAAATACAATATAAAAAAAATTTATGTTGGGATAACCCATGTAAGGAAAAGTAATGTTCACTATGAAATATTATTCCTTGAATAATAGTGATATGAGTTAATCAATATCTCCTACATGTAACACAATCTACAAATCATGATACTTTTTGAAGAGGGTTTAAGTTTTAAACATTT
This sequence comes from Viscum album, assembly GCA_963277665.1. NCBI lineage: Eukaryota > Viridiplantae > Streptophyta > Magnoliopsida > Santalales > Viscaceae > Viscum > Viscum album. Next base: position 1,160,498,667 of record OY728153.1, on the reverse strand, counting down.
AATAAATGATAGAATAAAACATAATATATTCAATGTGAGGACTATGACCATGTTATTTGAAATATTATTAATAACTCAATGAATGAAAATCCAGTTATAAAAAAAATTATGACTGATGTAAAAATTAAGTCAAATGAAATTTGAAGAAAATAACATTATATGTGTTAGTTTTTTTCATTAATTAAAAGGATATAAGGTATAAAAAATCATGGTATGATAAATCAATATAACACCATACAAAGGAAACATGGTGCATAATTTGTAATATGTCTCAATGAATTCGAATTGAGACCAAGAAGACCTCTACAATTTGAGTAACACATAAAAAACAGGAAATCAAGGGATTTTAATTAAACATAGAATAAAAATATTAAATTATTTTTCGTGATATGATGTATAAATTATTATAAATATATAAACATAAATGAAATTAGGTGCATACCACTAAACATGTCTCAAATAATGAAATTTTTTACGAAATCACATACCTATAACCTCGCTCATTCTTCACTTGCACCACACATCCGGAATAATTAAATTAAGTTCCTGAAATGAATACCAAAGAACCTTATATATAATAATAACCATTTATAATCTTAGTTTATTATAAATATATATGTATAAATATTAGTTATATTTGATCTATTTTTAATATCGGGTGTAATTAGTTTTTATCAATTTGATCTAATTTCATAAAATGGTTCTTTTAGTAATTTTTTTAAAATAATTCATTGTTAAATTATAATAAATGGTACATGAATAGATGTTCCAAGATAGATATGAAGTGTCTAATTTCATTTCATTGTAGTTTGTTTTACAATCCATAGAGATAAAATTGTCGAGGATCGTGTTTTGATAATTCTTAACAAATGAATTTTTTTTATAAATTAATGAGTTAGATGTTGATATAAACATAATATAACAAGTAAAGAAAAATATTTAATTTTGATTTTCATATTATACATGAAAATAAGTTATCATTATCATTCATTATGTAAATGAATTGTATTTTTCTTGTTGGTTTTCAAACCGACCTAAACCAGATCCAAACCTGACTAATGGATAATTATGAGGAATTTTTTATTATAATATCATTATACCTGAAGAATAATAATATAATTTGGTTCTTATGTGTGTGATACATTAAAATTTCCAATAATTATAAAAAGGAAGATAATTTATATAAATTTGTTACTTTGAAAGAGTAGATCATTATTCTCTTTGTTCGCTCTTTTTAAATGATTTAATTAACGGTATTCATTTGTTGATCATATTATTAATATGTTACCAAAGTTTCAATTAAAAAACCTTAATGATATTAAACAAAACATATTTATCCTTAAATATTATCCTTATTGCCAGCTATGTAAGGCGGTGATGAAAGGGGAAAAGGAAAATCAATTGTTCTATGTTTGATGTAGTCTACATGTATGCATGGTTGATGATTTAGTTTTCCATAGAATTGTAGAAAGGATTAATATTTTTAATATTTAATAATAATAGTGAATATTATATAAATATCCTTATTATTTATTAAATTTTTCTTTTATACCAAGCTTTTATAAATATGAAGAAAAAAGACATGTTTAATCATTGGGGTTGTAATAGAGACAATAAACCAATTATGGTTTTATTATTAATAAAAATTATAAAATGTGATTAATTATTGTTCTCATTGAATAATAAAATTATATATATAAATTATATGGAATCCATTAAATAGGTATTTGAAAATAATAATTGAAAACGTGAAATAAAAATAAAAGAAGCTAAGTAAAAATGATTAGTCACATCAATCACTTTGGGATTTATTTAGAGGATACCATATATATGAATATTATAGGATAATAATTTGGGACCACAATATTAATAATGTGAAATATTATTGAAGGGTAATAAAAAATGTTATAGTTTTAGGAGGAAACTGAGTTTAAATTTGTGATATAAAGGGGTGGTGAGAAGACCATTTATTATGAAGTGTTAATGGATTTTTTTGAAATATTTTAAAATAACATGAAGGGATAAGGTGATAAAAATTTAAAGTGGATATAAAATTTATTATAATAGAATGTGGAATATATAAGATCGATCCACACATTATTCAGTAAATTCTAGAATAATTTTTATTAGGTTTCAATCCCTTTACCCCTTGAATTATTACTTTTACCCATTTATCTTTTTTATTGTAATTGTTTTTTACCTAAATAACATTAAACATCAAATATTTCAAAATATGAAATCATTTAAATTTGGTTATATTTATATAATCATAAAAATATATTATGTAATAATTATTTTGAGAAAATATTACTTTTTCTCTAAAAAGTCAAATACAAGTTTATAAATTCAAATAAACATTCTTAAAATTTTAAATTCAAATATACATGATTTTTTTGTATTATAATAAGGTTTTAAGATTTTTTTACTTAGTTATAAATATTAATAATGTCATAAAATTAATTTTTTTTGTAAAAATGATATTTATAGTATTCCATGAAAAATTATTCTATTTAAAAAATACCAAAAAATCACTCGATGTTTATATTATTTTTCATAGCCCAAAAATAATTTAATTTTTATTTAATTTAATAAAATTTGAAAAATAAATATTTAAATAAAAACACAAAAATATAGTGGGAAAGTGTTTATAGTGTAAAATAAGTGTTTAAATTGTTTACTATTCATTTTTCTTATTTCCTATCAGTTATTAATTATTTTATTTCTAATATGTTATTAATATTACCAATATATTTTATTATTATTTAACCATAATTTAGAGAGTGTTATGAATTTAAACAATAATTTTAGAAATATAAATTTTTAGCATAAAATGACTTTCATAGTAGTTTTAGATATACTAATTAGATTTCATTCATATTAAATATTTCAATTATTTCCTTCATAAATATAATCCATAAATAATTGAATCATATTCATTCCCTATAATTCAACATTTTGGTTTAAATAGTCAAACATAAATATTTTTTTTATCTAAATTTAACATGGTTTCATTTTAGTTCATTGTTACATTTAAGGAAAGCTATCAAGCACTTTGAATTATTCAATGATAATTATGTTCTAAAATTTCAGGGTGTTATATCCCCCATTAAATAAATTGCATCCTTATAATTTTACTCATAATATCATTGAAATTTCTATAGGTAACACATAATTAACCATACAAAACTAGATGGTGATCAGTTTTCCTAGGATGTGGAATGATAATTATCTATAAGAAAAATTTATAAGAGGTTTATAAAGTGTGTAAAATCAATCCAATTTTCAAATAAAATTATACTAGGAGAAAAATATTGTCATCTGAAAGGAATAAATTTCCATAAACCCTCAAAATGATATATTTTGTAATCATGCCCCAAGGGGTTTTATTTATAACAAAATATCAACTAGTTTATTAAATATAAATGATATAGGAAACTAGAAATTATATATAAAATACCCAGTATCTACTATATTTGTGGTATTGTCGTAGGATTTTCAATGTTTGTTGGTTGTTGGTGACTATTTCCCTCATTGGACATTATATTAAAATATTGTGTCACATAATGTCGAACTGTTTTTCAATTGAATTAATGGATTTTTGTTGGTTATATAAATCCATTCTACTTATAATTATGATGACTATCGTCTATACACATAAATAATTTACCTACCACTTTTAGGTAATTTCCCCTCATGCTTATTTCTACATTTTCAACATCTTGTAAATTAAAGCTTTATTCCTTCATCATCTTCATCACTTACCCTTTCATGTGCCTCTAAATTTGTATCCATTAGTGTGTTTGAGACATTTACTTTTTTCAAATTGTTAAAAATGTTTTATGATATCTTGTTTAAAATAATACTATATTTTCTCACTCTATATCCCATTATGATCAGTTGTTCATTGAGGTTATCTATCTATTGTAACTATTACCCAATTCTCTTTCTAGTTTCAACCATAAAAACCCAAAGTGTTAACATGAGTGGTGAGTCATTGACCATAATAAAACATTATAATATTTAATATCTTTAATAGATTAAACCTAAAAAACATTACACTTATTTTCATATATCCTATAATTCTTTTAGTTAAACCTATATAAATATTTATTTAACATATGTAACATTATGTTGGTTAATATCATAGATATATTCCAAATACTCATAATAGAGATCCCAAATTAATATGAACCTTCAGTATATATTATAAAAAATCATTTAAATCAATGCTCTCAAACTAAAATATATCCTTTATAAATAAATAACATAATGATTAACATGTACCTTGACTTATAAATCTCTTTTATTGAATCTATATTATCTATGGTCGAATTCCTATTTGGTCATATGGCATAAATATGATCAAATCCATCATAATGGTTCATAAAGAGAATGTGATAGACCAATGAATAACCCATGGGTGTTTCAAACCAATTGTATAGTTAGACCTATTTATCATGCACGGGTTGATGATAATGTTAACACCTAGTCCATCCTTTTCAGAATTATTTCCTATAATATCCTGAAATTTTTGGAGATGTCTTGTGATATTTTAAGGTAATATTTGACCCCTAATTTTAACATACCTTAGCTTTTTCTTTTGGTTTTTTGAGAATTAATTTGGAGAAATTTTGAATCTCATGGGGTTGTGGAAGGTTGGCTCATGGTTTCAAAAAACCGACCAATTTTCCCTTGGAAATCGTGCACCCCTTTTTGGAGCCACAGGAGGCGGTACACTATTTGAACAACTGTGTGTCCTCCCTCACTAAACCATAAACCATGAGAAAGTGGAGTATTTAATAGTCAAAAATGGTTTTCCAAAACATACACCCCAAAAGTATGTGTGCATAGTTGTGGTACACATTTTCGAAAAATGTCCCCCATCTCCAAAAACTTTGCTTGTAGGATTTTAAACCACTAATAATTAAATTTATAGTTACCAAACCCCTAGTTTTTATTCCAATTATCCCCTTATCTAAATATATCATTTTCACTTACTCTTGGAGGCTCTAAATAGAATTTTAAGGCTCCTTGAACCCCTTTCTTGGTGAATCAATGATTTGGTAGAAGAGGATTGGATCTCTAGTAATAGATTATCATACTCATTCCGATTACTCTATCTATAATATTTTTCTTCACTATTAAAGGGATGTTTTAGTCCATTAGAAAATGGTTTAGTTATATCTATTCTTGGATATTGTTCTATCGGATCTTGAACCTAGATTTTGGTCCTTGATCTTCCTCACTACTATGAATTCAACCATTCTATATCAAATTGAGGCTTATGTTTTGGTGATCATTCATCAACAATCATGACATAGGTTATAACGACCCATACTTTACATACATTGTTAATACTTCAAAATTGAAGCACACTTATTACAACATATGACAAAACCACAAAGGACCGTACAGGTATAGTGTCTATAGAAACTGGGAAACATAAACAACTGGTTCATAAATCTTCTACAGTGTCTCCCATTTATTTCATCATATCTAGGGTCCCTTTTAGCATATTCTACTTAATATCCATCTTCCTGACCTGGGGAAAAGAAAACATAAAAGGGTGAGCTCAAATGCTCAGCAAGGGCAAATAAAGGAAATAAAAATCATATCATATCTTTTTGAAAATCAAAACCTGCAAAAGAGATCATAATATCTTATCATGGAATAATTCATAGAAGTGAAAATGAGATCCCCATAATCATAACATAAAACTTGAAACTTTGTGGCATGCACACATAATCATGGAAATCATTTCTTGTTAGTCATGACTCATTGCCAAGACTATCTTAGTGGACAAAGTCCCTTTCTGAACCGAGTTCACTCCTCGTTTCAGTCCTGTATCACTGAACCGAAATAACCTTCCGTTCCAGCCATGTCTATCTCATGAGATATAAAATCTTTACCCAATGCATTGGAGGGAGATATATGTCCCACCCATCTTATAATGAATCCTTTCTTATGTGTGCCACATAATCATAAATCATACATCATCGCATAACACATGTAACAAAAATGTGATTCTTGAAACATCATGACATCATAAATCAATTCATATAAGATAAAGGAATTCATAAACATAATTCCATCACAACATAGTCAAATCAATGTAAAAATATGGATAGAAACAGAACCCTTTATTATCTTATATGGAAAATAATTTTGATAAAACACTTGAATTGAATTCTTGAGGAAAATATCCTTTCTTCTTCAAAAACATTTTTCCTTTCATAACATTTCATACAACTTTAAAATAAAAGAAGTTGATTAAAAATAAACTTGAAAACTTGTAAAGGAAGCTTCTTTGAAGTAATGTTTTAAAAATCCATTCATGCCGTATATGTTAAAAAAACATTCTTCGTACTTTTGTCGGAAAAGTCAAAAAGTACCTCGTACGGAAAAACGACAAAAGATTCCTTTCATATTCTTTACTAAAAACTCACCTAAGGGTAAAATTGGATTTAAAATATTGCAAGTGGATGGAAACAATATTACATATTGAGGGAACATGGATGTGGATGATAAAATACACCCCAGTAAATACTTACGAATAAACAATCTCGAATAAAAACGAGATTGTGATATTTCCCTTACCTTAAGTCCAATTTGCTTTGTTCGTGTCCGAAGCTCCTGTATAATGGTTTAAATAATGTTATTGACTTATTCCAGAATCATACATATTGATATGATATCATATATGGTCATATTATTAGCTTCTTGTTAGTAATATTTCATTGTTACTTGTTACTCGGGTCTTTATAACTTTTTGTTCTTATGCGTGTTTTGTCGAATAAATTCTTATTCTTATCTTTAGGTTATAGATAATTCATTTACAGAATGGTATTAGTGTTGTATATACCATATTCATTCATTCAATTCATTTATATAATCATTATGAAATGAAGATCATGTAGAACGAGTCGCATCACATCGTGGAGACGGTATTCCGTACGTACGCACGAGTGATGATATCGTTCCTATGATCGTGGAATTGTATTGGAGTATATATATATTATTTCAATATCAATATTAGTTCATAATAATCATATATAGTTACTCATTACACCATTATACCCATCCTTTTAAGGTGATGGTGGAAAATAGATTACACCACGGCGTGGAGACGGTATTCCGTACGTACGCACGCGCGGTGATTTCATTTTTCCGTAGGATGGATAGAAGGTGAATTAGGGTTGTTTCATATTTATAATAACATATCAGTATGTAAGTAATACTGATGTTATTACTTTATCATGAAACAACTAAAGAAGAAGAAGTTGAAGAAGAAAGAAATTGAAAAGATCGGTAATGGATATTACCTCTTCTTTGGAACGCCTCTTTGAATCCTCCACTTAAGGAACTAAGATTGGTCTTTGGAGAAGACCAGGACCTCTAGGATTATTCTAGGGAAGTGGAGAGGAGAAAATGGCAGGGGTTGGCCGAGCTTGAGTGCTCAATTTGGTGTGAGGAGGAGGGGGAGGAGGTGCCCTTTTATAAGGGAGGAGAGGGGCACCTTAGGAATATCTCAAAATATTATTTTATATTAAAGTCAAAATCGGTTTATAATGGTTCCAAAGGGTCTTATTTCGAAGATAAGGTGGGGAGGGATCGAAATCATATCAACCAATAGTATTTATACAAGTTTAGGGTATTATTTTAACCTTATCAATTAGATTTAACTCTAAGTTAAATAATTTAACTTTTACCATGTCTTTTTGTTTTCTTTCACTATATGGTTAATACACTTACTATAACATGCCAAACGAACCCCAAATTGTTTATTATTAATATATATATCCTTATCTAAGTCATTTGGCCGAACCTTAGATTTTTAAGAATAAAATAACAATTAATAATATAATATTTGATTTAAAAACTATTTTGTGTCAATTTTGACACTATTTGATATATGATTTTTGTGAAAGTCATAACAGAATTATATGTTCGAAAAAAGTTGATTAAATCAACACAAATATATCATAGTAACCTAGAAAATTAGTGGAATTCATAAAAAGTATTAAATTACATTTATTTTGGTATTTATATTATCAATTATGTCAATATTTCATTAATAAGATAATTACTGCATCATCTTTGTGTCATAAATAAATTAAATTATTTAATGTCTAAAAATTACAAATAAAATACCATTATGTAGGAAATCTTTTTAGCTTTCTAATGAATATTTATAGTCGAATTTAGCTTATTTATAACCCCATATTAAAAATGATTTACTTATTAAACTTTGATTTTAACTATTTTAACCCTTCTTTAAATAAATTAATAATAAATGTCCTAATCTAATCCAAGTGGGCCTAAATGGTCATATTTTATTCCTAAGTTTGTTTTTGGTCGAATTACACTTGTCCAATAGAATTAGGACATGTGTTAGGGTAATATTAATATCATATTTACCCTTAGTTACCCTATTTACTATTAACCGCGGTAAAAATAGTAAAAAGTTACTATTCACCAAAAAATTATTTTTATCTCATTGAACCACATTTTAGTCCTTGATATTAACTGTGTCTCTCGGATTTTTGAAATTCCATTCACAGAAGCGGTAAAATTAAGTTTTATGCAAAATTCAGTTTTTAACCTACCACTTAGTGGTTTCACTATTCATCAAAAATTGAAAGTTTTCAGAAAAATACCAAAATTTCACCCTAGGCTAATTTCGATATTCTGAGTCCAAAAATGAAGTCCATTTTGAAAAAAGAAATTTATAAAATTTCAAAAAGTGGTTATTACTATTCATAACGGCTAGTTTTAATAGCATATTGTTGTTTAGTGAAACTCGGTATTGCGTACGACGCAAGCTATCGAGGAAGGTCGCGATTGCGTGTAAAGCAAGACAAGCAAGTGTTGTCTAGAAAAAGATTCCTTTGATGGTTTATATAACATAAAAGTATCGGGTGTTACATTCTACCCCCCTTAAAAAGTATTTCGCCCTCGAAATTCGTCACTTTGTAACAAACAAATGAGGATACTTCTCCCTCATCATATCCTCAAGCTCCCATGTAGCTTCTTCAAGTTGGTGGTTCCTCCATAAAACTTTCACCAAGCGAGTGGTCTTGTTTCGTAGGACTTTTTCGCTACGATCCAGAATCTCTATCGGCTGTTCTTCATAAGAAAGATCTTGCTCCAGCGGTACAACTTCTGAGCTGAGTACATGTGAAGGATCTGGTATGTACTTTCTCAGGAGAGATACGTGGAACACATCGTGAACTTGAGAGAGATTCGGTGGAAGCGCCAATCGGTAAGCTACCTTCCCAACACGATCCAGTATTTCAAAAGGACCGATATATCTAGGGCTCAACTTCCCCTTCTTTCCAAATCTCATAACCCTCTTCCAGGGAGATATTCGTAAGAACACTTTATCGCCCACTTCAAACTCTAGGTCTTTTCTTCGGTTGTCGGCATAGCTTTTCTGTCGACTCTGAGCTGCTCTTATGTGTTGTTGAATAGATCTGACCTTTTCTGCCATTTCATCAACGAGATCAGGTCCTAATAGCTTTCTTTCCCCAACTTCATCCCAGCAAGTTGGAGTCCTGCATTTCTTTCCATAGAGAGCTTCATAAGGAGCCATCTGAATACTGGAGTGAAAGCTATTATTATAAGAAAATTCCACCAAAGGTAGGTGTTGATCCCAACCTCCTTTGAAATCCATAGAGCAAGCTCTCAACATATCTTCTAGGGTTTGAATTGTTCTCTCAGACTGACCGTTTGTCTGGGGATGATAAGCAGTGCTGAAACTCAACTCTGTATCCAGAGTATGCTGAAGACTTCGCCAGAACTTCGAGGTAAATCTCGGATCCCAATCAGATATAATAGATAGTGGTACTCCACGCAATCTTACCACTTCCTTTACATATATCCTGGCAAGCTGATCTAGAGATAAATCCTCTCTAATAGCAATGAAGTGTGCAGACTTTGTAAGACGATCAACTATGACCCAGATAGCATTATTGCCTTTGGATGTTTTAGGAAGTCCTGTGACAAAGTCCATAGTGATGTTTTCCCATTTCCATTCGGGTATGGGTAATGGTTGTAACATCCCCTTAGACTTCTGTCTCTCAGCTTTAACTTGTTGACAAACCAAGCATTGAGAGACATATTCAGCAACATCTCTTTTCATGCCATCCCACCAGAAGTACTCTTTCAGGTCCATATACATCTTCGTGCTTCCAGGATGAATAGAGAATTATGAACTATGAGCCTCATCCAGCAGCTCATTCTTTAATTCGGGGATGGGAGGAACGCAAACCCGATTCCTGAACTTTATTATCCCATCACAATCAAGGTTGAATTCAGGAACATTTCTCACCTTCTTTTGTAACTCGACATCTTCTTTCTGTGCCTCTTTAATCATCACATGTATACATGGTTGAACATTCATTTGAGAAAGATAAGATTTGTCCCCTTCCATTATAATTCCAAGATCCATCCTTTGTAAATCCATAAATATTGGATCCTTTGTGATCCTCATCATGGATAAACTAGCATGGTCTTGTCGACTTAATGCATCTGCCACCTTGTTTGCTTTCCCAGGGTGGTAATGGATTGAGCAGTCATAATCCTTAATCAGCTCCAACCATCTTCTTTGACGCATATTCAACTCCTTTTGTGTGAAAATATACTTTAAACTTTTATGATCAGTATAAATATCACACCTTTCACCATAAAGGTAATGCCTCCAAATCTTTAATGAAAAGATTACCACAGCCAACTCCAAATCATGTGTTGGGTAATTTTGCTCATGGATTTTCAACTGTCGTGAGGAATAAGCTATCACCATATCATTTTGCATAAGAACACACCCCAATCCCTTCTTGGATGCATCACTGTAGATCACAAACCTTTCTCCACTACAAGGTAGTGTGAGCACAGGTGCACTGGATAACCTTCTTTTCAACTCCTTGAAATTCTCTTCACATTCATCTGTCCAGACAAACTTAACTCCCTTCCGAGTCAACTTGGTGATTGGATTAGATAATCGTGAAAAATCTTTTACAAAACGTCGATAATATCCAGACAAACCAAGAAAACTTCGGATCTCAGTTACTGTTGTTGGTCTTGACCATCTTTCGATAACCTCTGTTTTTGCTGGATCCACAGATATCCCCTCTTTTGAGATTATATGACCCAAAAATGCAACTTTTTGAAGCCAAAATTCACACTTGGTAAATTTGGCATAAAGCTTCTCCTTTCTCAGGGTCTTCAATATAATTCTCAAGTGATCTTCATGCTCTTCCTTGATCTTTGAATAGACAAGAATATCGTCTATAAAGACTACCACAAATTGATCAAGATATTCTCTAAAGACTCTATTCATTAGATCCATGAAGATAGCAGGGGCATTAGTAAGACCAAATGGCATCACTATAAATTCATAGTGTCCATACCTTGTACGGAAAGCCGTCTTTGGTATATCCTCCCTTTTGACCCTTAATTGATGATACCCTGAACGAAGATCAATCTTGGAAATGTATTGAGCTCCACGTAGTTGGTCAAATAAGTCATCAATGCGTGGGAGAGGATATTTGTTCTTGATAGTGATCTTGTTAAGTTCTCGATAATCAATGCAAAGTCTCATTGATCCATCTTTCTTCTTAACAAATAGAACAGGTGCTCCCCAAGGTGACGCACTAGGGCGTATGAATCCCTTATCAAGATTCTCTTGGAGTTGCTTCTTCAATTCCTGCAACTCAATTGGGGCCATTCTATAAGGTGTCTTTGAAATAGGCAAAGCACCCGGTACGAGTTCTATTGAAAACTCAACTTCACGATTTGGTGGAAGACCCGACAATTCCTCCGGAAAGACATCATCAAACTCCCGTACAATGGGCATATTCTTAATCGTGAGTTTCTCACCAACCATTTGAGATAAATAACCTTCATTTAGTGGAATCAATACCCATAAGATGGAAGAAATTTCCACTGGAAGGTTATGTTCATCCTTGCATTGATATATGATCGTAGATTGATCTGGAATATGAAATGTGACTTCCCTTCTTTGGCAATCGATATGAGCTCCATGTAGAGAAAGTCAATCCATGCCAAGAATCACATCAAATTCCACTAAAGAAAGGATCACAAGATTTGCAGGAAGCACTTTCCCACAAACTTCGATCAGAGAAGAATTATAAACTTTTGATGCGATTGATGTGCCATTAGGTGTTGTCACAGATAACTCAACATCTAATTGTTGAGGTAATACGGTGATACCCTTAGAAAAGTCTTCAGAAATAAAAGAGTGGGTGGATCCAGAATCAAATAAAACATTTGCTACTTTAGAGTGGATGGTAAGTGTACCTTTCACCACATCGTTATCGTACTCCACATCGCTGATAGAAATTGCATGTGACTTTCCTTTGTCTTTAGCCTTAAGAGTTTGTTGATGTCGACCATCATCATCAACCCTTGGATTTGGGCATTGATTGGCATAATGCCCCATCTCCTTGCACTTGAAACATTGAAGTGTAGTCGGTTCATTCTGTGTATCCCTTCCTTTGTTTGCGTCATTAGACATCTTCTTCCCATTATCACGGCATTCAAATGCCCGATGACCTTCTTTTCCACATTTAAAACATTTACTTGTCCCTTTAAGACAACTCCCTCCATGTTTCTTTCCACACTTTGAGCATAAGGGAAAGTTCATCTTCTTTTCAGTGTGCTCTTTAGAGTTTCCTTTGAATTCCATTTTCCTCTTCTTATCAAACCCATGCGACTGATGGGTTACTCCAACCTCCATCTCGACTTTGAGAGCACATCGAACGATTTCCTCGTAGCTATTGAAGTCCCTTATGGCTAACGCCCTTCAAAGACTTGGTTTTAAGACACTAAAGAATCGATCGATCTTACTCTCAGGTTGGATAATAATACCAGAAGCGTACCTTGCAAGTCTTGTAAAATTTGCTTCATAGGTACCAACAGATTCATCATCCCTTTGCTTCAGTTCAAGAAACTCTTTCTCCATCTTTGTTCGGAGAATACGAGGGAAGTACTTATTGAAAAATAAGTTCTTGAACTCGTCCCATTCCATAGACTCAATTTCATCCCTTTGCCTCGTATTCTTAACAAGATTCCACCATTGATCAGCATCTCCTTCCAAACGGTACACTGCTAGGATGACCTTATCATGCTCAGAACATTGAAGAACTGAAAATATCTTTTCAGTAGTACTAATCCATTGTTCAGCAACTAATGGATCAGTAGATCCGCTGAAAGAAGGTGGACGCTGCCTCATGAAGGATTCAACAGAATGTTGCTCCCTCCTTTGCTCGTTTGGAAATCCTGCATGATTCATAGCTTGAGAAAGTTGTGTGAGCATGGCTACAAGATTTTGCATTCCAGCTCCCATATCGTTTGTTTTCTCAGGGGGACAATCATTGCATTTCCCATCGCATTCCGCATTAACACGGTTCCTTCGGGTTCCAGCCATTGACTAAAACCAAGAAGAATAGTGTGAGCAACACTAATTATAATAGGAAAACCACATAATTCAAGAATAAAATTTTCATGCTTAAGGTCTTATCCTAGGTTATTCAAGGACATTTCTAAAACACTAAGATTGTGTTCTATGCTTAGACTTATCCTTAGGGTTCTTACTAAGGCTTTCACATCCTAGTTTCCAAAGGTTGACTATACCTTTCCTCTGATACCAACTATAACGACCCATACTTTACATACATTGTTAATACTTCAAAATTGAAGCACACTTATTACAACATATGACAAAACCACAAAGGACCGTATAGGTATAGTGTCTTTAGAAACTGGGAAACATAAACAACTGGTTCATAAATCTTCTACAGTGTCTCCCATTTATTTCATCATATCTAGGGTCCCTTTTAGCATATTCTACTTAATATCCATCTTCCTGACCTGGGGAAAAGAAAACATAAAAGGGTGAGCTCAAATGCTCAGCAAGGGCAAATAATGGAAATAAAAATCATATCATATCTTTTTGAAAATCAAAACCTGTAAAAGAGATCATAATATCTTATCATGGAATAATTCATAGAAGTGAAAATGAGATCCCCATAATCATAACATAAAACTTGAAACTTTGTGGCATGCACACATAATCATGGAAATCATTTCTTGTTAGTCATTACTCATTGCCAAGACTATCTTAGTGGACAAAGTCCCTTTCTGAACCGAGTTCACTCCTCGTTTCAGTCCTGTATCACTGAACCGAAATAACCTTCCGTTCCAGCCATGTCTATCTCATGAGATATAAAATCTTTACCCAATGCATTGGAGGGAGATATAGGTCCCACCCATCTTATAATGAATCCTTTATTATGTGTGCCACATAATCATAAATCATACATCATCGCATAACACATGTAACAAAAATGTGATTCTTGAAACATCATGACATCATAAATCAATTCATATAAGATAAAGGAATTCATAAACATAATTCCATCACAACATAGTCAAATAAATGTAAAAATATGGATAGAAACATAACCCTTTATTATCTTAGATGGAAAATAATTTTGATAAAACACTTGAATTGAATTCTTGAGGAAAATATCCTTTCTTCTTCAAAAACATTTTTCCTTTCATAAAATGTCATACAACTTTAAAATAAAAGAATTTGATTAAAAATAAACTTGAAAACTTGTAAAGGAAGCTTCTTTGAAGTAATGTTTTAAAAATCCATTCATGTCGTATATGTTAAAAAAAACATTCTTCGTACTTTTGTCGGAAAAGTCAAAAAGTACCTCGTACGGAAAAACGACAAAAGATTCCTTTCATATTCTTTACTAAAAACTCACCTAAGGGTAAAATTGGATTTAAACTATTGCAAGTGGATGGAAACAATATTACATATTGAGGGAACATGGATGTGGATGATAAAATACACCCCAGTAAATACTTACGAATAAACAATCTCGAATAAAAACGAGATTGTGATATTTCTCTTACCTTAAGTCCAATTTGCTTTGTTCGTGTCCGAAGCTCCGGTATAATGGTTTAAATAATGTTATTGACTTATTCCAGAATCATACATATTGATATGATATCATATATGGTCATATTATTAGCTTCTTGTTAGTAATATTTCATTGTTACTTGTTACTCGGGTCTTTATAACTTTTTGTTCTTATGCGTGTTTTGTCGAATAAATTCTTATTCTTATCTTTAGGTTATAGATAATTCATTTACATAATGGTATTAGTGTTGTATATACCATATTAATTCATTCAATTCATTTATATAATCATTATGAAATGAAGATCATGTAGAACGAGTCGCATCACATCGTGGAGACGGTATTCCGTACGTACGCACGAGTGATGATATCGTTCCTATGATCGTGGAATTGTATTGGAGTATATATATATTATTTCAGTATCAATATTACTTCATAATAATCATATATAGTTACTCATTACACCATTATACCCATCCTTTTAAGGTGATGGTGGAAAATAGATTACACCACGGCGTGGAGACGGTATTCTGTACGTACGCACGCGCGGTGATTTCATTTTTCCGTAGGATGGATAGAAGGTGAATTAGGGTTGTTTCATATTTATAATAACATATCAGTATGTAAGTAATACTGATGTTATTACTTTATCATGAAACAACTAAAGAAGAAGAAGTTGAAGAAGAAAGAAATTGAAAAGATCGGTAATGGATATTACCTCTTCTTTGGAACGCCTCTTTGAATCCTCCACTTAAGGAACTAAGATTGGTCTTTGGAGAAGACCAGGACCTCTAGGATTATTCTAGGGAAGTGTAGAGGAGAAAATGGCAGGGTTTGGCCGAGCTTGAGTGCTCAATTTGGTGTGAGGAGGAGGGGGAGGAGGTGCCCTTTTATAAGGGAGGAGAGGAGCACCATAGGAATATCTCAAAATATTATTTTATATTAAAGTCAAAATCGGTTTATAATGGTTCCAAAGGGTTTTATTTCTAAGATAAGGTGGGGAGGGATCGAAATCCTATCAACCAATAGTATTTAGACAAGTTTAGGGTATTATTTTAACCTTATCAATTAGATTTAACTCTAAGTTAAATAATTTAACTTTTACCATGTCTTTTTGTTTTCTTTCACTATACGGTTAATACACTTACTATAACATGCCAAACGAACCCCAAATTGTTTATTATTAATATATATCCTTATCTAAGTCATTTGTCCGAACCTTAGAGTTTTAGGAATAAAATAACAATTAATAATATAATATTTGATTTAAACACTATTTTGTGTCAATTTTGACACTATTTGATATATGATTTTTGTGAAAGTCATAACAGAATTATATGTTCGAACCAAGTTGATTAAATCAACACTAATATATCATAGTAACCTAGAAAATTAGTGGAATTCATAAAAAGTATTAAATTACATTTATTTTGGTATTTATATTATCAATTATGTCAATATTTCATTAATAAGATAATTACTGCATCATCTTTGTGTCATAAATAAATTAAATTATTTAATGTCTAAAAATTACAAATAAAATACCATTATGTAGGAAATATCTTTAGCTTTCTAATGAATATTTATAGTAGAATTTAGCTTATGTATAACCCCATATTAAAAATGATTTACTTATTAAACATTGATTTTAACTATTTTAACCCTTCTTTAAATAAATTAATAATAAATGTCCTAATCTAATCCAAGTGGGCCTAAATGGTCATATTTTATTCCTAAGTTTGTTTTTGGTCGAATTACACTTGTCCAATAGAATTAGGACATGTGTTAGGGTAATATTAATATCATATTTACCCTTAGTTACCCTATTTACTATTAACCGCGGTAAAAATAGTAAAAAGTTACTATTCACCAAAAAATTATTTTTATCTCATTGAACCACATTTTAGTCCTTCATATTAACCGTGTCTCTCGGATTTTTGAAATTCCATTCACAGAAGCGGTAAAATTAAGTTTTATGCAAAATTCAGTTTTTAACCTACCACTTAGTGGTTTCACTATTCATCAAAAATTGAAAGTTTTCAGAAAAATACCAAAATTTCACCCTAGGCTAATTTCGATATTCTGAGTCCAAAAATGAAGTCCATTTTGAAAAAAGAAATTTATAAAATTTCAAAAAGTGGTTATTACTATTCATAACGGCTAGTTTTAATAGCATATTGTTGTTTAGTGAAACTCAGTATTGCGTACGACGCAAGCTATCGAGGAAGGTCGCGATTGCGTGTAAAGAAAGCCAAGCAAGTGTTGTCTAGAAAAAGATTCCTTTGATGGTTTATATAACATAAAAGTCTCGGGTGTTACATAGGTGGTATAATTGATAATTCCTATAGTCTTGATTATTACTAGATGTATGTAATTTGGTCTTTTTAACTCCACATTTTGAAATAGAATTTAATTTTAAATGATGAATTGAATTCTATGAAGTTGGGGAACCCTTCACAGATCCCATTGGACTTGTTAGATATTATGAGAATGGATTTTATAGAAACCCATGGGGTGTTCCTATGTATTTGAAAGAACAAATATGGAATGATAAAAGGGGAATAATGGGTTTATTTAATTGAATTAATTACTTATTTCATGTTGATAATTGTAATTAAATGGTTGGATGGAATAAACTTGTTGGTTTAATAAAATATATGACTAATTGATGATAAAAGGATTAATGGAAAAAAATTATATTATTCCCTGTGATTAAAGTAAAAAAATGGTCGTTTTGATAAATGAAATGGTGCACTATGATGTGAATTATTTTTAAGAAGGTTAATTAGGTTGAACCTTAATGTATATATGATATATGTGATACTGTGGTAGATTGATCAATGAGGTGTGAGTTAGAGATTAATTATCCAAATACCCATGGGGTTCCATACTAACACTCCATTCACCCAATGCATGCATGTGAAAAATGAGTTGTTTGACAAGGAATGATGATCCAAATAACCATGGGGTTAATGATAGATTATATAGGTCTCTAACATATATTTATATGTGAATATAAACAATGATGTATGTGATATGGACTAATCTACAAATCACAAAGGGATGCTATACATAAGCACAAACCCTGATGACTAAATATGAAAATGAAATTTAATCTATAATGAAACCCATGAAATAATTTTTGGTGATTCCATAGGGTTTATGGTATAAACTCTAGAATAGGATGGATTAATAATGATTGGATCAGGTGTCACTGTGAACCTAGAAGACTATGTAGTTTAGTTAATAATATTCAATTCCAAAATTATTTACTTTAGCATTTAAATTTATGTTCTATAAAAATTCATACACTCTTATAGACTAGATATTTCTTTAGACACCATTGGAGGTGGTGTGCAGAATTTTATTCACACCCTATATTGGCTTCATGATCGGTACCCGAATAGATTCTATGTTTGGATTACAAGATGAGAGAAAGATCCCCATGTTAGATGGATGAGTTAGGATTCAAGAAGGAGAATGGATGAGGGAACTATAACTATCGTAAGACCCATCTAAGAGCTTTCATAGTGTCTTTATTTTGCATTTTATTTAGGCTCCTGACACTAATATGACATGACATATTTTATACCTTGTTTTTTTATTGTTTATCTGCATTGGATTCCTCATGAAATATTGGCCATTATATTTATTATCAATGAATATTGAATTATTTTCAATATTTTATTTTTATTTACACTATAGTTATTCTGTGATAAATGGGTATAATCTCCCCATGATACATATTAGACCCTCACTGCTTTCTAAGAGCCTCTAGCATATGGGTTGGTGGGCATGTGGTCATGTAACCAGCCAGATCTGGGAACTAGCATGTGGTACCCATATTAGGGCATTACAAAGTGGTACTAAATGAGGTTTTCTTTTCTTTCCAATTATCCTACTTTTTGGGAATGATATATATGGGACTAGGATGATTAGAGCCTTTCTCATGATATCATTCATGGGAGAAGCTGACCAATGTGTGGGAGAAACCCTAAGTACCCTGGGTAGAAATGATGTTCTTGGTTTTTTATGTTACAATTTAATGTAATTTCACCTTGCTTGATGCACTGTTTTGTGATTGTATTGATTTATAATATTTTTCTCATGGCCTGACACTGCATGAGAGTTGAGTACATATGAGACATTGTAGTTACTTGTGGTTTTATTTGACATTAATTGTTCTAGGAATGCATGAAAAAAATTATCTGAGTTGTTGAAATGAAATTGATTTTCTATATTTTATTATTTTAAAATGAAATGATTACTAATAAGAAATTTAAAATTTTATATTTTTCGAAATGTGTTAATTTGGAACGTATAGTATGGGTTTTTAATGGGAAATATGAATTAGGGAATTGTTTTACGCTATGCTAAACATGACCTAGATGAGGGGAGGTTGAAGGTATTGATAGTGTGTGGCTTTTGACCATGTGGAGACGAATGAGTGATGACTTTTTATGGATTTATGGGAATCTCCCTTGTTAAAATGTGATTATCATTTGTTATGTGTCATAATATGAGTTTTTATAATTGTACATACATGCCTCCATGAAGATGTTTATAGGTAGTATGTTTGGAGGAAATCTATAACTCTAGTAGGGGAACCAGATGCCCCAACAGTTCTGGGTGAAGGGGAGGGAGATAAGTTCCTTTTGAAATTTTCATACTTTATATAGTTTATGTAGAGAGACCAAGAGAGGGATATGTAAAATATGGTTGATTTGAGACCAGAGTTAAAGTTACAAAATGTAACACCACATGATTTTATAGTACGTTATCTCATTAAAGTAATTCAATAGCATGTGCTACATGAAACACTGAGTTCGAACACACCACAAATTACCAAGCTTTCCATTCAAAAATAAGATATGAATAGTGTTAACTTAATATTTAATCTTATATACTCAATAATTTTAACACCCATATAGAGGAACTATTATTCAAAAATGCAATTTTACCACCTACTAATGGTGAATTTTTTTTAAATGCAATACCTGGCACTTTTATATTAAATTTGAAAAAATATACTTCTTATTTAGAATCGGGATATAAAATTTTTGTTTGGAAAAGTTTTAGGTACATTTCTGATAACTTTCATATTTTGATGAATAGTGAAAAATAATATGTTTTAATTGAAATTTAATTATCTAATAAAAATTATTTATAGTGTTAAATTATTAATTTGAATGGTTTTGAAGTATAACTGGATTATATTTTTATCATTTAATACAATTTAGGTCATTATAAGTAATTTCACATTAATATTTGACATAAACACATGTCAATCTTTTGATAGTTTTAACTTTTTTTTTAACTCGCTTTTTGGTTTTGACAACATGAATTAATTTTAAATTTATAAATGAAAATTATATGTTTTTAATTTGGTAAAATGGACTTCATTTTTGAATACGGAATATCAAAATTAGCTTAGGGTAAATTTGTGATATTTTTCTGAAAACTTATAATTTTTTATAAATAGTGAAAAACACTACGTTATTATTTAAAATAGTCTTTTTATTTAAATATTTATTTATTTTATTTCAATTTATTTTAATTAAAAATAGACATATAATACCTATATATGTTCTATGTAATTAATTGGAGTCATTTTATTATAAAATTAGATGTATAAAAGTTTATTTAACTTTTTAACATTTTTTACACACCTTCAAGGAGCATTTGCAAATTTGCATAAAACTTAATTTTACAACTTATGTGATTTGAAATTCAAAAATCTTAGAAACATGATTTAAATCACTCAGTAAAATTTGGTTCAACAAGATGAAAATAATTTTTGGTGAATAATATCTTTTGACTTTTATTTACTGTGGTTAAATGTAAATATGTTAATTAAGTGTAAAAATGATATTATAATTACCCAAACATGTTCCCTAATTCTATTGGATAAGTTTAATTCGACCAAAAAACAACCTTATGAATAAAATATGATCCTCTTTCATCCACTTGGATTAAATTACGAAATTTATTATTATTTTATTTAAAGAAGAGTTAAAAGTGTTAAATTGAATGTTTAATAAAAAAACCATTTTTTATATAGGGTTACACACAATATAAATTATACTATAAATATTAATTAGAAAGATAAAAATATTTCCTACATAATGGTATCTTATTTATAATTTTTAGACATTAAATAATTTAATTTATTTATAACACAATGATGATGTAGTAATTACCTCATTAATAAAATTTTAAAATAATTGATATTATAAATATTCAAATAAATGTAAATTGAAACATATAATGAATTAAACTAATTTTATAGGTTAATATTACATGTTATAATTGATTAGATAATTTGTTTTCAAAGTTATAAAGTTTTTATGACTTTCACAAAAACAAAATACCAAATAGTGTAAAAATTGACATAAATTAGTTTTTAAAACAAATACTATATTATTGGTTGATATAATATTCCTAAAAATCTATTTTTCGGCCAATGTTCATAAATAATATTATATATTTGATTAATGAATCACTAGAGGACCTCTTTCCTATTTATACTAAGTTTATTAACCATATAGTTTAATATTACAAGAAGACACGGTAAAATTTAAACTATTTAAATAATAGTTAAATCTAAAAGATAAGGTTAAAATGGTAAACTAAACTTGTCTAAAACCTATTGGTTAAGAGGATTTCGACCAAAAACCACCTATGTATCTAAATAAATTCATTTGGATCCATTATAAACCAAGTACAATTTTATAATAAATTAATATTTTAGTCCTTACCTAAAGTGACCCTCACCCCTCTTATAATAAGGCACTTCCCCTCTTCTCAAAATAACACCTCCAAAGCTTTTTGGATCGGCCAAAACCTACCAAAATATCATACCAACTTCCCTAAAATCAACCTAGAGTCCTTAATTAGATTGTAAAGTCATCCTATGGATCCCATTTGATCAACTCAAAAGGATACACCCGAAGAAGAGATAATAGTCTCACTGCCCTCATTCAAGTTATTTTCTTCTTCCACTTCCTCTTTCTTTGTTGTTTCCAAAAAAAAAATAACTCTAGTACCGCCTATATACTATGATGTCATTATAAATGTATTACAACCATATTCTTTATTCAATTCAATTTATAAATGAAAAAGTCACCATAGGTGTGTACGTACGGATTACCGTCTCCACGTCGTGGTGTAGTATGTTATTCAAACAGTTCATTATTTCGATGGGTATAATAATGAGTATAACTGATGTAAATAATAAATATAAAATTTTAATGATTCTGTATATATGATATACCATACAATTACATACAATTTTACCATCAATATAATGATATTGTAGCTCGTGCATATGTACGAATTACCATCTCCACGACGCGATAAGATTCATAACCATGTTCACCATTCAACGATGATTATAAAAATATATATTATTAATAAGTATGTAATATATTACATAATAAAGCTACAGGATATATATATATATATATATATTTATATTTACGTAATATATCTTATTCACTTACTTCTGTTCAATACGATATGAAAATGGAAACAGCCTATGCGTACGTACGACCTACCATCTCCCTAAATGGTGACTTCCAATTCATATATATATGTATTATAAATATAGAAATTATAAATATAGATGATATATAAATCAAGGATTATATTCTATATTTATTTAAATCATTATCTAAATGATACGATCAAAAATAACATGTTAAAACACATATGATAAAGAAAGTGATTATTAACCATATTGTTAATTTAACATGGAAATCATTTTTAAATGGGTAATAAAAAGTCATAAATGAATCATGTATGATATAATAAAAATTAATATGGTTCTGTTATAATTTAATAACATACTATGGCCATTATACAGGAGGTTAAACGTACCCTCGACCAAAGGAAAGTGCCAGGAAAGAGTTAATTTTACAATCTCATTATTATCTGAGGTTGTTTTTACGTAAGAATCTAATGGGACATATTTATTATCCATGTACATGTTTCATAAATTGGTTTTAAAAGTGATTCCTTTGATGGGTCTTTTTTACAAAAACATCATTTTAAATGTTTTAAAGATTTATTCTTCTAAACCATTCTCATTAATGTCCATGTTTTCAAATTGGTTTTAAGGATTTATTTATACGGACATGATTTTTTTAAAATGTTAATTCCTTTAAAAAGTTTCAAAGTGGTATGAGACACTCTGATCCAAAACTATCTTTTAAATGACTTCATTTATAAATTATGCGACTTTTAAATGATTCCATGAAAAAGGGATATTTCTCGTAAAGATTTTTACTAATCATTTTCAACTATGTCAAAATCCTTTAAGGGATATTATTCTTGATCGAGGTTGATTTATTATGATAAAAATAAACCATATTGTATTAAAGGTTTTGTGATATTTTTTACTGTGGATGTGTTATTTTTATACCATTCATGGTTTACAGATAATGTATTGACATTCCTTATTCTAGTTTCAATACAAATTTTTATGTTATGTTTAAACCTTTTCATATGCAGAATGCATTGGACTTATTATGTGACAGGTGGAGCCCACTATAGCTCCTCGTTGCATTGGTAGGTCTCATGAGAAAAACTAGTGTCTTCGAACAAGGCCTTGACAAGATCCTATTTATAGTCTTGGCACAAGTCCTTGACTATGTGGTTATGAAGTCTGATATTATATATTCCATCATTATGAAAGTATCTATTGATATTGCATTTGATTATTCGTCTAGTAGAATATCCATGAGAATAAGTAAATGGAGTTATTTTATTTACATTATCCATATTATGCAGATGTTTAAGATTAAAAGGCTTATTTTTTTAGTCTTATACATTTCCCTAAATGTTTATTTTTATTTATAAAAGTTTCCTCGATACTATTATCCTTACTGAGCATCTGAGCTACCCCTTTCTATGTTTTATATGTCTCAGGATATGAAGAAGTATATTATGAATTACATGCAGGGATAGTCTAAGGGATATGAATGTGGTCAATAGAGACACTGTAGTTTTTATTTTTTTATTTTGTAATGTAATGTAAACCTTATGAATGTATCTAGTACATCCAAGGATACTAAACTGATCGGTCTTTCAGAAAATGATTCCTTGTATCATGCCAATGTTATGTAATAATGCACCGACTCTGGGTAACTAGGGTCGGGGCATTATATTTTGTATTAGAGAAAGTTTAGTACATACCTTGGAAACTGGATATAGAAAAACTCTGATTAGATAACATTACCCTAAGATAGACTTTTAGGATTAGTATAGAAGAATTTCATAGAAATTTGGTAATGTAGATATTTTGTGTATTTTCCAAGAAATACATCCCTGTCTGGATACGAGCAGTTAGAGGAAGATCTGGCACAAATGTACCATGGAGTGAAAACTCCAACAAGGAGATTTAGGCTTGACCAGGGGTATCCTAGTACATGAAAATGGGCCTTTCTTCACTCTTGGTTAGGACACTCTCAAGGGATATGCCTAAGATAATTAACATTTTCATTACATTCCATTATGAAGGATTTATGAGTAAATTCCTAATCAAAGAAAACATTGTATGATTATAGATAATATGAATTATATTTTCAATTTATGTAATGAATTTTACATGTTGGGAATTATGCATTGCGATTCATAAACTAACCTAGTGTATCCCATTATCTAGAAATGGAACCTAGTAGAAGGAATGAGAATTCCAGGAATACACATGATCGAAATATGAAGAAGAATCATGTATTTCATGGTATTAAGCCAACATTTTAAAGGTAAATAGTCTCCCACATATTCTCATCATATGTTGAAATAGTATCATGTGTTAACAAGATAAGTAAATAATTTTTTGAGTCCTATGGATTTAAAGGGAATCAAGAGAACAAAAGGATGAAAGAGAGAATTATAGATAAAGGGAAGAGGGGAAAGAAGGATTTTCCCATATGTGATAACTATGGAAAGAATCACCTTGGTAAATGCTTGAAGGGAATGTGAGTTTGTGATAAGTGTGGAAAAAAAGGACACCAAGTACGTGATTGAAAGGATAAGAAAAATGTTTCAAATTTATAATGCTTCATCTGCAAGGAGTTGGGACACTACATGAATCAATGTGAAAATCATCAGAGTATACCCCAAATTCTGCTACAGGATAGTAATCATGTTTTGATACCACCGAAGATGAAGAGTAATTATTAGAGTTCTTATGTTGTTATTGATTTATTGTTTCTTTTGAGTATTGTATTAATGATGTACATTTTATAATAATTATATAGTATATAAGGATTGTACTGTAGTAAAATTTCATTATGGACTTGAGATTGTGTGGAACCTAGAAAAGTGACTCAATAACAGGTTAAATTTTTTGGAAAATATATGGTTGAGAGAAAGATAAACCATAATATAGTTCTAGTACTGAGGTAGTGATTTTGGAATAATATGTGATTTATTTGGATCAATTATATTGGTTAATCTTGATTACCTTGAAACTGATTAATGATTTGTATATTCTTTCATTGTTGGAGTTTACAATATTTTTGAATAGAATGAGTATATCCAATATTCTATAAGGAATAAGGGAGCATGAATTTAATCAATAAAGTTTTATGGTAATTAGAGGTATTATAGTGTTTTAAAATAATACATGATAAAGGTATTCACATGTTATTACATAGCAAAAAGGATCTTCATTGTGTTTACCTTTCTTATAAATTTTGGACTGTGAGTTTGGACAGAAGTATTTTATATAAGTCTAAAGGTTGTAATCGATTAAGTTTGACATTGGATTCTATTGTTAAGGATAAATCATTTCTTGATATTATTTTTGGATTTTAATAAAAAATAACAACCCAGAAGTCAGACGACAACCCATCGCGTCCAGAAAGGCCGCGAGACTTGAACCCACAACCGAAAAGCGACAAGGGTGCATCCCCTACCACTGGCCTACGTGATGTCCTTGTTTTTATAATTTATTTATTTTTAAATAGTCTGATAGATAAATTATAAATTCATTTTTATAGAACCCTATACGATTAGGACGAATAGAAAAATTTTAAATCCTATTACCTTTTGGAGTAAAAGATGAGTTTGTGGTAGGAATTAGTCGAAGGATGAAACTCTACTTGTCATGTATATATATATATATATATTCCTTTTATTCTATGAATAAATTAATTCTTAAACTTTAGGGAAGGAATCTTAAAACCAAAAATCTGTTACCCAAATACCATTTGTTTTGTAGAACCAAGGATATTTTACAACATCTTAGATTGATGGATTTGAGGCCCTCAATTTTACACTTGTTTGTGATTTATGATGTCAATCACTCCCTATAAATATTTACTATTTTCTTCCAATAATGTGTTTCTAATTTCCACCAATGTTCTCCTAATCGAGATCATAATTTGGTGGTGTCTTTTACATTTCCCTTTCCCTATAATTCAGAATAATTTTATTAACCCAATTTCAGATGTGGGTTTTCCACAATTGTATTTTTCTATTTTTAACCATTTATTTTTTAAGAACAATTTCAAATTGTGAGGATGAAATTTATTGAAGGAGGGGAGAATGTAACACCCCAAGATTCTATAGTACATTATATCATTAATGTAATTCAATAGCATTCGCTTCATGAAACACTGAGTTCAAACGCTCCACAACATACCAAACTAGCCGTTCAAAAAGAGGTTATGAATAGTATGAACTCCATTTTTAATAATATATACTCTATATAATTTTGACACCCATGTAAAGAAAGTATTATTCAAAAATGAAATTTTACCACCTACTAATGGTGAATTTCTTTTAAATGAAATACCTAAAACTTTTATATTAAATTTGACAAAATAAACTTCTCATTTTGAAGAGGGAAATAAAAAAATTATTTTGGAAAAAATTAGGTACTTTTATGATAACATTAATATTTTGATGAATAGTAAAATATACTATGATTTAATTGAAAACATCTTTTTTAATCAAAATAATTTATAGTGTTAAATTATGAATTTTAATGGTTTTGAAGTATAATTAGATTATATTTTTATCATTTAATACATTTTAGGTCATTATAAGTTATTTTACATTTAAATTTGACATTAACAGTGTCAATCTTTTGATAGTTTTACTTTTTTTAAAACACGCCTTTTGGTTTTGACAAATTGAATTAATTTTAAATTAATAAATGAATCTTCTATGTTTTGAATTTGGAAAAATGGAATTCATTTTTGAATTTACAATATCAATGTTAGCTTAGAGTAAATTTTGGTTATTTTCTGAAAACTTTCATTTTTTGATGAATTGTGAAAAACATTGCATTATTATTTAAAACTGACTTTTTATTTAAATAATTATTTATTTTGTTTAAATTTATTTTATGTTAAAATAGATATATAATACCTATATAAGTTCAATGTAATTCATTGGAGTCATTTAATAATAAAATTAGATATATAAAAGTTTATTTAATTTTTTAACGTCTTTACCCTCCTTTTAGGAGCATTTCCAAATATACATAAAACATAATTTTACCGCTTCTGTGAGGTGAAATTAAAAAATACGAGCGACATGGTTGAAATCAGTAAGTAAAATGTGGTTTAATAATAATAAAATAATTTTTGGATAATAGTAACTTTTGACTTTTATTTACCACGGTTAAAAGTAAATAGGGTAATTAAGGGTAAAAATTATATTATAATTACCCTAACACATGTCCTATTTCTATTGGATAAGTGTAATTCGACCAAAAAAACCTTATTAATAAAATATTATCCACTCTGGTCCACTTGTATTGAATTAAGACATTTAATATTATTTTATTAAAAGAAGAGTTAAAAGTGTTTAATTCAAAGTATAATAACTAAAACATTTTTTATATAGGGTTACACAAAATATATATTCGACTATAAATATTCATTATAAAGATAAAAATATTTCCTACATAATTGTATTTTATTTATTATTTTTAGACATTAAATAATTTAATTTATTTATTA
Source organism: Viscum album (assembly GCA_963277665.1). Lineage (NCBI taxonomy): Eukaryota > Viridiplantae > Streptophyta > Magnoliopsida > Santalales > Viscaceae > Viscum > Viscum album. The sequence goes on along the minus strand of OY728153.1, from coordinate 1,160,470,737 downwards.
GACAATGATGATGTAGTAATTACATTTTTAATGAAATATTAAAATAATTAATATTATAAATATCCAAATAAATGTAAATTGAGACTTCTGATGCATTAAAATAATTTTATAGGTCAATATGACATGTTAGGCTTGATTAGATATTTTTTTGGTGATAATGTTTTATGACTTTTACAAAAACAAAATACCAAATAGTGTCAAAATTGACATAAATTAGTTTTTAAAACAAATACTATATTATTGGTTGATATAATATTTCAAAAAATCAAAGGTTGGGCCAAAGGGAATAAATAATATTATATATGTCATTAATGAACCACTTTATGTTATATTGGATGTTTAGAGTATGTTTATTAACCATATAGTTAAACAATAAAAGATGACATGGTAAAAGGTTAACTACTTTACTAAGAGTTAAATCTAAAAGATAAGGTTAAAATAGTAACCTAAAATTATATAAAACTTATTGGTTGAGATTATTTCTACCCATAACCACCTAAGGCTCGAAATAAATTCATTTGGATCCATTAGAAACCGAATATTATTGTATAATAAATTAATATTTTAATCTTTTCCTAAAGTGACCCTCGCCCCTCTTATAAAATGGCATTTCTCCTCCTCTCAAAATCACACCTCCAAAGCCTTTTTGCTCGGCCAAAACTGCCCTAAATATCATAAAACCTTCCCTAAATTCAAACTAGAGTCATTACATTGATCGTAAATACCTCCTAAGGATCCCTTTTGATCAACTCAAAAGGAAACACCCGAAGAAGAGGTAATAATTTCGCCACCGTCTTTCAAGTTCTTTTCTTTTACCACTTCCGCATTCTTTATTGTTTCCATACCAAAATAATAACTCTTTTACCTCTTAAATATTTTGATTTCATTATAAATATGGCACAACCATATTCTTTATTCTATCCATCCTATAAATGAAAAAGCCGCCATACGTGCGTACGTACGGATTGTCGTCTCCACGTCGTGGTGTAGTTTGTTATTCACACACTTCATTATTTGGAAGGGTATAATAATGAGTATAACTAATGTAAATAATAAATAAAAAGTGATAATAATTATGTATATATGATATACCATCCAATTACATATTATTTCACCATCAATATAATGATATTGTCACTCGAGTGTACGTATGGATTACCATCTCCACAACACGATGAGATTCATTCCCACGTTCAACATTCAATGATGATTATAAAAATATATATTATTAATAATTATGTAATATATGACATAATAATTATACTGGGGATATATGTATGTATTTATGTATGTATTTATGTATATGTATATGTATATATGTATGTACTTAATATATCTTATTCACTTACTTCCGTTCAATATGATATGAAAACGGAAACTGCGTTTATGCGTACGTACGACCTACCGTCCCCATAAACGGTGCCTTCCATTTCATTTATCTATCTATTATACATATTTATATTCTAAATATATTTGATATATAAATCTAGTTTTATATTCTAGAAGTATTTAAATCATGATCTAAATGATACAATCAAGAATAACAAGTTAAAACACGTACGATAAAGAAAGTGATTATTACCCAAAATGTTAATTTGACATGGAAATCAATATTAAATGGGAAGTATAAAGTAATAAATGAATCATGTATGATATAATAAACATTAATATCATTCTTTTATAATTTAATAACATACTATGTTCATTATACTGGAGGTTAAATGTACCCTCGACCAAAGGAAATTGCAAGGTAAGTGTTAATTTTACAATCTCATTATTATCTGAGATTGTTTTTACGTAATTATCTATGGGGACATATTTATAATACATGAACATGTTTCATATAATATTATTCAAAGTGATTCTTTTTAAGATACTTTTTTACTAAAACCTAATTTTAATGGTTTTAAATATTTATTCTTCTAAACCATTCTCAATAATGTCCATGTTTTCAAAATGGTTTTATGGATTTATTTATATGGACATGAATGTTTCAAAATGTTAATTCCTTTAAAAATTTTCAAAGTGTTATGGGAAACTTTGATTCAAAAATATCATTTAAGTGACTTCCTTTATAAATTATGTTACTTTTAAATGATTTCATGTAAAAGGGATATTTCTCCCAATGATTTTTCCTATTCATTTTCAACTATGTCAACACCCATTAAGGGATATTATTCTTGATCGTGGTTTATAAATTATAATAAAAATCATCCATATTGTATTGAAGGTTTTGTGATATGGTTGACTGAGGATGTGTTATTTTTATACCATTTATGGTTTATAGATAAAGAATTTACATTTCATATTCTAGTTTTAAGACAAATGTTTATGTTATGTATAAAACCTTTCATATGAGGAATGCATTAGACTTAGTAAGTCATGAGTGGAGCCCGCTATAGCTTCTCGATGCATCGGTTGGTCTAATGAGACAAACTAGTGTCTTGGTACAAGGCCTTTACAAAATATTATTTTTATACATGGAAAAAACCCTTAACTATTTGGTTATGAAGTCTGGAATTATGCATTCCATCATTATGAAAGTGGCTACTGATATTGCATGTGATTATTCGACTAGTAGAATATACATGTGAATAATTAAATGGAATTATTTGATTTAAATTGTCCATATTATGAATAATTTTTTTGTCTAAAAGGTTTATGTTTTATTCTTATACATTGTGTTAATAATGTTTGTTTATTTATTAAAGTTTCCTCTATGTTTTTATCCTTTCTAAGCATTTAAGCTCACCCATTTCTATGTTTTATTTTTTCTAGGATGTGAAAAGTATATTTTTACTTACCTATAGGGACAGTATAAGGGAAATGAATGTGGTCAATGGAGACAATGTTGTTATTGTTGTTATTATTTTTTAATGTAATGTAAAACTTATGAATGTTTCTTGTACTTACAGGGCCACTAAACTAATCGGTCTTTCTAGACATGATTCCTTATATCATGCCAAAGTTATGTAATAATTCAGTGTATCTGGGTAACTAGGGTCTTAGTGTTACAGTTAGTATCAGAGAAATTTTAGTACATACCATGGAAGCTAGATTTATAAAAACTCTGATTAGAGAACATTACCCTAAGATATATATTGAGGATTTTTATAGAAGAACATCCAATAATTTTGGTAATGTAGATATTTTGTGTATTTTCCTAGCAATATATCCTTGTTTGGATATGAGAAGGTAATGGAAACTCTAGCGGAGATATACCTAGGAGTGAGAAATCCAACAAGGAGTTTTGAGGTTGACCCAAGGTATCCTAGTACACGAAAATGGGCCTTGTTGCACTCTTGGTTATGACACTCCCGGGGGATATGCTTATGATAATTAATATTTTCATTACATGCCTTTATGAAGGATTTAGAGTAAATTCTTACTCAATGAAAACATTTTTTGATTATCGATTATTTGCATAATATTTTCAATTTATGTAAGGTATTTTAAATGTTTCAAATTATGAATTATGATTCCTAAACTAACCTAGTGTATGCCATTGTTTAGAAATGGAACCTAGTAGATGAAATGAGAGTTCCAGGAATACACATGATCGAAAGATTAAGAAGGATCATATCTTTCATGGTATTAAGACAACATTTAAAAGGGAAATAGTCTCCCAAATATTCTCATCATATGAAGAAATGGTATCATGTGTTAATAAGATAAGTAAATAATTCTTTGAGTCCTATGGATTTGAAAGGAAGCAAGAGAAGAAAAGGATAAAAGAGAGAAATGTGGATAATGGGAAGAGGGGAAAGAAGGATTTTAATATATGTGATAACTTTAGAAAGAATCACCTTGGTAAATTCTTGAAGGGAATGGTAGTTTGTTATAAGTGTGGAGAAAAAGGACACCAAGTACATGATTGCAAGGATAAGAAAATGGTTTCAAATATACAATGCTCCATCTGCAAGGAGTTGGTACACTACGCGAATCAATGTGCAAATCATCAGACTATACCCCAAATGCTGTTATTGGATAATTATAAATTTATGATTCTAGCAAAGATGAAGAGGAATGATTGGTGTTATTATGTTGTTATTAATGTATTGTGTTATTTGTGTATTATATTAATGATGTACATGTTTTATGAATTATAGAGTATATAAGGATTGTATGACATTACAATTTCATTTAGGACTTGAGATTGTGTGAAACCAAGAAAAGTGACTCAATAACATGTTAAATGTTTTGGAAAATATATGGTTTAGAGAATGATAAATCATAATATAGTTCTGATACTGAGGTAGTGATTTATTAAAAATATATGATTGATTTGGATAAATTATATTGGATATTCTTGATTAAGTTTAAATTGATTAATGATTTATATATTCCATCATTGTTGGAGTTTACAAAATTTTTGGATAGAAGGAGTATATCCAGTATTCTATAAGGAATAAGGGGGCATGAATTTAATCAATAAGGTTTTACGGTAATTCAGGGTGTTGCAGTGTTTTAAAAGAATACATGATGAAGGTATTCACATGTTATTATCTGTAAAAAAGAATCATCATTGTGTTTAACTTTCTTTTTAATTTTGGACTATGAGTTTGGACAGAAGTATTTTGGATAAGTCTAATGTTTGGAATCGATTATGTTTACAATTGGATACTATTGTTAAGGTAAAATCATTTCTTGAGATTATTTTATTATTTTCATAAAAAGGAAAACTCGGAGGTCGGGGAACAACATGTCGCGTCCAGCAAGGCCGCGAGACATGATCCCAAAACCGAATAGCAACAAGGTTGCATCACCTACCACTGGCCTACATGATGTCCTAGTTTTCATAATGTAGTTTTTTTAAATGGTCTGACAGATAAATTATAAATTCATTTTTTTGGAACCATATACAATTTGGGGCCCCCGATTTTACAATTGTCTGTGATTGATGACCTCAATCACTCCCTATAAATATTTGTGTTTTTCCTCAAATTATGTGTCTCTAATTACCACCAATGTTCTCCTAATCGAGATCATAATTTGGTGGTGACTTTTCCATTTCCCTTTCCCTCTAATTAAGACTAGATTTTATTAAGCCAATGTATGATGTGGGTTTTCCAAAAATTTACTTTTCTATTTTTATCCATTTATTTTCGATGAAAAATTTGAAATTGTGAGGCTATAATTTATTGAAGGATGGGAGAATGTAACACCCCATGATTTTATAGTATGTTATCTCATTAAATTAATTTAATATCTTGCGCTACACGTAACATCGAGTTCGAACGCATCACAGGATACCAAACTAGCAGTTCAAAAAGAGTTTATGAATAGTTTTAACTGAATTTTTAATCTTATATACTCTATATAATTTTAACACCCATATAAAGGATGTATTATTCAAAAATGCAACTTTACCGCCTACTAATGGTGAATTTTTTTAGAATGTATTACCTGGAACTTTTATATTAAATTTTAAAAAATAAACTTCTTATTTAGAAGTGGGGAATAATAATTTATTTTGTACATATTTTTGGTACTTTTCTGATAACATCTATATTTTGATTAATAGTGAAAAATAATATGTTTTAATTGAAAAAAACTTTTTTAATCACAATTTTTTATAGTGTTAAATTATGAATTTGAATGTTTTTGAGGTATAATTAAATTATATTTTTATCACTTAATACAATTTAGGTCATTACAAGTAATTTCACATTTAAATTTGACATAACCACATGTCAATATTTTGATAGTTTTTACTTTTTTAAGAACCCGTTTTTTTGTTTTGACAACATGAATTCATTTTAAAATAATAAATGAAACTTTTATGTTTTTAATTTTGTAAAATTTACAAAATTTTTGAATTTTCAATATCAAAATTATCTTATGGTATATTTTTGGTATTTTTCTGAAAACATTTAATTTTTGATGAATAATGAAAAACACTGCGTTATTATTTTAAACCGACCTTTTATTTAAATAATTATATATTTTATATAAATTTATTTTAAGTCAAAATAGATATATAATACCTATATATGTCCCATTTAATCCATTGTAGTCATTTTATAATAAAATTAGATGTATAAAATTTTGTTGAACTTTTTATCTTTTTTTACCCACCTTTTAAGAGCATTTTTAAATTTGCATAAATCGTAATTTTAACACTTCTTTGAGTTGAATTTCAAACAACCGAGAGACATGGTTGACATCCGAATGTAAAATTTGGTTCAATAAAATGAAAATAGTTTTTGGAAAATATTAACTTTTGACTTTTATTTACTGCGGTTAAAAGTAAATAGGGTAATTAAGGGTAAAAATGATATTATAATTACCCTAAAACCTGTCCTAATTAAATTGGATAATTTTAATTCAACCAATAAAAATAATATGAATAAAATATGATCCACTTTGGTCCACTTGGATTAGATTAGGACATTTATCATTATTTTATTTTAAGAAGGGTAAAAAGTGTTAAATTCAAATTTTAATAACTAAACCATTTTTATAGAGTTACAAACAATATAAATTCAACAATAAAAATTAATTATAATTATAAAAATATTTCCTACATAATGGTATTTTATTTATAATTTTTTAAAATTAAATAATTTAATTTATTTATGACATAATGTTGATGCAGTAATTACCTTATTAATGAAATATTAAATTAATAGATATTATAAATATCCAAATAAATGTCAATTGAGACTTATAATGAATTACACTAAATTTCTAGGTTAATATGACTTGTTAGGATTGAATAGATAAATTGTTTTCAATGTGATAAGGTTGTTATGACTTTCACAAAAACAAAATATCTAATAGTGTCAAAATTGACAGAAATTAGTTTTTAATACAAATACTATATTATTGGTTGATATAATATTCTTAAAAATTTAAGGTTCCACCAAAGGTCTTAAATAATATTATGTATCTCATTAAATAACCACGTGAGGTTCTCTTGTATGTTTAGAGTAATTTTAATAACCATATAGATTAATAATATAAGAAGACACTGTAAAAGTAGAACTATTTAACTAAGAGTTAAATATAAATGATAAAGTTAAAATGGTATCCTAAACATTTATAAAACCTATTGGTTGAGAGTATTTTGACCCCTAACCACCTAAGGCTCTAAATAAATTCATATGGATCCATTATAAAACAAATATGATTTTATAATAAATTAATATTTTAATATTTTTCTAAAGTGACCCTCACCCATCTTATAAAAGGGAATTTCCCCTCCTCTCAAAATCACGCCTCTAAAGCCTTTTGGCTCAGCCAAACCCTACCCAAATATCCTACCAACTTCCCTCACATAAACTTATATTCCTTAATTTGATCAGAAGGCCAACCTAAGGATCCATTTTGATCAACTCAAAAAGAAACACCCAAAGAAGAGGTAATATTTTCACCACCCTCTTTTCAAGTTCTTTTCTTCTTCCACTACCTATTTATTTGTTGTTTCCATACCAAAATAATAAATCCATTACATCCTATATACTGAGATTACATTATAAATATGGTACAACCATATTATTTATTCTATCCATCCTATAAATGAGAAAGTAACAATACGTGTGTACGTTCAGATTACCGTCTCCACGTCGTGGTGTGGTTTGTTATTCAAAAACATCATTATTTGTATGGGTATAATAATGAGTATAACAAATGAGTATAACATTTAAATAATAAGTATAACATGTTAATTATTCATTTTATATGATATACCATCCAATTACATATGATATCACCATCAATATAATGATTATGTCACTTATGCGTAAATACGGATTACCGTCTCCACAATGCGATGAGATTCATTCCCACGTTTACCATTCAACGATGATTATCAAAATATATATTATTTATAAGTATGTAATGTATTAAATAATAAATATACTGGAGATATATTTGTGTGATTGTGTGCATGTGTGTGTGTGTTTATGTGTGTACTTAATATATCTAATTCACTTACTTCCGTTCAATACGATATGAAAATGAAAACTGCGTTTATGCATACGTACGGCCTACCATCTCCCTAAATGGTGCCTTCCATTTCATATATTTATCTATTATAAATATTTATATTCTAAATATATATGATATATTAATCAATTTCTATATTATAGAAGTATTTAAATCATGATCTAAATGATACGATCAAGAATAACAAGTTAAAACACGTGCTATAAAGAAAAAGATTATTAACCAAAATGTTAATTTAACATGGAAATAATTATTAAATGGGTAGTATAAATTCATAAATGAATCATGTATGATATAATAAATATAAATATGGTCCTGGTAAAATTAATAACATATTATGGTCATTGTACATAAGGTTAAATGTACCCTCAACCAAAGGAATGTGCAATGTAAGGGTTAATTTCACAGGCTCATTATTATCTGAGGTTGTTTTTACATAATTATCTACTGGGACATATTTATTATCCATGTCCATGTTTCATAAATGTGTTTTCAGAGGGATTATTTTTAAGGGACTTTTTTACTAAAACATCATTTTAAATGTTTTAAAGATTTAATCTTCTAAACGATTCTTCTTAATGTCCATGTTTTCAAAATAGTTTTTTAGGATTTATTTATACATACATGAATGTTTTAAAATGTTAATTCCTTGCAAAATTTTCAATTGTGGTATGGGAAACTTTGATTCAAAACTATATTTTAAATGACTACCTTTATAAATTATGTGACTTTTAAATGATTTAATGAAAAAGGGGTATTTCTATCAAAGATTTTTAATGATCATTTTCAACTAAGTAAACATCCTTTAAGGGATATTATTCTTGATCAAGGTTGATTTATTATGATAAAAATCTTCCATATTGTATTGAAAGTTTTGTGATATGTTTGAATGTGGATGTGTTATTTTTATACCTTTCATTGTTTATGGATAAAGCATTAACATTTCTTATTATAGTTTTAATACAAATGTTAATGTTATGTTTAAACCATTTCATATGAGGAATTCATTAGAATTGGTAAGTGACGGGTGGAGCCCGCTATATCTCCATGATTAATCGGTAGGTCTCATGAGACAAACTAGTGTATTGGAATAAGGCCTTGAAAAAATATTATTTGTAGTCTTGGCAGAAGGCCTTGACTAGGTGGTTATGAAGTCTAGCATTATACATTCCATCATTATGAAAGTAGTTGTTGATATTGCATGTGATTATTAGATTGGTAGAATATCTATGTGAATAAGTAAATGGAATTATTTGATTTACATTGGCCATATTATGTAGAAATTTAAGATTAAAAGGCTTATGTATTAGTCTTATACATTTCCTTAAATGTTTATGTTTAGTTATAAGAGTTTCTGCTATATTTTTATCCTCACTGAGCATCTGAGCACACCCATTTATATGTTTTATTTGTCCCGGGATAGGAAGAAGTTTATTATGACATAACTACAGGTATAGTCTAATGGATATGAATGTGGTCAATATAGACAATGTTTTTGTTGGTTTTTTATTTTGTAATGAAATGTAAAACTTATGAATGTATAAAGTACTTATAAGGCTACTAAACTGATCCGTCTTTCGGAACATCATTGCCTGTATCATGCCAATGTTATGTAATAATGCACCGACTCTGGGTAACTGGGGTTGGGGAGTTACACCAAACCCTCTAAAATTTACTAGAGAGGTTGGTCCTAAGATAGATTAATTATAGATTGAGTCTATCCAAAAAATTAATGACCATCTAGAGACTCTTTTTGAGAAGAGAGACATGTTGGAAACTTATATATTGAAGGGATCAGTGAGGCAATGGTGGAACATCCTATATCAATATGAACAGCTGTAGAATATGGCAAGAAATATTTCCTGGAGATGTTCTTGGAGTTATTCTACCCAGAGATACTCATGAAAGACATAGAAGTAGAGTTTATGTGGTTGACCTAGGGGAGTATGTCGGTGATGGACTATGTTGGTCTATTTTCCATCTTGAAATTCTTTCTTCCATTGTTAAATAAATATGGTGAAATTGCATAGTAATGTTTTTAGGATGAACATAAATATGAGATGAAGTAGCATGTTAATATCTTTAGGCTTATTATGTTCTATAATGTGTTCAATCATGATATATTTTTCCTATGGAATTTAAAGGAGGCCTCTAAAAGATTATAGGATGCGTTTAATAGATGAAAACAAGGTACGTATTTCATGGGTAGGAAGGAGTCCTGTGAGAATGTTAAAAAGAGAATTGGAAAGCATTGTGGCCATGGGAAAGGATCAGTTTATCATAGAAATACATGAGTGCTTCAATATCAATGTGGTAGGACATGTCAGTATTGTAACAAGTGTTCCTGACCACTGATAGAGTTCTGAGTTGGTGGAAGAATGGGGACATATATTGTGATTCATCAAGAACCCGAAAAATATGGGTAGTGATGGAGGAACTAGACTGAACCAGAGTACATGAATGGGGTTTTATACATCATACCACTCTAGAATTTTCAGTTCAAATAGTGATGGAAGTCGAGGTGGTGGATGTTTTATTTCTGGTAATGAGCTCCCATATCTGTATAGTAGTTTAACAAAGGGGAATCAGACTACATCACTAGGTATATAGACCATAAAATTTCATGGATTTCATCCTACTCTTATGGATATTGAGGCTAGACCATTGACCGTTAGAGATACTGTTATTTTAGATAATTTTCTTTCTAGATAATTATTTGACATGAGAGCCTCAAATTCATTTATATATACTACACTTATGAATGGTTTTGTTTGGATGTTATAGTTTTTTGTGGTGTTATTTTTATGGAGACACTACTAATTTTACAGTCATGGGACATCGGTTTATATAAGGGATGACATCTCGATATTGGGGATTATTGTTTCCTTTGGGATCATTACTTATTGTATATGTCTAGTTTCATCTTTATTTTGATAATGGATTAGCTAGTATCTTATTGAACCCACATTTATTGTTATCATAATAGAGTAACCTTTACACCTCTTAAGGGTAACACCTATGTTCATCGTGGAGAAATAGATATCTAGGAAATACATGTAGGGCTGTTTCGTTAGAAACCAGGGGAGCTCACCACCAATGATGAATTGTTTATGATGGATGATAGCGGTGTGAATCATTTTGTATTTTCACCCACATTGGACCAATTTCATGATGTTTTTTCTAAAATATTCTTAGGGTTCCACCTGAGAGTGATTTTGAGTTTACTATTGTACTAATACCTGGAGATGAACTAGTTTACCTTTTACTATATTGAATGAAACCAACAGAGCTTGAATCGATTATGAATTAGTTGAATGTGTTTATTGATATGAGATTTATCCATATGAATAAATCTCCATGGGTTTATCCTGTTTTAGTTTCCTATAATTCTAATGATAAATTTCATTAATGTGTTGATTACTGGAAGATGTACCATTTGAAAATAATTAATTGATATCCTCTTTATCATATCAAATATAATTTTTACTACTTAAGGGGTGCTTGTGTATTCTCTAAATTCTACATGAGATTGGGGTATCACTAGTTGAGATTTAGACCTTCTGATATACCATGGAATGATTTCAGAATAAGGTAGGGTGTATACGTGTTTTTCGTGATGTTGTTCAGGTTTTCAACACTCTGACTATTTTGGAATTGATGAACTGAATCATTCGCCCATACCATGACCAATTTGTAGTTTTTTTAAATGATATCATCTTATACACTATGACTTATGATGATCATTCCCAAAATATCAACATCATCTTGAGTATGCTGAATTATAATCGACTATATGCCATGTGATATAAGTGTAAATTATAGAATGACATGGTAGATTCCATTTATCTCATCATCTCTGAGGACGGTGTGTCAGTTGCCCCATAGAGTGTTCATCTAATTGTTTCTATGGAGTGGCCTAATAAATTTTTTAATATATGTAGTTTTTTTGAGATTAATAGGATATCATCAGTGGTTTATCAATGAATTTTTCCATTGGGATGCACCAATTATATGCTGGAGGAAGAATAGAATAAATTTTGAATGATATGGATAATGTGAAAATTCATTGCTTGATTTGAATAAATGGTTTACTATAATAAAAATATTTACCCTACCTAAGTCGGGTCAGGAGTATACCATGTTTTTTGATGTGTATGGAGTTAGACATGGGGCAATGCTGATGTAGAGTAACCGATTCGTGGTATAAAGATAACAAAAATTCAGGCCAGGTTAATGGAATTACCATATTTATGATCTCGAGTTGGACATGGTGGTTTATTATTTAATATTTTAGCATTATTTTATATTAGGAGAAAATTTTACTGTGTATACTAACCAAAAAATCTAAAATTATATCTTTTAACAAATAAATTTGAAACTCTAGAAGTGGAGATGGATTGAGTGTATGCAAACTTTTTTCAATGAACTACCCTATATTCTCAAGAAGTGAAATAGTGTTGTTGATTATCTAATCTGGAAGACACAGACTCAATATTTCAAGAGTATATTTTCGAGAGAAAAATTATGCATTTTATGTAATAGATTCATATTGAGGATTATGATAACTTCAAGAAGATTTCACCCATACACTTATCATTAGATTCCACACTTATTATTCTGATTAGGGGGATGTAGTATGAGGATCCATAATGTTTTCCCTTGATGGAAAGCCTTGATGGTGATAATTCACCTTCAAATTGGACAATAGATGTGGATGAGATATTCTATGTCAGGAAATGTATTATTGTGTATACATGTATGAATGAGGAGTTAATGTGTGAGTTTCATGCTTTAACGTGGGTGGTGCAGCCATGTTATAAAATAATGTACCATGAACTAGGTCGATTGTATTGGTTGCCGGGCATGAAAAAAAGGAATGAATGTTTCATGAAGAGATGCTACATCTGCAAGCATATGTAGTATGAGAATCAATGACCTAGTGGATTGCTACAGGTGTTACCAATTTCAGAATGGATATTGGATGGTGTTAGCATAGACTTCATGGTGGTACTTTTGAGGAGCCCTCCGAAAAATGACATGATAGGCGTGATTATGGACCAGTTATGTGATGTTTCTCATAACATTCCAAACCATGAGACATTCACATCTTATCAGTTAAGGTATATATACAATCAAGAGGTAGTCCATATGCATGTGATTCTATAGAGAATAGTTTCTAACCGTTATTCATTCATTAATTAACACTTCCAGAAAGGCTAACAAAAGTTGTTGGGAACCCAAGTACTTTTGAGTGAAGCTTCCCACCCATAGATAAAGGATCAATCAATGTGTATTATAAAAGTTATATGGGACATGATAAGAGTATTTATCCTTGATTTTGGTGGAATTTTGGATAATCATTATGAATTAGTTGAGTTTTCCTTCAATAACATTTGTTAGGAAACTATTCACATGGAACCATTTGACTAGATTTGTGTTCATACATGTAGATCACCTCTATATTAGATTAAAGAAGGATGGTTAGAGTTTTTGGGACGAATTCTCATAAAGGAGATGTTCGAACGGGTTAAATTGATTCTGAAACATATGGTTACATCTTGTAGTAGGAAAAAGTATTGTGCTAATTAATCTTGTTGATCCATTGATTTTATGGTGGGGGTTATTTATTCCTTTCTGTATCTTTGAGATCAGGTCACCATAGGATTCCAAGGTAAGAAATGTTGGCCCCCAGGATAGTCTATCTATTTGAGGATGTGGAAAGGATCAGACTAGTGAAAACTCAATTTTCACTTCCAAATATGTGTAGTGTTACACATTATGATTTTTATTTTCCACATATTTTATAGTATCACCTAACCCATATCATGTGAATGATATTGATGATGATGAGCTTGAGGTAGATGTTTCCTTTGAAGAGAATCTAATTTTTGTTGCAGATCATAGTGAGAATGTGTAGTAGGGAAAGACCATGTCATTGGTTACAGTGTTGTGGATGCTTGTCTATGTTCAGGATGAAACATGGGAGAGGTAAGTCGATAAGAAGGTGTAGTGGCCTGACCTTTTTATCTAGGGATGCATATAGATACTTTGCAGTATAAAATATGGATATTATGTTATAAGGTGGGGAGATTATATGATTACTACATTTATATAGATGTCTCATGCACATTTTTAGGTATTCGTTTACCCTTTTTTCATCATACATTGTTTTGGTTTTGATTTGGTTTTGTTTTGGGTGAATTTTGAGAAATTGTGAATCCTATGAGGTTGTGTATTGTTGGTGTATAGTTAGGTAAAATCATACAGTTTACCCCATGAAACCGTACACCCATTATTGAACCCACTGTAGGTAGCCCATGGTTTGACCAAACATTTCATCCACCCTTTCTAAAATGTGCAACTTGACACTGTGTGTGTATTCATGGTTAGCACACATTTTTCCAAAACATATTCCCACACAATAGTAACCAAACACCGCATAGATAAGGGTACAGAGTTAAGGAGATAGGTTTGAAAAACTGTGCGAGCTACTCTAGAAACAATGCACTTGGTATTTTATACCCCTAAAAATAAATTTAATATAATTAACCCCATGTTTTTATTCACATTAACCAACACTCGAACTAAAATGTTTTTCCTTTCTATTGGAGGCTCCAGGGTTGACTCGAAGGCTCCTCAACACATTTCATGGTGGATCAATAATACTGTGGAAGAAGATTGGATTTACAGTAAGTGATTCTCTTCATTATTTAAATTCATCTATATCCAATCATTCTCTCCCTTTGAGAGAGATATTCTTCTCTATTGTCAGTTGGGTTTGGTCTTGGAATTGATTTATGATGTTTTGTGGGGTATTAATTCAATGTTTTGGTCCTTGAACTTCCTCGTGGTGAATTCAACTCAATTACATCAAATTGATGGTTAATATTAGGCGAGTATCCATCATTGATGTTCATTTACGTGGTATAATAGAAAATTCCCATTTTCATGATTATTATCATATGTATGTATTTTTTCCATTGTGTTTCCACATTTTTCAATTTCATTTTATTTAAAATTTTGAAATTAATTTAGTGGAATTGGGGAGCCCTTAAAAGATATGATTAGACCCATTGGAAATTATGAGACCGAATTTTATGGAAACCCATGGGTTGTGCCAATGTATTTCAAATGATTATAATGGAATGTGAAAAGGGTAACAATTGTTTATTGGAATCGAATTAAATCATTATTTCATGTTGATAATGGGAATTAAAGGGTTGGTTGGCATAACCATTAATGTTTAATGAAATATGTGATTAATTGATGATAAATGGATTAATGGTGAATTGATCATATTATTTGTAACAGCCCAAGATTTTATAAAAAAATATTCTTTTTAATTTTATTAATGTCTTGTGTTGTACGCTACACCAAAAGTAGCTTGCACAACACACATCCTTGACTTGCCTTGCATTACACGCAATCGCAACCTTCCTCGATAGCGTGTGTAGTACGCAATACCGAGTTTCACTAAACAACGATATGCTATAAAAATATTATTAAAACTAGCCGTTATGAATAGTAATAACCACTTTTTGAAATCCAGTAAATCTTATTTTTCAAAATGAACTTTATTTTTGGATTCGGAGTATCGAATTTAGCCTAAGGTGAAATTTTGGTACTTTTCGGATAACTTTCATATTCTGATGAATAGTGAAAATTACTATATTATAATTAAAAAACAACTTTTTTAATCGAAATCATTAATAGTGATAAATTATTAATTTGAGTGGTTTTAAAGTATATTTAGAATATATTTTTACAATTTAATACAATGTTGGACATTGGATGTAATTTCACATTTAAACCAGTTATAAACAAGTGTCAATCTTTTGATAGATATTGTTTCTTAAAAACACGCTATTTGTTTTAACAGCGGGATTTAATTATAAAATTAATTAATGCAACTTTTATGTTATGAATTTGGTAAAATAGACTTCATTTTTGAATTCGGAATATGAAATATAGCTTGGGATAAAATTTTGGCATTTTTCTGAAAACTTTCAATTTTTGATGAATAGTGAAACCACTAAGTGGTAGGTTAAAAACTGAATTTTTGCATAGAACTTAATTTTACCGCTTCTATGAATGGAATTTCGAAAATCCGAGAGACACGGTTAATATCAAGGACTAAAATGTGGTTCAATGAGATGAAAATAATTTTTTGGTGAATAGTAACTTTTTACTATTTTTACCGCGGTTAATAGTAAATAGGGTAACTAAGGGTAAATATGATATCAATATTACCCTAACACATGTCCTAATTCTATTGGACAAGTGTAATTCGACCAAAAACAAACTTAGGAATAAAATATGACCATTTAGGCCCACTTGGATTAGATTAGGACATTTATTATTAATTTATTTAAAGAAGGGTTAAAATAGTTAAAATCAAAGTTTAATACGTAAATCATTTTTAATATGGGTTATACATAATATAAATTCGACTATAAATATTCATTAGAAAGCTAAAAATATTTCCTACATAATTATATTTTATTTATAATTTTTAGACTTTAAATAAATTAATTTATTTATGACACATCGATGATGCAGTAATTACCCTTTTAAGGAAATATTAACATAATTGATGTTATAAATGCTCAAATGAATGTAATTTGAGACTTTTTATGAATTCCACTAATTTTATAGGTTACTATGATATATTTATGTTGATTTAATAAACTTGGTTCGAACATATAATTCTGTTATGACTTTCACAAAAATCATATATCAAATAGTGTCAAAATTGACACAAAATAGTTTTAAAATAAAATATTATATTATTAATTGTTATTTTATTCCTAAAAATCTAAGGTTCGGCCAAATGACTTAGATAAGGATATATGTATTAATAATAAACAATTTGGGGTTCGTTTGGCATGTTATAGTAAGTTTATTAACCATATAGTGAAAGAAAACAAAAAGACACGGTAAAAGTTAAATTATTTAACTTAGAGTTAAATCTAATTGATAAGGTTAAAATAAGAACCTAAACTTGTCTAAATCCTATTGGTTGATAGGATTTCGACCCATCCCCACTTTAGCTTCGAAATAAGACCCTTTGGAACCATTATAAACCGATTTTGACTTTAATATAAAATAATATTTTGAGATATTCCTAAGGTGCCCCTCTCCTCCCCTATAAAAGGACACCTCCTCCCCCTCCTCCTCACACCAATTTGAGCACTCAAGCTCGGCCAACCCCTACCAATTTCTCCTCTCCACTTCCCTAGAAACATCCTAGAGGTTCTGGTCTTCCTCAAAGACCAATTTTAGTGCCCTAAGAGGAGGTCTCAAAGAGGCACTTCAAAGAAGAGGTAATTACCGTTACCAATTCTTTCATCTTTATTTCTTCTTCCACTTCTTCTTCTTAGGTTGTTTCATTATGAAGTAATAACATCAGTATCACTCATATACTGATATGTTATTATAAGTATGAAACAACCCTATTTCACCATCTATCCATCCTACGGAAAAAGAAATCACCGCGCGTGCGTACGTACGGAATACCGTCTCCACGCCGTGGTGTAATCTATTTTCCACCACCACCTTACATGGATGGGTATAATGGTGTAAAGAATAACTATACATAGTTATTATAACATCATATTGATTCTGATATATTGTATAATCCACTCCAATTCAATTCAATATTTATAGAAATGATATCATCGCTCGTGCGTACGTACGGAATACCGTCTCCACGACGCGATGAGATTCATTCTCCATGTTAACCATTTAGGAATGATTATAATGTATATATAAGAAATAATAATGAAATAGATGACATTATAAAGCTACTGGATTTATGTATATATATACATATGTATGTCATCTACTTACTTCCATTTCAAGACAATAAGGAATGGAAAACAGCGTTCATGCGTACGTACGGACTACCGTCTCCATGAACGGTGTTTTTCATTTTTCTACCTATTATATATATATATATATATATACTGAATATATATGATATATAAATCATATTTTATATTCTGGAAGTAAGTAAATCATGATATAAGTAATAATGATGTCAAGAACAACAAGTCAAAACACCTACGATAAATGAAACGATTTTACCCAAAACGCTTCTTTAACATGGAGTTTACAAAAGAACGGGTAATATAATGTCATAAGTGAACCATATATGATATCATAACAATGAATATGATTCTGTAATAAGTCAATAACATGATTTAAATCATTATACAGGAGGTTCGGACACTTACAAAGCAAGTCAGACCTAAGGTAAGGGAAATATCACAATCTCATTTTTATCCGAGATTGTTTATTCGTAAGTAATTACTGGGGTGTATTTTATCATCCACATCCATGTTCCATCAATATGTAATATTATTTCCATCCTTCTACAATAGTTTATATCCAATTTTACCCTTCGGTGAGTTTTTAGTAAAAGATATGAAAGGAATCTTTTGTCGTTTTTCGTACGAGGTACTTTTTGACTTTTCCGACAAAAGTACGAAGAATGTTTTTTTTAACTTATACGGCACGAACGGATTTATACTGTTTTATAAAGCCTTATTTTCATGAAGCTTCCTCTAAAAGATTTCATGACTATTTTCAATAAAATCTCTTTCTTTTAAAATTGCATGATGTTTTGTGAAAAGAAATTGATTTTGAAGAAGAAAGGATATTTTCCTCAAGAATTCAATTCAAGTGTTTTATCAAAATTATTTTTCATATAAGATAATAAAGGGTTCTGTTTCTATCCATATTTTTACATTGATTTGACTATGTTGTGATGGAATTATGTTTATGATTTCCTTTATCTTATATGAATGGTTTTATGATGTCATGTTGTTTAAGAATCCCATTTTTATTACATGAGTTATGAAATGATGTATGATTTATGATTTTGTGGCACACATAAGAATGGTATCATTAAGAGATGGGTGGGACCTATATCTCCCTCCAATGCATTGGGTAAAGAATTTATATCTCATGAGATAGACATGGATGGAATGGTAGGTTATACCGGTTCAGTGAAACAGGACTGAAACGAGGATTACTCGATTCAGAAAGGGACTTTGTCCACTAAGATAGTCTTGGCAATGAGTCTTGACTAATAAGAAATGATTCTCTATGATTATGTGTGTATGCCACAATGAGTAATGTTTTAAGTTATGATTTCATTTTCAATTCTATGATTTATCCCATGTTATGATATTATGAGCTCTTTTGCAGGTTAAGATTTCCAAAAGCTATGTTCTTATGTATATGATGTGATTGATATTTCTTTTGTTTACCCTTACTGAGCATTTGAGCTCACCCTTTTATGTTTTCTTTTCCCCAGGATATAAAGAAAGGTTTTTAGGTAAAAAAAAAGGAAGATCTTTATGGGAGATATTGAAGATCTTTCACCACGATTAGAAGAATACGTTCCGAGTTTCCAAAGACACTAAACTATTACGATCCTTGTGTGTGTGTTTTTGTTATGTACTAAGTATTCCGCAAAAGTAATGTAATGTCCATGTACGATAAGCTTCGGGTCTCTTCAGTTGGTATCAGAGGAAAGGTTTAGTCAACCTTTGGAAACTAGGATGTGAAAACGTTAGTGAGATCCCTAGAGATATTTCTAAGGTATGTCTAGGGATGTCCCTAGGGATAAGTATACGTATAGGTTATAGTAATAGAATTACGCTAACGATCATAGAATTAAACCTAAGATGTTGGATATTGAAGGTACTCCCCCTTTATTATGTTGTTTTCCCTAGCATGATTTTTTCCTCTCACACTATTCTTTTTGGGTTTTAGAAAATGGCTGGAAACAAGATGATTCACGATAATGTTGGATATGATGGACAATGGGATGATATTCTTCCTAATGAAATGGGATTTGGATGTCCAAACATCATTATTATGCTGAATCAGCAATCTCATAATATGATCAATAAAGTAAAATTTGGTAAGTTTCCTGACTCGGCTAATAAGAGAAAGATGGAGTTTCATGATGATCATAGAGGAAAGAAAGTTCAATTTCCCCTATGTAAATCATGTGGGAAGAGGCATCAAGGAGAATGTTTCAAGGGAACTGGAAGATGCTTTGGGTGTGGAAAAGAAGGACACAAAGCAAGTAAGTGCAAAGGAAAAGGGTCGGTTAACACCATGGATGAGGATAATGGTATTGCTACGACATCAAAAATGGTTAAGTGTTTTAAATGTGGAATGTATGGGCATTATGCAAACAAATGCCCTAAGGGAAAGACTCATGAAGAGAATTAGTATGGTCATATGGGTAGTATTTATGTGGATGATGATAAAGAGACTACAAATGATATGTGAGATGAAAGAATTTTTGAAGCTCGGTCAATGGTTTGAGAATGTAGTGGAATGATTACATGTTTATCATGTGTAATATAAGTAATCTCATGGAATAAGGAGACATCTAAGGATTGTTACATTGTTGTCTTTCCTTATGTTTTGAAAGTGTATGATGAATGGTACCAGTAACCATGAAAGGTTATTCAGATACTTTTGGAAAGTAGATGATAAGTGCATAATGAAAGGATAAGAAGATAATGAGATGTTTGATTGTATTCATGAGCTCATGATTGATATAAGGACTAAGTGATATCATGGTTTGAGTATATAGAATTTTGAGGATTTTGGTAACTTTTAACTGCACTCATGTTTTCACTAAGGTATTCAAGAGAATACACGATTAAGGACTTTGAATGTTTGGAATGTGACCGACAAGACATATCTTATGATATGTGGGGATCAACGACAGTATTAAATCTCTGGTAATCGATGTCACTATATTATGAGAGTGGACTGCAGTATTATAAGCCTAAAGATTAGACTGGATTATTTTGGACATAAGTTAGTATTGTTTAAGGATAGAAGATTTTCTATATTATTGAAGGGATGTTATAGTAACGTAGTTTTAGAAAAAGGGACAACCTGCAGGACGAGCGACAGCCCATCGCTTCGGACAAGGCTGTGGGAATCGAACCCACAACCGAAGTGCGACTGGACTTTATCGCCTACCACTGACCTACAGGAAGTCCCTGTTTAGTAGAAACTAGTTTTATTTTATTAAGTGGTATGATATATGAAGTATAAGTTCATTTTTGGAACCATATAGGATTAATCTTACCATAAGATGAACTTAAAACTTTTCAAACCTTTTGTTTGAGACAGATGGAATGACCCGTCATTCTATCACATGATCTGCTAACACTTCACGAATAACAAATTCAACTTCATTTATTTAAAAGATGAAGTGGAAATTGTTCAAGGCACGAACAATAGTGCGACTGTACCAAAATAAAGTAAGTATTTATTCTAATTCAAATTTTCAACTTTAGGGAAATGATCTTGAAAACCAAAAATGTTGTCCTAGTAATCTTATACCTAATGAATCAGATGGTACCTTAGATCGTCACAAATTTATGGATTTGTGATTACTGGATTTTCCATAGCCATGTTCTCTACCACTCTCCATCAGAACATGATGGTTAGATTTCTCTTCCATATCCATATTTTCACCTATGTGGAAACCCAGTGATTAGTTTATTTGGGTAATCGTTACATTTCATACTTTAGTTTTTAAAGCCAAGTTTTGGTATTCCCTTTTACTATGTGGGTTTCTATTAAAGAAACTTTCAAATAGTAAACCATTTATAACCCCGACGAATTTCGAGGGCGAAATTCATTTTAAGGGGGGTAGAATGTAACAGCCCAAGATTTTATAAAAAAATATTCTTTTTAATTTTATTAATGTCTTGTGTTGTACGCTACACCAAAAGGAGCTTGCACAACACACATCCTTGACTTGCCTTGCATTACACGCAATCGCGACCTTCCTCGATAGCGTGTGTAGTACGCAATACCGAGTTTCACTAAACAACGATATGCTATAAAAATATTATTAAAACTAGCCGTTATGAATAGTAATAACCACTTTTTGAAATCCAGTAAATCTTATTTTTCAAAATGAACTTTATTTTTGGATTCGGAGTATCGAATTTAGCCTAAGGTGAAATTTTGGTACTTTTCGGATAACTTTCATATTCTGCTGAATAGTGAAAATTACTATATTATAATTAAAAAACAACTTTTTTAATCGAAATAATTAATAGTGATAAATTATTAATTTGAGTGGTTTTAAAGTATATTTAGAATATATTTTTACAATTTAATACAATGTTGGACATTGGATGTAATTTCACATTTAAACCAGTTATAAACAAGTGTCAATCTTTTGATAGATATTGTTTCTTAAAAACACGCTATTTGTTTTAACAGCGGGATTTAATTATAAAATTAATTAATGAAACTTTTATGTTATGAATTTGGTAAAATAGACTTCATTTTTGAATTCGGAATATGAAATATAGCTTGGGATAAAATTTTGGCATTTTTCTGAAAACTTTCAATTTTTGATGAATAGTGAAACCACTAAGTGGTAGGTTAAAAACTGAATTTTTGCATAGAACTTAATTTTACCGCTTCTGTGAATGGAATTTCGAAAATCCGAGAGACACGGTTAATATCAAGGACTAAAATGTGGTTCAATGAGATGAAAATAATTTTTTGGTGAATAGTAACTTTTTACTATTTTTACCGCGGTTAATAGTAAATAGGGTAACTAAGGGTAAATATGATATCAATATTACCCTAACACATGTCCTAATTCTATTGGACAAGTGTAATTCGACCAAAAACAAACTTAGGAATAAAATATGACCATTTAGGCCCACTTGGATTAGATTAGGACATTTATTATTAATTTATTTAAAGAAGGGTTAAAATAGTTAAAATCAAAGTTTAATACGTAAATCATTTTTAATATGGGGTTATACATAAGATAAATTCGACTATAAATATTCATTAGAAATCTAAAAAGATTTCCTACATAATTATATTTTATTTATAATTTTTAGACTTTAAATAAATTAATTTATTTATGACACATCGATGATGCAGTAATTACCCTTTTAAGGAAATATTAACATAATTGATGTTATAAATGCTCAAATGAATGTAATTTGAGACTTTTTATGAATTCCACTAATTTTATAGGTTACTATGATATATTTATGTTGATTTAATCAACTTGGTTCGAACATATAATTCTGTTATGACTTTCACAAAAATCATATATCAAATAGTGTCAAAATTGACACAAAATAGTTTTAAAATAAAATATTATATTATTAATTGTTATTTTATTCCTAAAAATCTAAGGTTCGGCCAAATGACTTAGATAAGGATATATGTATTAATAATAAACAATTTGGGGTTCGTTTGGCATGTTATAGTAAGTTTATTAACCATATAGTGAAAGAAAACAAAAAGACACGGTAAAAGTTAAATTATTTAACTTAGAGTTAAATCTAATTGATAAGGTTAAAATAAGAACCTAAACTTGTCTAAATCCTATTGGTTGATAGGATTTCGACCCATCCCCACTTTAGCTTCGAAATAAGACCCTTTGGAACCATTATAAACCGATTTTGACTTTAATATAAAATAATATTTTGAGATATTCCTAAGGTGCCCCTCTCCTCCCCTATAAAAGGACACCTCCTCCCCCTCCTCCTCACACCAATTTGAGCACTCAAGCTCGGCCAACCCCTACCAATTTCTCCTCTCCACTTCCCTAGAAACATCCTAGAGGTTCTGGTCTTCCTCAAAGACCAATTTTAGTGCCCTAAGAGGAGGTCTCAAAGAGGCACTTCAAAGAAGAGGTAATTACCGTTACCAATTCTTTCATCTTTATTTCTTCTTCCACTTCTTCTTCTTAGGTTGTTTCATTATGAAGTAATAACATCAGTATCACTCATATACTGATATGTTATTATAAGTATGAAACAACCCTATTTCACCATCTATCCATCCTACGGAAAAAGAAATCACCGCGCGTGCGTACGTACGGAATACCGTCTCCACGCCGTGGTGTAATCTATTTTCCACCACCACCTTACATGGATGGGTATAATGGTGTAAAGAATAACTATACATAGTTATTATAACATCATATTGATTCTGATATATTGTATAATCCACTCCAATTCAATTCAATATTTATAGAAATGATATCATCGCTCGTGCGTACGTACGGAATACCGTCTCCACGACGCGATGAGATTCATTCTCCATGTTAACCATTTAGGAATGATTATAATGTATATATAAGAAATAATAATGAAATACATGACATTATAAATCTACTGGATTTATGTATATATATACATATGTATGTCATCTACTTACTTCCATTTCAAGACAATAAGGAAAGGAAAACAGCGTTCATGCGTACGTACGGACTACCGTCTCCATGAACGGTGTTTTTCATTTTTCCACCTATTATATATATATATATACTGAATATATATGATATATAAATCATATTTTATATTCTGGAAGTAAGTAAATCATGATATAAGTAATAATGATGTCAAGAACAACAAGTCAAAACACCTACGATAAATGAAACGATTTTACCCAAAACGCTTCTTTAACATTCAGTTTACAAAAGAACGGGTAATATAATGTCATAATTGAACCATATATGATATCATAACAATGAATATGATTCTGTAATAAGTCAATAACATGATTTAAATCATTATACAGGAGGTTCGGACACTTACAAAGCAAGTCGGACCTAAGGTAAGGGAAATATCACAATCTCATTTTTATCCGAGATTGTTTATTCGTAAGTAATTACTGGGGTGTATTTTATCATCCACATCCATGTTCCATCAATATGTAATATTATTTCCATCCTTCTACAATAGTTTATATCCAATTTTACCCTTCGGTGAGTTTTTAGTAAAAGATATGAAAGGAATCTTTTGTCGTTTTTCGTACGAGGTACTTTTTGACTTTTCCGACAAAAGTACGAAGAATGTTTTTTTTAACTTATACGGCACGAACGGATTTATACTGTTTTATAAAGCCTTATTTTCATGAATCTTCCTCTAAAAGATTTCATGACTATTTTCAATAAAATCTCTTTCTTTTAAAATTGCATGATGTTTTGTGAAAAGAAATTGATTTTGAAGAAGAAAGGATATTTTCCTCAAGAATTCAATTCAAGTGTTTTATCAAAATTATTTTTCATATAAGATAATAAAGGGTTCTGTTTCTATCCATATTTTTACATTGATTTGACTATGTTGTGATGGAATTATGTTTATGAATTCCTTTATCTTATATGAATGGTTTTATGATGTCATGTTGTTTAAGAATCCCATTTTTATTACATGAGTTATGAAATGATGTATGATTTATGATTTTGTGGCACACATAAGAATGGTATCATTAAGAGATGGGTGGGACCTATATCTCCCTCCAATGCATTGGGTAAAGAATTTATATCTCATGAGATAGACATGGCTGGAATGGTAGGTTATATCGGTTCAGTGAAACAGGACTGAAACGAGGATTACTCGATTCAGAAAGGGACTTTGTCCACTAAGATAGTCTTGGCAATGAGTCTTGACTAACAAGAAATGATTCTCTATGATTATGTGTGTATGCCACAATGAGTAATGTTTTAAGTTATGATTTCATTTTCAATTCTATGATTTATCCCATGTTATGATATTATGAGCTCTTTTGCAGGTTAAGATTTCCAAAAGCCATGTTCTTATGTATATGATGTGATTGATATTTCTTTTGTTTACCCTTACTGAGCATTTGAGCTCACCCTTTTATGTTTTCTTTTCCCCAGGATATAAAGAAAGGTTTTTAGGTAAAAAAAAAGGAAGATCTTTATGGGAGATATTGAAGATCTTTCACCACGATTAGAAGAATACGTTCCGAGTTTCCAAAGACACTAAACTATTACGATCCTTGTGTGTGTGTTTTTGTTATGTACTAAGTATTCCGCAAAAGTAATGTAATGTCCATGTACGATAAGCTTCGGGTCTCTACATTATTAAATGTAATTAAAGTAATGAAACATATCTATTTTGATAAATGGAATGGTTCTATATGATGTAAATAATTTTTAAGAAGTTTAATGATGTTAAACCTTAATTGGAATATGATATATGTGATATTGTGATATAATTATCAATGAGGCGTGGCTCGGGGACTGATGCTCCAAAAACCCATCGGTCATCAGACTGATGCTCTAGGCACCCAATTCATTCATGTGAACAACGAGTTGTGGGATAGGGGAGGATGCTACAAATACGCATGAGGTTCCATGTTGAATCTCTAGGCCCACAATATATATTTATATTTGAAAATTAAAAATGAGGTTTGGGTCAAGGATTGATGCACAAAATAACAATGGGGTGCAAGACTTATACTCTAGTCCTCGTTGCATAAATATGAAATTGGAATTAATTGAATAATGAAATTCCTGATTTAATGGATTGTGATTCCCTACAGTATATGTTTCATACATTACTACAAGAAAAAATTATAATTGTTGGTTTTAGAGTCACTATATACCCGTGGTCATGTGTGGTTGATTAAATAATATTAAGTGATAAAACATTTCACTTTATCATTTTTACATAATCAATTACAAAACTAAATAATCTTTTATAGAATAAATTATTCATTATAATCCATTGGTGGTGGCCTATTATATTTTACTCACACCCTACTCAAACTTCCTAATCCGTACCCAAATCGATTTTATGTTTGTAGGACAAGCTAAGGGAAAAAGCACAATATTAGATGCACTGTTCAGGATTAAGGATAGAGAATGGATGAGAGAATCATACATGATGTTGGGACTCACCTATGAGTTTTTAGTGTCTCTTTATTTTTATATTTAATTAAAAATCATGACACTGATATGACATGACGTATTTACAGCCTTGGGTTTGGTTATTGTTTACCTATTTTGGATTTATCATGAGGTATTGTTCATTTAATTGATTATAATTGATCATTGTATTATTCATTCCATTGTTTATTTACTTACACTATTTTGCTTCTCTAGTAAAGATGGGATAGTGTTCCCACGATACATATTAAACCCTCACTACTGGTCAGTAGCCTCTGGTGTAATGGACAGCACGCCTCAGGTCTTGTACTGAACCATCATAGGGTACTCACATGTGGAAAACTAGGTTAGAATGATACATTACACATAGGTACATTTATTTCTATGAATGTATCTTCTTTCAGTATCAAGATAAATATGTAATTACTTGGAGAATCCCACAATCTTCGGGATGAACCAGAATTTTATCAATTGGGGTTTTCATCATATTATGGTTTCATATTTAGTAATGTAATTTTAAGAAATTGCATAAAATAATGAAACAAAAAAATATTACATTAAAATGAACATTAAATTTACATAATAAAATTGGTAAAAACAATTTAAAATATTAAAATGGTACAATAAAAAAAATAAGATAACTAAAAAATTAATATTTTGATATGCTTGATCCCCTAGAATAACGTCACTATTGAACTACCCTTTAAAAACGAAATAAAATAGTAGTAATACAATATTTATTAGGGAAATGAATATATATATTCATGATAGACAAAATAATTTATTAAATAATGAATTAAATATGTGGAATTTACAAAAATTAGATAATACATATATATGTTACAAATCTGATAGTCAGAATAATAATCTAAACGTTGAAATAAAATCTAAAATTTTGGAATAGTAGCTTGATTATTAGAACTATATCCTCACATATGTAACAATAATAAAATTTATATTATATCCATAAAAATAAAATACGACGTATTTATATCATGTTACATTTTAATACAAGTTTTAAAAAATAAAAATAAGTGTTCTTATTTTAGTAAAACAAATATGTTTTATTTTTATTTTTGTTGTATATATAATGATTTGAAGGAATTTTTATTTTTTAAAAAACGTTATATATTATTATATATGATTATAATTATAATATAAATATATGTTTCCTTGAGTAATTTTTCAATGGGATAAAAAATAGATTGTAATATTAAAATTGGTATTTTCCAATTAAATGAACATTTTATTTTCAAAAATCACTTATTCGTAAAATTATATTTATAAAAAGTATATTATTTTTGGAATATTAATGTTAAAAAACGGTTTGGGTGATTTCTTTATATTTTTATAAAATATGTGAATTTTGAGTGAATAGTGAAAATGGTAAAATAAATTATTTAACATTATAAACTAAGTACTAGAATTTTTAAGTCATGGATCATGGATGAAACCACTAGTTAAAACTCATATGAAACATTTAATTTATATATTCATAATAATCAATATTATTAGTATTATTTATCCAAAATAATAAACTAATACATATAATATTAAAAAACACTCCTCTTATTCCTCTTTAAAAGGACCCCCTTATCCTTATAACTTCTACGCGTTGAATCTTGAATATTTTCTGCCCAATTTCCTTTACCATCTACCCAATAACATTATTGTGATATATGTATAATCTAAATTCCATTCCCAAGAGAATTAATGGGTATCCTAAATTGGGATAACCCAATGGGAGTGGTAAACTCTATAGTAAATTTATCGTTCTTATACCACCCCCATATGTTCTCCATCAAAATAATCATAGTAATATTAGTATCCAAAATATACTAATATACTATTATAATGGTGTAATATCAGTACTCAACCCTCACATCAATTTATTCTTAAATGAAAGAGTTGTTCATAATATGGTCGTTTCACCACCTCTATGAACAACACACCTCGTTTGTTATCAATTGTCTTCAAGGTCTATCATGAAAATATTTTTTTGACTAACTAATATAATAATAATTAAATTATAACTTAATTCAAGTTCTAAAATAAATACATTGAAATAATATTATGTAAATGAAGTAGTTTTTGATGTTCTGTAAAACCTGCAAAGTGAAATAATAGTAAAACGTTAGCATTTTTACTAAATGAACCATCCCTATGTCGAAATAAAAAAAGATATTAGGGAAAATTTAAATTCATAGAAGGAAATGAATATCATTTAATTTCACATTGGGATTCATAGACACATTTTACAGGAACATCTATAATTATACCCAAGTGATCTGACATTGTAATAATGGAAGAAACAACCCCAGAATAATGAAATTTTGATTTATGTCTGATTTATATAGTTATAAATTAAAATAATAAATTATAGTTAGTTAAATATATATTTAAAAGATTATTAATTATGAAATTTATTAATTTAATATCATTATATGTAACATTAATTGAAATTTAAAAAATTATTCTGGAAGATAAGGTGTGGGATCTCTCGAAACCACCATTATTTATTATGTTATGAATTTTGTCTCTCTCAATCATATTACATCAATGTTTGATATTAATTAATGATTCGAAATTATTTATATATTTCTTATTAAAATATTCATAGATTAATATCCCATAATATTATATTGTGTCTATATAATTATAGCCTTCCCATTCCCATTATAGAATCAAATTTTGCTAAATTGTGAAATACATGATCTCTAGGGAGGTTCAGTCGCCAAGAATTGATAGAGAATAATTTATATACTTGGTGTGATATAATTTCTTTATTTTCTACTTTCATTGATATCTCTACCCCATGGTTCTACTAACCATTCCATATATGAAATAATGCATTGAACAATAATCATATAGGATATTTTAAGCTCATGAATGGGTAATGAGTGCATCATTCACTCTTTTATTCTATTTCTAGTAAGTTATGATATCCAAGATAAACATATGAATGATAATAAATAATATAAAATAATTAAAAAGGGAAACTATGAACATATATGGAGTAACTAATAAATGACATGTAACTCATAACATATGAGTCTTTACGTTTCAATCAAATTTATCCATGGTAATTGCCTTATTATGTTTTCAAGTATAATACTCTGTACAAGTCCTTCATATTAGTTCATAAAGATTCTATAAAATTACCATTGATAATGCCCTGAGAGTTTCAAACTATATGTGTAGTTTAATGAATCTATTTTTTCTAGGAAATACTTAATAATATTTATAGGAAAAAAATTTGGTCTAGCTACTGAGTCAATGGAAGATTATGGATCCCAAAGATCCTCAATATTGATATATTAAAAATAAAAAAATTATTATAACACACATGAGTTTTTATAAAGAAAAAATTTAAATACACCTCAATAGATCCTCAAATGGGAAATAAGATACCTTGAATGATTCTAGAATGTATTCTTTACCCTAGATATGAAATATTTTTTTGTTGAAATTGGGCCTTCAGTTGAAGATGAACATTAGTGGGTGCATTGTGTAATTTCATAATATATTTATTTAATAATTTTACTTAATGAAAAAACCATAAAATCCTCTATAAATATTTTTTATGGAAGATATCTAGGTATATCTATATAATCCTGGGATATTAGAATGAGTGAGGATGATAAATCAATTAATGGAATAAATGAGATTCATAGATCCAAAAGGGTGATCGAGGGAAATCAAAAAATTGATAAATAATGTAATGGGATATTTAATGACATAATTTGCAATAATTTTATTCAAAAAAGATCGATCAATTATCCGAGTAGCATATTTGTTTTTTTGTGGTTTAATATTCATTTGTATTTTGATTCAAACATGAATTAATTCCCCCAATATTAATTCGTGAATCGATCATCATTGATTTGAAAACTGGTTTTTTTTCTTCCTAGATATTATAATTTTAGATCCATTTATACTCATTTAATATTAATAATTTGAAATTTTCATTCATTTTATTTAACAAGGATGGAAAAAATAACACAAACCTCAATTGAGGCTAAGTTGGTGTTGTGTGCATTTAACTATATCTTCTAGGTTTTCATCATTAGTAATTTGGTTGTTTGATGATATGATGATAACTGAGAAAAATGATCATTGTGCATTTTTCCATTATCACAAAATATCAGGGGAATATATCATTTTTCAATTTTGGTGATATAATAGAGGTGTGATGATGTCAATGTAATTTTGACAAATGTTTAGGGAATTATGGATCCATAAGCCTGATCATGAAGAACACTCCTGTGATGTAGTATATTGTGATTATAAGAAATGTGTGGTAGGAATCACACCACAAATGATCATGGGGGTTCTATGAAGGAGGTATTGTTCCCATGGGTTGGTCTATGGGATAGTTCCATATGCAATAATGAGTATCATGATGGGTGGAACACACATCATGTCAGGGGTGGCCCGTCCAAGAGGGTGTGACAATGGATCGAAGGCTCAAGGTCCACTAATCAGTGGTGGAGTGTGCAGAAAAAGAATGATTGGTGTTGTTTATGAATGGTTATGGTGTGCATTAATAGTGGTTCAATATAGGGTTACATGGTACCTTTTTCGTAGGGATGAAAATGGATTGAAATAAATATTATAATATTATAATTACAATATTATTATTATAAAAGGAATGTTTGAAGGATCCATGTGTTGTGTGTGTCGTGTGAAGAAAGGGGAGTAGGGGGAAGGACACATTACTGCCTCACCCATTATATATATGTTTATTGTTTTGATAATTTAAAAAAATTAAAAAAATTAATATTTGTATGGAATTTAATTTCTCCTAAAAGAAATTCATGATGAATCGTATCAACAATCTATTTGTGGCACAATGAACTTGAAATTGAGGTGGATAATTCAAGAACAATGTTTGGTACCTAAGTTTACTTATGGCATGAGACCATTTTGCTCCTTCCATACATCTTACAATGAAATAAAGTTTATTCACCCTATTCCCATTTTGGAAATGTAAATAGATTATCCTGAGTGGTTCCATATGAGGATCAAAATAAAATAATATATTTCTACAATCATGGATGTTCCAGGTGAAATAATTGTGGATTTATGTTTCATCATGTTGAACCAATTATGTGCATCATGCATTCATCAAAGTTTTTCCTAGAATGGATTTTTTTACTGTGAGCAGTTTACCCTGAGTATTTTTTGTAGTATATATATGATGTCCCATGATGCAATTGGTATGATTATCTCAATAATGCTTAGTGGTTAGTAGTGACCGGTATGATCATTATATGGTTACTATATTTGGTACTCCCCTACCATTTTAGGTATCAAGTTCCTCATAAAATACACATAGGTATCATCAATACTACTAATTATATAAAATGAAACATGAAAATTGTCTATAGAGTGTTACTCATCTATCTTCCATCTTAGGTGGAGGGTGGGTCCTGTACTAGAGGTGAGTATCCCTCGATTATGGAGTGAAACTGTAAGTTGAGGTACCCTCCTCATAGATTATATTGATGTTTTGTGGGACAATTTGTTGGAGTTGTGGATCCCTCAACTTTGGAGAATAATGGGCATTTTTGGAGCTGTCCACATTAATATTTTTATAGTTTTTCATGATTCTATCCATTAAAGGTTGAATTTTGGATTTTCAAGGGAAAAAATTATTATTAGTTGGTTTTTAAAGATAAATATCCCCTTTATCTCTCATTTTGGATTCGTATTGAGCATACATGGGCTATAAAGTTTATTGTTGTTGTATCATATTCTGGTAGACATGTCTTTTTAGTGATGAGATGACTACTCTATCTTGATACTTTTTGTTTTATTATTTCACGGTGTCTAATTGATATGTTTATACTCACCATTTCATGGTCTTTTCCCATTGGTGTTATATATTAAATAGTTTATAGACTAATTAAAAGAGAATATGATGTACCTGATATTACTGGATTTTAGTAGTGTACAGTGGAGATGACTATATCTAGTGGTCAGACTCTAGGGTCTGGTGTTGGGATCTCTCCCACTCTACTCATTGCAGTTATTATTACATTGAGTCTCCCCCATGTATTTATAGTTGGTCAAGTATTTTTTCCCCTCTATATCACTTTTATTATGTGGTTTCACTTTGATTTGTATCTTCTAGTTGTTATTTAATGCATTTTTACATGATAGATATTTAGTATCTTATTATACATCTTCATAATTTCATGGAGTTAGTTGTGTGTGTGCATACAAGTAATTTAGGATAATGCCTCCTATTTAGGTATTATGGCTACTCGGTGCTTGTATACTTCCCTTGGTCTATTAGAGTTGGGATTGGGGTTGATAAAATTTTCTTAACAGTAACTAGGCAGGCCACAGTTGTTTAGTTCAGGCCGAGTGTTATGAAAAGTTATATTTCCCCTGGTTGGTGTTTGGAGTTTTTAGCTTATTATAAGGACTATTTTGTGAACATAGTCTTATAGTTTTAGTTTGTATCAAGTGGTAAGCCCCCCCCCCCCAAGATAGGGTACCTAGTGTTGGTGTGATTAATGATATATCCATTCACTAGGAATCTAACGACCTTATTTTCAACTCGGTATACAAAGGCAACTGTTTTGGGGAAACAAATGTACATGAATAATATAGGATTGGGAATTTTGGCATCCTTTTTCTTAAGTAGTCAAATACCCATATATTAAATTTAATCATTTTAGATATTCAATATTCACAAGATACTTCCATGATGAAAAATATCTTGGATTCTGAGAAAGTTTCATGATGATGAAAAGTTGATAAATAATGCCTCGACATGGGGACCCATTCATGAGGTTTTGTCTATAGGAAAGTACAATGTAGTGATACCACCTATTGATTAATGAATAGATCATAAAAAATTGATCCAAATAATTTATCATTGACAAGATGATCTTTTGATACCTCTAGTAGTTCAGGGAAGTGATACAGGTAGAAATAGCATGTTACACAAGTTCTAGCGATAGGAATCACTGATGTTTTATGGTGATCCAAACCTTTAGGTAGTTGGGTATTTTTTGGGGAAGTCTTTTTTGTGGAGATACATATCTAGGCTAACATATATAATTAGTATATCCCAATATGGGTGATGTTTGATATGTATTTCAATAAAAATAGAAGAGTTACATATTCGTACCATGACATGTTCTTATGATGAAATTTAAAACCATGTAGGTGAGTCAGTGCTTCAAAAGAAGAATGTTATTAGGTGTGATGTATCATTTCCTTTGACTTGTGAATTTGATGAAATTTTTATTTGAAGGTGTTAGATTGATCCCTGGTTGTGGTGAAAATGTAGGAATGGGAAGGATAGCTTTAAGAAGAAGTGTCTTGTGACCTAGAGTCTTTTGGTGTGTTTGAGGTATGGCATGTCTCTTAATTTTCTCGTTTTAGTTTTGCACATGGATTCACAAGAATTTTCCATGGATGTAGCCCCTATTCAAGAGATATATATAATAGTGGTTCTTTTTAGCATAGCCCTTTTGTTATGAGGATCCCATAGAGAGTATAGGTGATTTCACACTTTTACCGACTGTGTGACCTGACTATAATAGGAGAGATACTTTCATGGAATATTTCTATAGTAGTAGTGATACCCTATGATGTTTTCCATAGTGTGAAAAGTATAACTACTATACAAGCCCAGATAAATTTTACCTATGTTTTGTAGTGTTCCTAAGTTATTGGTATGCATTTTTCCTTCTTTGGTGAATAGGTTTCCTAGCTAGAGAAAGAATAGATCATGTACGGGAGGATACAACTACATTCTCATATGGATAGAAAAATGCTTGTAATAGTAGATGCTATGAGATTTCAATTCCCTGTAGTTTTTGAGGAGTACCTGGATGACTTTCTATAAGATATTCCTTTCTTAATACGCCATAATTTGTTTTCATTCATGGACATACACCTGAGGACAACTCGATATATATGTCATCAAATCAGATGGTCCCATAGGTCTATGAGAGATAATGTTATAGTTGGAGGATCTATATATGTAGGGAATCATAATACCTAGTGTGTTTTCCAGGGAATCCCAATAGTATTCACATACGAGGAGGATTAGGTCTTAATTATATTTGTGGATTCACATTACCTAAACTGGTTAATGTTTGTAGAGGAGTACCCCCTGAGAATCGATAACGTCTTTAAGTAGTGGTTTGGGGTGAAGTGGTTTTTAATGTTTTACCTTAAGACTAGTCATTACTAGCTCCTTGTTTGAGAGGAATATACAATGAGGGAATATTTTTGAATCAACTATAGTTTCATTATGTTCTTGGAGATTCCCTAAGGTTTGTTGAATTTATAAGTAGTTTTTGTGAGACTAATGATTTATATCCTTAACTCTTCATGTATCATTTAATGGTAGTCTTCTTAGATGACATCCTTATGTACTTGTAATTATTGGTTGATCATACAATACACTAGAGGGTAGTTCGGGACATGCATTGAGAGTACCATTTTTATGGGGAGATTTGGTGGATACAATCATGGATTCATGAGATCCATGTCTTATAATATATTTTCTTGGATATGGAAGTGATAGTGGCCCTTGAAAATTTGAAGGTAGTGCATGATTGAGAGACACCCTAAGGTGTTTGCGTGACAATAGATTCCCATTGTATAGAATCCCATTTTTTTATTGAGTGATGTAATGGAGAAGTTCACCTCTTCAAGATGGGTGCTAGAGGGTGAGGGTGGTTCAGCACACCTAAATTATATGGTTGTTACCCCCACCAATTTCATATCCTACTTGGTATGAACAAATTAAAGACACTAACTATGAGAGAATTCATCACTAGATATCTGTTGTGTATGATATTTATGGATTTAATTAAGGATAGAAGCACATCATCCTTGTTCGAGGACATACAATGATACTCATCATGCAAAGGGAGGATATGCTAAGGAGGTTTCATTCCCTTAGCAGTACATCCAGTAGAGGTGATGATGTACCAAGATCCCTTTACATTATTTGGGAAGCTAGGGGAGTTTTAGTGTGTTTCCAAGATACACACTTGATGTATCACCCATTTTAATGTAATGAAAGATTGATGTTAGTGGAGATTTTAGATTCATATTCTAAAATGTGTTACATCAACTTCATAGAATTCTATAGATGATCATTTCATATTATGATACTAAATTTTTGTAATGATTATAGAGAGGTTTTATGAGGCCTCTTGGACTTGGATGAATTTGATCATGATGTTTTTACCCAAGAAATTGGGCCAGGTTAAGTGGAAGGTCAGGGTTCTATTGAACATTATTTAGGTTTCATGATATTTATGGGCCATATCTGGGAGGATCATCTACCATCAGCAGAGGTCACATATCAAAATTGTTACCACTCCACCCTAAGTAAAGAAACATTTTATGCCACATATGAGAGACCATG
The DNA here is from genome assembly GCA_963277665.1 of Viscum album. NCBI lineage: Eukaryota > Viridiplantae > Streptophyta > Magnoliopsida > Santalales > Viscaceae > Viscum > Viscum album. The sequence continues at coordinate 1,160,434,654 of OY728153.1, read as the reverse complement.
TAAATCACAACATTACTGGTTAGAGATTGTGGGATTCAATGTATTTAGGATTATATGTGTTGGTTTAGAGGGTTGTGAAAGGTTCATTTCATCTAGGGTAAGATGGGTACATCTTGAAAACACCACGAGTCTCTTCAAGACCAATGATGGTGGCCTTTGTAGTTCAATGAGAAGATCTTGTGTTCTGAGAGACCTCACCTCCATGTGGATTATAATGTCTTGGTTTGGATGGAATGATATCTATATGGATCTTGGTCCTTGTTTCTAGTTACTATGTTGGTTCAATGAGGTGTAATAACACATAACACTATGACCATAGTTACACATACTTGTTGAATCTTCTACATGTTCCATCTACAATGATTTGTGTGTGACTCAATTTATGATGTCAAACATGGGGATCTAGATGTCAAGGGTAGAGTTACATCTGATTGAAGTACAGAGATCCTAATGGAATTTGGGAACCAATAGGAAAGTAGCTTTCATTGGAAATAATTTCCTTTCTGTGTGTGTTTTTTGAAATCATGGGAATCATTAGGAGGGATAATGGGGGTGGGAAACCTAGTTGTGATATTATTATCCTCATTAGTATTAGATGGTTTTCAGTTTTTGGGTGATAATCCTTGAATTTGGGGAGAGTTTAATGACATTTCATTCCTTGGGAGAGTTTTTAATATTCTTACTGATCATTTGATACATAAAAATGAGTTTTCATGAGATTCTGGGGCCTAAATACCCTAGCTACTGATATATTAAAAATTAGAAATTAGTTATATCATGTATAAATAGTTTTTTTATGAAATAATGGAGTAACTATAGAACAGATCCTCATATGTTAAATTAGAGATCATGGTTTATTATGTAATTTGGGTTTTACCCTTGGTGAAACATAAAGTTGTTCAGTATCAAGTGTTCCATAAATAACGACCATGTTCCGCCTCTGAGGTGGCACATTTCTGGGAGGTGTAGAAATGGAACGATGAGGATCATCACCCATACCTTTTTCTATAGAGACTGGTTCTCTTCAAATTCACCATTTCTATTATCTCTTCACATTTGGCAACATTATCCTTTAAAGAAGGTTGGATTAACCCTATGGTAACTATTGGTCCCAGCGGGCATTTGCACGGGGGTAATGTACTTGTGCAATCAGTCCTTCTCAGCTATAACTTCCTCAGATTGTCTCCAATGGGTTTATTCATAGATCTAGAAACACCCAAAGACCATGGTATCCATGATTCATGGACCTGATTTCCAAAGGTATGTTCTCATTGATTAATGATTCTTCCAACGACACTTAAGGACTCCATTAGAAGAGAGGATGGGAGGTCAGGATCACCACACCCTTCTGGGGGAGGATTGTTTCCTGTTTCTGGACTCTCTTATAGATTTAAGTCATGTTCATATGTTCATGAATCCTTGGTTCATTCCTGCAGAGTGTGTCCATAGACTACCCTTGGTTTACAAGATCATCGTAGGAATGCATATATTTGAAGCTACGGAGGTGATGCTGACTTGATCCATATAATAAGGAGCTCTCGAGTTTATCGTCATCTAAAGGGTGAAAGGTGACTTGATGTTGTGATTAGGCCCATAAGAAGGGATTACTATGTATCTTTAGGAGAGGAATAAGAACCCATATTGTTCAGATTTTGTTGGGATTATGCATAAAAACTTTCCATTGAGGGGGCATGCCTGGGTGGACCATTCATGGGAGGGAACCCTTTTGACCTCAGGCCTTCTGGAAGGCATCCTACATATCCTAATTTGGTTTAGAATCATATTTATCATAGTTCATATTTTTTGGATGTTGTAATCCTCACAAACCTCTAAGCCCATGTGAGTCATGCTCATTGTGAGAAACAAGAAGAAATGAAATATTAAACAATGAACATGCCTCCTCCCCTGTTGGTAGGGGAGATCCCACAGCGGAAGAAGTCGGGACGATCATGGGAGAGGGAATAGAGCATTGAAACCCTCAATGTGAAATGAAATTGAAGGTCACGTGGCCCTTCCTCAGAAGATTGGGCACTTAACGTAGTCTTGGGGCCCCAGAATATCATATGAGGTATACTACAGTTTAAAGTCATATAGCTTAGACGAATGCATCACAGTTTAACATCACGTGAATAAGACTATTTGGGGTCTTTTAGTTTAGGTTCATGTGATGAGGACCACTTGCTATAGAATCCATGATTATCTAGAAGAAAATAATATTTCGATATTGTGATGTGCCTCGAACATGATAGGGACAGAACATGTAAACCCTGATTATGGAGGATCCCGGATCAGGTGAAATGATATGTGGCATGGAAACTATTAAGGAATATAGAGGTAGGAAAGGACTCCTCTAAGGATGAATTTGGATTTGGATGACAGCTATTTTGTAGGCATCATATGCAGATCCACAGGTACATGATGTGCACAGTCAAACAAAGGTCTCCACAAGACACTGGCCTTCCTTTTCTGATGGTTGGGGATGTTTATGAAGATCCAAAATCACCCAATATACTAAATTTTAAATTCATTTAGCTTCAATGATGAAATTACTATTTAATTTTGTGTTTCAGGGACTAGTACAACACAGTTTAATGTCATGTGGTAAAGATGATAACTCATAGTTTAAGGTCATAGAGTTTGGACCGCTTGTTATCAAATCCATGATTAGCTGTAAGAAAATCCTTCTTGGTTGTTCTGACATGCATCAAACATGAGAGGGAAGTAAAGTGTAAATCATTCCATTTGGGATTCTCAGATCAGGAGAAATTATATGGGTCATAGAAGCCATTTAGGCGTACATAGGTTGGAAATGACTCTCCTGAGGACGAATTTTCCCTTGGTTGATAGCTGTTTTTGTGGAAAACATATGCAGATCCATCATAGAATGATTTGAATAGTCAAGAGGAGGTGTCCCCAAGACACTTTCCTTCCTCTTTTGATGGCTATAGAGGTTTCTGAATATCTAGAATCACCAGAGACACATAGTTTGATGTATAGAATAGAAATGTTAGGGCATTTAAGAAACAATCAGGTTGTAATTATCCATGGAGTTCTGTGTCAACCTGGCATAGGAGGTAGGGGATAGGGTTTTTCAAGAGGTGCATGAGGAATTTCACTTTTCATGGTATTTATATGATGGATGTTTGGGCGGAATAAGGGCACTATGGAAAATGCCATTGACCCGACCCGAAATAGTTCACGGTGCAGCTCTCAATTGTTAATGGGGGTCAGAAACAGTAGGGAAGGGACCGACCCAGAGGGTCAGTTCCGCAGCCCGAAAATGAACCCTATTAGGGGTGTGGGGGTATATCCACCACTGTATGGACTGGTGTCAGTGAACAATTTTCTTGCAAAGGGAGTCCACGAAAGAGTAACCCACCTAAAAGCTTGCCACTTTGGATGGTACGTGGAGGAGTTTTCCGTGTATGATGGTACACGAAGAAGCTTATTATGAACTATCTTCCATATATGGGGGGCCACGTACTGTCTTCCGCATATGCGTGTTCGAGTATTGTCTTCCCTATATGAGCATCTATGAACCATTTTTATTATTTTTTTATTGCATTGCTGGTTGGCTGTGGAGGGTCTTATGAATATGGTTTGCAGGTAGGACTTCCACGAACTGCTTTCTATATATGGTTTGTGAGATGGAGTCCAGTGAACTGCTTCAGGTGCGGGAGAAATTTCTCCCACACCCCTTATGTTCTTCATCCCTTTTCACCCATCCCAAATCTCTCTCTCACTTTCTTTTTTTCTCTCTTTAGTTCCTCTTGTTGTCTTTTTATAGAGTGTTGGGAAAAATCAGATCTAGGGGATAGCAGAACCATTTGAAGAATACCAGGAAGTGATATCTCAATCCGTGTAAGACTGAATCAACTGGGGTTTACGGAGGTGTGGTACGTTGTCAGCATCCCCTCATATGTGAACCACATCGTTCACAGGGATGGTGTGCGGGGTGTACGTATGTTGGATTCTCGCCAGCAAAAATAGTTTGTGGTGGCTTCAGTTCGCAGGTGGGAATTCACCCTAAACAGCTTCATTCATTAGCCAATGCCTCATGGTCCAGAATTCCACAGTCTATCCACATGCAAGTGGTTCACATCTTATTCCTTCCACGAACAATTCCTGGAAATTGGTACGCGGTTTGGCCAAATCCCTTTTCAAATTTTGATTTCATCACTTTTCATATCAAATTTGAAATAAAACATGTATCCATATTCTTTACCAATCTTTTGTGAGTATTTAACCTACATTTGCTGAATTTTTTGGACCATACAGACCATTAGAGGGTGCATTAATTAATTAAGGAATTTAATTATTTAATTATTTTACATAATGAAAAAAACCCTAAACCTACTCTATAAATATGTAATTATGTAAATTATATAAGATAAAATTCATAACCCTGAGAAGCTATAATGAAATATTAGGAGAGACCCATTGGAAATGAAAAAACAAGACTGTTGATCTATGAACATGATTGAGTAAAATCACAATACCGAAGATGAACGTAGCAAGATCTTCAACTAAATTATTAGGGAGCATGTTCTTCAAAAATGATTGTTCCACTCTCTAGGAATGATGATAGGTTTTTTTCTATAATTACCATTTATAATTTTAGATTAACATGAAGTATTTCCTCCTAAATTAATTATTGAATCTCCCTTTATTTTTAGGAAACAATTATTTTTACCTATCTAGGGTCTTGGAATTTGATATATATTTTTCCTACTTGATTATTTCTTATTATATTCCCATTTTTTGAATTATATAGATGATATCTAAATCAATCGGGACATCAATCAAGGCTTAATTTGAGTTATGTTCCTTTCTCCATCCACTGTTGGTTTTTTTCATCAGTATTTTAGTAGGTCAGTGATTCAATGATTATCGATAAATCCAAAAATTGGTGGTTCATCATTTGGAATAGTGGATCCTGTTTATGGGTTTAGTTTTAGGTTTTAATGATGTTATGATGGTTTGGTGATGTCTATTGAAATCTATAAAAAAGATTGGGTAATAGTTGATCGATGAGATATATCAAGAAGATCTATCCATAAAATCTATGCATAGAGATTCCAAGCAACTGGTTGTTGGAATCCATCCATAGAAAACATTTAGGGTTCGATGAGGAATGGGTGGTGGTGTTCCCATAGCTTATTCCATGAGGTGGTTGAGGATGTGATGGTGAGGGTCATTATGGGGGGAAATATTCCACACATTGGGGGAGGCCCATACAAGAGGGTGTGATAGTGGCTCGGAGGAATGAGGGATGGTACTCAGTGCTAGAGAATATAATTGAAGTATAATTGGGGATATGAATTAATGGTGATGGATTTCCTTAATAGTGGTTCTGTGTAGGGTTACAAGTTTCATTTTTGTGTAGTGAAGAACTATATTTTTATGAGAAAGTTTATGTAAAGTAGAATATTATTATTAATATAAAAGGAATGGTCAAAGGATCCGACTTCTATGTGTGTCACTTAGTGGAAGGTGAGTGGGGGAAGTACATCAAATTGCCTCCCACTTTCATTTATATTTATTTTGTTTTTATAATATAATATTACTTATATAAGTATTATTATTATTATTATTATGGAATATAATTCTTGACATAACTTCTTAATACAGTATTGGATTGAAGAGACATCTATGGAACTATGACCCCAACATTGAGGTGGCTAATTCAAGATGAAGGTTTTGTACCAAATTTGGACTCATGGCTTTGTCCCATGAGGTGCCCTTCATACATGATACAATGAAATATTTTTTTCTCTAGGTTTCTATTTTGGTAAAGTAAACAGAATATACCATATTTTTCCTACGAGGATCATAAAAAAATGATTCATTTTTTCATCTATGGCTATTTGTGGCAAAATATCTATTGATTTAAATTTTATATCATCAGACTAATGAAGTGTCTTGTTTGTTTTTGAGGATTTGGAAAATTTCTGATTTCCACCCACAAGCAGCCTATCCTAAGTTATTTTCCATGTATAACAAAATGAATACCATTTATAGATCATCAAATATATGGAAAAAATTTAATACTTCTGATAATATTCTATTAGTGGTGCATAGAATTTTGCAGTGATTGGGTGTGATCATAGGAGTGTTACAAGGGTCGGTACTCCCCTGTCACGTTAGTGTATTGGTCCCCCATACTATTTATATAGGTAGATTGAATACTACCGCATACTATAGAATTGTCGAAGTCCACTATCTATAGATTGTTACTCACCCATTATTGATATCTATTGGGGAGATAGTTGTCCACTGAATTTGTAGATATAACAACTATGGGGCACAACAGTGAGGTATTGGTCCATCCACAATGATCTGGGTGAGGTTTATGAGTTTCCTAATTGATGATATGTATCCTTCAACCATGGATCATAATAAAAAGATTTGGGCTCCTACACATGGATTATAGTATGGTTTTTAATGATTTAGGGAATCATTAATGGACCGTTGGAGCTACAGGTGTCCTCTTTGTTCTTAGTTAGGATGCAGAGTCAGATTTCCCCTTTCACTCTGGTTTGGGATTATTTTTTATAATAACTTGGTTATTATTATTACGATCATTGTCTCATAATCTCCTTGAGATACATTTTTTGTATCAATTTTACTATTATCTCTTGGTACATAGTGTTTGTTTATTTATGGGTGTGTTACGTGGTATGTTTATTCTCACACCTGCATGGGATTTTCCTTCATGTGTGGTATCATATATAGTTGAAATAATTGTTTTTAGTGACAATGGTTGACCTAGTATTAGTTGATATTTTTCATTTCATAGTGGTTTTGACTATGTTTGGTGGTCGGACTTTGAGATATGGAGTCAGGATCTCCCCCAATATACTATTTACAGTGGTTGTGAAATTGATTTTCACACGCTTTATTTCTTGTTGGAAGTGTATTTTATCCCATTATATCATTTTTATTACAATTTATTACTCTAAAATGTATCTTGTAGAGGTTATATAATACATTTTTACAGTCTAGATATTTTGTATCTACTATTCCTCTAGAATATTTCATGGAGTTTGCCATGTGTCTGCTATAGGTGATTTAGGATATGAACTCCCATTTTAGTATTATTGATACTTGGTTCTTATCATCGGCATTTGGCCTATAGTTGGTATGCTTGGGGTTTCCACACTTGTCTTAATACCATTCAAGCGGGCCCTGATGAGCCGGATCATAAAATATAGGAATGCCACTTTTTCATTAATCAGGTGACGATTGAGTTAATACCCAATCATCACATTAGGGGTCATTAACCCATGGTAGTACCATAATATATCCATATGAAAATTTAGTATCTAGACATTGATGTAATTAATTAGAAACCACTCACAATATACTTTAACAAAATGTGTTGATATTTTCCAATACTTGGACTTATCCTAAGGTTAATCTCTAAAGTATTCTAGTATGAATCCCCAAAAATAACTATACCTTTCATTTTAATCCAATTATAGAGGCCTAAGCCTTCTGCACATATTTCATATTAGTTTTTACATTAAAATCCAATATATACAAAGATAGGATTGAATGGCCTAAGGTATTTAGAAGATTATGTATACAAAATCACAATGATAAAATAAAATAAAAATACTTAATTTTAATATCTAGAATGAGAGACTTATTACATTTGAAATCCTAAAACTATATAGGATAAGATGGTGAATACCAAAAATTTTGTTGATCTAAAAATTCCAGTAAGGGAATAAATATGATAACAAAGTGTAACATATGAGTTAAAAGTAATAAAATGATATAATAATAGAAAATTCTCATGAATAATAATTTTGGATAATAACATAAAGAACATGGAATCATAATATCAGAAAAAATAGTAATGTGGAAACAATATAAAACATTACATAAGTATAATTCAAGGATAACTACCAAGACAATATAACATGGTGGATAGAGTCCCATTATGGATTACATTTACCCCTTAATCGCATACATAGTGTATAATGAAACAAAAACACTACCCAATGTAGTGTAGAACAATCTCGGCACACACATCATAACATTTACATTCTTAAGTGTCCCATAAAATAAATTAATCATAAATCATAATCATAATAATTATTTATTTAAAGAAATGGGTTTCATAATCCATCCTCATTTGATAATAAAATAATATTTGATAAGGATTCCAGAAAGAAGAAGGAATTAAATAGTCTTAATTTTCATATCATAATACATAAGATTATGTTTTAAATTATAGAGTTACTTTGCTAAAAAAATTATGATAATGTTTATATAATTGGTCATATAAATGAACATTGAAAATACTATTTTATAGAAAATGAAACTAAATTTTTGAGAATGATTGATTATGAAATTTTTGAAAAAAAGGTAGTGGTAAATTGTAATGGTTATACATACAATATTACATTATTTTGTAACATCATTTATTGGAATAAATAAATTAAATGAGTGTAACATAGAAGGATTAATGGATAGAAATGAACCCCATAGTCGGGTTTTATTTTAAATAAGGCATTTGAGAAATGAACTTAAGGTATTTATTCCTCTATAAAATGAAGTAAGAATAAGAAAGGTATATATTTAAGAGACATATATTTTGAATTTATTTGAATTACATAACATCAATGATTGATAGAAATTGATTTAGACAAAAATGGTCAAAACATATAGAAAGAGGGTTCTTTTGATAAATTCCATACCATGGGTTTTAGAATTGCTACACACATGTACTTTACATTATATAAAAAGAAAAAAAATTATTAATAAATTAAAAAACCATTCCATCTATATTTTAATTACTATAATTATATTATGTTAATTTATAGCCACTTCAGTGAGATATAATGTTTATTTTTTTGTTTTGGGGGAGTATGGTTCATTGCTACAGTGTTGAATCACATATAGATAATTATTGATGTTCTTGTAAAATGGGAATACAATTAGATAAGTTAAGTGAAATATTATTCATGTACTTACAAAAATTTTAATGGATCCAAAATATCATTTTGTGATCTGATGTAGGTGTTATTTACTTAATAATTGTTTTAACAATATATGATTAGTTAATTATAGCGGTTTTAACAGCCATTGCAATCTAAATTCATTTTATTTATATAAATGAGTATTAAAAGATTAAATTTATTGAAATAAGTTATAATATAATTATTATAAACATATTTAATAATAATACTATTTCTATAACTATCATTTATAGCATTGGATAGAAAAAAGTGAGTTGTTCACGGATACAATGAACCAACCATATTGTAAAAAACATTTTGGTTTTAGAATCTAAACAAGGGTTGGTATAAGATGAGAATTCCACAAAAACAATAACATATCTGTATAATTATGATACTAATGTTACTATGTATATGATTATGGGAAACATAAGAGGTTGTACAATAAGTATAAAATGAAAAGTGGTTAGTCGAGTATTTTACATCTTCCTTTGTTGTCTCTTCTTAGGTTACCCCTTATAGATCCTAGGAATTGTATTTTGATGATAAAAAAAGAACTATAAGGTGTGGTGGTGGGAAGTGGATGGATCATAAATGTAATTGGGTAGAAATTTGGAAATCTCCAAGACTTCTATGTTATGGGGAAAATATATTGTTAGTGGTGGTATTTATAGTGGGTGATGGGTGTTTTTGAATATTATATTCATTAGTTTACTATTTTGTAAAAATATTATCAATATTATTGATTCTGGTGACTATATGCTACAATTTGTGAATGTAAATTCATATTTATCAGTGATTATATCAGTTATGACTCAAAAAAATCAAATATTTAACCTAATGATAAATTTCATATTTTAATATATTTATCTACTCAATAAAAATTCTACTATATTGGAATAATTCCCAAAATTAACCATAACCATTTTAAAATTTATAGATTTCAAAAATAAAATCAATCTTATGAATATTATATTATAAATATAAAAAAACAAATTTTTTAATAGAATCCACACTAATTTCAAAAATTGAATTTTTAATATTATGATCAATTTTTTGACCGATTGAAAATTTAGAAAATGCATAATTGAAGTAAATTATCATTATAATAAAATATAATACAAATTTATAAACTTATTTCATGAAAACAACCTTAATTAGAAATTATTACATTTTTTAATAAAATTCATATAAAACTTATATTTTTAAAAAAAATACAAACTATTATTTTTTTTAAATTGATTTTGAAAAGTATCATGATGTATATATTCCATATTTTTATTATACAAGATTTTTATATATTAATTTTAATATGACTAATTGAGTAGACTATTCTAATGGTTATATTACTATTTATAATAGTCATATTACTATTGCAATAGTTAGATTACAATTCAAATGGTTAGAATTTCAATAGTCATATGGGTTCCCTAATTTCTATAAGTTACTCATTTTTCATTCATTTTCAATTTAATTATCTTTTCTCTCGAGGTTACATATATTTTCATTTCAAAGAATAATATTGAATTATGAATACTTTACATCATTTTTATAGTAGTGTTGATAGAGCTAATATTTCCAATATTTTTAATGTATATTTAAATGATTTAAACCAAACAAATTTAAAAAATAGACCTTATTTGTAACAATTTTGAATTTAGAGTGTGTTTTGGGATAAAAAGTTTAAATTGCATAATTCTGGATTTTTAATAGATTTTTATCACAGGGGTATTTTGGTCATTTATCATAAAATATAATTCCAAATTTTTTATTCAAATTTCTTTGAAATAATTATTTTATTTCCTTCAACTTTGTCTTCAGGACCAGGGGCTGAATCGATAATCATAATGCCGAAAAAATCAAGGAATTTGAATATTTTTCCGGGCGGACTGCGTTGACCCTACATTGGTAAGGGAAACAAATTTCGGCCTACACTACTCCAAATGATGCGATTCTACCTGGATATGACAGAGGACTCCCAGAAGAATCACCAAAAAAAAATTCAAGCCGTTTGGAATCCTTTATGATGGCCGTTTGGTGATAGAGTATTGAAGGAAGCTTCCATGAAGCTTCATCCAGAGAAATCCATTTTCAATAGAAAAACCATAACTCCTTCAATACGCATCCAATTAAAATGAATTTTGAGGGTGGACGCCCATGATATTTATGAACAATATTTATTAAGAGGTCCATGCGTGAATCGTCCAATTAAGGGGTCGAAAACGCGACAACCTTTTGATGAGGAAATCTGCCTATAAAAGGAGAGGAGCTCCTACCTCTAAATCATATTCTATTTTTCACCACACCATCCGTCACAAAAGGGAGTTGGCTTGAGAGAGTGAAGGGGAAGGTGAAGATTTTGATCCTTAAGAAGATGACATCCTTTGAAGATTCAATAGAGAAGGTGAAGGCTTCTCAAGTGATGGAAGGCTAAGCGGCATGTGGTTGTGGACTGCGACACCCGACGGACACTCTCTTCCGAGTTTTTATTTTAATGTGTAATATATTTTTATGAATTTATCTTGAACCTATATTTTTGAATGAATCTGTTTTTTTTCTTTCTTAAATATATTTTCAACACATTTGTTTTTATTGTTGTTCCGTCTATAAAGTAGATCAATTGACTTCGCTATTTAAAATTCTTTGGTGAGGTTTTTCCATTGAGCACACCGAATTCAATTAGGTTCAATTACATGGAGGTATTTAAGTAAATGAATCACTTCTATAGGCGGGAATACAATCATATTGAAGTCTTAAATATGATGTATTTTCAAGTTTGAGTGTAAACCTGGGGGTCCTTGGGGGTACATTTTGGAATTAAAATTAAGAGATATGTTTTTTATATACAAGGAAGAGGGGAGTGTCCGAGAGGGTGAAGCTTGTCTGCGACTGCTATTTTTATTCTTGATTTCAAACACACTTTATCTTTCCTTTAAAATTATTTTATTTTAGTATTTATTGAAAATTTCATTTTCAAATTGTTAATAAAACCCCCATTTTCATTTCTTTCAAAACAAATAAAATAACAAAAGTGACAGTTTTACAACTCGAACTGCAACCTCCTCGAGAGACTACCATGTGGTCACCACTGTGCTACATTAAAAGGGAAAATATTGATTGAGGGTTTTACGACCAAAACGCTCACATAAACTGGCGCTGCTGCCAGGGAGGTTTCTAGAGTTGATTTTATTTTAGTTTTTTTTTCTTGCATGACCCGAACTTCTGAACCGAACTTGTTACCTTTAGATTCAGAAATTGATAGAAATTTTTACACTAGGGTTAGAGGTAATAATCCACAAGTTTCAAGTCGTGAATCTTCCACCAATACACCTAGGAGGGACTTAGTTGAAACTGAAATCCAAATGGCTGAAAATAGAACTTTGAAAGAACTGGCTTCATCCTATGACGAAAATCACGAGAATCCTGTAGAGTAACCTGATGCCCCTTCTGGATTTGAAATCAAGTCCGGTTTCATCCACCAGCTTCCCAAATTCAATGGGTTTCCTGGTGAAGACCCACACTAACACCTCCACGAATTTAGCTACTTGTGTGTCAACATGAAACCTCTTGGATTCGATGCAGATCAAATGAAGTTGAGGTCATTTCATTTTTCTCTAGATGGATTTTCTAATGAATGGTTTTTCTATTCTCACTCAACCTTGATTAGAAATTGGAATGAATTAAAAAATATTTTCCTTGAAAAAAATTTCCCTGCGTCTAGAACTACCTCCATTCGAAAGATGATTTGTGGAATTAGGCAAAAACAAGGAGAAACACTTCACGAATACTAGGAAAGGTTCAAACGTCTTTGTTTTAGTTGCCCCCATCATCAAATCATTGACCAGCTTCTCATTCAGTACTTTTATAAAGGATTTTGTCTCACTGATAGAAGTATGATCGATGCTGCTGCAGGAGGAGCTTTAGTTGATAAGACTCCAGCTGATGCTACGATTTTAATTGAAAACATGGCCCAGAATGCCCAACAATTTGGAACCAGAGGCCTTCTTCATGTAAAAGCTTCATAATAATTCCCTACTACTAGTCCCAAAAACAACACAATTGCAAGTCAACTATCTGATCTTACCACCATGGTAAGGTCAATAATGTTTTCTAACACCCCACTAACCCAACCCAAACCGGAAGCACCTTTCCAACTACATGTCCACTGTGGGATTTGTTCTTCGAATGATCATTTTAGTGACCAACGCCCTCAAATGAAAGAGCCTCCTGAGAACTGCAATGTAGTTTTTCCTAGAAGACCATTTCAACCAAACCAGCAAAGACCATTTCAAAACAACCAAAATTTCAATCAAGGATTGAAAAACAACTCAAATGAAAGATTTCATTATCTTAACAACCAAGAGGATTCTTCCAAGGACAATCAAGTAATTCTCAACCAAGATATTTCAATGAGCAAGCCAATTCTCATTCTGGAAGAAATTTTCACTCTAACCCCCAAATCAAAACACTGATAAGAACCTTGAAGAAGCAATGAGGAAACAACAAGAGGAAATGAGGGAACTAAAAGAATACACAAAACAACAAGATGACAAAATGAATACCTTGATGACTAAAATGGGTCAACTTGCCTCTGGTATTAATTGCATAACAAATCAAATGAGTGGTGGTTTACCCTCACAGCCACAAGTAAATCCGAGGAATAATGGGAAGGAAAATGTGAGTGCAATTGAACACTGGAGTGGAACAAAATTGGACAACCCTCAGATTGAGAACATCAAGCCTTCTGCTGATACTATTGATGAAAATCTTACCCTTGATAAAAATGATGAAAAATCTGAAGTTGATAGAAACTAAAATTCAAGAGAGTAAATCTTGTTTTAAAGAACAAAGAATGATTCGAAGAGGATGTTTGGTTATTATGTTCCTCCAAAACATACTCAAAATACCCCAGAAACATTCAAACCTTCACTGCCTTATCCAAGGTGTGAACCACCACCAAAGTCAAGTGCTGAAAAAGAATTGGATAAGGAGGCTTTGGAAACATTCAAGAAAGTCCATGTCAATATTCCATTGCTCAATGCTGTGAACCAAATTCTGAGGTATGCTATGTTTCTAAAAGACATGTGTACCAACAAGAGAATGTTCAAAGGAGGTGAAAAACTGAACATAGGAAGGAATGTTTCATCGATGATTCAACATGCACTTCCTGTCAAGTGTAAAGACTCTGTGACATTTACCATTCCTTGTACCATTGAGAAATGTGAATTCAAAGATGAGATTCTTGATCTAGGGGCCTCCATAAATGTCATACCACATTCTGTCTACTCATCTCTTCAGGTTGGAGACTTAAAACCCTCTGGAATTATCATTCAACTCGCAAACTGAAGTACCACCAAACCTACTCGATTTATAGAGGATGTTCTCGTTCAAGTGTGAGACATGATTTTTTTTGTTGACTTCTATGTTTTTGATATGGAAGATAATCGGTTTAGCACACATGCTCCCCTAATCCAAGGGAGGCCATTTCTAATAACGGCAAAAGCAATCATCAATGTTCACAAGGGAACACTTTCACTAGAATTTGGAGGAGATGTTGTTCATTTCAACATTTTTAATTCAATGAAACACCCAGTTGAGGATCATTCAACTCCCCATGTAAACATGATTGATTGGTTTTCATCTGGCATGTTACCTTATTTTTTCTATGATGAAATACCAACTGATGTGGAAAATGATGGAAATTTGTATTTTACTGAACCAGATCAAAATTAGAATGAAATTGGAGAATATGAAAACTCTTGGGATGTTGAGACTGGATATCTGAGCAATAATGAAGATGAATTTCTAGAAACCATTGAATATGTTAGTGGTATTCCAGGAGAGGTTTCCAATTTTTCACATGAAACAAGTCTTGATATCATAGAAATAGATAACCATGATGAACATGGAGCTTCACCAAAGAATCAAACTTCTGAAGAGTTCCCAGTTATCAATGAAACCAACCCACCTGTGGTAGAATTGAAACCCCTTCTGGATAACCTGAAGTATGCTTTCTTAGGTCATAATGAACAATTCCCTGTAATCATCTCAAAAGATTTGTCAGAAGTCCAGGAAAACCAATTGTTGGAAGTTCTCAAGTCCCACAAGGAAGCTATAGGATGGACTCTCTCTAATCTAATAGGAATCAGCCCCTCGGTTTTCATGCACAGAATTTTACTGGGGGAGAATGCTAGACCGGTAATATAATTACAAAGAAGACTAAACCCAACACTTTTGGAGGTTGTGAAGAAAGAACTCACCACCTTGTTGGCTACTGGAATTATTTTTCCCATATCTGATAGTCAATGGGTAAGTCTAGTCCATGTTGTTCCTAGAAAAAGTTGATTTACAATATCAAGGAATGAATTTGGTGATCTTGTCCCCCTAAGGCTTCCAAATAAATGGAGAATGTGCATTGATTACCTGAAACTCAATTTGGTTACAAGGAAAGACCACTTCCCATTACCATTCCTTGATCAAGTCCTTGAAAGACTAGCTGAAAAAACCCACTACTGTTTTCTGGATGGATTCTCTGGATATTTTCAGATTCACATTTTACCTGAGGATCAAGAGAAAACCACCTTCACATGCCCATTTAGAACTTTTGCATACAGAAGGATGCCCTTCGCTTTATGTAATGCCCCAGGAACTTTTCAAAGGTGTATGATAAGCATCTTCTCTGAATTTTTGGAAACTTGCATGGAAGTTTTTATGGATGACTTCACTGTGTATGGATAATCTTTTGAAAGATGTTTGAAAAGCTTGGAACGTGTCCTAAAAACATGCATTGAAAAGAACCATGTTCTAAATTATGAAAAATGTCATTTTATGGTTGCTGAAGGGATCGTTCTTGGACATGTTGTGTCCCGTGATGGAATTCAAGTAGATAAATCCAATGTTGAGGTCATTTCTTCATTACCATACCCAAAAACTATGAGAGATGTGAGATCCTTTCTTGGGATGCTGGATTTTATAGGAGATTCATTAAAGATTTCAGTACGATTTTTCTTCTATTGTCCAGATTACTCCAAAAAGATGTTCCATTTGTATTTGATGAGAATTTCATAAATTCGTTTCATGAGCTGAATAAAATATTGATAACCCCTCCCATTGTTCAACCTCCTAAATGGGACATTCCCTTTGAAATAATGACAGATGCATCTGATTTTTCTCATGGGGAAATATTGAGTCAAAGGACGGAAAAGAAATATCATGTGATTGCCTATGCCTCTCAAACTATTGATAAAGCCCAATCAAACTACACAACAACTAAGAAAGAAATTCTGGCTATTGTCTTTGCTCTAGATAAATTTAGAAGTTATCTGCTGGGCTCCAAGGTGATTGTTTTTACTGATCATTCTGCAATCAGATTCTTGATGAAGAAACATGATGCAAAACCAAGACTTCTGAGATGGATTCTACTTTTACAGAAGTTTGATGTTGAAATAAAAGATAAGAAAGGATGTGAGAACCTTGTTGCTGATCATTTGAGCAGGATACCTTCTATTGGGAATAGAAAATTTCAGTTGTGTTCCCCAATTAAGGAATCCTTCCCAGATGAGGATTTATTTGCTGCTCAAAGTGAAATACCATGGTTTTCTAATCTTGTAAACTATTTGGCTTCTGATGAACACCCCCACTGGTTTTCCAAAAATAAAATTGATAAACTTGTGAGTGATTCAAAGAAATATATTTGGGATGATCCTTATTTATGGCACATTGGTAGTGATCAAATGATACGAAGATGCATTCTAAACTCTGAATTTCAATCTATCCTACATTTCTTCCACACATTAAACTGTGGAGGAAACTTTGGACCACAGAGAAAATCAAGAAAAGTTCTTGATTCTGGATTGTATTGGCCCACCATTTTTATAGATGCTTTCGAATTCTACAAAACCTATAAAAATTGTCAATTCCAAGGAAACATTTCCAAGTAGAATGAGATGCCACAAAACCCACTTTTGTTTTGAGATGTTTTTGATGTATGGGGAATGGATTTCATGGGGCCTTTTCCTAATTCATTTGGATATCTCTACATCTTGTTGGCTATTGATTATGTGTCCAAGTGGGTAGAGGCTATCCCCACCCGAACTGATGATGCTAAAATTGTGTCCAAATTTTTGAAAGGATATTTGTTTTCATGGTTTTGGATTTCCAAAGTTTCTAATTACAGATCAAGGTACCCATTTTTCTAATAGGAATTTCGAATATCTTTTGAAGAAATACAATGTTAATCATTGCATCTCTATGCCCTATCATCCTCAATCAAATGGAATGGCTGAGTTTTCTAATAGGTAGATCAAACAAATCCAAGAAAAAACTGTGAACCCAAATAGAAAGGATTGGAGTTTGAGACTTGATGATGCTCTTTGGGCCCATAGAACAGCTTTCAAAACTCCCATTGGAATGTAACCATTTAGATTGGTCTATGTAAAGGCTTTTCATCTACCAGTTGAGTTAGAACACAAATCCTTTTGGGCTGTAAAAACATGTAACATGAACCTTTATTCAGCTGGGAAAGAAAGAAAATATTGTTTACAGGAGTTGGAGGAGATCAGAAATAATGTATACGAAATCTCCAGGTTATACAAATAGAGAATCAAATCCTTTCATGATGGGAGGATTCTCAACAAAAACTTCAAGGAGGGAGACAAAGTTCTGCTGTTTGATGCCAGATTGAAACTCTTCCCAGGTAAATTTCATTCCAAATGGCCTGGCCCATTCATTGTTACTCATATTTTTCCTTTTGGTGCAATACAGATTTAAGATCCAGACAAAGAGACATCATTCACTATGAATGGGCATCGGTTGTAGATATTTCGAGAAAATTTTCAAGATCCTCCAGGGGAGGAGATTCAACTTCAAGACACAGAATATAATTGATGCCAAGTTGTGTCTTTCCTTATCATTTATTTTTGCTATGTCTTTAATTTCTGGAATTTCATGCTATAAAAACTACACAATGAGGACATTGCATAGAATAATTGTGTGGGGGGGGGGAGGACACAATTCTTAGTAGAATAGGTTTTTACAAACTTCTGTTTGAAATTTTTTGTTTTCAAAATTTCATTCCATTTTTTTCGTGTTTCTTTTTTTAAAAAAAATATTTCGGAATTTGTTGAATTTCATTTGAAACTCATGCCAAGGGGTGAACCAACTGATCCTTTGAAACTGAACATAAATGAATGCTGAAAATGAAATTTTTCAAGATCAAAAATTTTGAAAATTCTTGAGATGACCACTAATTTTTAAATCTCATGGCACATATCACTGACATTATGATTGAAATTCTCATTCCTGTGAGGCCGCTGGACCCATTTTTACATCTTATTTACTTTCACCTCTTTCTTGAGAAAACAAATTAATGTTTGTTTAAACCTGAACTTGATTTATTTCTATCAAAACATGAGGGCTGAGATGCTTGCGATTAAAATGATTGAGGCATTTTTTTGAATATTGGAGCCTCCTTTTCATGATTATCCTTTTTATTTCGGCCTTCCTTGAAAATTTTATCCTTCTTGATCCCTTAGTATCCATGTATAGCTTGTTAGATTAGCCACATTACAAGACAAATTTCCCTTTCCAACCTGCTCTGGAAGTATAAATGCATGATCTAGTTGAACTTAAGTGTGGGGGGGAAGATGACTCCTGATGTGCTGCCTCATTTGGTGTTGCATTGGGAGGACATTCAAACATTGAAGACATGTTTGTGATGATGGAATATATTTTTCTAGGAGCTGTGCCTATCTGGAGCACTCAAATGAAATGGAGCTGTGCCTATCTAGAGCTATCAAATGAATTGGAGTTATGCCTATCTGGATCTCATAATGGAAATAAGTTGTGCCCAATCTGGAGCTTTCAAAAAAAAGTCATATTTTCTGCTGAAATATTGATGGAATGGGGTGGAAAACAGAGGATCAAAGCTGATTATTTTAGGAGAATATGGAGGAGACCATACTTGAGAAAAAATTAGAATCATGTATTTCTGCTTCAAAATGAGCCAAACCCTCTTTATTTAGCCATAGAATTTTTCACATTTGAAACCTACCAACCCCAAGCAACAGAAAAACCCTATAAAGTCCTCATGATAATCACATGTTCTTGGTTTACATTGGGTGGAGATGTATAAATTTATCAAGCCTATGGTAATTCTTGCATGAGTTGGATGAGAAAAGCCTTGTTGCAAATATATATTGTGTGCTGAGAGAAAATGAGTGTGAGGTAAGTGTGTTGTGTCCATGAGAAGAAAAAATAAGTGGAAATGGATTGAATTATTTGAATTTTGAATTTTAAATATTTGTTTTTAATGAGGCATGATATCTTTTTAATTCATTGTGGTAAATTGGTAAACTCCATTGGAATGTGTTTTATTTTTCTTGATACCGTGCTCACTTGTCCAGGAGTCCAAGATCCAAGTGTGGGGGAATTGATAGAGCTAATATTTCCAATATTTTTAATGTCTATTTAAATGATTTAAACCCCACAATTTTAACGATTTGATCTTATTTGTAACAGTTTTGAATTTATAGTGTTTTTTGGGATAAAAAGTTTAAATTGCATAATTCTGGATTTTTACCAGATTTTTATCACATGGGTATTTTGGTCAATTATCATAAAATATATTTCCAAATTTTGAGATTAAATTTTTTTGGAATCCTTATTTTATTTTCTTCAACTTTGTCTTCAGGACCAGGGGCTGAATCGATATTCTAGATGCCCAAAAAAATCAATGAATTTGAAAATTTTTCGGGCGGACTGAGTTGACCCTAGATTGGTAATGGAAAAAAATTTAGGCCTACACTACTCTAAATGATGCGATTCCACCTGGATATGATAGAGGACTCCCGGAAGCGTCTCCAAAATAATGTTCAAGCCGTTTGGAATCCTTTATGATGGCCGTTTAGTGATAGTGTTTTGAAGGAACCTTCCAGGAAGCTTCATCTTGAGAAATCTATTTTCAATTGAAAAACCATAACGCCTTTAATACACGTCCAATTAGTCTAAAATTTTGAGGTTGGACAGCCAATAACGTTGTGAACAATATTGATGCAGAGGTTCACGCGTGAATCGGCCAATTAATGGGTCTAAAACGTGACAATTTTGTGATGAGGAAATCTGCCTCTAAAAAGAGAGGAGCTCCTACCTCTAAAACATATTCTATTTTTCACCACACCATCCGTCACAAAAGGGAGTTGTCTTGAGAGAGTGAAGGGGAAGGTGAAAATTTTGATCCTTAAGAATATGAAATCCTTTGAAGACTCAATAGATAAGATGAAGGCTTCTCAAGTGATGGAAGGCTAAGTGGCAAGTGGTTGCGGACTGCGACACCCGACGGACACTCTCTTCCGAGTTTGGATTTTAATTTGTAATATGATTTTTTTTAATTTCTCTTGAACCTATATTTTTTAATGAATCTGGTTGTTTTATTTCTTAAATATATTTTCAACACATTTGTTTTAATAGTTGTTCCGTCTATAAAGTAGAACAATTGACTTCTCTATTTAAAATTCTTTGGTGAGGTTTTTCCATTGAGCATAGTGAATTCAATTAGGTTCAATTAATTGGAGGTATTTACGTAATTGAATTAATTCTATAGGCGGGAAAAAAATCATATTGAAGTCTTAAATATGATGTCATTTCAAATTTGAGTGTAAACCTGGGGGTCCTTGGGGGTATATTTAGGAATTTAAATTAAGAGATATTTTATTATATACAAGGAAGAGGGGAGTGTCCGAGAGGGTGAAGCTTGTCTACGACTGCTATTTTTATTAATGATTTCAAACCCACTTTATCTTTCCTTTAAAATTATTTTAGTTTAGTATTTATTTAAAATTTTATTTTCAAATTTTTAATCAAACCCCCATTTTCATTTCTTTAAAAACAAATAAAATAACAAAAGTGTCAGTTTTACAACTCGAACTGCATCCTCCTCGAGAGACAACCTTGTGGTCACCACTATGCTACATTAAAAGGGAAAATATTGATTGAGGGTTTTACGACAAAAACCCTAACATCAAGTGTACATGAGTTCTGTTATTCTAGTGGATCAACCAAATTAAAATTTCTATAATTTAGTAGTTTTATTTTATATTTTATCATATTGTAATATTTTCAATTCTTATTACTTTTTTTATTCTATTAATGTAATATTTAAATAAATATAATTAAAATGTTGTCAGTTTTATCATGTTTCGCATGTACATTATACTATATTAAAAAAAATTATCCAATTATAAAAAGGGAAGTTCTATTTATATATTTTTATTTCATTACATTTCATTTCAATTTTTCCTTACATTCTTATATATTTTGTATTTTATTATATTCTCATTGTCAAACGTCATATTATGTTGTAATTTATATTATGTCCATGGTTATTATAATCATTTCCTTTATTATAATTTTATTTAATTATATATTTTATTCTAAAAAATGTAAAAACCATTATATAAAAGTGATAAAAAAAGAAAATATGGATATATTAAAATGATATTGAAAAATGTATAGTGTTGTGCATGAGTCAAATTTTTTTAGAATTATTTTGTTTGTGGGTAATTAAAAATATAAGAGAAAATTATTTTTAATTAGTGATATATTTTTAAGAGGTAATTAGTGAATAAATATCTTTCATTAAGTTAGAATTTATAATCCTAAAATATAATTTAAGAGACTTCAATTAACATCGGTGTTTCAGTTTTTTCAATAATTTTCTAAAAACCATTATCATTCACATATCCTTATAATATATATTCAAGATTGAAAATTGTTTTTATCTTTTTTGAGGAGTTTTATGAATCATAAAAATATATATAAATAAATTTTGGAAAATGTATGGTTAAAAAGGATTCAAAATTTTATTAAACCTATTAATTATGTGTTTGAATTATGTTGGGGGTAGATTTTCTAATATCATTAATTTTTTACCCTGATTGAAAAATTATAAGTGAGGAGGAATAAATAGATCAAAATTATTTCTCATTTT
Organism: Viscum album; assembly: GCA_963277665.1. Lineage (NCBI taxonomy): Eukaryota > Viridiplantae > Streptophyta > Magnoliopsida > Santalales > Viscaceae > Viscum > Viscum album. The sequence goes on along the minus strand of OY728153.1, from coordinate 1,160,412,700 downwards.
AATTTTCATTTCATGTTTTAATAAACCATTATTTTTAACAAATACTGATAAATTTTCATATTTTTTAAATTTAGGTACAAATATGATTTATTTCAATATTTTGGTTAAATTTTTGAAATTAAAAAAAATTAAATTTTTTGGTTTTTAGTTTCAAACACATTAAAATGTTTAGAAGATAAAAAACATTAATATAATTTTTCCTAGTTTTTGGTTTAAAATTGGAGAAAAATAAAGATGTTGTGGACATGTTAAGTTATATAATCTATTTTTATGAAGATTTTATTGGGGAGAAAAAATTAAATAATAAGAAATATCAATAACATGGTTAATCATGTTGTCGATGTTTGTTAACCGCATAGTTTGTATTAGTTAGAATGTCAATGTGCATCATTGAAATCAAAAAATAAATTCTTACGAATTATTGAATACAAAAAATCCAAATAGTTAAATTAACATTTCATAGAGTGTTATAATGGATATTTAAGGGTTTATAAGTGAATACAAGGTCTATGAAATATTATAGTTTAGTTACACATTGTTGATCATGTTAGAAATTAATATGTGGAGATGATCCATATATTTGAAATTTATACTAATAATATTGAATAAGAATCTAATCCATGGATAATTACTGTATAATAGTCCTCTGAATTTGTAAAAGATTATTTACAAATATTTCATTATAGTGATACCATAGAATAAAAATTTGTGTATGTGTTATATATAAAATATTGGGAATCTCATTAATTTTATTGTAGTAGTAGTTTGTGCCATATGAAAATTGTATAAGGGTACCTGAATACTGTATAGTAATAATGACCAATGAAAAATAGTGATAGATTTACATTTGAAGATTCATAGTCAGATAATTATAAAAACCCTCTTTTGTAACGAATTTGATAGTTTATGTGGAAAAATCATACAATATAAACAGGGAAATGGGAAAATCCATCAAAATAAAACAATTAGATCCAAAATAACTTAAAAATCATCTAATTTGGAATATAATTATTATATTATCAATAGGATCATGGGGGAGAATTATTATATATTAACATTTTTAAGAAATATAGGTATTTTCATAAACCATTTGCCATAAGATAAAAGGTTAATAAAAGAAAATGATCTAAAGAATGAGAATATTTTGGACATGGATATTTTAATATTTATTACAAAAAATAGTTTTTATTTTATTTTAAAAATTATATAATATTTGTCATTATGGATAAATAAAAATAATATATATTTATTCAAAGGTTATATAAACAAAATATCTTATTGATTTTTTGTTTAAAAATGTTTAGTTCTTGATATTTTGTTCAAATATCGAATTGAATATGTAAGAATTAAGGAATCAATTTTCATTTCCTTGATTATATTTTTTTGATCTCTAATATATTATTTTTATATGTTAGTCATAATCGATTCATTCGTCGTGGTTTGATTTAAATACAATGGTATCAAGTTGAACCTATGATTGAGTATTGTGTACTTATTGTCACATGTTCTAGAATGAATTTATAGAATAAGGATAATTATTATATACATATCTAGATAGTGATTTATTTAAATAAATTTAGATCTTAATTATTATAAAATTGAACATCAATCATTGAAGTGATTCTATAAATGGACATTGGAAAAAGAAGGATTATTTTTTTACTTTGGTCATACTTTTATAATACCCAATATTGATAAATAGTGATAGATGAATAAATATTTGATAATTTATTTTTTTACTATTAGAAAAAAATATTTTAACAACCATTAAGTGAAATATGAATATATTTTTATAGAAAATATAATTTTAATTATACACTATTTCATTATTTGTATTTCACAATCAATTTATATTAATTTTTCATTTTGAAAATGTAAATTATATAAAATTACAATTTAATTAATTTCTAGTGAGATTTTAATTAAAATATGTAATTTTTTTAATAAACAATCAAACATGTTGATCATATATCATGATTCTATTTGGAAAATCATAGATCCCAAATGGATAACTAGATCAAAATTTATAGTCATTTTAAGTAGGTCTTCATTTTAAAACAAAATAATTGGTGTCCCTTGAAAAAACTGTGTGAACCACATAACATTTATATAGAGGGATCACTATTTGATGACCCCCATATAATTTATAACTGGAATAGATTATCTGTTTTTTATATAGAGGTGTAAATTCAATGATGTCATGTTATTACCTCCCATCTCAGGTATTGTTTGTGTCATGGTGGGGAATTCCTTTATGGACTTTTAAAACCCTTACACCCTAGTGTAATTTGTAGCATAATTGAAGATATCCTTTGTAGTTTTCTTCTGCCTATTTGGTTATTGTTTCATGGATCTAGGTGGAATAGTTACATGGTTTGACTATAAATACCACCCAGGACACACATTTCAGATGGGGAGTGATTTTCCATAGAGTGAATTTTATGAAATATAATTTAATTTAGAAATTATTTTTTCCCAAGGTATTAGGATCACTCATGAAGAGAAAAGAACATATAGTTGGTGGTGGTAAGTTGAATTAGTGTTTATAAAATATCTCAAACCAAAACATTCTCATGACTAATCAATACAATTCTATCAACACTTAGAGTGGTGTAAGAAATAAAATGTACAAAAAAATGTTTTAGCGAGGTTTGCACCCTCAAATGAAGATTACAACCTCATCATGTTGGGGTTTTTATCCCATGATCACAAAAATATTATTTTAATATACATAATTCACTATAAGAATATTTTTAACCTTGTACAAGTTACTAAGGATTGTCTTATATAGCTACAATTTTGTACAAGAAGAATAAAATAATTACACATGAAGAAAAACTATATAAATTAAATATTGAGCATTAATATACACAAAATATGTGTTTATATTCTTCCTCTTCATCATTAATTGATAAAATAATTGGTAAAATCGTTTACACTATCTCAAATCCATGATTATCAATTCTCAATTGTGTTCATTTATTCATTCACACATTTTTTTGAAAATTTTACATACATTATATTTCCATAATTTTTTTCAAAATTTATCCTTATTCCTCTGTAATTACATTAATTTAGTCAAAAATTCTTCAAATATTATTCATCATGATAATGAATATGAATTTTAAATATTTAATTTTGAAATTTATTTCAATATTGTGCCTTGAAATTCTTAGTTAATTTTGATTAATTCTTATCCTTAATCTTTGGATATTTCATTCTTTGAGGACACTAAAATATCCTTGGGTATTTTTAATTCTCTCCACATTGAATTCATACTCACATGAACAGAGCTTTATAATTTTCCAAACGTCCCCTGGTAAAAATTTCTCATTTTCCATAGAATATATTTTAGTTTGTTCTTTATTGTTATCTTGAGTCATAACCATTTATAATTATTCTTATTCTTTTCCAATGCACCCATATTACATCATTTTTTTACTTCTATAAACATATTCTAAATAGTTTAATCATCATAAATTCTATAAAAAGTACATTATCACTTAAAGTATCTAATAACATATGGGAATAAAGATATCATTTCTACTTTTAATTTATCATATAGAATTTTAATGGTTAAAAAAATTACAAAAAACTTATACACACTCATTATGACCTACACTGTATCAGAATATCATTCACTATCAAATATGTTATAAAGTTAAATATCTTACTGTAACAACTTAAAATTTTATCATATAGTTATCTATAATTCAATTTTATTTCATTTAAATATTTTATTACATAGAACACCAAGTTTATATAAACCATTAAATACTATTAAAATATTTATATTTAAAGTTACATTTATCGCTTCACTTTTGAATTTGCGGGTATGCATAGTACTAACTGAAATATGAATTTTTTTTGAAGTATAAAAATAAATTCATTTTTGATCAATTGAATAGAAATGGAAGAAAAAAAGTTGAAGGAAAAAGAGATGAATTTTTGAGAAACTACATTTCTGCATGGAATGTGTTTTAATCTTAATAAATTAAATTCATCAAAATTAGTGAGTGAATTTAATAAAATATATATATTATATATTAAATAGTTTTTGTTATTATTCATCTAATATATTTTATAAACATTTTGAAAGAATCTATATCTAATTTTATCCTTAAATTTTTATTTTTCTAAAAAACATTCTTTATCACATTTTGTTTACTTATTTTAAAATGATTCCCTTCCACTAAAAGTTATTGAATCTTGAAATATATATTCTCTATTTGTAATTAGGAGGATAAAATTTCATAAATAAGACAATTTTATTTTTTGGTCAATATGAAAAGTATCCAAAGTAGATTTTGCCACCATGGTAAGTGTAAAATGGGAAAATGTGGTTAAATCATTAGGTTGAGGCTTAAAATTTTCAAAAAATCATTACGTATTCTATTTTGATAAGTTTAGTTTGTAAATTTCCATCCAATATCAGAATATATTGGCACTTATTTCCATTATCTTTGAATTTTCTATTCAAATTTATTTATGAAAATAGTAAATAAAAATATTCACCCTCTTCATTTAAATATAAATAATATTTTTAGATAAGGAAAAATGATAATAAGTATGGTTTTAATAGTTTATTTTAATGATAATTTAATATTTTTTATCATAGAAATTTATTTCTAAACTTTATTACTTAGAAAATTACTTTAAATTCACATGAAATATTAACACAAAATTTATCAATTTTTAAAAAATAAAATATATGATTTTATAATTATTAAAAAAATTGTGAATAATAATGAAAAAATTATTTTTATAGATTAATATAGAAGATTATAGATGTGTAAAAGTTATATATTTTAATTTCATTTCATTAGTGTTTTCTTAAGTAAAATTAAATAGATAGTGGAAACATGACATTAATGATATTTTATTTTATATAATAATTTATAAACTTATTTTAATGTAATAATAATTATGAAACAGGAAAAGTATAATGATAAATGATCAAAATATTCATTCCATGAACATTAATATTCTAGTATTACAATATAAGTAAAATGATAACCTTTTAATATTAAAAAATCATTACCATGGTTAACATTTAATTTAGTTATCCAAGGGGTTAGAAAATATATGTTTTAAAAATGAAACAAATAGTATTATAAATTTCATTTGATAATGATATTATTTTCTTATAATATTTAAATTTTAATATAATTCCATTTGGAATTTGTTTTCAGAAGAATGACTTATTTATATTTTAATCATTTTTTAAATTAGGATAGATTCCCTTCAATCTCTTATAAAAAAGAACCCATTCTATATTTTTATTACAGATTCTAGAGAAATATAGATCGACCAAACCCTACCAAATTCCCTTATCAACATCCATATATGTTCCAGGGAGGTGATTTTCTTTTTAAAATACATTTCCAATGATCCTTAATAAGGTGTGTAAAGGAGGCATATTAGAGAAGAGGTAATCATCATACCCAACCTAGATCAATATATTTCTTATTCTACCTCATATAAATATATTTTATTTATAATAAAATATTAAATTATATATCCTAATAGTATAGAGATGTTATCATGACTATGTAACCACCACTACCCAAACTATATTCTATAAAATAAGAAGTGAATGTATTTCGTGTGAATATGAGTGGAGTTCAACTTCTATTTACCGATAAAATTAATTTTCCATCACTATATTTCATGGATGGTTATTATGATTCAATTTAAAAATTGTTTATTATATTTATGGCCTAATAATTTTTTTATTCATAACATCGCATCTAAAATCTTACCTTTATAACCATTAGAGAACCATAGTGTGGCATATGTATACATGAGGACTACCACTTCTATGAGGAATTTTGATTCTATTTTTATTTTCTCTTCACAGGAATTGTAATATTGATATATTTAACTAATATATATGATATAATATTCATCATGTAAGGTGAATTATTATTCACCTCTTTTAATTCCATTATTAAAAAAGTGAAAACAACATTAATGGATATGCAAGGCCTACATCACCATGAACAATGTAATTCATTTTTCTATATTTTCATTTTATAGAAAACTATATATATATAAATAATGAATATATGTTATAATTTATTCAATATTATCATAATTTTGATGATGGACCATGATTAATGTACAATAACTAGAACATGAAAACTCAAATTCTCTTGACAAACAAAAAATTTTACACCTAGAAAAAAAAAATTAACAAGAGTTATTAATAAATGGGTGTTAAAATGAAATAAATGGATCATATATGATATTATAAGTCAGTAAATTATTCTCATATATAGCTATAATAAATTAAAATTTATTATACATGATTTGAGATTACTTTTGAAGTAATTTGAACTCGATGTAAGGGTTTTATTTTACAATCTCACAGTTTATTAGGATTATATACAATGACATTTATAATCATAAACTTTCATAATATACATATAAATAATACCATTTTTTTTATTATCCTATTATTATTTCATAATAATACACTTTTCCATTCATTTTCCTTTCTTTATTTACTCAATGGATTGATAGAACATTTTAATGAAAACCCCAGTTTGTTCTCTCTTTGATTAAAATTCATATTTCATCCATATCCATGTTTTTCCAAAAATACTAATGAATATTTTTAATAATTTCATATGACATTTAAATTTAACTTTTTACCGATTTATTAATTTTTAAAAAATAATTTTAAAATAATTTTTTTTTCATTTTATAATGATGTACTTTTTGCGTTTATCTTACAAAAGTGTGAAATGAATGTTTTACCTTAACATATATGACATGAAATAAAATTCCCACCAGCATTACCATGCTATTCAATGAAACATAATATAAGATTTTATATGTTCATTTTCTAATGAAGTGTTTTTATTAATATTTTGTATGTTTTTAGATTTTCAATAAGTGATTTGGAATTGAAAATGTTATTTTCCTCGTGACTTATTTTAGGTGATATTTTAAACGAATTTTCCATCTATAAGGAAATATATTGATATTAATTAAATTTTTCTAGGGATATGATCCAATGATACAATAATTTTTATCTCTATGGGTGGTTTATAATTATGTTTAAAAGATGTTTATAAAATTCTTTTCTATTCAATGGGTTATGATATGATGAAATGTTTAAAAAAACATTTCTTTTCCAAGATTCATTTTATGATTAAACGTTTATGAGATTAATTTTTTTAATGAGTTATGATATGATAAAGGTTTTATGATCATGTATAATATAAATAGTGTATTTTAATTATGTTTTATGTGGTACCATAATTATATATCTCATTAATTCATTGAGTAATGATGGATATCTCCTGAGATAAATAAATATAGAAAAGAGACTAAAACTTGTTCAGTAAGGATCTATGTCAACTATGATAGTATTTGGAGTGTCCCTTATCTACTATGATGGAATGGGGAGTGAACCCATTACACTATTATTGTTTTGGAAGTTATCCTTGAATATTAGTGAAATTAATTTTTATGCTTCTGTGTATGCCAAAGAATTATGACTTATGATATTTTTATTCTCTCATGAATGATATTCACTGCAGGAAAACAACAATTTAGAGGCAGTTTTTTCACGGTGGTTTTCAAAACCACCACTAAATGTTTTTTCGATAAAATTTTGTAGAGGGTTTTTTGCAGAGTTTTTAAAAACCACCTTTAAATGTTCTTAAAATATTTTTTATAATTTTTAATAATTTTTTATTAGAAAATCATTTATTTTTAGCAGCATTTTTTTAAATGAACCACCACAAAATTTATGGGAAAAAATAAAAAATATATTTATTTATTAATTATTAATAATTATTTACTCACATATATAGTTTATTATACATAATACTAATTAATTGTTATGACCCATCCTCCGGACTCATGCTGTGACTACCCCCATGCCCACCTTCCATAGGCCAGGGGCTGGCGACTAGCACCAAAACCATAAATCCCTAAGTTGGGAAGGCATTGCCTTTATAAAAAGAAATCACACACAATCAGAGTACACAACTGGATGCAAAATAAAAAGTAAAACTGAATACAAAGGTAGTGCTGAAAGTAAATGGGCCATTATACAAACCCAATTGAACAACAAGAACAAGTAAAAGTAAAAAAGGGAAAATAGCTCATGGATCTTCCACTGGGAAATCCTACCTAAATGGTAGGTAAAGAACTCCAACAACTCATCCTTGAGTTATGTCCCGTCTAGCCCAGCTCTGAGAAGCCTCCCATCCATCACCCTCAGCCTCGATCACTGTTGTCCGTCGTCTACACAGAACATAACAAGGTGCGGGTGAAGCCCGTGCAGGGGTGAGTATTACAATACTCCGTAGGGGATCCTGATACCCCCGAAGGTCTCCCAGAATCCACAAAGGATAAACCAAATAAGAAAGATACAATCAGAAAGTATCTACCAACTCTACTTAGGTATATTCCCATACACATAGCTATGTTACCAGTCACAGTCCGGCTCCAACTCTTGAACCCAAACACAACCCAGTCTACACAGGTAGTAAAGTCAATCACCTCGATGATAATGATTGAAAGAAAAGACTCAGATCACACAGGTATACATCTTTTGTAGAGTGATAGAGATGATCATATGTATTCACTAATTCATCTAAGCTGTCAGACCCACACAGGATACATGACCAGCTAAGCTGTCGGACCCACATAGGATACAGGACCAACTACTTTGTTATACCCACACAGGATACATGTACAGAAGTTAGAACTGTCAGAACCACGGAGGATCGCGGTACATTATTCATCATTTTCAAACCCACATAGGATTCTGGTAATGTAGTAATCACCGTCAAACCCACAGATGATCCTCGTATAGTATCGTCGCAGCCAGCCCTAGGGTTCTGGCACACAGCACGCTCAATTCTGGGAGGGTCCACTCCTCGAGCCAAGTGTCGATATATAAACTATCAAAAAGTCCTAAGTTTATGTATCCCATAATTCCATCTCATCATAACATACCCAACGCGATGGACGGTGCGTCAATCGGACGCTTGGTCTGTGAGTTATTGGCACATCCGTTCGAGGGGCCAGATTGGTTTGTAGGCTCAAACCAGCCTGACCATACCCCAACTGTGTCTGAACCTCAAGTGGAGTATGCCAAACGAATCTTCTTTCTCCAAGAATTCCATCGCCGCATGTGGTTCATCAATCAGACACCCAAAGCCCATGATATGGGTGAAAAGGAGAAAACAGTCATAGCGGGTCCGGGTCAAGTCTGACCCAGTTGGACCGACCCAGCCTGACCCGGTCTGAACCGGGGTCTGACCCAGTCTACGGGTGTGGCTCAACCCGAGTATTCGGCCCGAACCAAATGGGTAGCCTGAACCAAGGGAGCGGCCCGACCCAAATGGGTGGCCTAGCCCGAAGGTGCTTCCCTGCCGGAAGGCGCGGCCCGGCCCGAAGGCGTGGCCCGCCCCGTGGCGGCTACCCTAGGGGCGGCCTTGCCAAGGCAGCCCGGCCGAGGGGTGGCAGGGACGAGGCTGCCCAGCTTGTGGCAGCCCATCCGACCACGTGAGTGGGGGGGGGGTCACGCCCCTCCCTGGTTCGTCGAACAGAACCGGTGCCCTGTGCCAGTTCAGGGGCTACAAGACCCAGGTTGTCCCTTGTTTCCGGCTCCATGGCGGCCCGCCCGGCCGGCCGCCACTGCACCTCCACCAAGGCATGATGGCGTCATGGTTCTCCTGCTCTAATCACTACACGACGACATTGCGCCCTCACCGCCACGGCCCGACCTGGCCGCGGCCTTCGGCTCTACCACGCGGTGCGTCGGTGCCGCGCTTCTCCATCCGCTGTAGCCCTCCCGGTCATGATTCCTCTCTAGTGAGGTGCGATGGCACAATACCCCTTTGTCGCGGCCCACCCAAGCCACATTTCTGCACCTCCAGCACGGCGCGGCGCGGCGGCGCCGTACCTCTTTTATCCGCCGCAGCCCTCCTGGCCGTGGTTCTTCTCTGGCGTAGTGCGATGGCACCGCACCCTTCTGGCTCCGTCTTTAATGTCATCCAAACAAGAATAAATGGAGGGATGTCAGGCCATGTTTATTCGGCACACACCTTCATCATTAGGTGATAACATGTGGCCATCAACAAACCATAATAAATAACAAGGAATGAGGATTTAACTTAATCCAATCAAACCCCTACATTGTATTTGTCGTTCGTTGATGATCTCAGAAAAAATAGGCAGATGTTGATTCAAAAATTTCCACGTTCGTCACACACTCCCAAATCTCACGCTCATGCGTCGGAATGGTAGAAGGGTACTCGTCGTTGGCGTGCGAGCGTTCAGAGGTGATGTCGTCGTTGGTGATGTTTTTCACGGGTAAAATCTTCTCCATTGACGCGGATGAAGGTTGTTGGAGATGTCTTGGGCGTCGCTTCCCTTTCCATGCCTCATTTGAAGAATGATGAAGAAGGAAGAAAATGGCGTCACCGTGCTTCGATGGTGAAAGAGTCGTTCTTCATGTTCTTCGTGGGAAGAATGCTATCTCTATTTCTCCAAGGCTCCACCAAAGTATTATGTGCCAACCAAAATAATAGCATTGTCTATTATTTTATTCTTAACATGAATTCAAAAGAATTCAAATTGTGCCATTTAATTAAGAGAAGTTCAATCAATTAATTGCTTGGGTTGGCACAAAATTAATGGGGAAGGTGGAGATGCTCAATTAATGAGAAAATGTTTTATCCACATAAATGGGGAGTTCCTGAGTTATGGGGGGTTAAGGGGGTTTGATGCTCGTGTGGGCCCCACCTTATAACATCCTCCCAAGGGAGGTTATGTGTGGGTGGGCCCCTTCACTAACCTCCCCTTGGAGGTTCTAACTACCACCTCAAATAAAAATATGGCTAACCCATATTTTTTATTCAGTTTAATTAATAACCCGCAAAAACTAACATCCAATCTCAATAAAACGCAACTGCGGTAAAGGTGTTTTTAAACAAATACTGGCACTGAAAGTACAACGGTGTGCTCAGATTTCAATTCCATGAACCGGTTTAACATTTATGAAACATCACTCGCATGTTTACTGAACATACATGAAAAAAAGTTCAGAAACTTATTAACAGCCATCCTAGACCCACTACGGTCTAGGATAGGATCTTCCAAGGTGAAACGCGCCCCCAACGAACCCAATAGTACCCTCGGATTTCTAATCAGAGTTACTGTTTAATGATATAAATTTTACAATAAAATAATTTCCACATAATTATTTTATTTGCGGCCAAAAACTAACTTTCTATTGTGGCCCTCGCCAACCCAAGTTAGTATCTGCTTAAAGAAATCCTACCCTCATGAGTTCAGTGGTGGTATCATATTTTTAATCTGAGTTAAAATTTGTGAGTTTTAAGCATTTGAAAAATAAAATAACTTTATTTAATTATTTTGTTTATGGTTATGCAATTTTCGGGTTTTCTCACAGGAGGCCCGCACCGGCTAAACTTAAGTCACGCCTATGGTAAACCTGCCATACTGAGTGCAACGGTGGCCTCATATTTTTAATCCAAGTAACCATTTAATATTTATTACACTTTTTTTGGAAAACCACATATGGGCATTAATTTAAGATAACAAATCATCGATGGATCATTCCGGGCACTCCAGGCCATGGAACCACGCGCTGTCAGAAACGGTGGACTCAGGAAATTCCCAAGAATTTAAGAAAAAAATTTATATGGAATTTCCTGGTCTCTATATTAATTATAATGTTTCAGTTAATAAATATTTATAATTATAATATAATAATAATTTTAATGTGATAAAAAATCTACAATAAGTTAAAAAGAACACTTCGGCATGAAATGACACTAATATTTGATCTGAGAATTAGTTTTAGCTCCAAAACCAGTAAAATTGAAGCTTATGAAATGATCTAAAACCATATGATAATTAAATCATGTCAAAATCAACGGAAAATTATATTAAAATTTAAAAAAAGCTGAAAACCAAACACTATCATCAAATTACCATATCTTTTGATTCGAGTGTCTATTTAGAATTTACCACAAATCAAATCAAATACAGCGACAAGATCTATGATATAGATGGTCTTAAACTAAGGTCAAAGAGATATGTATAGTTTCTTCCCTAGAAAGGCCCAAAATACCTTTAAAACTGAGTTTTTTATCGCTCACCCTAGTTTCGTAAAATTTAAACGGCTACGACTTCTGATCCGGGTGTTTGTTCAGCATGTACCACATATCATATCAAAGATTATTTCGTGATATTTAGTATGACAAGTTATGAAGCTGAAATTGACTCTTAGATAAGATGTTGTGGTTGTTTCATGGGTTTTAGGGGTTTTTTGCACATGAGCCTCAGCGCAGTTGGTGAGGTATCCTTAAGTGAATACACGAGACCCAAGTTCAATACCAGGTGGAGGCATATTTTTCCAGACGGTAGCAGTACTATAGTAGGTACTGTAGAAAGCACGATAGTAGGCACTGTAGAAGTATTGTAGCAGACTGTACATTATGCGGTACTGTAGTAGAACTGTACACTGTACAGGTACTATAGAAAAGTGCTACATTGTGCGGAACTGTAGCATACACTGTAGCAGTTACTGTAGCATGTATTGTTCGGTACTGTAGTAGCTAAAACTATTCACCTTGGGCCACCGGTTTCATCTTGGATTCCTTAAGGAATTTGGGCCACCCATTCCATCAGGTCAGTAGGGCTTTCGAGCCACCATTAAGGCCTTCAGGCCACATCAAGTCCTTCGGGCCACAAGTATATTCCCCAGACATACTCTACAAAAAAGAAGCAACCCCAAAAAAGGATTCAGAATAGGTGCACTCACCAGAGCAGTTCCAAATGGATTTGTCAGAATGAGAGGGTATGGATATGTCATTGGGTCCAACCTATGCTTGTATGAGAAGCCTAGATAGATGGACATGCAACGGTGGGGAGCTAATGTAATGATGTAGATGCTGGGGAGGGGCAGTTCCTTGTAGATAGTCTGGATGAATTCCCTATGAAATTTGTGTCATGTAATCTCCTAAGCCTATAGGCCAAGTAATATCTAAACCTACGGGCCTTGTATGGGTTCCCCCTCATCCCGTAAAAGGAGGGTTATCAAAAATCAATAAAAATGAAAGCCTTCGGGCCATTAGGGGTTTAGGGGTTTTAGAGTTTTCAAAGATTCTTAATCTTTTTACTACATTGAAGGGTACCCTAATTTTTTGAACATTCTATGGATTATCACCCTTGTTTAAGGGGGTCTTATTACATTTTTTCGGTGTGGGCTCAATTTATTCTCATGGATTATATTTCTATTGATATTATGGTTTTGAAACCTTATCATTTTTTACAATGTAGTTTCATATATAATTAAATATTTACATATTTCCTTATATATACTTTTAAAATCACTTTTATATATACATATTTACATTGAAATGTATTATTAAGCATATATCCAAATTGAGATAATTTTATTTTATTCATTTCATTTAAAATAAATAATTATCAATTTTATATAAAATTGTAAATATTTATACATGTTTAGGTTTGTATATTTTTATATCATGTATGTGTGGATATATATATATATATATATTTATTTATTTATATTTATATTTACTTGTGTAAATATATATTTATATTAATATGGAATTATAAATTTTGAGTGTGTCTTTATATGTTTATGTAAAATAAATATATGTTTATATATTAATGTAAATTGATTTATAATTATATATATTTATAGAAAATTATATCCACTTATCATTTTATCATTTAATTATTTGTTATTTTTTTATTTTATTAAATTATTATTTTATTGTTTTATTGTTTTATTATTCTATTATTTTATTATTTCAATATTTTATTATTTATGATTGATTATAGATTGTTGATTATTCATTATTTAATATTAATTATTTTTTTAACTATTATTTATTATCTTTTATTTAATATTTATTCAGTACTATTTTATTGTTGATTTATTATATATTAATTTAAATTTATTTATATACTTACAGTTTTGTTATTTATTTGTTATTATTATTTATTTATTATGACTTATTTAATATTATTTATTAATTATTAATTATTATTATTTTTATTTATTATTTATTATTATTTACTTATTAATAATTTTTATTTATTATTTATTATTTATTATTATTTATTATTTATTATTTATTTATTATCTATTATTTCTTATTTCTTATTTCTTATTTCTTATTTCTTATGTATTATTTATTATTTATTAGTTATGTTTTTATAATTTAATAATTTTTTAATTTTATAGTTTAATAATTTATTAGTTTTATTTTCATAATTTTAATATTTTATTATTTTATTATTGTAAATTTATTTTATATATATATATTTTTATTATTATTTGTTTATTATTTATTTATTTTCATTTATTTATTTATTATGACTTATTTATTAATTATTTATGAATTAATTGTAATTTATTTATTATCATTTATTTCATATAATTTAGTTATTATACTTTGCTTATTATTTATTTTTAACTTTTTTATTAATATTTACTTATTTTTTTAATATTTATTATCTTTCTTTATTATTTATTACTTATTTTTTTATTATTTAGTATTTATTATCTTATTATTTCATTATTTTATTTTCAAAAGTTTATTACTTTATTATTTAATTATTTAATTATTTTATTTTAGTATTTCAATTATTTAATTATTTTATTTGTTTAATTTTATTATTTATCAATTTATTATTTATTATTTATTATATATTTAATAATATTATTTATTTCTTATTATTTGTTTATTTGTTATTATTATTATTTATTATTTATTTTTTAATTATTTATAATTCATTATTCATTATTTATTTATTATTATTATTTATTATTTATTATTTATTATTTTTTTATTATCTATAATTTGTTTTTTACCATTTATTTCGATAACATGTATTTATTTATTTATTTATTTATTATTAATTAATTAGTAGTTGGTATTTGGTAATTAGTAATTAGTAATTAGTAATTATTAAATATTAATAATCAGTCATTAATAATTAATAATTAATAATTAATTATCAGTTATTAGTTATTAATTGTTGATTACCGATTGTTGATTATTGATTAACCATTATTGATTAATCATTATTGATTAATAATTATTGTGTTTATATCTATTTATTATGTATTATTTGTTTTTTCAATTAATATATATTAGTATATTAAATTCGTTTTATTCAGCACATGAAGTGCCTGATGGAGTGGTCATGTCTTTGGTGAATATGCATGAGATAAGCGGTTCAAATGTCACCAAATGTAGAATTTCCCTATATGGCACATGCACATGTATGTGTATAGTAATAAATAGTAAAAATAAAAATTATAATAAAAAATAAAATAATAAAATAATAAAATAATAAAATAATAAATAAATAATTATAATAATAAATGTTCAAAAATAAAATAATATTAACAAATTTTAAAAAAAATTATAAAAAAATTATAAAAATTAACCAATGTCGTTGATTCATTAAACGATAGTATTGAAAAACTACCACTAAAAGATTACCAACACATGATTTAGTGGTAGTTTAAACCACCACTAATATCACTTTTATATGTAGTGGTTCTCTGATTATTTTAGGATTCATGTCTTATAAACAACCAATAATTATTCCATGACTCAATATTATGATTTTTGAAATGCAGGGTATGATTTTGAAATGATAAGTTCATGTTATTATACCCCAAGGCTTCTATTATCATCGAAATCTCACTTTTCCCTTACCAAGAACTCAATCTCACCCATACCGATGTTTCCTTTCCATAGGTTATTAATAAAGGGATTAAGTATAATGCATCATGGAACATTGATTGTTATTAAGAACTTAGTGGGAGATGATGTAGATCTCCTTTGAACAAGTTTTTTATGTGTCTATTTTTTCCATGGAAGTAGACCTATACAATTCGAGCATGGATATTTATATTATGTATGGAATATTAATCTAATATGAAGTTGTATATATGCATGAAATTCATGGGTTTCAATATCATAGAAAGGTTTAGCGATCCTTTGGAAACAAGTATGAAAAAATGTTAGTGAAATGATAGAGGATAATAATTTTTTTTTAGATAATTTCTTATGTTATGGTAAATAAAGGAGCCTGATTTTAAAAGAAAAATATCCCTTTCTAGATAGTATTGGAGAACATGGTTTAATCATAGATTCAAATGGTGGTAATAACCCTGAATGGAGTTGGCTAAGTATGTCTCATTCATCTCTCTTTTGTACAGTGAGTGTTCCCATACTATACATCTGGTTTGACACTCCCTAAGGATATGCTTGGGTAAACTCAAAATTTATTTACAAGACATTGTGATGTATATGAATAGATGATCATCATGGATGACCTAGGTTAAACAAAAGGTTTCATAGATCTAAAAAAGGTGTCATAGTTTGATATCCTATAAATGTTTTTTATACTCTTTACATATTCTTTTTTTTTGTTTTATACAATGGTTGGAACTCAAAGGATTAATATTAGTGATGAATATGATAGAAAATGAAATGATTTCCCTCCGGAGCAACCAAATGATATTATATTTTTAATTCAAAATGAAATTTCAATTCTTACATAACAATTCATGCTATGATCCATATCAAGCATCCATGTGAGTGTAGGCTGCAAAAATAATATGTTTAGTCCTTTATAAGGTGACACCCTCCTTCTTTTAATGTATCATCGAATCTACTAGTTACTGAGAAGTGGATCAGTATGAATAAATATATATTTTCTATTCTCCATGGGTTGGGACATGAAAAATGAAATTTTGTCTATTTATTATTTCAATGGTGAAGAAGATCAATGGTGGAATATTATCAAGAATATGAGGAAACAGGATGAAATTGAATCCATAGAGTTCAACATACCTACGATATTATTTGTCAATGATTACTTTCCTCATTTTTCATCTGAAAATGGGGAAGTTATTTAGTGACATAAAGAAGAAGGACAATGAATTTATTAGTACATATTAGAAAAATTATACATGATATACGAGGTATACCTCCAGTATTAACATCCAACCTGTAAGCATGGTTGATCAATTTTTATATGACTTAAAACCATGTCTTCAAATGATGTTAACCATTAATACATTAATAGATATTACGAAATCATTCAATTTTTTATCAAGGTGTAAATAAATAATGGAGTTACCTATGTATCATACAGGTTCGATAAGAAGAGAAATATTCAATTCAAAGTAAATTTAAATAAGCATATAGAGAAGTAGACACCATTTTCTTAAATCTCAAAGTGTAAAAGTTCTAATAAAGGAAATTACCTTATTTGTACTTGTGAATATTTTCTGTGTGGAAAAAATAATTGGTAATTTAATTTTGAAGTGGTGTAAAGAAGATAGATAATGATGGAGGAAAAGAACCATAGAATTCACCACCAACACGTCAATGTTTAAAATGTATTGAATATTGAAATTATGTTAACCAATTCTCAAAACCAATGGTTAATGATGAGAATCAAAGCTAAAAACCTCTTAATACGTGCTATATTGGGAAATCAAAACCAATCCCTATTAATGATGTTGAGTATGTTAACAATGTGGTAAAAAGTACACTTATCATCTACTATATAAATTCTATTATCATATATGATTATGGATCTACCCACTATTTTATATTAGATGAATTTTATATGGGTATTCATATACCACCTTAACAATTATATTTTGAATTAGTAGTGAAGACACCAAATGGAGAATTCATCACATCTCAAGTCTGTGATTCTTCTCTAGTTGATAATTGTTGTAATGTGCTTATGGTAAATATTTTTATTCACCTTTTAGTTATATTGGATATGATCTTAGGCTTGGATTGAATTTATTTACATAAAATCACATTAATTTCAATGTAATGGAAGCTATATTTTATATTTCAAACAAACACATGATCATATATCAGTGTGACGATAAAAATGATCTTTAGATTGAAATAATTACCATTATATGGGTCATGATTCAAATTAAAAGGGGTTATTATCATATATGTATAGAGAAAATTTATAAATAGAAAATGTTCCTATTATAGGGGATTTTGTTGATGTGTTTTCAGAATAGTTTAATTGTCTTAAATGAACCATGTTGTAGAGTTCTCAATAAAACTCATATATCATGCAACATCTATTTCAATTATTCAATATAGAATGACCCCCATTGAGTTATATGAATTAAAGGATCAACTTCTTGAGAATATTTATGGGGGGTTCATTTATCTGGGTGCATCATCTTAGGGTGAACATGTTTTTATTTCTAGATGAAATATGTTACCATATTTATTGATTATTGATAAATTAACAAAACCACTATAAAGAATAAGTACCATTTACCCCTTATTGATAACTTGTTTAACTAACTTTTTAGAGAAAAATATATTTCCAAAATTAAAATTATTCTAGATATCATCAATTAAGGTTCAAGAACAAGGATATACCCAATAAAAAACTCTATACAAGGTAATGAAACTATAAACTTATTGTGATTCATTTTGGTCAAACTAATGTCCCCAAAATCGACATTGATTTAATTAATTTAGTCTTAATACATTACTTCAATCAGTTTGTAGTAGTATTTATAGATGATATTAATATATATTATAAGGGAAAGGAAGATAATGATGAAAAATTTAGTACTATACTGATGTTCCTTTTGAATGATAATATAAATGAAAATTTATCCAAGTGTGGATCTTGATTCAACAAGTTTCATTTGTGGGATATATACTCTCAAGGGAGGGTATATCAGTGGATCCATTAATGAATGATGTTATTAAAAATTGTCCTAGAAAAAACATTGGGGCTAAGATTCGTATTTTTATTAGACTTATTGGTTATTACTAATACTTTTTAGAGAATTTATGAAGGTCTCCATGTTATCTCAAAAGGGATGTAAGTTTATTTAGACAAATAAATGTGAGTAACATTTCAAGGAATGAATGAAAAAGTTAGACTCCCAACATGTACTAACACTACCCTATATTATAAAATGATTTTTGATCTGTAACAATTCAAAAAATAATGAATATGATGTATTCTAAGGCATAATTACATGGTGATAACTTATTCATCATTATTATTGAATTTTGATTAGGAAAATTAACCAACTAATGATTTAGATTTAGCTGAAGTAATTTTTTATTAATGATATTGGGGAATTAACTTTATTGAGAATAGTTGGATATATATATATGGATCATAAAATTTTAATGTATATATTCAAAAAACAATAATGGAAAATTCCTTAAATAATATGGTTCAATTTTATTAAATATTAAAACTACTCAATACATTACAACCCTGGAATAGAAAATAAGGCAACATATGGTTTGATTTGAAAGGATCATACTTGCATATCTATTACAAGGTTCCTAAAAGATCCCATATTTCTGGAATTTAAAATTATGGATAGAAAAATATTTAACTTATTGGATAAAACTTATTTTTTAAAATTAGCCTCAAACCACCTATTTATTTGTGAGATTAAAGAACATAGAAGGAAGATATAGAACTGTAAAAGAAGGTGATAACTGTTCTTGAGTTCAACCTCGATTTAGAAGGAATTATATAGTTCAGTAAATGTATTTCTATTTTATCCATATAATATTTATTGGATATATTAGATGAGGATCATAGATTTTCATTCTCCATTCATCATAGATGAATGAAGATGTATATATATCTAAGAGTGTATTTCTGGAGGGATAATAAGAAGGGTTGTATTACAGATTATATATCCCAGTGATTTGTATATTATAAAGATAATATCAAGAGACAATGCTATAATGGGAAGTTATATCCATTAATTATATCATAATTAAAATGTTATAATTTCACCATAGATTTTTTTCTTCAAACTACAAAAAATAGCAAAAGGATATAATGTTATTTGGGTTTTAGTCGATCACCTTAAGAAGTTAGCGCACTTTATTTCTAGCAGAGCAGATTTATCTCTTGGTAATATGAATAAAATATATATTAATTGGTTAGTAAGGATCCATAAAATACTATACTCTATTTTATTTGATAGGAATCTGAGGTGATGTTATGGTGAAGTATTTAGTTGGCTCTGGATACAGAGTTGAGTATCAATACTTCTTACCATCCTAAGATAGATGATCGTTCTGAGAGATCCATTCAAACACTAGAGGATATATTTGGATGATTTTGTATATATTTATATGTTCGTTGGGATTAACACCTTTATCTAGTAGAGATTTCTTACAATAATAAGTTTCATTTATGCATTGATAAGGTTCCTTATGAGGCTATCTATGGAAATAAGAATAGAAATCCAATGTACTTGGATGAAGTTAGAGGAAGAAATCTATTGGGACTTGATATACCTAAGGAAATAGTAGAGAGAGTTAGATCCATTTAATTTAATCTCAAGTAATATACAAGTCGATAGAAATGTTATGTAGATAATAATCGGTGAAATTTGGAATTCAATATTGGCGGTCAGGAAATCTTTTGAATTTCTCTGGGGAAGACATTGAAAATTTTTAGAGAGAAGGAAAAGTTAGACCCCAGGAATATTTTACCAATAGATATTCTTGATCATGTATGTTCAATAATGTATCTCTTGTTGCTTCTACCAAATATCTCTCATGTTCACATTGTGTTCTATGTTTCCCTTATAAAGTAGTATATACCTGATCCATCACATAAACATAACACAGAGGCCATTCCATTAGAGAATGATCATTCACTTGATGAAAAACAGGAAGAAATATTGGATTATAGATATAAATTACTACATAATAAGATTACTCAACTGATTAAATTTCTCTACAAGAATAAGAAATTCTAAGATGTTACATGGGAACTATAGGATGTGATTAAACAATGATATTCTAATTTTTTTTGTAATGAGTAAAATAATGTAAAGGGAAAACATTAATTTTAATGTGGAATAATGTTACATCCTAATATTTTATGCAATATTTCACTATTAATAAATTTTATTATTTGATATCTCACTTTACCTGCACCAGTGAGGATAAATAAACCATGATATACTATTAAAATATGGCAATTTAGAGTGATAGTTATTTCTTAGACATTAGATTAATGTTTATGAGTATTAATAAGAAAATTATTAAACCTGTATAGTTTACACTTGTATAAAAATGAATTCATTTATTATTAATGGATTATAAATAAAAATTATAAATCATTTGAAAGAAAAAAAGGCGATTTCTTGAAAAAAAAATTGTTTGTGTGGAATGTGTTTTTAAATTAAGAGATTAAATTGATCACAATTAGTGAATTAATTTACTGAAATTTATATATTATTTATTCAATAAATTTTTTAACATTCATTTATAACTTTTTCTAGTCATGATATATGAATATATATCTTTTTTATGATTAAAATGTATTTTTTTAAACGGTTTTTTTCTGTGTTTTTCATAATAATTTTAAAATAACATTATACCATATATAGAAATTAAATCATGAAAAATGTATTTTACATTTTGAGTCAATATGAACAAAATCTATAAAAAAGTCATATTTTTTAGAATACGAATAGTAACCATATAATTGTTTTTCACCGCAATAAGGGTGAAATGAGTAAAATAGGGTTTAATCATTAGTACATGGATGTTACATTTTTCAATCTCTTTATTTTTTCTTGTTATATTAGTGGAGTTCTTCATTTTCCATCCAAATCATGATTATATTTTTTACTTTATTCCATTATTCATTGAATATAACTATAATATTAATTAAATAAAATAATAAATATAATATGTCACTCTCTTTAATTTAGAATATCTATTTTTTTAATAATGATAAAAATATGAACAATTTTATTATAAATTTCTATTTGAATGATTAATTATTATTTTTATCATTATAATTTATATCTATTTTTGATTAATTGAATAATTAACTACTTACGTGACATTAATACAATATATATTTAATTAATGTTTAAATAAAATTAAATAATTTAAAAATATTAAAAGTAAAACAATTTGAGTAAATAATTTTGTTTCATGAATTTTATAGTCTAGTATAGCTTATTTGATATATTTTACTGGTTTTGATTCAAATTTCATTACTTTACAATTTTTATTGATGTAAAATTATATGCATAGTTTCAAAATATACATTAATGATATTTTATGTGAAGTAATATTTTTTAAATTTATCTAAGGATCATAAAAATCGTGAAATTGGACAATTAGGATGATAAATGGTCTATAATTTCATCTCTTTAACATTCATAATCCAATTTTTATGTTTTGAGTAAAATTATAACACTGTATTATAAAATATTCAATACCACGGTTAAGATTAAAATAGAGTATCAAAGGGATTATAAAAGATAATTTTTAAAATTACCAAAAACCTAATCTAAATTTCATTTTATTAAAATATTTCTACCATATACTCATTTTAATCAAATATATATCCTTTGGATGTATTTTTATTGTGAATGAATTATTTATATTCTATTCTTTTTTGTAAGTGTCCTTTCCCTACCTCATAAATAGTAACCCATTATCTATTTTCCTTAAACCATTATGAGAATCCTTGCCTGACCAAACCATGAACAATTCAGTTATAAACAACTATATTCATTATTTTTAGGTTCTTTTATTCTTAATGTACCATTTATGTGATCCTGGAAAAAGGTTCTAAAGGAGGCCGACCAAAGAAGAGGTAATCACCGTACCTGATCTATTTCAATTTATTTCATCTAATAAATCATCTAATTATGTGCTATTAATTGTAAAATAATAATCTATGTAACCTCAATAAACTATAACTTTATTTTTTATGTAACATCCAATATCCACACTCTATTCCCTCAAATGATAAGTGAATTTATCGCTCATGCATACTTTTGGGCTTGCCCCTCTACGTAGCGATACAATTCATTTTGCATAACCTTGTTTAATGGATGTTTATTATTATAGGATTAAATATTTAAATATGATATTTATTAAATAATTGATCCTTTTTAATCATAACATGAAATGTAAATTATTACCTTCCTATCTAAAGGAAAAGGAAAATGTTTCTCATGTGTGTGTATCGACAACAACCTCCACAAAGAAATGAGATATGTTTTTTCATTTCTACATTAAATAAAATATTATAAGGTTATATTTTAGGAATATAAATGGTATATATGATATAATAATTATTATTGAAATATGAATTATTATTTACCTATCTTTTGTTATATATGTCAAAAAGATAAAACAACATTCATGAATACGTGCTTCATACCATCCCCTTAATGAGTGTAATTAATTTTTCTATATCAACAATTTATGGATGACTCTAAATATAGATATAATGAATATATATTATATTTTATCATTAGTAACATTTTGGATATTATGAAACCAGTATCAATGTATAAGAGAAGAAAATACTAAAATGTAATTATTCGGAAATATGAAAATGTTAACACCAATAAACAATGATTCTAATAAGGAATTATTAATAAATGCATGTTAAAAATAGATAAGTGTATAATATATTATTTTATAATTATGTAAATAATAATTTTATATAATTATAATAAATTTAGATTTTATTATAGTGGATGATTGAGTGCTTTTGAGGAAATTAAAACTTAAGGTTGGGGTTTTATGATCGAAACTTATTGTTTAATGAAATGGTTTATGATTTTGTTTACGATGATGAAATTTCATGATATATCTATCACAAAACTCATTAATTTTATTATTAAATAGTTATTTTTTTATAATATATATTTTTATTATATTTTCCTCACTTTACATTCCCAAGAGTCTGAAAGAACATTTTTAAGAGAAACTGAATTTATTTCTCTATTCGGTTGAAAATTATCTTCCTTTTATATCTTTTTTTTCTAAAAATATTTATAGAAAATTTTGAAATGTTAACATATAATTTTTTTAAGTTCATTTTTACACTTGATTTAGTTTGTAAAAAAATTAATGTGAATCTTCTGTTCACTCTCTAAATGAGGTACTTTTAAAAAAAATGAACATAATTGTGAAAGTAATTTTTTAAATTATCTTATAAAACATGGATGAAATTTCCAAATTTCATAAATTCTCAATTGATTGAATATTCTGTTAATAGTTTTTAGATTTATTTTTAACGAAAATATTTTCTTTAATATTTTTGATTTTTTTTAATATGTGATTTTAAAATGACATTGATATTTTCCTCAAGACATGTTTCATGTTATTTTTTAAAGAAACTTTTCTTATATAATGATAAAATTTGTTGTTATATAAATTTTAAAAGAGATATGATCTAATTATACTATACATATTATTTATTTGGATGTTTTATAATTATGATGACCATATATTTATGAAACCCATTTCGTTTCCATGGTTTATGCTATGATAAAATGTTTATGAAACATGTTTCTTTTCCATGGGTTATAATATGATTAAATGTTTATAAAATCCATTTAATTTTCATGGGATGATAATAAATTAATGTTTTAGGATATTATGGAACCCATATGTATTATTTTCACTAAGTTATGTGTGGGTACAAAATTATATGACCCTCCAATGGGTTTAGTAAATAGTGATATCTAATTAGATAATTAGTGAAGGAAAGCGTAGTGAAACCATTTCAGTAAGAGACTCTATCCAATTTGATAGTATTTTAAATTTACCATGAATATTATGATATAATGGAGATTGAAACCAATCCAAAATGATAGTATTTTAAGTGATACATGACTACCAAGGAAATGATTTTATATTCAAATGTGTATTCCAAATATTTATCTATTATTCCATTGTTATTTGATTCCAGTATGATTCATGTCTTATGAATTACCAATATTTAGGCCATGACTCAATATCATAAAATTTTATATGAATTTTGTTTCATTAAATGATGTATTCATGTTCTCATACCATTATTCTTAGGTTAACATTAATATCTCTATTATCTACCCTTGAAAAGTATATGAGCTCACCCTTTCTTATGTTCCTTTTCCCCAGGTAATGAATAAATTGTTTATGTATGATGTGACTAAAAATGGTGCTACTTATAGATAAGTAAGTGGTTGAAAATATATATTTCATATTTACAATTTTCTTTTGTATTCATGTTTCCAAAACCTCTAGAACTATGTGATTCTGTCTTGGATCACTATGTAATTTAATGAATGTTCATCTAATAAGATTTAATATCTATGTACTAAATGATTGGTTCCTTATATATACACTCTACTAAATATTATTGAAAAAAATCATGTATCATACATAAACATAAAATATATACAATTCTACCATAAAATGTACAAAAAGACTAAGGTATTGTAGGATTCAATATAGAAATTAATTCAAATAAACTTAAATATTCATAGAAACCACTAAAAAAATTTTATGTAATTTGATAACTCATTTTATAGTTCTGTTATTATCTTCAATGATATAATAATTATATACATTATCAACACCTCATTTAGGAGATCTTCTTTATAGTATTTTTAATCTTTTCTACTCAATTATCCATGGATGGCCACTCAACTTCTACTAGATTTTCCTTACTAAGATTGTAAAACATACTTAAACACCCCTTATTTTTATTTATTATTAAGTTTATATTAATAATAATCGTATATAAAAATGTATTAATAAAAAATAGTACATCTTAATAAGATTAGTTAAATAATATCCACTTTTAGATTTTTATTCAATATTAAAAGTATCTTATCCAACTTATCTTCAATAAAACCAAAGGTATTGACTTTATGATTTTAATATAGCCTCCTAAAAGATATGATAAAAAATAAATAAAATATATGTCTATTCAATCTTTCTTTTAGTAGAAAACAAAAATATTTTGTTATAAAACAATATTATCCAAAATAAATTCATTCATGAAATTACAATTTTTTTCAAATCATATAGATAATCACATAATTGATATTTCAAAAACATTATTATGTATTCCCTCAATAAACACATTAAAATAGATCATAAACATATAGAATAGTTATATCCCCCTAAATATCAAATATCCTTTTTAAGGGTATATAAAAATAATAAAAGACAATAGGAAAATAAAGTAATAAAATACCTTAGTGATGGTAAATGGGTTTTCCCCCCATTTACAACCATGGTTTCTAAAACACCAACTTTATTATGGTCTTTTTAAGAATATTTTTCCCTTTTGTTTGAAGAAAATATTGTTTAAAAATTTATTCAACCACCTTTTAGAAAATAAATGTATATTTAATATCAATATGATTTAATCTAGAGTGGTGTACAAGATTCTTGGATAGATTTATAGAACTCTAATCATCATAAAAAATATTTAGAGGATATTTAGCTTCAGACTCATATCCTCATGTTTTTTATTCATCCAGATAATTTGAGTAGCTTTTGGAAATTCATCAATATATTCATACCCTATATAATTCAAGGTGACTATAGATTTCTTAATTGAATTTGATAAAATTAATCTTATAACACTGAAAAATACTCACCCATATGTGGAATTATTATAATCAATATAAAATATCCAATTAGAATATATAAATCTCTTATGATTCCTCTCACCACATTTTTTCTAAATATGGACATATATAGATGTGTTTGAAATATATCTGAGTATCCATTTTTCATAAATAATGGATTCTTTAAGATTAGGTTGATATTAGGCATAAATAGTAATAATAAAACAATATCAGGCTTGGATTCTATCAGATACACAAGACTAAAAAATATTCTTTCTAAATTCCACTCTATAATAGTTTTTCTTTTGTCACCAATTATTAATCTTCAATTCACATTAATTTTTGTGGACACTCCTTTATATTCCCTCATAGAAATCCACTTCAAAATAAATTTACCATATTTTAATTCTGAAGAAAAAATTTAACTCAAATCATGGGTAACTTTTAAACCTATGAAAAAAAAATTATGTCAAACAATATCTTTTTAAAATTACTACTTCATTTACATTGATAATTCATTAAACAATATTTCTTCATTTCAGCAGAAAATACAATTATCATCATACACAATTATATATACTTTTATAGTTTTATTCTTATTTATATATAAATTTCCATCTAGATTCTCTTTTATAATACCACACACCTTACATATTCATCCATATTAAAATACCAAGATGTTGGAGGATTAGTAATTCATACAGATACTTCTATATTTTAGACACATTTCCTATATCTCAGTCTAAAATAAATCCTATGGTTTATTCCATGTCAACTTTTTCATCAATCTCTCCATTTATAATACTTATTTTACTTCAACATAGAAAAAATTAAATCATATCTAAGCTCTAATAGTAAGGAGAATATTAATGTTATGAAACATCCTCACTCCGGGAAACACTAAAATGGTTACCTGAGATGGTGGGTCACATGGACTCATGAATTCCTCCATGTACACCAAACGATTTCGACTAGTATTTATGGTATAAGGTAGTATAGTGATGAGACTATAACATCATATTATAGTGTCACATAAGATAAAAACAAGAATAATAAATATAAACATAGGAAGCATAATATAATAGATGATAGTAAAGAGGAAAAAAATGTAATAATCAACTACAAAAGTGTAAACACCAAAGAAATAGATATAGTAATCAAAAGTCCATAGGCTGAATAATATACATGATGATGTCATCAAATTATAATATAAAAAATTGAAATAGGGGAAATAGGGTATTAACATATACAACATGATATACTAAAATAAAAAAAATCCAATAGGCTTCTCTTTTACAATCACAAGAATACACTCATTCCTTATCCCACATGCGTAATGCAATAAGTAAAACAGAACAAGAATATATTGCATGGAATCTACCCTTATCCATACCTACAATTATAAGGTCTACTTGGGTACCAACTGAATCCCATATAGGGTGTAAGATAAACTAAACAGACTACAACAAATAGTGTCTAGAAACATTCTAGCCTATATACATGGAATAATAGTGTGCAGATAAAGTAATTATAAAAAATTCAAAAGAATAACTACCAATAAAATCAAGTTCCTATAAGAGGCTTGAATGAATCTAAATACTCTAGAATATGCCAGATTGAGTCTGATTAGTATCCATATATATATATGATAGTCAGATATACATAAAAATAAAATATACACATATAAATATTCACACTATATGTGTAGTATTTATCAATATATACATGAATTCTAGGTTCTAGATGGACTCGAGAAATTAATCAGGAGTCCATTACAAGTGTAATGAATCATTATCTCTCAAAAGGGTACACAACCATAATATTATATAAATGTGAGATATTATTCTCATCACTCGAGATGGTGGGGAGATCCATCAGGACCAAAATCCAAAATAAACGAACATGGAACATCCTGTCCATCATCCAAATAGAATTATAACCATGTGAGACATTGTTACCATATCCCACCATAAGGTATCTTGAAACCCCATTCTCCTCAAAACCATTAATAAATTTTCACCACCAACAACCATGGAATACAGATAATTATTATAATAAACCTTAGGGATCAACTGTACTACATTTATAACCGTAAAGAAGGAATATACAGTGGATAAAAATTCATATAATTTAGGTTTATAATTATAATACATGTGGTATAGCGTTACCACCCATTTCAATTATTCTAATTTGATCCATTTAATTTTCAGTGGATGTTAGATAATAATTCAAGATCAATACAGACACATAGTGGTGTTTTTTCCTTTAAAAATTTATATAAACGAGGTTATTTAATTTTTCACACCCAAAGGGGAGAAAATAAAGAGTTCTAAATCATCTAATAAATTAATAGGGGGTATGTGAGTATCACCTCCAAGTTTTATTAATTAAAGAAGTAAGAATGAAACATTAAGAACTGGATGAAAAATCATGTAATTTAACACATCAAAAAACACAATGAAAAAAACTAATCCTTAATGGAATGTTACTAGACTACCTACCTTAGGTACATATATGATGACACCTCCTACCTTGACTGTAACACCCCGAGATTTTATGAAAAATATTATTTTAATTTCATAAATTTCTTATGTTGTATTCTACACCAAGATTACCTTGCGCTATACGCATCACCGTATTAGCTTGCAGTATACGCAACACTATTCTTGGACCGTGTTACACATAATTTTGATAATAGTTATTCTACGCAACATTGAGTATATATATATATATTAAATGTATAAATGAAATATGGTTGGATTCTGTTATACGAAACAACGAAGGATTCTTTCACAACACGCAACCCTGACTTGGCTTGCATTACACGCAATCGCGACCTTCCTCGATAGCGTGTGTTGTACGCAATACCGGGTTTTGATAAACAATGTTATATTATTATAATATTGTCATGAACTAGCCGTTATGAATAGTATTAACTAAATTTTGAATTTTATAACATTATTATTCATCTTACACATTTCTCGAACATGGTATAATAACAAAATAAATTTTTCGGGTAAAATAAGTATTTTTAAAAAAATGCAGTTTTACCGCCTTTTGATGGCGCACCCACATTAAATATAGTTTTCGACATGTTTATATGTTCAATTTGACAAAATAATATTATTCTTTTGAATCAGTATATAAAAATTTACATTAGATAACGTTTTGATATTTTTCCGATAACTTTCATATTTTAATGAATAGTAAAAACACGCTATATTTTAATTAAAAACAACTTTTTTCATCGTAATATCTTATGTGGTTAAATTATAATATTTAATTATTTTAATGTATAAATAGAATATATTTTTACCATTTAATATAATGTATGTCATTATCATTGATTTTACCTTGAATTCGTAGGTTAAATCAATTCAATCTTTTGCAATGTTTTAAACAAAAACCCGTTTTTATTCGACAATGGGATTAATTTTAATTTAATTTCTGCAACTTCTGCGTTTTGAATTTTAAAAAATGGATTCCATATTTGGAATCATTGGGTCCAAATTATGTTAATAGGATACTTTTTATTTTTGGGAATTATGAATAGTAACTACGGTAAATTTTATTTATCATAGTTAAAGGTAAATCGGGTAATTAAGGGTAAATATAATATTTTAAAATTACCCTAAGAAATGTCAAAATCCTATTGGATGACTAAAAAACGACCCATATCACCTAAGGGTAGGATTAGATTAATTTATTTAAATTTTGCCAATGAAAATAATTTAATTATTATTAAAACCAAAGAATGTGACAACATGTCACTTTCTTAAATCTTATAAGTATAATAATTTTAATCTAGTGATAAACTTCCTGAAACTTAGAACATGAATAGTCTCCAGAAAGCTAATAAAAGTATCTACATCATAGGAATTTATTTTGAATTTTTAGGGATTAAATAATTATCATTTATTATGACACAAAGATGATGCAGTAATTGTCTTATTAATGAAATATTGACATAATTGATGTTATAAATACCCAAATAAATGTAATTTGAGACTTTTTATGACTTAAACTAATTTTCTAGGTTAATATGACATTGTATTGTTGATTTAAGTAACTTGTATCGCACTTATCATTCTTTTATGAATTTCATAAAAATCATGTACCAAATAGTGTCAAAATTGACATAAAATAGTTTTTAAAACAAATATTATATTATTAATTGTTATTTTATTCCTAAAGATCTAAGGTTCGGCCAAATGACTTAGATACGGATATATATATTAATAATAAACAATTTGGGGTTCGTTTGGCATGTTATAGTAAGTGTATTAACCATATAGTGTAAGAAAATAAAAAGACACGGTAAAAGTTAAATTATTTAACTTAGAGTTAAATCTAATTGATATGGTTAAAATAATAACTTAAACTTGTCTAAATACTATTGGTTGATAGGATTTCGACCCATCCCCACTTTAGCTTCTAAATAAGACCCTTTGGAACCATTATAAACCGATTTCGACATTAATATAAAATAATATTTTGAGGTATTCCTAAGGTGCCCCTCTCCTCCCTTATAAAAGGACACCTCATCCCCCTCCTCCTCAGACCAATTTGAGCACTCAATCTCGGCCAAACTCTGCCAAAATTCCTTCTCCACTTCCCTAGAATAATACTAGAGGTTCTGGTCTTCTTCAAAGACCAATATTAGTTCCCTAAGTGAAGGATTCAAAGAGGCGTTTCAAAGAAGAGGTAATATTTATTACCGATCTTTTCAATTTCTTTCTTCTTCAACTTCTTCTTCTTTAGTTGTTTCATGATATAGTAATAACATCATTATTACTTACATACTGATATTTTATTATAAATATGAAACAAATCTAATTAACCTTCTATCCATCCTACGGAAAAAGGAAATCACCGCGCGTGCGTACGTACGGAATACCGTCTCCACGCCGTGGTGTAATCTATTTTCCGCCACCACCTTAATTGGATGGGTATAATGGTTTAATGAGTAACTATATATGATTATTATAAATTGATATTGATACTGAAATAGTATACATACACTTCAACACAATTCCACGACCATGGGAACGATATCATCGCTCGTGCGTACGTACAGACTACCGTCTCCACGACGCGATGAGATTCATTCTCAATGATTAACCATTCATGAATGATTATAAAGTATATATAATAAGTTCTAATGAAATATATGACATAATAATGATACTGGAATTATTTATATTTATATGTATGTCATCTACTTAATTCCATTCAATTCAATAAGGAAACGAAAAAAGTGTTCATGCGTACGTACGGACTACCGTCTCCATGAACGGTGTATTTCTTTCCATTTACTGATTTATTATATATTATGAATATATATATATATAAGTCATGTTTTATATTCTGTAATTAAGTAATCATGATCTAAGTAATCATATGAATAATTACAAGTTAAAAACACGAACGACAAATGAGACGATTTTACCCAAAACGCTACTTTAACATGAATTTACAAAAGAACGGGTAATATAAAGTCATAAGTGGACCATATATGATATAATAACAATGAATATGATTCTTTAATATGTCAATAACATGATTTAAATCATTATACAGGAGGTTCGGACACTTACAAAGCAAGTCGGACCTAAGGTAAGGGAAATATCACAATCTCATTTTTATCCGAGATTGTTTATTCGTAAGTATTTACTGGGGTGTATTTTATCATCCACATCCATGTTTCATCAATATTTAATATTATTTACATCCACCTACAATTTTTTAAATCCATTTTTACCCTTCGGTGAGTTTTTAGTAATATGTATGAAGGGAATTATTTGTCGTTTTTCGTACGAGGTACTTTTTGACTTTTCCGACAAAAGTACGAAGAATGTTTTTTTTAACTTATACGACATGAATGGATTTCTAAAAAATTATTTCCAAGAAGCTTCCTTTACAAGTATTCAAGTTTATTTTTAATCAACTTCTTTTAGTTTAAAATTTTATGACATGTTAAGAAAGGAAAAGTGTTTTGAAGTAGAAAGGATATTTTCCTCAAGAATGAAGTTCAAGTATTTTATCAAAATTATTTTCCATCTAAGATAACAAAAGGGTTCGGTTTTTATCCCTATTTTTTAAATAGATTTGATTATGTTGTGATGGAAACATTTTTATGAATTCCTTTATCTTATATGAATTGTTTTATGATGTCATGTTGTTTAAGAATCCCATTTTTATTACATGGGTTATGCGATGATGTATGATTTATGATTATGTGGAACACATAAGAAAGGATTCATTATAAGATGGGTGAGACCTATATCTCCCTCCAATGCATTGGGTAAAGATTTTATATCACATGAGATAGACATGGATGAAATGGTAGGTTATACCGGTTCAGTGAAACAGGACTGAAACGAGGGTTACTCGATTTAGAAAGGGACTTTGTCCACTAATATAGTCTTGGCAATGAGTCTTGACTAACAAGAAATGATTCTCTACTATAATGTGTGAATGCCACAAAGTTTCATGTTTTAAGTTATGATTATTGTGATTACATTTTCACTGCCATGATTTATCCCATGTTATGAAATTATGATCTCTTTTGCAGGTTAAGATTTCCAAAAGTTGTGTGCTTGTGTATATGATGTGATTGATATTTCTTTTTTTTACCCTTACTGAGCATTTGAGCTCACCCTTTTATGTTTTATTTTCCCCAGGATATAAAGAAAGGTTTTAGGTAAAAAAAGGGGAAGATCTTTATGGGAGATATAGAAGATCGTTCACCACGATTAGAAGATTACGTTCCGAGTTTCCAAAGACACTAAACTATTACGATCCTTGTGTGTGTGTTTTTTTATGTACCAAGTATTCCGCAGAAGTAATGTAATGTCCATGTACGTCAAGCTTTGGGTCTCTACAGTTGGTATCAGAGGAAAGGTTTAGTCAACCTTTGGAAACTAGGATGCGAGATCTTTAGTGAGATCCCTAGAGATATTTATAAGGTATGTGTAGGGATGTCCCTAAGGATAAGTATACGTATAGGATACAGTCCTAGAACTATGGTAACGATCATAGAATTTAACCTAAGATGTTAGATATTGAGGATACTCCACCTTTATTATGTTGTTTTCCCTATTTTGATTTTCACCTCTCACACTATTTTTTTTGGGTTTTAGAAAATGGATGGAAACAAGGTGATTCACGATAATGGAGGATATGCTGGACAATGGAATGATATTTTTCATGAGAAACCAAATGAAATGGGATTTGGATATCCAAACATCATTATTATGCTGAATCAGCAATCTCATAATATGATTAATAATGTAAAATTTGGTAAGTTTCCTGACTCGGCTAATAAGAGAAAGATGGAGTTTCATGATGATCATAGAGGAAAGAAAGTTCAATTTCCCCTATGTAAATCATGTGGGGAGAGGCATCAAAGAGAATGTTTCAAAGGAACTGGAAGATGCTTTGGGTGTGGAAAAGAAGGACACAAAGCCAGTAAGTGCAAAGGAAAAGGTTCAGTTAACACCAGGGATGAGGATAATGGTATTGCTACGACATCAACAATGGTTAAATGTTTTAAATGTGGAATGTACGGGCATTATGCAAACCAATTCTCTAAGGGAAAGTCTCATGAAGATAATCAGTATGGTCGTATGGGATGTATTTATGTTGATGATGATGAAGAGACTACAAATGATATGTGAGATGAAAGAATTGTTGAAGCTCGGTCAATGGTTTAAGAATGTAGTGGAATGATTACATGTTTATCATGTGTAATGTTGTATAAGAAATCTCATGGTACTATGGAATAAAGAGATATCTAAGGATTGTTACACTGTTGTCTTTCCTTGAGTTATGAAAGTGTATGATTAATGGTACCACTATCCATGAAAGGTTATTCAGATATTTTTGGAATTTAGATGATATGCGCATAATGAAGGAATAATAAGATAATGAGGTGTTTGTTTGTATTCATGAGCTCATGAATGATATAAGGAGAAGGTTATATCATGGTTTGAGTATAGAGAATTTTTGGATTGTGGTATGTGGAAAGAGTTAACTTTTAACTTCATTCATGTTTTCACTAAGGTTCAATGGGTATTCAAGAGAATACATGATTAAGGCCTTTGAATGTTTGGAATGTGACCAACAAGACATATCTTATGATATATGGGGATCAACGATGGTATTAAATCTCTGGTAATAGTTTTCACTATATTATGAGAGTGGAATGTATTATTATGGATAATCCTAAAGATTAGAATGGATTATGTTGGACATAAGTTAGTATTGTTTAAGGATATAAGATTTTCGATATTATTGATGGATTGTTATAGTAAAATAGCATTAGAAAAAGGACAACCTGCAGGACGGGCGACAGCCCATCGCTTCGGACAAGGCTGTGGGAATCAAACCCACAACTGAAGTGCGACTGGCCTTTATCGCCTACCACTGGCCTACAGGAAGTCCCTGTTTAGTAGAAACTAGTTTTATTATATTAAGCAGTATGATATATGAAGTATAAGTCCATTTTAGGAACCATATATGATTAATCTCACTATAGAATGACTTATGTATATTTAATAACTTTTGCTAACCTTTTGTTTGAGACAGATGGAATGACCCGTCATTCTATCACATGATCTGCTAACACTTCACAAATAACAAATTCAACTTCATTTATTTAAGAGATGAAGTGGAAATTGTTCAAGGCACGAACAACAGTGAGATTGTACCAAAATAAAGTAAGTATTTATTCTAATTCAAATTCTTCAACTTTAGGGAAACGATCTTGAAAACCAAAAAAAATGTTGTCATAGTGACCTTATATCTGATTAATCAGATGGTACCTTAGATCGTCACAAATTTATGGATT
Organism: Viscum album; assembly: GCA_963277665.1. NCBI lineage: Eukaryota > Viridiplantae > Streptophyta > Magnoliopsida > Santalales > Viscaceae > Viscum > Viscum album. The sequence continues at coordinate 1,160,377,361 of OY728153.1, read as the reverse complement.
TGTGATTGCTAGCTTTTCCATAGCCATGTTCTCTACCACTCTCCATCAGAATATGATGGTTAGATTTCTCTTCCATATCCATATTTTCACCTATGTAGAAACCCAGTGATTAGTTTATTTGGGTAACCGTTACGTTTCATACTTTTGTTTTTAAAGATTGGTATTGGTATTCCTTTTTACGATGTGGGTTTCTATCAAAGAAACTTTCAAATAGTAAACCATTTATAACCCCGACGAATTTCGAGGGCAAAGTTCATTTTAAGGGGGGTAGAATGTAACACCCCGAGATTTTATGAAAAATATTATTTTATTTTCATAAATGTCTTATGTTGTATTCTACACCAAGATTACCTTGCGCTATACGTAACACCGTATTAGCTTGCAGTATACGCAACACTATTCTTGGACCGTGTTACAGATAATTTTGATAATAGTTATTCTACGCAAAATTGAGTATATATATATATATATTAAATGTATAAATGACATATGGTTGGATTCTGTTATACGAAACAACGAAGGATTCTTTCACAACACGCAACCTTGACTTGGCTTGCATTACACGCAATCGCGACCTTCCTCGATAGCGTGTGTTGTACGCAATACCGGGTTTTAATAAACAATGTTATATTATTATAATATTGTCATGAACTAGCCGTTATGAATAGTATTAACTAAATTTTGAATTTTATAACATTATTATTCATCTTACACATTTTTAGAACATGGTATAATAAAAAAATAAATTTTTCGGGTAAAATAAGTATTTTTAAAAAAATGCAGTTTTACCGCCTTTTGATGGCGCACCCACATTAAATATAGTTTTTGACATGTTTATATGTTCAATTTGACAAAGTAATATTCTTCTTTTGAATCAGGATATAAAAATTTACATTATATAAAGTTTTGATATTTTTCCGATAACTTTCATATTTTAATGAATAGTAAAAACACGCTATATTTTAATTAAAAACAACTTTTTTCATCGTAATATCTTATGTGGTTAAATTATAATATTGAATGGTTTTAAAGTATAAATAGAATATATTTTTACCATTTAATATAATGTATGTCATTATCATTGATTTTACCTTGAATTCGTAGGTTAAATCAATTCAATCTTTTGTAATGTTTTAAACAAAAACCCGTTTTTATTCGACAATGGGATTTATTTTAATTTAATTACTGCAACTTCTGTGTTTTGAATTTTAAAAAATGGATTCCATATTTGGAATCATTGGGTCAAAATTATTTTAATAGGATACTTTTTATTTTTTGGAATTATGAATAGTAACTACGGTAAATTTTATTTACCATAGTTAAAGGTAAATCGGGTAATTAAGGGTAAATATAATATTTTAAAATTACCCTAAAAAATGTCAAAATTCTATTGGATGACTAAGAAACGACCCATATCAGCTAAGGGTCGGATTAGATTAATTTATTTAAATTTTTTCAATGAAAATAATTTAATTATTATTAAAACCAAAGAATGTGACAACATGTCACTTTGTTAAATCTTATAAGTATAATAATTTTAATCTAGTGATAAACTTCATTAAACTTCGAACATGAATAGTCTCCAGAAAGCTAATAAAATTATCTACATCATAGGAATTTATTTATAATTTTTAGGGATTAAATAATTATCATTTATTATGACACAAAGATGATGCAGTAATTGTCTTATTAATGAAATATTGACATAATTGATGTTATAAATGCCCAAATAAATGTAATTTGAGACTTTTTATGACTTACACTAATTTTCTAGTTTAATATGACATTTTATTGTTGATTTAAGTAACTTGTATCTAACTTATCATTCTTTTATGAATTTCATAAAAATCATGTACCAAATAGTGTCAAAATTGACATAAAATAGTTTTAAAACAAATATTATATTATTAATTGTTATTTTATTCCTAAAAATCTGAGGTTTGGCCAAATGACTTAGATACGGATATATATATTAATAATAAACAATTTGGGGTTCGTTTGGCATGTTATAGTAAGTGTATTAACCATATAGTGTAAGAAAACAAAAAGACACGGTAAAAGTTAAATTATTTAACTTAGGGTTAAATCTAATTGATAAGGTTAAAATAATAACATAAACTTGTCCAAATCCTATTGGTTGATATTATTTCGACCCATACCCACTTTAGCTTCGAAATAAGACCCTTTGGAACCATTATAAACCGATTTTGACATTAATATAAAATAATATTTTGAGGTATTCCTAAGGTGCCCCTCTCCTCCCTTATAAAAGGACACCTCCTCCCCCTCCTCCTCACACCAATTTGAGCACTCAAGCTCAGCAAAACTCTGACAAAATCCCTTCTCCACTTCAATAGAATAATCCTAGAGGTTCTGGTTTTCTTCAAAGACCAATATTAGTTCCCTAAGTGAAGGATTCAAAGAGGCGTTTCAAAGAAGAGGTAATATTTATTACCGATCTTTTCAATTTCTTTCTTCTTCAACTTCTTCTTCTTTAGTTGTTTCATGATATAGTAATAACATAAGTATTACTTACATACTGATATGTTATTATAAATATGAAACAACTCTAATTAACCTTCTATCCATCCTACGGAAAAAGGAAATCACCGCGCGTGCGTACGTACGGAATACCGTCTCCACGCCGTGGTGTAATCTATTTTCCGCCACCACCTTAATTGGATGGGTATAATGGTTTAATGAGTAACTATATATGATTATTATAAAGTTATATTGATACTGAAATAGTATACATACACTTAAACACAATTCCACGACCATGGGAACGATATCATCGCTCGTGCGTACGTACGGACTACCGTCTCCACGACGCGATGAGATTAATTCTCAATGATTAACCATTCATGAATGATTATAAAGTATATATAATAAGTTCTAATGAAATATATGACATAATAATGATACTGGAATTATTTATATTTATATGTATGTCATCTACTTAATTCCATTCAATTCAATAAGGAAACGAAAATAGTGTTCATGCGTACGTACGGACTACCGTCTCCATGAACGGTGTATTTCTTTCCATTTACTGATTTATTATATATTATGAATATATATATATAAGTCATGTTTTATATTCTGTAATTAAGTAATCATGATCTAAGTAATCATATGAATAATTACAAGTTAAAAACACGAACGACAAATGAGACGATTTTACCCAAAACGCTACTTTAATATGAATTTACAAAAGAACGGGTAATATAAAGTCATTAGTGGACCATATATGATATAATAACAATGAATATGATTCTGTAATAAGTCAATAACATTATTTAAATCATTATACAGGAGGTTCGGACACTTACAAAGCAAGTCGGACCTAAGGTAAGGGAAATATCACAATCTCATTTTTATCCGAGATTGTTTATTCGTAAGTATTTACTGGGGTGTATTTTATCATCCACATCCATGTTTAATCAATATGTAATATTATTTCCATCCACCTACAATTGTTTAAATCCATTTTTACCCTTCGGTGAGTTTTTAGTAATATGTATGAAGGGAATATTTTGTCATTTTTCGTACGAGGTACTTTTTGACTTTTCCGACAAAAGTACGAAGAATGTTTTTTTTTAACTTATACGGCATGAATGGATTTCTAAAAAATTATTTCCAAGAAGCTTCCTTTACAAGTATTCAAGTTTATTTTTAATAAACTTCTTTTAGTTTAAAATTGTATGACATGTTAAGAAAGGAAAAGTGTTTTGAAGTAGAAAGGATATTTTCCTCAAGAATGAAGATCAAGTATTTTATCAAAATTATTTCCATCTAAGATAAAAAAAAGGGTTCGGTTTTTATCCCTATTTTTTACATAGATTTGATTATGTTGTGATGGATTCATTTTTATGAATTCCTTTATCTTATATGAATTGTTTTATGATGTCATGTTGTTTAAGAATCCCATTTTTATTACATGGGTTATGCGATGATGTATGATTTATGATTATGTGGCACACATAAGAAAGGATTCATTATAAGATGGGTGGGACCTATATCTCCCTCCAATGCATTGGGTAAAGATTTTATATCTCATGAGATAGACATGTCTGATATGGTAGGTTATACCGGTTCAGTGAAACAGGACTGAAACGAGGGTTACTGGATTCAGAAAGGGACTTTGTCCACTAAGATAGTATTGGCAATGAGTCTTGACTAACAAGAAATGATTCTCTATTATTATGTGTGAATGCCACAAAGTTTCATCTTTTAAGTTATGATTATTGTGATTACATTTTCACTGCCATGATTTATCCCATGTTATGAAATTATGATCTCTTTTGCAGGTTAAGATTTCCAAAAGTTATGTGCTTTTGTATACGATGTGATTGATATTTCTTTTGTTTACCCTTACTGAGCATTTGAGCTCACCCTTTTATGTTTTCTTTTCCCCAGGATATAAAGAAAGGTTTTAGGTAAAAAAAGGGGAAGATCTTTATGGGAGATATAGAAGATCATTCACCACGATTAGAAGATTACGTTCCGAGTTTCCAAAGACACTAAACTATTACGATCCTTGTGTGTGTGTTTTTGTTATGTACCATGTATTCCGAAAAAGTAATGTAATGTCCATGTACGCCAAGCTTTGGGTCTCTACATTGACCTTTTAATCAAATAAGCATGTAAGAATACATAAGTATGTTCCAATTACCAAAACATAGGTTATATGAGCCTGAAAAAAATTAGTGAAAGGGAAAACGAGATTAAATGTGAAAAAAAATCAAATAGTTCTAAAATATTTTGAAGAGGGATCCAATGTGATAGAAAGTTTTCAAATTATAGACTAAACAAATGAGAAATAGTGGAACCTATGTTTAGGTATAGTACTAACTCTTGGGGAGATCCTACTATGCATGGGAGGGAAAATGGACTTCACCTAAAAATATGAGGCATAGTCTACATCTAAAATGATTGGTTTGGGAATTTTAATGATGTTTAAATCATTTACAAGTTGTGTAATGTTTGAGTTCTCCTCCAAGGAAACCCCTTTACACATCGTGAATGGTTTTGGACAACCAAATAAAGATCATGTATTCAATTAATTATATGTATTTAAATTGATGTGATGTATTTGAACTACAACCCAGATTCAACCCCACTACAACATTCTACTAGAAAACAAAACTGAATAGCCTTAAGTTGTGGTCCCCAGTATAAGTGAAATGAAAATAAAAATGTATCTCACTAAAAAGATGTTCCATTGCAAACTTTCCTCCTTAAAGAAACTCATCTTAGCCTTGGTATTAAAAATGTAAATAGGGATTATCTAATGAACGTTCCATCCATTAGGATCATAAGTTAGTATCCCATTCCTTAGTCTTTTCATGTACTCGGTCGTGCTTCCATAGACTCCATAACAAATGAAATGACTTTCCTTGGTGCGTCTTTATGATTCGATCAAAAATATGGAATGAATACTTTATCAAGGAAGTTTCTACATATAACTCAACCTTAGTAGGATATAAAACATGTGAAAGGTATGGATAATATCAATAGAGAAAAGATACATAGAAGACACCATGAATAGATCAGTATCACAAGGTACGTTCTATCTGGTAAGCCATTGGTCTCATTCTCTCTAAGACCTTTAATGTACTAAAAACCAATCTGAGATCTTACCCTACCTCTAAATTCCTTGATTTCACTAAACTGGATAAATTCTCAAGAAAACATGGTCCCCTACCTCTACCAAGAACGTAGGTGATCAACAAGGCCTATTATATAAGGATTTATATGGAGCTATCTGGTTAGACTCCTAGAAGCTATTATTATACAATAACTCCTATAGGGTTATTTATTTCTCACAATAAGCCCTAAGTTCAAGGAAACATGCATAGTGAATCCCCTCTAATATGTGTATCATATTATATAATTTTCCTCCTGTTTGATGGTGATAAGATGTACTCATAATCCCCTGTGTACCCAAGGCCTTCTGCAACCCATGCCATTAACAGGACATGATGTAATCATCCCAATCAGATTCTATAGAACATAGAGCTCCCTGGACATGTATAAACTATCTAAAATATTGTCTCTCTATATAAACCATCAAAAAGGTCTCTCAAAAAGGTAATAAGTGAGAAACATTCTTCACATGATTAATGAATACACACACTATATCATTTTCATGAGGTGATCTAGGAAAACCAATCATGATGTCCAGGGAAACATCATACCATTTCCAATCTGGAGTGTAAAATGGCTATAATATTCCTACTAGTCATTAATGTTCCACCTTCAACTACTGATAGGTGGAACACATGATAATAATTTCATCTGTCTCACATTTCATACCAGGACACCAATATTGGCGAGGCATGTCACAGTATATACTGGTGATATTGGGATGTACTTCCCAAACTAAGGTGTGATATTCTTACATCAAATCCAATAAGATTTTTATTGTGACCCTGACATGCCCATGATAACATAAGGTATCATACTCATCCATGGACCAACCAAAAGATGAATTCTATTCTCGTATAATTACCCTTAGGGCTATCCCTTTGGATTATAGAGTTTTTTTATTCTCACCCTTTAAGGAATGGTATTGGTCGCTACTAAGGATTAGAGGATTTTTCCCATGATTTTTCTATACCTCAACATTCATCTATGAAAACAAGGACATGAGATTCCACTCACCACTCTCCTCCTGAACCGCTTGTAGCTGAGCCTTTTAACTCCGAGAATCAGCTACGGAATTTCGTTTTCCAGGTGTGTACGAATTTTCAAAATTGATGTACTGTAGATACTAAATACATAAAAACTTCTTGATATTTAGATCACACTTTATAAAGATGTATTTAAGGCTTCATGATCAGTGAATTATAGAAAATTCTCCCCAAGAAAATAATGTATCCCATAGAGTAAATCAATAATTACAACATCCATCTCAGGACCATGCATTGAGTAATTCTAAAAGTGCAACCTCAATTCGCAAGACATGAATTCTAAAAATCACTTCTCCTGCACCAAAAATGCTCCCAACCCAATTCATGATGCATCAAAATGAATGAAATAGCTCTTTCTTAGCACGAGTAAAATTAGAATTGGTGATGAAGTCAATATTCCATTCAACTCTGAAAGGATTCGTCAAAATCTTCAGACCATATAAATTTAAATCACTTTTTAGTCAATCCCATAAATAGAAATTAAAGGCATGATAAATCTTGGATTAATCTTCAGTAATACCCAGAAAAAACCCAAGAGACTATGTATCACAAATATGTTTTGGCACTCAACCAAGGAGACTAGTTCTCTCACATTCCCTAGACCTACTAATACTCTGGTTTGGGTATCATATGACCCAATAAATGGGCTTTATTGATCCAAAAGGGGAATTTATCGATCTTAGTAGAAATATATTGATCTCTCAGTTTATTTAGAAAAATATAGTTATTTTGGGAATGGTTATGTTGAGAATGAAAATACACTAATATTTACTCTACAAACACTACCAAAAATGAATCTAGGTATAACTGGAAAACCCTATTCATTAGAGCCATGAAAACCACAAGAATGTTTATGAGACTGAAAAACATTACCTAGTACTCACGATAGCCACACCATCTCTGTAAATCTATCTGAGGTATGTCTGATGTCCAGAAAAAAAAATTCTGATAGCTTGAACTCAAATAAAAATTTGGGAACAAACTGAATCCTCAAATCTGAACAAAGTGTCAATATATCTATGGAAAGTGATACCCATTCATTTCTATAAGCTAGTTAAACCATCATTAATTCATGCAGAGGCAAAGGGTACCTTCCACATGCATGGAAAAAAGGACTAGTGAAACCTATGTAGAAGTTCTAGGGAGTATAAAACCCTATTTTTCAAGGACTTACAACTATTTATTGATATCCAAAATATCTATAAGAGGCATGATATAAGGATGAATAAATACTGGTGTTTCTGATGGAACATTATCAGTGGTGAATTCTACCTATCTAACTAGAGGTCACATAAAAATTCATCAAGTAAGAAATCCATGAAACTATTGGCCAATAGAGGTAAAAAATCGAACCATAACATCATATAATCCAAGAAGAGATTGGAAATATGGGTTGTCACTCTTCCCATCCCCAGATGTTCTAGTCCTGATTGAGACACATTCACATCCCATTATCCCTTGTGGACACACATACCACCATTTGGTGATGTAAAAATCACCCTATAGTGATATAATTCAAATTGGGATAAATATTGAAATAACCAGTCCATCCTAATATTTACCTAGATCCCAATAATGTTGTGGATGAAAACATTCCACTCAACGAGATAGCTGTCTATATAAAGGGGGAAATCCTTACATTAATGAATTCTCTCTCACCAGATACCTAATGAGGTTATGAGTGCCATTAAACCATATTAATACTCTATCATGAGGCCTAGAATCACCAGAATATTCTCAGATATATAATAGTGTGATGTGCCTATGTCAAATAAATCGGACATTAATATAGAGGCTACTAGAGTAGTACCTCAATCTATATAAGGTTCAATGATCTTCTCCTTCAGTATAGTCTTTAATGCATGTAACGGGGCCATTCCATGGGGTTGAGTCACAACCTCACTACCCAATATAAGACCATATTTCTTATGCTTTAATTCTTGAGTTTGATTCCCTCAACCTGAACCACCACCTCTACCTGAGTAGCAGGTGGTATTCCAGCAACCTTCCTATCAGGACACTACCATCATCTCTCCATAAGGTGGGGTTGGTGTGGGTACCCTCTTATTAGGAACTATTAGTAAAGTCCTATAGATGTTCTGGATATTCCACATCCATCTGCAACCTCTTCACTCCACTGGATCTATCATATATTAGGGTTTCATGAGTCCTAACATCCTACACTAGTGAAATATATGTAAACTACCTGTATGAGCTTTCTGAAAAATGTTACACCATTGAAAAACCTCAAAACTCGTCATTCGTCCAATTGAAGAACCATTATCCGGGATGGGTGTTAAACCAACATGGCCCTGACCAACCACATTCCTTATATTCTTCTCAGTATTGAGGCTTTGGTTGACTATTTCAAAAATATTAGAAAACCATAAAATGTTATCCTATGATCAGATTGTCTATTCCAATATATTCATTAAATTTCTACAATTCATGAGCTCCTCACCAGTTATATTTGGTGCGCATCTTGGAATCTTACTTAAGAGTGAACAATATTCCATGACAAACATGGATCCCTATTGTAGGATTATAAATTCTCTAGCATGCTCATTCCTTAATGGGTATTGAAATAAGTAATCATAAAGGATCATCTAGAAATCCACCGAGATCATAAATCAATGTTGGTCAACATAGGTAATGACATCCCGCCATATCATGGAATAACCTCACAACATATAGAGAGTATGCTTGACCCTATGCTCTAGAGGCATCCCCAGATGCTATAATATATAAATCATGGCCTCAATCCTTGACTCAGCAGTATGTGGTATTTCATCTCCAATAAAGTGGGAGAATGATCCTATTAGAATTCCCAAGTTAGATATACTGTAGTTAGGGAATGTTGAGATAATATTTTCATAGAGTACGCCATATAGAATAATCCCTCTTGAAATGAGTCATTTGTTCCCATAAAGGTAACAACAGGTTGTCCCATATATCTCACTATAGGATGTATCACTATAGGATCAGGTCCCACTATATCTGGTGTGTGGTATTCACTACCTTCTAAATGTTTGACTCGAGGCTATCATGGTTTCATGAATCTACAATTCTGAACAAATGACTTATTATTGAATTTAAAAGTTGAAATAATTAGTAATAGATAATAGGATAAGTACACAACATTCTTATAAAAGGCCACACCTCTCTGCTTACCTCAAAATCCAGGTCCAGGTGGTATGAAAAAATCATAATAATCCATAAGACCATAAGAAACCCCAAACTACCCATACTATGGATAGGTTTGGGTCTAGGACTCATATCACATGATAGGGGTTCCGATATATGGAGTGTTAATTTAATGTTCTAAGGGAAAACACCATTTATATTGCAATTGGAATGCCATTTAGCGGTAATCATTTCATTTTTAAAGATTTAAATTAATCTATCTTTGTTTTATTTTATATAATTCATATATATATAACATGGTCCAGTTAGATGCATCACAATTTCCAATTTACACCATTCATACTTCCTTATAAATTTCAATTTGAATGTAATTTAAATGCACCTTGAACTTTAAATCTGATATCTTGTTGTAACAAGTCATACATAATGATTTTATTTCATGAACCACCTTCATGATTTATAGATTTACATACTCCTCGAATCACCTATGTCACTAATGTGTGATAATTAACTTATATAGTCTCAGTCCATGGAACCCATAGGTCCATAACCCGCAATATGATATAAATGGAAAATTAAGGTTTCCACACCAATATATATGAGAAAAAACATTTAGATTGATGTAGTAATACTAATTAATACTATTGTATTATCATTATAGGATATTTTAGCACATTTCATTATATTATAATCAAGGAACTAACTACAAGAATTAGGCTAATGCATGAAGAAAGTATACATGGCATGGAAAAATGAATGGAATACTACTTATAAGGGTCCTATAATGATGCATGAGATGCTATTTTCTTACCTCAAAAGGCCAAGGATGAAGTTTGAATCAATAAAAACAACAATAATAATATCACAAGGAATTTTGATCACCCAATGGTGAAATCATATCAACTGTAACATGCGTAATCTAAAAACAATAATAACACATCCAATGTTATTTGGGATTCCATTGTACGTAGGCCAGCTATGCCCATGCACAAGCTAATTAAAAAATTCCATTATATCCTAGTATTATATTTAATAACCAAATAAAAAAATAAATTATAATAAAATTCTCTAATACCAGTGTTAAATTACCTAACCTGAGAGAAACTAAAAGAGTGACCCAATATGTTGGGTCACATGGCCTCAAGAACACATCCCCATAGGATAGAGGAAACCGAATAGCAACAATGGTCTAAGGTGGTATAGTGGGGAGACTATACCTTCATATCGGAGAGGAACATCAAATACAAACAAGAATAATAAACGTAAATAGTAGAATCATAGTATAATAGATGATAGAAAAGCAGAAACAAATAAATTAATCAAGCACAAAAGTGTAAAAACAATAGCAATTACAATTGTAATCATAATCTAATAGGCTAAGTCATATACATTAATATTCCATGGAATGTTGATATATAAAAGGGAAAACATGGGATATAGGGTACATACATATGCAACATGCTATACATAAATTAAAAAAGGAAAAAAGACTATCCTATAATTTCATGATCATACATTCGGCCCTCTAATTACACGGTTTGAGCTATACATAAAACATATCATGCATATATAGAAGAGAACCTTCCCTTATCCATTCATGTAGTCATAAGTTCTACTCAGGTATCAAAGGTGGACTGAGTAGGATGTGATATATACTTAATATTCCACCACCAATATTTTCTATAGATATTCCATCTATTTTACACAACCTAGTGGTGTGTAGGTTGAGAAAATAAAAATACTCCTAAATAATACCTACCTGCTAACTCAAGATCCTATAAGACACCTAGATAGCTCTACCAGCTACAATATAGGATAAAATGAGTCTGACGAGTAACCATATATATATATATGTATATATTAGTAATATATAAAGAGATATGGTATACACAAAAGAATATACACACTATACATGGGGTGGTTTATAAACGTATACATAAATTCTTGGTTCTAGCTAGACCTGGGGTGTAACTTAGAAATCCAAAATTAGACATATGAGTGAATGTATCCTGTATGGGTATGATCCCAAAATCTAATATAATTGTGAGACATCATTGTTCAACTCCTCATGTGTTAATCATGTTTTAATGATCACAAATCCTATACATTCTGTAAAGCTTAATAATCATGTTTTATCTATCTAAAATCATGTGTATATATGATTAGTATCATTATGCGTTAAATAAACATATCCAAGATCTTATGTGCTATGTTTAAAGATTGTAAAATATTTTTTTTTGGTAATAATGGATTTCATTGATAAATGATTAAGTCTAATCCGTTCTACGAATATCATTGTTCATGTATGTATACATATATTTTTCATAGTCTGAGAAACCATGAGTCTGCCACCAATTATGTTTTTATGGCAAAGGACCTAGACACCGTGAACCAGACACCATGACCTTCTAGACACCGTGACCTTTCAGAAACTGTGATCAAACACCGCATTTGTGATACTAGTTCAAGATCTCTATACAACTATGCCATTATAGCTGTCTCACCGCTTAATGGAAAAGAAGGACACATCGTTTCAAGGAGACACTGCTTCATAGAGACACCATTTACAGATAGACTGTGATACCGTTTCTTAATCTGTTTTGTCATTTTTCAATTTAATTTCTAACTATCATATTTTAAGTTTTTAAATGCACTAACATAATTTATATTTCTTTGTAGACATGTCACCTGATAGTACGATGTACAAGGTGCATAATACATGCATCATATCGGCTCCAACACATGCATTCTAAGAATAAAACGAACAGCATGGCTAGAAGAAAAGAGGGCGACAGTAGTGACAACAGAAAAACATGTGTGTTCATGATAACGAAAAAACACGAGAATTCATGAAAGAAGAACCGATACATGAAACCCTACACTATTTAAGAATACACGAAGCATACTCGAATCCTAGAGTCAAGATAATTTTCACACCATCTACTCCACAACACGATCCAGATCTAGCTGACTTGTGATACTCTGTTTTTTTCCAAAGGACTCGATTTCTGCATCTGCTTCATCCTAGATGTCCAGAGCTGGATAGACTAACATGTAGAGCACATCTAACCTTATCTCATCATTTCTGCTTTGTTGTGTATTATTTTTATCTTTCGAGAAGTGTGTGTGTGTTTGTATAAAAACACTCATTGTCTCCGGCATTAAATTAAAGTATACAAGATATACTTTCTCATACATTTTTTTACACTTGTGTATTCCCATGGAGAAGGGTGGAAGAGTTCCCTATGTGACCTGTTAGTTCACACCCATGAAAAATGGTGGTAGAGGTTGTGTGACCTGGACAATCTTGTGAACTATTGGTATCCCTAATCCAGTGTGTGGATAAGGTTTATTTATATAAACTTCTTGGTGGTTGGTGGTCACCAAGTGGAGTGGATTAGGTCTCGGCTTGAGACTGAAACACTTATTCTATATCAATTTTCTGGTTTAATTTAGTTTTATCTATTTTACTGTATAAGTCAGAAATCAATAAATTTACATTGATAGTTAATCATGGGAAAAATTTATAGTTGTTTTTTCCTTATTAGAATATCTTTAAAATTAATGTTAAAAACTAATATGAATATTACTGAGAATTAATCAATATTCTGATAAGTTATTTAAATAGTCAAACATTCATTACTATATTACCTTGATTGACTAGGATGTATTTAAATTTATTAGGGAACCTTTTAAAGAATACTTTTTACCCAGAAATTTTTATAGATACTCAATTCACCCCCCCCCCCCTCATGAGTACTCTTCTCCGACCAACATTTGGTAATAAAGCGTTGTTTATTAAGACACTTTTTTTGAGCCTATTCAACTATGATTGTAGTTGTAATTTAAAGATCTATAAATTTCTATTAATTCTAAATTTATATCTCTTTAAAAGTATTTCTCTACTATGGATAATAGACTGGAAGGTGCTACAACAAACAAAACACCATTTTTTAATGGAACCAAGTATGCTCAATGGAAAATAAAAAAAATGCATTTAGAAAGTTTGTGTTTTGAAATATGGTCTCCAAATATAGATGAATGTAAGATTTTTTCTACTGATAGATAACTTTGGATGATCCTAACAAGACTACCTACAATAACAATTGCAAATACATGAATGCTTTATATTTCTCATTAGGAGATGAGAAATTTAATAGAATCTCTTCATGTAAAACCACCCATGAAATTTGGGATACCTTATCTGTTTCACATGAAGAAACTACTAGTGTTAATGTAATGAGACTTAATACTTATACTATTAAATATGATAACCTGAAAATGAAACATTCCGAGCCTATTTCTAACATGTATCTTATGTTCATTGAAATTTTCAACACAATTATTTCTCTTGGAAGAGAAGTCACTGCCAAAGAACAAATCATGAGGATTCACAGATGCCTACCTAACAGATAGAGAAGAACCTCTGTCTCTATTAGAGTGTCATGTGACATCAGTAAGCTACCAATAAATGAAATCATTGGAAAACTGATAATGTCTGAAGAGGAGCTGAAATTCAACAAGGAAGAGGAGGATGAACCCATAAAAAATTAGTTGCGTTCAAGATCACCACCTCTAAACACAAAGAGAAAGGGGAATTGGAAGTTTCTATAGAAAGTTCCAGTAGTGAAAAATCATCACATGATAGTGATGAGAAGAAGTCTCAATTATCCAGAAGGTTTAATTGATTTTACAAGAATAAGAAATTTTTTAGAAAGCCTAACTTTTTTGGAAGATATGATCAAAAAGAAATTTGGAAGAAGTATTGCAAAAGAAGTGACAAGTATGAGGAGATAGTCGGCTATGAATTTAAGAGAAAGCTACATATCAAGTCTAACTGTCCCTAGATCAAGTGAAAAAAGAAATATGAGGATAATGATAGAAAGTATAAAATGTAAATGAAAGAAACTTTGAGTACTTTTGAGGACATTTCATGTGCCACAGAATCCTCAAATGATGAACCGGCTAACAAATCCAATATGTGTTTTATGAAAAACACATATGAGGTAACACTGTAATTTCCAATAATCAATTCCCATTATTCGTGAGATGAGAGTGACTCTTAAAATATGTTTAATGAAGAAATTTTTGAGTACTGTAATATGATTTAAGAGACATGCAATTAACTAAAAGATAAATATAAGTCATTAAAGAAACATCATGCTCTTGCCTAATCTGTTAAAACTGAACTCACTATAGAAAGTGAGAAAAATGATCAATTAAATAAAGAGAACAATGAACTAAAACTATCTAATGAGCGATTGAAAATGGTTCTTGAATGTTTTACTAATGGTAAAGATACCTTGGTAAAAATTCTAGGTATATAGATTGCTCATAAATATACTACTGGAATTGGATATAAACCTAGAAAAATAATTTTTGGAAGAACTAACTTCGTTTCTAAATATAGGACAGACAACTTTACTCCTAGTTCTGGAAAATATTCATTTAGTTCATGTTATGACACACTCTCTATTTTTTCAAGAATTTCTTAGACCAAATAGTGTTTATTTCTCAATTAATTTTCATAAGTCTTTTAGGAAACCTATGTGGTAGATATGGGTTCCTAAGGAACTAGTCACTAATATTACTGGACCCAAACATATATGGGTACCAAAATATATTTTTATCTGAATATTTTGTAGGAATTATTCCTAAAGAGATCATGTAAAAGCATATGGTACTTGGACAGTGGGTGTTCAAGACCCATGACAAGAGACTATTTATGCTTTAAGAATTTAATAAAAATTGATGGAGGACATGTCACCTTTGGTGACAATGCCAAATGAATGATTATTTGCCTTGTCCAATCGGTAAATCGAACTCTATTTTTATTTCCAAAATACTTTTTTTGATGGATTGACATATAATCTGCTATGTATTTTGTAATAATGTGATGATGGGTTTCATTTCAAATTTTAAAATGATGCTTTTAATGTTTTTAATTCTAAAAATTAATTAGTGTTTTCTTCATTAAGAAATGAAAATGTTTACTATATTAACATAGAATCTTTAGTGACTCAAAATTATTCATGTTTAAGTGTATTTCACAATGAATCATGGATTTGGCATAGGAGACAAGGAAAATATAATACTCAGTCCCTTAGAAAGTTAACTAGAAAAAGTTTAGTCAAAGACCTACCCAAAATTTAGTTTCCAAATGATAAAGTGTGTAATCCTTGTCAAAAGGTAAATCAACACAATAATTCCTTCAATCCAATGAAATAAGTGTCAACTTCTAAACCTCTCAAACTAGTTCACATGGATTTGTTTGAACCATCTATAGATTCTAGTATAAATGGGAATCATTTTGTCTATGTTCTTGTAGATCTTTTCTAGATATACTTGAACTTTCTTTATGGATCACAAAATTGAGTCCTTCTCTCTTTTTACCAAATATTCCAAAATTGTTGAAAATTTTAGTTGACTTAGAATTGAATCATTAAGAATTTATCATGGTCATGAGTTTGAAAATCAAGAGTTTGAATCCTTTTTCTCATAAAATGGCTATAGTCATAATTTCCATGCCCCTAGAATGCCTCAAAGGAATGTATTTGTAGAAAGAAGAAATAGGACGCTGCAAGAGATTTCTAGAACCATGATTAGTGAATATGAATTACCTTTTTATTTTTGGATTGAAGTTGTAAATACAACATTATATATTATCAATAGAGTGTTTATTAAACCTATTCATAAAAGAACACAATATGAGTTGTGGAACAAATAGAAAACCCAAAGTTAGCTACTTCAAAGTTTTTGGCTGCAATGTCTACTTCCATAATACTAAGGACAATCTTAAAATATTTGCATCCAAGAGTGATAAAAGAATATTTTTAGGATATTCAATCTCTAGTAAAGCCTATAGATTGTTTAAAAAATATCTAAATGTGTGGAAGAATATGTCCATGTCAATTTTGATGAAACAAATCCACATGAGCCTAAGACCACTCTAGAGAACCTCAAGGATGATTTGGACATTAATTAAAAATCCATTAACCATCCTGTAATGGAATCTGTGAAACTTCCAGTTCTGAAAACTCTTTAGATTCAAGTCACAATGAACCTAATCCTATTGAAGAACCTGAAATCAATTGTCCTTATTTTTCTAGAGTTGTTA
Source organism: Viscum album (assembly GCA_963277665.1). Lineage (NCBI taxonomy): Eukaryota > Viridiplantae > Streptophyta > Magnoliopsida > Santalales > Viscaceae > Viscum > Viscum album. The sequence continues at coordinate 1,160,360,405 of OY728153.1, read as the reverse complement.
GTACTCTTAAGAACCATCCTTTAGATGATGTTTTAGGAGACTAAGATAAAGGAACTCAAACTAGAGCTTCTCATAGAAATCAGGTTGAACATAAAGTCTTCCTATTACATCTTGAACCTAAAAACATTAGGGAAGCTATCAATGATGAATATTGGGTGGGGGCTATGCAAGAATAACTTAATCAGTTTGAAAGGAACAATGTTTTAAAACATATTGACAGACCCAAAGACAAATTCACCATAGGCACTATATGGGTGTTTAGAAATTAGGTAGACGAATATGCTAATCTAGTTAGAACCCAGGCTAGATTGGTTGCACAAGGCTATAGTCAAGAAAAGGAATTGACTATGAAAAGACATTTGCACCAATATCTAAAATTGAATACATCATATTTCTGATTTCTTATGTTGCACATATGAATTTAAAACTATATCAAATGGATGTAAAAAGTGAATTTCTAAATGGGTATATATCAGGGGGTTCCTTTGTTGAGCAACCCCCTTGTTTTAAAAAGCCTCATTTTACAAACCATATTTTTGAATTATAAAAATATTTTTATAGCTCGAAACAAGATCCAAGAGCCTCGTATGAATGACTGAGTACTTTTCTTATTTCTGAAGGTTTTAAAAAAGGAATAGTTGATAATACCATTTTTATAAAACAAATTTCCAATGATGCTTTAGTAGTTCAAATCTATGTATATTACATTATCTTTGGATCTTCAAAAAACACTTTATGTACTGAACTTTATAAAATGATGAAAAACGGATTTGAAATGAGTTTAATGGGTGAACTCAAATTATTTCATTGATTTCAAATCTTTCAAAATAATAATGGTATTGTTTTAAATCAAAGAAAATATAATAGAGATCTTCTAAAATGTTTTGGATCAGATAGCACTAAAAGTAGTGACAATTTAATGAGTACTACTTGTAAGTTGGATCATGATAAAAATGTACAGTCTTTTGATCAAACCACTTATAGAGAAATGATTAGAATCTTACTCAACTTAACTGCTATTCGAAATGAAATTATAATTAGTGAGTGTAAGTGTGCTTGTTTTCAATAAAATCCTAAGGAATATCATTTAAATTTTGTTAAAAATATCTTCAAATACCTCAAGCATACTCCCAATCTAAGACTATTCTATTAAAATTCACCTATGGAACATGTCACTATTTAGGCAAGTCATACGTATCATGGTATAGTAAGACAAAAAACACTTTTACATTATCTACTGCAGAAGCTAAATACATTGCTGCTGGTAGTTGTTGTGCACAAATTTTGTAGATGAAACACACATTACTAGATTATGGATATTAATTCAGACATGTACCTATAAATTTTGACAATACAAGTGCTATTAACATCTCAAAAAATATTGTCTCACACTCTAGGACAAAATATATTGATGTAAGACATCACTTTTTGAGATATCATTATAAAAAAGGTGACATCACTTTGGAATTAATTGGAACTGAATATCAGCTCGTTAATATATTCTCTAAAAAATTAAATAATGAATGAATAGATTACATCATAAATAAATGGGGAATGATAAATCTTATGTAGTATGTTTATTATTTCATACTTTACGGTTTCACAAGTCACTATCTAACAGTTCTATGATTTTACTGTCTTAAGACTTGCTATTTCATGTTTACGGTCTCATAGTTACTATTTCTTGATTACTATCTAGCACTTACTATCTCAAACAGTACGATCTCACAGTTTAGAAATCATATAGTTACGGTCTCACCGTGAAATCCAGTTACAGTCTCACTATGAAATCAAGTTGCGGTCTCACCGTGAATGTTGATTACGGTCTCACCATAAATATGATTTATTATTTTATTTATACATTATAACTTGTATCGTGGTAATTAATTATTGTGTTCTTTAACTTTCCCAGGCTTTCGTTTTTGTGATGCTTGGTATCCCTAAATGATAAAAACTAAATAAGTTTCACTATTTCTTCACCTAAGCTCTCTTCTCTCAAACTATAACCCCTCTCTAAACCCTTCAGTTTTATCTCCCTCTCGATCAAACCATCATTGAATTACCAAGATGAAATTCCCATCATCATCAACTCCTAAGAAGAACATTTCAAATAGGAAGTTGAAAATAGAGACAAAGTTAGAACATAAAGTTCCTCTAAATATGAATCCGGTAGACAGAATAGTAGTACCCAATATGGTGATATGACCTAAGTGGCTTCTGTCAAGTAAGTCTTTGGTATAGAAAGTTATAAAAGGGAAATGATGTCTATATTGTTTAACAAAGGAGGATAAGCCTATTTATCCGAAATTAGCAGCACAGTTTTACCAGTATGTTCAGTTCTCTTTTGATTTATAAGATGGTTATGTTGTGAGAAGCTGCATCAATGGCCAGAGAAACACATTTTCTATGAGGTTATGGGTTGTATGCCTTAGGATACCTCATAAGGGTATTTGTGAGGACTAAAAAAATAGGTCCTCCACCTCCAAGTGAGTTCATTGTTTTGTAAGAAGCATTGGGAAGCTTAACTGGGAATGAAACAAAGTGAAGAGCCATAGATACTGACCTAGATGGTGAAACCAGGATTCTGTTTAAGTTTGGTCAGAATATGATTATCCTCATAAAAGATGATTTTTCTACACTCAAGTATGAGGATGTATTTTTTATACATCCCATGAAAAAAGGACAAAAGATAAACCTATGATAATATGGTATACACCATATGTGTGAGTTCATCAAAAAGACCTCCAAGACAACCTCTCTATTCTATTCAAGGCATATCATAACTATTCTTCATGAAAAATGGTTGGTTATACCAGATAATGAATCTTTTATGGACTATGAGTTTGGCCTTTCAAAAGATTCAATAAAGAGAATGAAAATCAGTTGGAATACATGGAGAAAATATTTGGTGGAAGATAATGATAGGGTTTATAAAAAGATTAATCTGGTTGAACACTCTTCAATAACTAAGGATATTTCTGATCCAAATTTGGAACCAGATTATATTGTTGAGTATTCTGATGATGAAAAAGGGGAAGAGGTCATTTCACCTACAATAGAAACTGTTCTGGTTGAGTAAGACATTTAATATTATCCTGAAGACCAAATTGAGAATGAAATATTTGTTCCTAAATTTTTTTTTGATTTAGAAGAACAACCTACTATTGAAGAAGAATCTATTGTTAAGGTAAATGAACAGGATTTTATATAAGATAATATAGAAGAAGATATTTCTGTTGTGCAAGAAGCTTCTCTTGAGGAACACCCAGAGGAACAAGTTGTTCCTAAAATTATTCTATATTATGAGGAGAGAAAAGAGAAATCCTTACAGTTTGATAGAAAGGAAATGGGTGAGGTTATCAAGGGTGAAATCTTGGAAATAGATCAAGGATCTAAATGTCTCAGTCCTGAGAAAGATGTACCTATTGAGGGGGAGCAACACCTGAATCTAGAACCTGTTGAAGTCCATATTCCCATTAATCCATGATCAGTGGATACATGGTATAAATTCTCTAGTTATTTTGATGTGAATGATTCATAGGAAGTCTCAGTAAAAGTTATTGATCTGTCTAATATGTTTCAATTGAAACTAGAATCTGCACCTGAAGCTATATCATCAAAATATCTTGAGCCCGTCTTAGCTTCTATCCCTAAACCTTCACAAGAACCTCCAATATTCGTGAATAAGGATGATCTGGAAGATTTGAGAGCTACCGTATTGGCTGGAGTTGAAAAACTCATGAATACCCAACCGGCTCCTATGAACAATTTGAGTGAAAGAGATGCTGCATTGTTGTTGTAAAAGATCATATGGCAGATTCAACCCCTGATGCATCATGAGATTCAAGAGGTTAGAGTTGAGAACCACCAGTTATGTGATGAGGTAAATTCTCTCAGAGGTATGGTTGAATATATTCAGAGAGTGATGAACTCAAGACCAAAACCATTTTCTTATCCTATTGAGGATGTTGTTAGTTATATTACATAGGAAGTATCCTCTCTAATTCAACCTAATATAAATTCCTTTGCTGACAAGTAAGCTGAAATAAATTAGCAGATTGTTCTATAGATTCCTGAACTAGTTATTGGCCTTAAAATTTTTTCTATTGATTATAAGGGATGTCTCCAAAAAGATCTAAATCAATTGAAATCCCATTCTTCAGCTGTTATTGCATCTCAAACTTCAAGAAAACCTTATAACCCCTCTTTAGATAGTGATCTTCTCATAACAATATTCAAAGAATAACTTAAATTTTTGCTTAGTGGCTTTGACTAGGAATCTCTATCTGAAGATGTCAAGAATAGTGACAGAGTTCTAGATTTGGTGAGAATTCATTCCAATATTTCCAATGATTCTCATCAAGAAATTTCCGATAAGGTGGATTTATACATCAATTGGATCTTCTCTAAGAATTACATGACCATCCATTTCAAGTACCTCATAGAGAATCTATGAATTCCTCATATCACTCATGCTTTCAAAAATCAAGTCCAAAATCTCAAAGATTTCACTACATTTTTGGATAAGATAATGGAGAACACAGATTACTTTGAGAAATCCATGAAATATGGTGGAGAGATCATTGCTGACTTCATCATGATTTTGAGGCCTTATCCTCATGTATAGAGTACGACCATTGTTTCTCCTATAGCTGCACCCCTGAGATATGGATTTTCTACCTTTTCATCCTCTGCCCTTGCCTCTAAATCTATGTGTTTATCATAGGATCTGAGTCAGATCAGGCCTATTATCCTTGATCAATAGTTCCCTCAGTCTGACACTACACCTACCTTCACCCCTTCTATTTTTTAAGGACTCCCTTTACCTTCTTTGTCCACTAGATGACTCCCTTTCTCCACTTCCACCTCTGCTGCTATGGCTTCTTCTTTGGATGTTGCTTCCAAGGGAAAAGATAAGAAAAACCAATGGTAATGAATAGTGAATATTATCTTTTGATATTTTAGTCCCTGGAAAAAGCGTCCCCAAAATTTTCCATGTGCTTCCATACATGATCCATGATCATAGTCCTTTTCACAGGCTTCGATTTGGTAGGTCGTAGGGCCCAAACGGAGCTACAGATTAAGAGTTATTGACATTTGAAGTTGGCCTGGAAAACTGGTTCCTGAAGCCCATTCGTGAAGCCCCCTCCGTGATCACGGAGCGCCGACACGATGTAATGAGGCGAGATGCTTTGCGAACCCGTCTGATGTTCGCGATGCGCCACGAAAACCCACCGCAAAGCAGAGGAGGCGGTAACTCGCCGCGAACCCGGTTGACGTTCACGACCCACCGCGGAGCAAGCACCGGCTTCGCGTCGCGCGAGCTCTGCTTCGCTATGCCCCCGACCTATAAATACCCAGCTCGACCCCCTTATCTAGGAGGACAGCCATGACCACTCTGCCCCTTGGGTGGCCGAGTTCCCGGTTCACGGAGCTCTACTTTCCTTTGTAAAGCGGCTCCGCGATCCCCTACTCCGCGAGCATCTTCCTTCGTGTCGCTGCTCCACAAGACCATGCTCCATGAGTCCATGATCCTTGAACCATGCTCCGCGATGTTGCTCCGTGAGTCTATGCTCCGCGAGCCTATGCTCTGCGATGCAGCTCCGCGAGTCCATGCTCCGTGAGTACTCTGTGAGAGACCTCTTCTCCACGAGCCACCTTTACCCCACGAGACCTTTGCTCCGCGAAGCTACATGGTGACGACCTATCCTTTGTGATGATCCTACCTCTGCACCCACTGGTCCATACCGTGGGGGATGCACCTCCGCACCCCCACTCGGGCTCAGTGCCCAGCTACGGTCCCCGCCCTTCGGGCCGGTCCCTTCACTACCGGCACAGTCCCCCATGAAAAATGGAGAGTCGCACCGCGATCTTTTCGGGCCGGGATGTTGGGGTATTCCATTTCGCCCTTATGCACACCCACCTTCATCCTATGGAATACCATGATTTGAGATACTCCTCTACACACCATGGAACACCTTGAGTCGACATATTCCTCTTGGTTTCATTCCAATGTCGTCAGTTGATATTCCCATCATCAATTCCCAGAGTACCTTGAGTCGAACCATTTCTCTGGCAACTCCTCCAAACCCAATCACTTGGCTCCAATGCCAGGTTGAACCAGAATGGGATGCCCTCGCCTGAGTCCCAACACCAACCATTTCTAGGCGCCTTATTCCAATAGTCCTACCTACAAGAATCTAAACTGTAGTTCTCCCTATGTTCAAATCATAGGATACCTATTGCTTAATACAATAGATGCCTCATAATCCTAGCACGAGATGCCAATAGTCCTACCTACAAGGCTCTAAACTGTAGTTCTCCATATGTTTAAATCACAGGATGCCTCTTGCTCCAAATAAGATATTCCTTGTGCTCTAAGCACGAGATGCCAATAATCTTATCTACAAAACTATAAACTATAGTACACCCTATGTTCCAAACATATGATGCCTTTTGCTCCAAATAAGAGATGCATTGTGCTCCATGCATGAGATGTCAACAATCCTATCTAAATGAATATAAAATGTAGTATACCCTATGTTCCAAACATAGGATGCCTCTTGGTCAACTAGATATTGAAGGATAATAGATTCATGTTGGGTTCACCATTTCTGTTTCCGACACTTTCGCCAGGGCGCGCACATCCGTCTGTGAGGACGTGCTGTTGTTGCCCTGCATTCCCGCTTTCCAAAGGCGGGCAGCATTCGCTCCTTATTCAGGGATGTATTCTCCTTGATCAAAAAGGGATTATGGGATGTCGGTTCTTCCTTCCATGGATTCCTCCTTGCACCTCGTCACCTAGTCCGGGTCTCCCTCATAGATTTAGTACGTTGTTCGTGAATCTCGTTCATAGTGCCATATCTTCATGGACGCTGGTTAATTACACTACTTCCGTTGGGACATTCCATGGGGTCTTGACTTGGTAGCAAACTTCAGTTGAAGTAGATGAAAACATCAGGCATGTCGGGGCATCTCTGGGTGCGTGGACATTGGGGAACCTTTATTCTTCCTCATAAGAGGGCATCTCAAGGGTGTATAACCTGAGGAATCCCACGTCGAATGTGGGGAATCATATTCCATAGGAATTCATCTGAGGTTTTCATCAACATTCCATGTTTAACATGGGGTGTTCTGCGAGTTTAACGTCATGTGGAGACGGTTACGCCAAAGGCATGCCTTCCGAGGTTTTCCTCGGGCATCTCATGTGTGTCACGAGGCAAGATGTGAGTTTAACATCTTGCGGAGATGATTACGCCATAAGCGTGTCTTCTGAGGTTTTCCTCGGGCTTCTCATGTTTAACATGAGGTAGGCCGCGAGTTTAACGTCTTGCGGAGATGGAATGATAGTGATCTGAACATCCCATAGAGACAGATCAGATTGGTACATCCCAAGGAGGGAACACCCGAAAGATGGATGGATCAAAACGCCAAATGAGGACAAATCCGAGTTGGTGCACCCCATGGAGGGGTGGTGTCACACCGTAATGGCTAATCTGAACACCACTGAGGGCGGATCAGAGAGAGTGAACCCCAGGATGGGGGAAACCATGGTTTACCATTGGCTGGGATTAAACCTCGGGGAGGTTTCCTACGTACCCTGTGTAGACAACAGGGATCAAAACCCACGTTGTTCGAAGGGGTGACAGATCAGGGTGTACACAAGGAACAAATACTCAGATACATGATGTTGCTTACGCGTGGATAATATCCGATGTACTACAAAGAGTAGTGTGGTGGTGGATGGAATAATCCCACTGGGATGTGGGGCTTACACTCTAGGCTGCCCAAGGTGGTGGGTGAACTGACGTGAATGTGGTCGGAACGACCGGGTGCCGGGCTTGAACCTTGTGAGGCTTCCTACGTACCATGCCATGAAATGGATCAAAGACCACGTATTTCAAAAGGGATGTGGGTGTTGGTGAACCGACGTGACGAAGGACCTTGGCCCGATGGGTGATGGTCTTGAGCCTTAGGGAGGCTTCCTATGTACAATGCCTTGACATGGATCATAGTCATCGTAGTTCGAATGAGATGTGGAATATGGTTTAACGTCATGCGGGACGGGGGTGAACTGACATGAATGAGGTCGGAACGACCGGGTGATGGTATTGAACCTCAGGGAGGCTTCCTACATACCATGCCTTGAAATGGATCAATGTTCTTGTAGTTTGGGTGAAAATAGTGGGTTTCGGCGAATCGATGTGAATGAAAAGAGACCTCGGTCCAGATGGTGTGGGGCTTACACACTAGGCTACCCAGGTGTTGGTGAACCGATGTGAAGGAGGTCAGAGTGACCAATGGGTGATGGGCTTGAACCTCATGGAGGCTTCCTATGTACCACGCCTTAGCATAGATCAAAGATCACGTAGTTCAATTTGGGCATCGGAAGGCCATTGTGAAGGAGGAATAGTGGTCTAAGTGGTGGTGGGATTGAACCTCGTGGAGGCTTCCAACGTACCATGCCTTAGCACGGATCGACGACCACATAGTTCAGGTTGGGTTTCTTCGGCGAACAGACTTGAATGTGAACCCGGGGGGTCCACTGGTGGTGGGCTTGAACCTCATGAGGCTTCCTATGTACCATGACATGGCATGGATCAAATTACACATAGTTCAGGATGGTCACAATGGCTTACCGCTGGACTGATATGCAGTTTAACGTCATGCGGGACGAAGGTTGAACCCTGACGTGAATAAATGACTGGCGGTGGGTATGAACCTCATGGAGGCTTCCTACGTACCATACCTCAGCCTGGATGAAAGTCAACGTAGTTCTGGTGTGCAGTTTAACATCATGCTGGATGGGGCATACAGTTTACCCTCATGCTGGACGGGGCATACAGTTTAACGTCATGCAGGACGGGGCAGACAGTTTAACGTCATGTTGGACGGGGCAGACAGTTTAACGTCATGTTGGACGGGGCACACAGTTTAACGTCATGTTGGACGCGACAGACAGTTTAACGTCATGCTGGAAGGGGCACATAGTTTAACGTCATGCTGGACGGGGCAGGTGTCATAGTCGATGCTTACTCTAGGACCACGTGAGTCGTGCTTGGTGTGAGAAACAAGAGGTAGCAGAGACCTGACAATCACGTCGCGAATGGTGCTTCTGTGAGAAGTGGAGAGGGGCTTACGCGTTTTGTGGCCCATGGTGCTAGGACTTACTCCAGGATGGAGGCCCAATGAAAAAGATGAAGATAGTTTCGGGATTGAGCCTTGAAGAGGCTTCTTATATATCCCTGTGGCATGGAATCAAAGCCCACGTAGTTCTTCTGATGATGGGTACCCTCCAATTGGGGGATTCAACGGCTTACCGCTGGATTGGGTCACAATGGCTTACCGCTGGATAAGGATGTGAATGGCTTACCACTAAATGGGGTCGCAATGGCATACCGCTGGATGAGGATGTCAACGTCTTGCCGCTGAATGGGGTTGCAACGGCTTACCACTGGATTGGGTCACAACGGCTTACTGCTGGATAAGGATGTGAATGGCTTACCGCTAAATGGGGTCTCAACTACTTACCGTTGGATGAGGATGTCAACATCTTGCCGCTAAATGGGGTTGCAACGGCTTACCGCTGGATTGGGTCACAACGGATTATAGCTGGATAAGGATGTGAACGGATTACCGCTAAATAGGGTAGGAACGGCTTGCCGCAGGATGAGGATGTCAACGATTTGCCGCTGAATTGGGTTGAAATGGATTACTGCTGGATTGGGTCACAACGGCTTACCGCTGGATAGGATCACAACGTCTTACCACTAAATGGGGTCGCAACGGCTTACCGCTAGACGAGGATGTCAACGACTTTCCACTGAATGGGGTTGGAAAGGCTTACCGCTGGATTGGGTCACAACGGCTTACCGCTGGATCAGATCACAATGGCTTGCCACTAGATAAGGATGTCAACGTCTTACCACTTCATAGGATCAAAATAGTGGATGGGGCTTAAGGGAGGAAGCTGCTCAGGTGCCGCTATGTAGCGACAATGGTGCATGGGGCTTACGCTAGGAAGCTTCCCGGGTGCCGCTATGGAGCGGAAATGGTGAATAAGGATTACACAAGGATGCGGACTAGGGTGCCGCTATTGAGAAACAATGGTTAATGGGGATTACACAATTATGTTTCCTGGGGTGCCGCTGAACAGCGGCAATGGTGAATGGGGATTACCCTAGGAAGCTGCCCAGTGGCCGCTAAGGAGCGGCAAAGGTGAATGGGGCTTACGCTAGGAATGTGCCCTTAATTTCTTCCTCATGTATGGCCATGAGGACATCCCAACTCACTAGGGAATTGAGACCCTCACCTGTGCACTGGTGCACAAGAGTGATCATGCCAAGGGGCGTTGGAATGTTTCCATAGAAACCATGTAATTAGGCGTCTTATGCTTGGAGCATAAGGCATGTCTTGTTCCGTGCAAGAGGCATCCATTGTTTGGAAAAAGGGAGATGCCAACAGTTCTATCTACCTGACTAGAAACTGTAGTACTACATATCTAACAAATGATAGGATGGCTCTTACTCTATATGAGAGATTCCTTATGCTCCAAGCATGAGATGCCAACAGTCCTATCTACATGACCATAAAATGTAGTGATCTCCCTATGTTCCAAACATTGGATGCCTCTTGCACTGAACAAGATATGCCTTATGCTCTAAGAATAAGACCCCTAATGCCATGATTACAGTGGCAACATTCCAATTCCCCTTGGCATGATCCCCCTTATGCACTAGTGCGTAGGTGAGGGCCTCAATTCACCAGTGAGTTGGGATGCCCTCATGGCCAGACATAAGGAAGACATTACGGGCAGCATTCTAGCCTAAGCCCCATTCACCTTTTCCGCTCCATAGCGGCCACCAGGCAGCTTCCTAGCGTATTCCCCTTTCACCTTTGCCGATCCTCAGAGGCACCTCAGGCAGCATCATTGCGTAAGCCCCATTCACCATTGTCACTCCATAGCGACACCCCAGGATTCATCATTGTGTAATCTCAATTCATCATTGCCGCTCCATAGCGGAACCCGGGCAACTTCCTAGCATAATCGTCATTCACTATTGTCTCTCCATAGAGGAACCCGGGCAGCTTCCTCACATAAGCCCCATCCACTGTTTTGATCCTATGAAGCGGTAAGCCGTTGACATCCTTATCTAGCGGTAAACTGTTGTGATCATATCCAGCGGTAAGCCATTGTGACCCAATCCAGCGGTCAGCCATTGCAACCCCATTCAGTGGCAAGCCGTTGACATCCTCTTCCAGTGGTAAGTCGTTGCGACCCCATTTAGCGGTAAGCCGTTGGGATACTATCTAGCGGTAAGCCGTTGTGACCCAATCCAGCGGTAAGCCGTTGCAACCCCATTCAGCAGCAATCCGTTGATATCCTCTTCCAGCGGTAAGCCATTGCGACCCCATTTAGCTGTAAGCTGTTCTCATCCTTATCCAGCAGTAAGCCGTTGTGACCCAATCCAGCGGTAAGCCATTTCTACCACATTCAGCAGCAATCCGTTGATATCCTCTTCCAGCGGTAAGCCATTGCGACCCCATTTAGCTGTAAGCTGTTCTCATCCTTATCCAGCGGTAAGCCGTTGTGACCCAATCCTGTGGTAAGCCGTTGCGACCCCATTTAGCGGTATGTTGTTTACATCCTTAACCAGTGGTAAGCCATTGTGACCCAATCCAGCAGTAAACTGTTGAAACCCCCAATCGGCGGTATGTCGTCATCAGAAGAACTATGTGGACTTTGATTCCCTACCACGTGGATACGTAGGAAGCCTCTTCAAGGCTCAAGCCCGAAACAATCTTCATCTATTTCATTGGGCCTCCATCCTGGAGTAAGTCCTAGCACCATGGTCCACCTAATGCGTAATCCCCTCTTTGCTTCTCACGGACGCACCCTTCGCGACATGATTGTCAGGTCTCTTCCACCTCTTGTTTCTCACACTGAGCACGGCTCATGGGGGCTTAGAGTAAGCATCAACTATGACACCCGCCCCATCCATCATGACGTCAAACTGTGTGCCCCGTCCAGCATGACGTTAAACTGTCTGCCCCGTCCAACATGATGATAAACTGTGTTCCCCTTCTAGCAAGACGTTAAAATATCTGCCTTGTCCAGCATGACGTTAAACTATATGCCCCGTCCTGCATGACCTTAAACTATACGCCCTGTCCAGCATGATGTTAAACTGCACACCGGAACTACGTTGTAACGCCCCGACCCCAGCTACCCAGAGTCGGTGCATTACTTCGTAACATTGGAATGATCACAAAATATCAAGTCTCGAAAGACCGATTAGTTTAGTAGCCTTGGAAACACTAGATACATTCGTAAACGTTACATTACATCATAAAGTGAAAAACTACAATAACAAAGTCTCCATAGTCCACTCTCATATCCTCTTCTGACAATCCCTGCAGGTCATTCAAAAAATACTTCTTCACATCCTGGAAAATATTAAAACATTGAAAGGGGTGAGCTCAGATGCTCAGTAAGGATAACAATATTGCGGAAGCTTTCATAAATAAACATAAACATTTAAGGCAATGTATAACTAAACAAAATACTTATTAAACTTGAACTTCAACATAATATGGAAAAAGTAAAATCAAATAATTCCACTTACTTACTCACATGGATATTCTACTAGACGAATAATCACATGAAAGATCAATAACCACTTTCATAATGAGGGAATGTATAATGCCAGACATTCTGAAACATTTTGTCAAGGCCTCGGCCAAGACGTCTAAAATGATTAAGGCCTCGGCCAAAACCATAAATCAAATTGGGAAAGGACCTCGGCCAATTCAACGTCAAGTTGTCTCATGAGACCTACTGATGCATCAAGGAGCTTTAGCAGGCTCCACCCGTCACTTATTAAGTCCAATACATTCCTCATATGAACAGGTTTAAACATCTCATAAACAATAACATAATCGTATCACATAAAACATGCATAAAGGAAACATAACATTTCCACATTTCAATCACAAGATATCAATACAACACATTGATATAATAAAAACTCTTTCAAAACCATTTTCAATACCAAAATAAAAGAAAAGTATAACATGGTATTTATTTTTCATTAAAAAAAGGGTATGGCTTGTAGAGGAAGCCGAAACTCAAATAGTGGTCACGGCGGCGGAGAAGTTGTTGTCACCGCATACGTACGACAAAAACATTCCCTTTTGTCGTATAGTAAACGCTTCGTATAAAAAATATTCCTTTTGAATAAACGTAAAAGTAAAAGGGGTTTATACACCGTATAAAAGAAAGTTGTGTATAAAACCAAATATGCCTCAACGAAAGGGGATTGAGACGAAGTCCTTAAAAAGATCATTTTTTTAAATAAAGTACATATATAATGTGTATTCACTATAATTACACATAAATAATGTACAAATACAAGATAGGACATAAAAATATCATGACATAATTTGAAAGTAGGAGATTAACCCAAAGAATAGAAATTGGGTTAAGAAGTTCCCTTACCTCATGTCTGACTTGACTCAACCGTTCTTTAACCTCCTGAATAATAAACTAGAGTTAATATATACCTTATTAAGAACCATTTTCAATTTCATTATCCTTATTATATCACTTATTACAATGATATGAACATTATGTAATTATTTAAGTTAATAACGGTCGTTTTGTCGATCATTGGTACTTGAGTCAACAATAAACTTCTTATAATTAAAAGTTGTTTGTGTGGTAGAATATCCATTATCTCCAGAATTATATTCATGATTTAGATGTCATATATATATTATATATCCAGTATATACATTCATTTACAATATTACGTAACATTTAGAGGTAAGAAATGAAATGCACCGTTCATGGAGACGGTAAGCCGTACGTACGCATGAACGCTACTTTCATTTCAATTTCATATTTAATGGAACGAAATCATAATGATATAAATGTATAATATAATTCCAGTATAATATAGTGTATAATACCATTTACTCCATCCTTTATACATCCCACATATGGCATTAACGATTCAAATCACTTTGAGGGGGCGGTAGTCCGCACTTCCTAAAATGAAATTATCGCGTTTTACCCATAATGGAAATCATAAAGTATGCTATAAATGAGAAATTAAGAAGCATAAGTAAAACATAAACATATTATATATCATATATAAATATAGTTACATCTTAATGTCCACCTTTGAAGGTGTTATATGAGTGTTGAACAATCATCGTTTCGTGAGGCAGAAATTCGCCATCCACAGAAACCCTATGTTATTTAACCATTAGATGTAGGTGTGTGTAAGTATATCTAGAATCCTTCTTATAAAAACATCATAGTATATTGAAGATACTGGTGTTGTTACAAAAGAAATTAATAAAAAGAGTTTAGGGGGTTGGAGAAGAAAAATAAAACAAAACAACATTAGAGAAGACATTACCTCAAAATCGGGTAACTCTTTTTGATTTGAGCCAAAGGCTTCATTGAAAAGAGTTCTTCCCAAAGTGAGGCTTCTAGGAGTAATAGGGGGAAGTTGGGAGAGTATTTGGGCAGATATTGTCCGATCCAAATGGCTTGAAAGTGTAAATGAGGTGGGAGAGGTGGGGGCCTTTTATAAGTGGAGAGGAGGGGCTCTTTTGGAAAGATTGAAATGTTACATTATTATACAATTTTTTTCGGATTCTAAAGGTCCCACACTTATATAATTCGTGGTTAAGGTGATAAGGGTTCGAAATCTACCCATCCAATAGTCTTTGGACAAGTGTAAGCCTTGTATTTTACAATATCTTTTCATTTTATTAAAATCGTTAAATAGTGAGGTCATCGCTGCATCATAATGATGTTATAAATAATTTAATTTATTTAATGTCTAAAATTTATAAAAAAATACTATGATGTAGGAAATCTTTTTATATTTCTAATTAATATTTATAGTCAAAATTTGGACTTGTGTAACCCCACTTAAAAACTATTTTAGTAAAACCACTCATGTTTGTGTCAATTTAATTTTAACATTAAATAAATATATATTAATGTCATTTTCCAACTAAAGTGGCTCCATGGTGTCCCCAAGTTGACCCATGGGTTGTCTTGGTCGGCCATGACTCATACAATAGGAGTAGGACAAGTGTCATGCTCATCTCATATTATTAAAACATTATTTGTACCTTAAACTACACTAATTACCTCTAATCGCGATTAAGAACTTAAAAGTTACTATTCACCAAAAAATTATTTTAATCTCATTGAACCACATTTTACTTCTTAATGACAACCATGTATGTAGGATTTTTGAAAATCAAATCACAGAAGTGGTAATATTTCATTTAAACGAAAAATCAGTTATTTAACTACCACTTAGTGGTTTCACTATTCATCAAAAATTGATGTTATTCAGAACAATGCCAAAATTTCACCCTAAGCTATAATTGATATTCCGAATTCAAAAATGATGTCTATTTTACAAAATTCCAAACATATAAGTTGCATTAAATAATTTTATAATTAATTCCCGCTGTTACAAAAAATAGCGTGTTTCTAAGAAACAATTTATATCAAAAGATTGGCAATTGTTTATGTCAAATTTCAATGTTAAATTAATTCTAATGACCACAATTGGATAAAATGGTAAAAATATATTCTAATTATACTTTAAAACCACTAAATAGTATAATTTACCACTATAAATTATTTTTATTAAAAAAGTTGTTTTTATGTATTTTTCACTATTCATAAAAAATTAGAAGTTCTCTGAAAAAATACAAAAAATTCAACATAGGCTAATTTCGATATTCCGAATCCAAAAATGAAGTCCATTTTGAAATTTAAAATTTATATAATTTTAAAAAGTGGTTATTACTATTCATAACGGCTACTTTGATTAGTCGCGGTGTTTTAGAACTCGAAGTTGCGTACAACACATGCTATTGCATTATTCGAAGGGAAACGTACCGTGGAAGCATGGGGTGTTTCATTCTCCCCTCCTTCAAATAATTGCATCCTCGCAATTTCTAGGGTATTACTGCATAAAAAGACTCGGGTGGTTCTTCATCATATGTTCCTCAGGTTCCCACGTTGCCTCTTCCATTTTATGATATCTCCACAAAACCTTTACCAGACGAGCTGTCCGGTTTCTCAGCACCTGATCCCTCACATCAAGAATCCTGACGGGCTCTTCACAATAGGAAAGATCGGGTTCCAGTTCTAATTCCTCATAGGGGAGTACATGCGTTGGATCAGGCATGTATTTCCTCAACAGAGATACGTGGAACACATCGTGAACTTTGGAGAGACTTGGCGGCATTTCCAATCGGTAAGCTACAGCCCCAATTCGTTCTAGAATTTCGAAAGGTCCGATGTACCTGGGACTCAATTTACCTTTCTTACCAAAACGTATGACTCCCTTCAATGGAGATACCTTCAGGAAAAAATGATCACCGACTTGAAATTCCAAATCCTTCCATCGATTATCGGCATAGCTCTTCTGCCTACATTGAGCTGCTTTGATGTGATTTTGGATTACTTTCACCTTTTCCACCGTTTCCTCCACCAGTTTTGGGCCTACAAGTTTTCTTTCACCAACGTCATCCCAACAGGTTGGTGTACGACATCTCTTTCCATATAACGCTTCATATGGTGCCATATGAATACTCGAATGGAAGCTATTGTTATAGGAAAATTCTACCAGTGGTAAATATTGATCCCACATACCCTGAAAGTCACGAGAGCATGATCTCAACATGTCTTCTAAGGTTTGAATAGTCCGTTCTGATTGTCCATCTGTTTGAGGGTGATAGGCAGTGCTCAAACAAAGTTCAGTATCCAAGGCCTTTTGAAGACTTTTACAGAATCTTGAAGTAAAACGAGGATCACGATCAGAAACAATCGATAGGGGTACTCCATGAAGTCTTACAACTTCATTAATATATAGTCTTGCTAGACGTTAAAGTGGTAGATCCTCCCGTATAGCCAGAAAATGTGCTGACTTAGTAAGTCGATCAACAATGACCCATATTGCATCATTCCTTCTAGGAGTCTTTGGTAGTCCCATGACAAAGTCCATCGTAATATTATCCCATTTCCACTCAGGTATGGGAAGAGGTTGCAATACTCCACCGGGATGTTGCCTTCCAGCTTTCACTTGTTGACAAACCATACACCTCGACACAAAATCAGCAATCCCCCTCTTCATATTGTCCCACCAAAAATGTTCCTTCAAATCTCTATACATTTTGGTGCTCCCAGGGTGTATAGAGAAGTTGGAACTATGGGAATCATCCACCAATTCCCTTTTTAGATCAGGTATATCAGGAACACAAATTCTCTTCCCGAATTTCAAAATTCCATCCTTATACACAAAGTCCCTCAATCTTCCATCATTCACATCTTTAATCTTCTTCTGAAATTCTTCATCATTGGTCTGAGAACTCTTAATCCTTTCTAGTAATGATGGTTTGGCAACCATTTGAAAAAGCATTGATGTTTCACCTTCCCTTGTTATTCCCATGTCCATCTTCACTAGATCCAAGAAAATTGGATCCCTTTCAATTCTCATCACATTCAAAACTCCGTGGTCTTTTCTACTCAAAGCATCTGCCACCTTGTTTGCCTTCCCCGGGTGGTAATGTATCGTGCAATAATAATCCTTGAGTAGTTCAAGCCATCGCCTTTGCCTCATGTTGAGTTCTTTTGTGTGAAAATATACTTTAAACTCTTATGATTGGTATAAATCTCACATTTTTCACCATAGAGGTAATGTCTCCATATCTTTAAAGCAAAGATCACAGCTGCTAACTCAAGATCATGAGTAGGATAGTTTTGCTCATGAATTTTTAGCTGTCGTGATGCATAGGCAATGACCTTATCATTCTGTATAAGGACAAAACCAAGTCCTTTCATCGATGCATCGCTATAAATTACAAACCCATCATTCCCCGATGGTAGAGTCAATACAGGGACATTGACTAATCTTCTCTTTAGTTCATCAAAACATTCTTCACACTCTTTTGTCCAGAAAAATTTATTCCCTTTACGTGTGAGCTTTGTCAATGGGTTAGCCAATCTGGCAAAATTCTGGACGAAACGTCGATAATAACCTGCTAAACCAATAAAATTGTGTACCTCAGTTATACTTGTCGGTGCTGGACATTCTTGGATTGCCTTGGTTTTAGAAGGATCAACGGAAATTCCATCCTTAGAGACAATATGGACAAGAAAAGAAATCTCATGAAGCCAAAATTCACACTTGCTAAATTTCCCATATAATTCATGTCTTCTAAGAGTCTTTAGGATAATGCGTAAGCGATTTTCATGATCTTCGTGGATTTTGGAGTATACCAAGATATCATCAATAAATACCACTACAAAGTCATCAAGATATTCCTTGAAAACTCTATTCATTAGATCCATGAAAACAGAGGGTGCATTAGTCAATCCAAAAGGCATTACTGTAAACTCGTAATGCCCGTACCTTGTTCGAAATGCTGTCTTTGGAATGTCTTCCTTCTTCACACACAACTGATGGTATCCAGACCGAAGGTCAATCTTTGAAAAGTATTGAGCTCCATGCAGTTGGTCAAACAAATCATCAATGCGGGGTAGGGGATACTTGTTCTTTATTGTTATAGCATTTATCTCCTTATAATCTATGCACAACCTCATAGATCCATCTTTCTTCTTAACAAAAAGAACAGGGGATCCCCAAGGAGAAACACTAGGGTGAATAAATCCCTTATTACTCAATTCCTCTAGTTGTTTCTTTAGTTCAACTAATTCCACAGTGGCCATTCTATAAGGGGTCTTCGATATGGGCCTTGATCCAGGAATTAAATCAATGGAAAACTCAACTTCTCGTTCTGGAGGATGTCCAGGTAAATCTTCCAGAAACACATCAACATATTCTCTCACAATAGGTACATCCTCTATTTGAATATTCCTTTCCTCACCCTCAGTAATTTCCTTCTATTCCTCCCCAATAATTGAATTTAGTTGAGCTACTGGGGGTGGATCTAGATAAGAATTATGTGGCGACGATTCTGCTCTAAAGATAAGGTGTTCCTTATCATCATCATCAAGAATCATAACCTCTTTCCTCTTACAATAAATTTTTGCATCATGGTCCTAAAGCCAATCCATACCAAGGATTATATCAAATTCAATCATGGGTATGACGATGAGATCAGCAGGTAAAGAAAATTTAGGTGCTCTAATGGGAACTAATCGACAAAACTTTGTTGCAACAATACTTCCCTTAGGGGTTTTGACCGACAACTCCCTTGTTAAATCAAATTGGAAATATCTAATTTTCATAGAAAACTGGGAAGATATGAAACAATGCGATGATCCAGAATCAAATAATGCATTTGCTAAACTTGAGGAAACCATTAAATTACCTGCCACCATGTCTTTCGGAGCATCCACCTCAGCAGTAGTGATAGCATAAGCCTGGCCTTGATCCCTTGGCCTCATCTGAGGTAAGTTCCCCTGACGCTTAGGACATTCATTTGCATAATGTCCCTTCTCTCTACAATTATAACATTCCACGTTGACAACCGCTTTCTTTCCCTTGCATTCATGAGCTTGGTGGCCTTTTTCACCACACTTGTAACATACTCCTTTTCCTTTTAGACAGGCATCAGGGTGCTTCCTACCACAATTATCACAGGGTGGAAATTCATTTCTACCCTTCTTCCATGTTTCCTTATTACCTTTCCTAGAGTTTTCAGCAGATCTCTTCTTATCTTGCTTTGATTTAAAGTCTTAAGACTTAGAGAATTCCTTTTCCATCTTGATAGCGCACGAGACAATACCTTCGTATGAAGAGAAGGTTTGTGATACTAAAGCTCGACGGAGAAATGGTTTTAACCCATCAAAGAAACGATCAGTCTTACTCCTTGGGTTACGTATGTAATCTGCAACATACCTCGCTAACCTTGTAAAGTTAGCCTCATACTTTGCGACATTCTCATCCTCCTTCTGCCTCAGACTCAGAAATTGCCTTTCCATATCTGCTCGATGGTCTAGAGGAAAGTATTTTTCTAAAAACATCTCTTTGAACTCCTGCCATTCCATGTTTGTTAATTCATCATCTTCCTTTGTGTTTTGAATTAGTGACCACCATTGATCGGAATCTCCAGTGAGGCGGTAAACTGCCATGACAACTTTCTCCCTTTCACTACTCCCCAAGGCATGGAATATTTTCTCTAAGGAATTTATCCATTGCTCAGCTACTATAGGATTTTTACTCCCATTGAAGGTTGGTGGTTTTTGCCTCATGAAACGGTCTAGCATTGATCCTCCACATTGCGGATCAGGGTGCTCCGTACGAGTAAGGTTATTATTCATAACCTGCGTGAGTTGTCCCAGTATGGTGAGAAGCTGATCAGCACCAGTTGTATCACCAGCTCTACTATAATTATCTTGAGCAGGAGGGAAATCCCTACACGGAGTGCGTGCATTGATACGGTTTCCATTCCTTACACTAGGCGCCATTTCTAAATAATGGCATAAACTGGATTAGTTTATGAATAAAAATACATAATTCCATACTTGTAAAACACTTAACATAAATTGAACTAATTATGGATATAATCCATAATTATAAAAAAAAAATTCTTTGAGGAAGTATGTACTCGTAACCCTTCATAGTGGTTTGTAATGAAAATGGGAATTATCCTAAGAATATCCCCGGGGAGTGTCGTAACCAAGAGTGCAGCAAGACCCGTTGTCGTGCACCAGTTCCCGTTCGAGTCTAGCTCAAAGCGGTGTTTCCGGGTTTTACCCCTAGGTACATCTGTGCCAAAGCCGCCTCTACCTGCTCGTATCCAGACAGGGATGTATTGCTCGGAAAACTCACAAAATCTCTACAATACCAAAATTTTTAGGATGTTCTTCTATACTAATCCTCAAATTTCATCTTAGGTCTACGTGCTCTAATCAGAGTTTGTCTAAATATAGCTTCCAAGGTTTGTACTAAACTGCCTCTGATACCAACTGTAACGCCCCGACCCCAGCTACCCAGAGTCGGTGCATTACTTCGTAACATTGGCATGATCACAAAAGATCATGTCTCGAAAGACCGATTAGTTTAGTAGCCTTGGAAACACTAGATACATTCGTAAACGTTACATTAAATCATAAAGTGAAAAACTACAATAACAATGTCTCCATAGTCCACTCTCATATCCTCTTCTGAAAATCCCTGCAGGTCATACATAAAATATTTCTTCACATCCTGGAAAATATTAAAACATTGAAAGGGGTGAGCTCAGATGCTCAGTAAGGATAACAATATTGCGGAAGCTTTCATAAATAAACATAAACATTTAAAGAAATGTATAACTAAACAAAAGCCTTATTAAACTTGAACTTCAACATAATATGGAAAAAGTAAAATCAAATAATGCCACTTACTTACTCACATGGATATTCTACTAGACGAATAATCACATGAAAGATCAATAACCACTTTCATAATGAGGGAATGTATAATGCCAGACATTCTGAAACATTTTGTCAAGGCCTCGGCCAAGACGTCTAAAATGATTAAGGCCTCGGCCAAAACCATAAATCAAATTGGGAAAGGGCCTCGGCCAATTCCACGTCTAGTTGTCTCATGAGACCTACCGATGCATCGAGGAGCTATAGCGGGCTCCACCCGTCACTTATTAAGTCCAATACATTCCTCATATGAATAGGTTTAAACATCTCATAAACCATAACATAATCGTATCACATAAAACATGAATAAAGGAAACATAAAATTTCCACATTTAAATCACAAGATATCAATACAACACATTGATATAATAAAAACGCTTTCAAAACCATTTTCAATACCAAAAGAAAAGAAAAGTATAACATGGTATTTATTTTTCATTAAAAAAAGGGTATGGCTTGTAGAGGAAGCCGAAACTCAAATAGTGGTCACGGCGGCGGAGAAGTCGTTGTCGCCTCATACGTACGACAAAAACATTCCCTTTTGTCGTTTAATAAACGCTTCATATAAAAAAGATTCCTTTTGAATAAACGTAAAAGTAAAAGGGGTTTATACACCGTATAAAAGAAAATTGTGTATAAAACCAAATATGCCTCAACGAAAGGAGATTGAGACGAAGTCCATAAAAAGATCATTTTTTTAAATAAAGTACATCTATAATGTGTATTCACTATATGTACACATAAATAATGTACAAATACAAGATAGGACATAAAAATATCATGACATAATTTGAAAGTAGGAGATTAACCCAAAGAATAGAAATTGGGTTAAGAAGTTCCCTTACCTCGTGTCTGACATGACTCAACCGTTCTTTAACCTCCTAAATAATAAACTAGAGTTAATATATACCTTATTAAGAACCATTTTCAATTTCATTATCCTTATTATATCACTTATTACAATGGTATGAACATTATGTAATTATTTAAGTTAATAACGGCCGTTTTGTCGATCTTTGGTACTTGAGTCAACAATAAAATTCTTATAATTACAAGTTGTTTGTGTGGTAGAATATCCATTATCTCCAGAATTATATTCATGATTTAGATGTCATATATATCTTATATATCCAGTATATACATTAATTTATAATATTACGTAACATTTAGTGTTAAGAAATGAAATGCACCGTTCATGGAGACGGTAAGCCGTACGTACGCATGAACGCTACTTTCATTTCATTTTCATATTTAATGGAACGAAATCATAATGATATAAATGTATAATATAATTCCAGTATAATATAGTGTATAATACCATTTACTCCATCCTTTATACATCCCACATATGGCATTAACGATTCAAATCACTTTGAGGGGGCGGTAGTCTGCACTTCCTAAAATGAAATTATCGCGTTTTACCCATAATGGAAATCATAAAGTATGCTATAAATGAGAAATTCAGAAGCATAAGTAAAACATAAAAATATTATATATCATATATAAATATAGTTACATCTTAATGGCCACCTTTGAAGGTGTTATATGAGTGTTGAACAATCATCGTTTCGTGAGGCAGAAATTCGCTATCCACAGAAACCGTATGTTCTTTAACCATTAGATGTAGGTGTGTGTAAGCGTATCTAGAATCCTTATTATAACAACATCCTAGTATATTGAGGATACTAGTGTTGTTACAAAATAAATGAATAAAAAGAGTTTAGGGGGTTGGAGAAGAAAAATAAAACAAAACAACATTAGAGAAGACATTACCTCAAAATCGGGTAACTCTTTTTTATTTGAGCCAAAGGCTTCCTTGGGAAGAGTTATTCCCAAAGTTAGGATTCTAGTAGTAATAGGGGGAATTTGGTAGAGTATTTGGGCAGAGTTTGGCCGATCCAAATGGCTTGAAAGTGTAAATGAGGTGGGAGAGGTGGGGGCCATTTATAAGTGGAGAGGAGGGGCTCTTTTAGAAGGATTGAAATGTTACATTATTATACAATGCTTTTCGGATTATAAAGGTCCCACACTTATATAATTCGTGGATAAGGTGATAAGGGTTCGAAATCTACCCATCCAATAGTCTTTGGACAAGTGTAAGCCTTGGATTTTACAATATCTTTTCATTTTATTAAAATCGTTAAATAATGAGGTCATCGCTGCATCATAATGATGTTATAAATAATTTAATTTATTTAATGTATAAAAATTATAAAAAAAATACTATGATGTAGGAAATATTTTTAGATTTCTAATGAATATTTATAGTCAAAATTTGGACTTCTGTAACCCCACTTAAAAACTGTTTTAGTAAAACAACTCATGTTTGTGTCAATTTAATTTTAACATTAAATAAATATATATTAATGTCATTTTCCAACTAAAGTGGCTCCATGGGGTCCCCAAGTTGACCCATGGGTTGTTTTGGTCGGCCATGACTCATCCAATAGGATTAGGACAAGTGTAATGCTCATCTCATATTATTAAAACATTATTTGTACCTTAAACTACACTAATTACCTCTAATCGCGATTAAGAACTTAAAAGTTACTATTCACCAAAAAATTATTTTAATCTCATTGAACCACATTTTACTTCTTAATGAAAACCATGTATGTTGGATTTTTGAAAATCAAATCACAGAAGTGGTAATATTTCATTTAAACAAAAAATCAGTTATTTAACTACCACTTAGTGGTTTCACTATTCATCAAAAATTGATGTTTTTCAGAACAATGCCAAAATTTCACCCTAAGCTATAATTGATATTCCGAATTCAAAAATGATGTCTATTTTACAAAATTCCAAACATATAAGTTGCATTAATTAATTTTATAATTAATTCTTGCTGTTACAAAAAATAGCGTGTTTCTAAGAAACAATTTATATCAAAAGATTGGCAATTGTTTTTGTCCAATTTCAATGTTAAATTAATTCTAATGACCACCATTGGATAAAATGGTAAAAATATATTCTAATTATACTTTAAAACCACTAAATAGTATAATTTATAACTATAAATTATTTTGATTAAAAAAGTTGTTTTTAAGTATTTTTCACTATTCATAAAAAATTAGAAGTTCTCAGAAAAAATACCAAAAATTCAACATAGGCTAATTTCGATATTCTGAATCCAAAAATGAAGTCCATTTTAAAATTTAAAATTTCTATAATTTTAAAAAGTGGTTATTACTATTCATAACGGCTACTTTTATTAGTCGCGGTGTTTTAGAACTCGAAGTTGCGTACAACACACGCTATTGCATTATTCGAAGGGAAACGTACCGTGGAAGCTTGGGGTGTTACATATGTGGTCCCTGGTCTATGCTAAGGTATTGTACGTAGGAATCCTCCATGAGGTTCATTCCCACTGCCCGTCGTTTATTCACGTCAGGGTTCACCCTTCATCCCGCATGACGTTAAACTGCATTTCAGTCCAGCGGTATGCCATTGTTACCATCCGGAAGTACGTGGACTTTGATCCATGCCAATGCATGGTATCTAGGAAGCCTCATGAGGTTCATTCCCACCACCAGTGGACCCCCTGGGTTCACTTTCACATCGGTTCGCCGACGAAACCCCACCTGAACTACATTGTCTTTGATCCGTGCTATGGCATGGTACGTAGGAAGCCTACACGAGGTTTAAGCCCACCACCTCTTAGACCCCTGGTCCTCCTTCACGTTGGTCTTCTGACGTCTATCTTGAACTACGTGGTCTTTGATACGTGCTAAGGCGTGGTACATAGGAAGTCTCCATGAGGTTCAAGCCCATCACCCGTTGGTCACTTCGACCTCCTTCACATCGGTTCACCAACACCTGGGAAGCCTAGTGTGTAAGCCCCACACCATCTGGACCAAGGTCTCTTTTCTTTCACGTCGATTCTCTGACACCCACCATTTTCTCCCGAACTATGACAACTTTGATCCATGTCAAGTCATGGTACGTAGGAAGCTTCCATGAGGTTCAAGCCCATCACCTAGTCATTCCGACCTCATTCACGTCGGTTCACCCCCGCCCCACATGACGTTAAACTGTATTACACATATCATTCGAACTACGAGGACTTTTATCCATGTCAAGGCATGGTATGTAGGAAGCCTCCATGAGGCTCAAGCCCACCACCAATCGGACCAAGGTGCTTCGTCACGTCAGTTCGCCGACACCCGTATCCCTTTTGAACTACGTGGTCTTTGATCCATGTCAAGGCATGGTACGTAGGATGCATCACGATGTTCAAGACCACCACTCGGTCGTTCTGACCTCATTCACATCAGTTCACCCACAACCTTGGGAAACCTAGAGTGTAAGCCCCACACCATCCCGAACTACGCGGACTTTGTTTCCCTGCCACAAGGATACATAGGAGGTCTCTTCGAGGCTCAAGCCCAACTTTACAGTTTCCTTTGCGATGGTTCCATTTCATTCCCCCTCCATTTCATCCAACTCTCCATCATCCATCCTGATTCTCACCTGGGCCGCCACATCCCGGTGGGATCCTGCCATCAACCCTCTCGCTGCTCCTTGCAGTACATGGGATGCTATCCACGCATAAGCCCCAACATGTCTCCGGTCGTTGTTCCTTGTGTACACCCTGATCCATCACCCCTTCGAACTATGTGGGTTTTGATACCTATTTTCTACATAGGGTACGAAGGATAACTCCCCAAGGTTCAATATCATCCAATGGTAAACCATGGTGTCCCCCATCATAGGGCACACTCTCCCTGATCTACCCTCAGTGGTGTTCAGATCAGTCATTACGGTGTGACATCCCCCCTCCATGGGGTGCACCACCTCGGATTTTTCCTCATTGGGCGTTCTGATCCATCCATCTTTCTGGTGTTCCCTCCTTGGGATGTACCAATATGATCTGTATCTATGGGATGTTCAGATCACTTGCATTCCATCTCCGCAAGACGTTAAACTCGCGGCCTACCTCGTGTTAAACATGAGATGCCTGAGGAAAACCTCAGAAGACACGCCTATAGCGTAACCGTCTCTACAAGATGTTAAACTTGCATCCTGCCTCGTGATAGACATGAGATGCCTGAGGAAAACCTCGGGAAGCACACCTTTGGCGTAACTGTCTCCACAAGATGTTAAACTCGTGGCATACCCAATGTTAAAAATGAGTTGCTGATGAAAACCTTAGATGCATGCCTTTGGCATATTATTCCCCACATTTGACCTGGGATGCCTCGGGTTCTACACCCTCGAGATGCCCTCTTATGAGGAAGAATACAGGTTCCCCAATGTCCATGCACCCAGAGATGCCCCGACATTCCTGATGTTGTCATGTACTCCGACCGAAGGTTGCTACCAAGTCAAGACCCCATGGAATGTCCGGACGGAATTAGTGTAATTAACTAGCGTCCATGATGATATGGCACTAGGAATGAGATTCACGAACAACGTATTAAATCTATGAGGGAGACCCGGACTAGGTGACGAGTTCCGAGGAGGAATCCATGGAAGGATGAACTGACATCCCATCATCCCATTTCGATCAAGGGGCAGAAGTCCCTAAATAAGAAGCAAATGCCGCCCACCTTTGGAAAGTGGGAATGCGGGCCAACAACAGTGTGTCCTCACAGACGGATGCGCGCGCCCCGATGAACGTGTCAGAAATAGATAGGGATGATTTATATATTCTAATTACTTACTTTTTGTAATGACACTTTTTATCTAATGCATTCTGAACTCCTCTAATCTATTATTTTAATTACTTTTGTACTCTTTTTGATATTCCCAAAAGGCGGGAAACATTTATTCTATATGCACATTAAAGAAGAGACACATTACCTAAGGAAAAATCTCTCACTAACATGATTTGTGATCATCAAAAAGGGAGATATTTTTGGACTCCTCATGTGTTAATAATGTTTTAATGATCACAAATCCAATACATTCTGTAATGCTTGGTTATCCTGTTTAATCTATCTAAAATCATGTGTACAGATGATAAGTTTTTTTATGCTTTAAATAATCCAATCCAAGATCATACGTTCAATGTTTAATAATTGTAAACTATTTTGAGATTGTGTAATAATGGATTCACTTGATAAATGATTAATTCTAATCTATTATATGAATATCATTGTTTAAGTATTTATACAGATATTTTCCTAGTCTGAAAAACTGTGAGTCTGCCACTGGTTATGTTTTTCGAGAAATAGACTAAGACACCATGACCATCCAGACACCATGACCATCAAAACCTTGTGACCATCTAGAAACCATGAAGTTCTAGACACCATGATCATCCAGACACCGTGTCCATCCAGACACTGTGACCATCCAAACACCGTGACTATCCACACACTGTGACCATCCACACACTGTGACCATCCACGCATCGTAAATATTCAGACATTGTGTTCAAACACCACATATGTGCTAGTGATTCCAAATATCTATACAATTATGTTTTCATAACTGTCTGACTGCTCAAAAGAAAAGACGAAGACACTATTTCATGGAGGCACAATTTCCATACATACTGTGACACTATTTCATAATCTGTTTTGTCATTTTTCAATTTAATTTCTCAATGTAATATTTGATGTTTTTAAATGCACTGACACAATTAATGTTTCCTTGTAGACATGTCACCTGAATGTAAGAGGTACGAGGTGCAGAATACATGCATCCTGTTAGCTCTAAAACCTGAATTCTAAGTATAAAATAAACAGAGTGGCTGGAAGAAAAGAGGGTGATAGTAGTGAAAACAGGAAAATAAGTGTGTGCATGATAACAAAGAATCACAATCATTCGTGAAATAATAATCGACACATGAAACCTGACACTACTGAAGAACACATGAAGCATACTTAAATCCTAGAGTCGAGAACATTTTTAAACAAATAACTCCATAAAGAACACGAGCCAGATCTAGCTAACTTACCGTACTCTGCTTTCAACAAAAGGACTCGATTTATACATCTGCTTCATCCAAGAAGTCCAGGGCAGCATAGAATAACTCATAAATCACTTTTAACCTTATCTCATAATTTATACTCTGTTGTGTAATGTTTTTATCTTTTGAGCATTGTGTGTGTGTGTGTGTGTGTTGGAACTATGGTTGTCCTATGCATGAATTGAAGTATGGATTGTGTTTTTTTTAATACTCACTGGATGTTTAGAATGTGTGCCAGTAAAGTGATCATAACGTTCATGCAGACAATAGTATTGAAAGTGGCACTGTTTTCCAGTGATTGCCAAATTTTTGGGCCACAAAATCAGAAAATGAAGACATGGATTGTTGGTAAAAGTAGGTGCGTGCAAAGAGGGCATGGTGCATGAAAAATGAGGTCTGTGTGTGAAATATTTTAGTTGGGTGTGAAAAAGAACATGGTGCGAGAAATAGAAGATTGAGTTTTTTTGCACAAATAGTGTTTCAGGATCAGAATGTCGAAAAATGGAAAAGGCATGGGCTGCGCGAAAAATCTAGAGATGTGTGAGAAAAACGATACATGTGTGAAATAATACACTCCAAATTAGAGGTTTTTTGTGCAACGATGGGTTTTACATGCGGGGGTCTGAAACACATACAAATAAGAGGTGACCCCTATCATTCCATATGATTAGAGACCGAGAGAAGATCTCAGGTCTGATGCGCAATAAACGTTCGCGTAAAGGGAGTTGTGCAAAAAACACAAATATTGGGCGAAAAATGTGTGGTTGCGTGAAAAAATATAAACATTGAATAAAAGCCCAAGATGCGTGAAAAAGGTGATGCGCGTAAATCTCGGCATAAAGGAAATTGTTGCATGAAATATTTTCCACACGAAAATAATGTATTTCACGCAAAAGTTAGATATTTTGCGCAAAGGGTCGGTGCTGCGTGAAATCGTCAGTATAACCTATTTGCATGTTTCTGATTATCTGGTTCAGTGGTTCAGTGCTATCAAGTGCAACATTACCGATATTCGATGCAAGAGGAGTCTAATGCTAAGCAAAGGGAGTGATTTTAATGCAAATATTTTGAAGAGACCCTCATGACTATAAACTGACTGGGACTTCATTAAAGGTAGTGACCTAGGGGGAGTCGACGGGAGTGACCCGAGGGACACAGTAGGCTATCCCTGAACATTTGTAAAGGCAGTGATCCTAGGACAGAGTGACTGTTCTTGATCCTTTGTAATCCACAAATCATGAAAAATATTGTAATTAGGTATTAACGAAAACCTATCGGTGTATGCTCCTTGGATGTAGGCCTTTGTGGTGAACCAAGTAAAAGTGTTGTGTAAACTTCCTACTTTCATTTGTTTGACAGGTTTAACAAGATCCTACCAACGTGGGAACAAGATCCACAACTTTAAAAAGAAAAAGTTGACACCCTAATTCACCCCTCCCCTCTCAGGTTGTTTTGGGTTCCATCAAGTGGTATCAGAGGGAAGGTTCCCTGGTGTTTGCTCTGTCACTTACCGTTATGGACAATTCATCCAATGTCAGAGGAGTCCCTGTCACGACCCGTCCTCGGGGCCCGTGCCGTGACTACCCCAAGCCCGCCTTCCATAGGCCAGGGGCTGGCGACTAGCACCAAGGCGTAAAAATCCCGGTAAACAGGGAAGGCATTGCCTTTATAAGTAACAACCACACAGAGTCAGCAAGCGGAAAGTAAAGTGCAGAAAAGTAAAGGGGGCCGGAATACAAGCCCAACTGTAAAGTACAACTGAAAAGTAAAGCAGCAACTGAAGAAAAGACGGCGGCCTCGTGTCGTCCACTGGCAATCCCACCTGAAGGGTGGGTACAGATAGCCTCCAGGCTCCTCGGGTCCCACGTCCGCTCCGAGCACGTCCCGCCCAGTGGTCCACCTCCAGGTACCGTCCTGCTCCACGCCCCAACCGTGATCAGCGCTGTCCGTCGTCTGCAACCAACACAACAAGGTGCGGGCATAGCCCGTGCAGGGGTGAGTACAACTACTCAGTAAGGACCCCGAGACCCCCGAAGGTCTCCCGAAATCCACAAAGGATATAACACAAAGGAAAGATGCAATCACGAAGTAACATCTGACTCGACTTAGGTATATGCCCATACATATACCTAAGTTCCCACTTCTAGCTCTGCTCACGAGCTCAAGAACAACTCAATCCACAAAGGAAAGCAAGACTCAAATCCACAAGGAGAGTAAGCAGTAAATCCACAAAGGATAGTTCAACACAATCCACAAAGGAGAGTAACATAAGATTCAGCACAACCAGGTATACTTTTTCAGATGACGTCAAAGATGATCACTGATCCATCTAAGTCGTCGGACCCACAAAGGATCGATAGGTACTAACCCCCACAGAAGACCCACACAGGATCGGGCTCACACAGAACCTGTAGGCAGTGGCTCACACAGAACCGGTAGTAAGGACCCACGTAGGATCGGGCTCACACAGAACCTGTAGGCACTGATCCACATGGGATCGCTGAGTGCAGTAGTCGACGCAGTCCACTGAGGATCTCTGCACAGTCGTCGCCGCAGTCCACGAAGGATCTCTGCTCTGCCGTCGTCGCAGTCCACGAAGGATCTCTGCTCTGTCGTCGAAGTCACAGCCAGCGCTAGGGTTCCCGCACAAAGCGAGCTCGTTTAGGAGGGTCCGCTCCACGAGCCGAGAGGCTGATACATCAACTGACACGTAGTCCGAAGTTGATGTATCCAAAAAGTTCCGTATCGACAACAGGATCTCAACGCAACAGACGGCGCGTCAATCGGACGCCCGGTCTGAGAGTTATTGGCATTTTCGTCCCAGGGGCCCGGTTGGTTTTTAGGGAAAAACCAACCCGACCGTACTCCGTCTGTATCCGATCCTCGGGCGGAGCATGCCAAAAGTTCCGTCTCACTTAGAGGAAACTACCACAGCTGACGGTACGTCGATCGGACGTCCGTAGCTCAAGTTATGAGCGTTTCCGCTCCGAGGGCCCGGTTGGCTTCGTGTACGAACCAACCCGGCCGAACCCAAAGTCTTCCGAAACCTTGAGTATAATATACCGAAACGACCGTCTCGATCCAAGGATCGCGTAGCCGCTTACGGTTCGTCAATCGGAGGTCCCAGGCCCAAGATATGGGCAAAAGACCGAAGAGGGCCCGAAACGGGGGTTCTGGGCCCGGGGCGACCCGGCCCGAACCCCCCCTGGGGTCGGCCCGAACCGGGTCGGCCCGACCCGGCCCGAACCGGCTCGGCCGGGTCCGGTCCGGCCTGGGCGCGGCCCGGCCGACCGGACCGGCCGGCTCGGCTTCGGCCGGGCGGCCGAAGATTGCCGCGGGCTTGACCCGCGGCTGGAGAGAATCGCGGCCCCGCGGGGGGCCGCCTGTCACGCGGACGCGGCCGGGCCGCCGCGTCCGTTCCCGGTTCCGCGCGGCCGCGGAACCGGCCGCCGCCGCCGCGGCGGAAGTTCTCCATGGCGGCGCGCCGGGCGCCGCCGCCTTCCGCGGGCCGCCGGAGATGCTCCGGTGGCCCGATTCCTTTCCCGTCTGCGCCGTTACTCCTCCCGGGACGCGTCCTTCACTGCGGAATCAACAGATCGCCCCTGCCGCGCGGTTCGTCGTCGTCCGCCATATCCGCACAACAAAAGAGATCGGCGGAGGGTTGTCGGGTCTTGTTCGTTAGACCCGCACCCTCCGCGTTAGTCATAAAATCATCGGGAGGAAAAAGGATTAACCAAATCAACAATTTTAAATAGATTAAAATTGTTCCGATCGGGTTCTTTATTTGAAAAGAATAAACACGGGAAAAGAAATAAAATATTCCAATCAACCCTTACCTTGTCGTCGTCGTCGGACGAGGGGTCGTCGCAGAATCGCTCGTCGCGGAGGAAGGAGATCGTCGCGTCGTCGCGGTATCCGGCGTCGCGTCGCCAATCTCCGGATCAAGAACAAACGGATTTAATTAATTAAATCCGTTGTTATTGAAATTTAAAAAAAGGGAGAAATAAAAGATTCGATTCTCACCTTTGTTGCCGATCGCACGTTCGCCGCGGAAGAAGAGGCACCGAAGAAGAAGAAGAAGAAGAAGGTCGCGGAAAAGTTGTCGACGTCGCGGATCGTGCGTCGTCGAATTCCGGTTCCGGCGTTCTTCGCGTTCTTCGCGTTCTTCGCGTTCTTCGCGGAGAGGGTGGAGGCTCAGAGGAATAGCAATCCTCCAAAATAGACAAGTTTGTCTATTTTATTATTTTGCCAACAAACGCAAAACGCGTAAGTAACGACCCACTCAATTCGTTGAATTAATTCAACGAATAAAACAGCCCATTTAAATGGTCTGTTAAGAATTAAAGAAAACGCGTCGGTTGACTTTTCAGTTACTTTGACGGGTTTTCGCGGGTGCGTTACTTAGCGAAAGAAACGGCGGGGCTCGTGCGGGTCCCACCGCACAAATATCCTACCAAGGGGTAGGATATTTCTGGATAGCATCCTATCCAGTTCAACTCAGTTCAAGCCTCCTTTAAGTGACTTTAAGTGGCTTCCAAGCAGTTTAAGTGAAATAAAATAAAGTTGTCGCACAAACTTTATTTTATTTCTGACTTAAAGCCGCAAAATTTAAAAACCACGTCTGAGCAAACGCAACTCCGGAAGAGGCGTTTCTAAGCAAATACCGGCGCTGCGATTTCATCGGTGCCCTCAGAATTTGATTCCGGGCACCGGTTCAAAAGATAGAAAAACCCGCTCGTCCGTTCACTGAACGTACCCGAGCCAAACTTCGGAAATTGATTCCGGGCACACCGGGCCTCGGAATCAGGTGCCGTCTGAAGCTGCGCTCTTGTAAAATTCCAAAGAAAATTAAGAAAAAAAAATTTCCTTGAAATTTGCGGGTCTTTACATTACTCCCACCTCAGGGCTTTACGTCCCCGTAAAGATACATCAAAAACTAGGGGAACAAATGGGGGTACTGAGCACGCATCTGAGCCTCCCGCTCCCAAGTGCTCTCCTGGAGGTTCCCGTGCTGCCATCTGACGCGCACAAGAGGAATCGACCGCCCACGTAGGACCCGCTCCTGTCGATCCTCGATCTCCACTGGGACCTCCGCAAAAGTCGCCCCATCGTCCACGTCCAGCTCCCCAAAGTCGATGATGTGCGTCGGGTCGTGCACGTATCTCCTCAGCTGAGACACGTGGAAGACGTCGTGCACCCGGTGCAACTGAGGTGGTAGAGCCAGGCGATAAGCCACCTCTCCTATCCTGCTGAGGACCTGGAAAGGCCCGATGAAGCGTGGAGACAACTTGCCGCCTCGGCCAAATCTCCGTAAACCACGTCGAGGTGAGACACGCAAAAAGACGTGGTCGCCATCCTCGAACTCTAGTGGCCTCCGCCTCCTGTCAGCATATGACTTCTGCCGGCTCTGAGCTGTCCTCATCCTCTCCTGGATGATCTGGACCTTCTCTGTCGTGGCTCGGACCATCTCTGGTCCCACGAGTGCTGACTCCCCAGGGTCTGTCCAGCACAACGGTGATCTGCAGGGTCTGCCGTACAACGCCTCGTATGGTGCCATCCCGATGGTGGAGTGGTAGCTGTTGTTGTACGCGAACTCCACCAAGGGTAGGTGGTCCTCCCAGCTGCGACCAAAGTCGAGGACACATGCACGGAGCATGTCCTCGAGTGTCTGTATGGTCCTCTCCGTCTGACCATCCGTCTGAGGGTGGAAGGCTGTGCTCAGATGGAGCCGCGTCCCGAACGCCTCCTGCAACCCCTTCCAAAGCCGGGAAGTGAAACGAGCATCTCGATCGGAGACGATAGATGATGGCACACCGTGAAGCCGTACGATCTCCTGGACGTAAAGACGTCCCAAGCTCTCCACTGAGCCCTGCTCTCTGATGGGAAAGAAGTGTGCCGACTTGGTGAGTCGGTCGACAATCACCCAAATGGAGTCGTGACCTCTGAAAGTACGTGGAAGTCCAGTCACGAAGTCCATAGATATGCTATCCCACTTCCACTCCGGGACCTCCAAGGGCTGTACCAAACCTGCTGGTACCTGATGCTCTGCCTTCACCTGCTGGCAGGTGAGGCATCGTGAAACGAACTCTGCCACAGCTTTCTTCATGCCCGGCCACCAGTGCTGTCGTCTGAGATCCTGGTACATCTTCGCCACTCCGGGATGTACCGCCAAGGGAGAAGTGTGAAACTCTCTCAGCACCTCCTCTCGTAAAGCAACTGGTACGAAGGTACGCCCTCTGAAAAGGATGTCGTGCTCTGCTCCAAGGGAGAAACCATCAGGCGCCTGACCTGAGGATATCAGTGCACGCCGGGTCTCACAGTCAGCGTCCCCACGCTGAGCCTCTCTGACCCGCTGTAGAAGTGGAGGAGAGACTGTGAGAGACTGAAGAAAGGCTGCTCCGTCTCTATCCACGAAGGATATCTGCAAGGAGGCTAGCTACTCCGTCGCCTCCTCAAGCAGCTGAATGCCCGTCCTCCTGCTGAGGGCATCGGCTACCACGTTCCCCTTCCCAGGAGTATAGACTATCTCAAAGTCATAGTCCTGGAGGAACTCAAGCCATCTCCGCTGTCTCAGGTTCAGGTCCTTCTGAGAGAAGATATACCTGAGACTCTGGTGGTCAGAAAAGACCGTGAAGCGCTCGCCCATCAGATAGTGCCGCCACGTCTTCAGAGCGAAGACCACTGCTGCTAACTCCAGGTCATGAGTGGCGTAGTTCTGCTCATGCGGCCTCAACTGACGTGATCCGTAGGCGATCACGGCCCGCTCCTGCATCAGGACGCACCCGAGTCCAGTCCCTGATGCATCGCAGTAAACTACGTACCCAACTCCCTCCTCAGGCAACCTCAAGATAGGTGCGCTGGTCAATCTCTGCCTCAGCTCCTGGAAGCTCTGCTGACATCTGTCTGACCACACGAAGGGTTTCCCCTTCTTTGTCAAAGCTGAGAGTGGTGCCGCAACTCTGGAGAAGTCCGGCACAAATCTCCGATAGTATCCTGCTAGGCCCAAGAAGCTCCGCACCTCTGTCACGCTCCTGGGTGGCTCCCAAGCTAGCACTGCCTCGATCTTCGCGGGATCCACTGCAACTCCCGCCTCAGAGATGACGTGTCCCAAGAAATGGACCTCACGTAACCAGAACTGGCATTTTGAGAGCTTGCCATAAAGCTGGTGCTCTCGGAGTGTGCCTAGCACAACTCGCAGGTGGTAGGCATGCTCCTCCTCAGTCGTCGAGTATACCAAAATGTCGTCAATGAAGACCACGACAAATCGGTCGAGGTATGGCTGGAAGATCCTGTTCATGAGGCTCATGAACACTGCTGGAGCATTGGTTACGCCGAACGGCATAACCAAGAACTCATAATGGCCATACCGACACCTGAAGGCCGTCTTCTGCACGTCCTCGTCTCGAACTCTGAGCTGATGATAGCCTGACCGGAGGTCTATCTTCGAGAACCACCGCGCTCCCTTGAGCTGATCGAAGAGGTCATCAATCCGTGGCAGCGGATACTTGTTCCTCACTGTCACCTGGTTCAGGCGACGATAGTCGACACACAGTCGCAAGCTCCCGTCCGCCTTCTTGGCGAACAAAATCGGGGAAGCCCAGGGTGAAACACTGGGTCGGATAAACCCCTTGCTCTGCAAGTCCTCCAACTGTACCCGCAGCTCTCGAAGCTCAGCGGGGGCCATCCGATATGCTGGAGTAGATATCGGGGCTGTCCCGGGGTACAAGTCGATGTAAAAGTCTACCTCTCTACGAGGAGGTAGCCCTGGAACGTCGTCGGGAAAGACATCCACGTACTGGTCCACCACTGCAGGAAAAGCCGGACTCCGCACGTCCACTGCTCCTAGGATGAGGCTAGCCAACTGATGAGAGATAGGTTGCACTCTCCTCCGTGGAAGTCCATCCTGTGCTGCAAAGGTTCCCTTCTCGCCGGTGAAGGTAAACCTGCTCCCGTCGGTACGAACACATCGCACCTTGCGCCTAAAACAGTCGATCTGGGCATGAACCGTGGATAGCCAATCCATGCCCAAGATGACGTCGTAAGGCCTCGACGCCGCTACAAAGAGATCCCAGCCGAAGCTCTCGCCTCCTAGAGTAAGCTCACACTGCCGGCACCAGTGCGTAATCGTCGAGTCTGCTCCCGTAGGAGTCTCTAGCCGTAAGGATCGAGCCAACGGCTCAGTCGGAATCTCCGAGCTCCGAACAAGGGCAGAGGCTATGAAAGAGTGACTCGCTCCTGTGTCTATAAGTACTGCAGCAAGGGTGGAATAGACACAGATCGTACCTCGAATCATCTCTGGCAAGTCGGGGTCGTAGGCCTCCACTGCCTGGAGCTGGGCCTGTCCCTGCCCGCCAGCTCCATGTGGTCGAGGTGGCCCTCCTGGTGGTGGTGGGGGTAGAGCCTGGAAGCGTCGCCCACCACCCGCTGCTCGGCCAGCTCCTCTGCCTCGTCCGCCTCCTCCCTGCGGACCGCCACGGTCGACCCTCTGCCTCTGCCTGGGTGGCCCCTCCACCGTCTGCTGCTCCTCTGGTCGGCGAGTCGGGCAGTCACGAGCCATGTGACCCTGCCCGCCGCAAGAGTAGCACAGCCTGCCTCTCGAAAGGTTGGCACTCCGCTGTGTGCCTCGTACTGCTGAGCCGGTGTCCTGAGGCCGTCTGCGTGGGGGTCTGGTCTGCCTGGACCCGTGAGTCATCCGTCGGCTACCTGCTGCCGAAGACTCAGCTACCTGCCGCCCTGCGCTAGGTCTCGCCGCTGAAGAAGGCTCTGCCAGGAAGCTCTCGATCAGGAGGGCTCGCTCCAGCACTCCCGCCTGGGTCGGAATGCTGAGGGAGATCAGCGACGCCCGAATCTCCTGTCGCAAGCCCTGCTCGAAGGTCCGGGCCCGGAAGAAGGGGTCCCGTACCATGTCGGTCGAGTAGCGAGATAGGTCCGTGAACCTCGCCGCGTACTGAGCGACCGTCATGCTGCCCTGGCGCAGCTGGAGAAGCTCCTGGATGCGCACCGCTCGGAGGGTGGCCGGGACGAACTCAGAGCGGAAGAGGCTCTCGAAGTCCGTCCAGAGCAGGGATGCCTCATCGTGAACCTGGAGCATCAGGCTCCACCATCGTCCTGCCGCCGCCTGCAGGAGGCTCGCTGCGAGAATCACCATGAGATCCACTGGTGTCCTCACTAGCCGAAAGATCCGTACCACCGCCTCTAGCCAGTCCTCGGCGGCCTGGGGGTCCGCCTCACCGCGAAACCTGGGCGGTCGCTGGCTCTGAAACTCATGCAGTGCCCTGAGGCGACGTGCATCGTCAGCGTCTGGTACTGGTAGCATCGGTGGCTCGGCGGGTAAAGCTACTGCCGGTGCCACAGCTGGCAAAGGGCCCTGCACCGAGGCCTCGTCGCTCGGTGGGCTGCCGTCGCGCCCTACACTCGGAACCCTAGCTGGCAGTCATCGCGGGGCCATCCTGAAAAGGAGAACAAGAGCACCACAGTCAGAACAGTATACCTGGTGAGCTGGCACAAGTAATCACAAGGAAAACTTGAGACTTTCATAAAGCAGATCAGTATACCCGGTGAGCTGACACAAGTAATCACAAAGAAAACTCGAGACACACACACAATCAATGTTTTCATGCATTAAGTCGGAAATCAGGAGTCAGGGTCCTGGTGTACGGATACGTCGGCCGCCGCACCAACACTGGGCTCCCTGAACTGATAACCACACTCAATACACTAAACACTATAGCTTCACATAGAAAGAAAGGACGATCAGAGTCTGCGGTAGAACTGACCACCTCTGATACCAATTTGTCACGACCCGTCCTCGGGGCCCGTGCCGTGACTACCCCAAGCCCGCCTTCCATAGGCCAGGGGCTGGCGACTAGCACCAAGGCGTAAAAATCCCGGTAAACAGGGAAGGCATTGCCTTTATAAGTAACAACCACACAGAGTCAGCAAGCGGAAAGTAAAGTGCAGAAAAGTAAAGGGGGCCGGAATACAAGCCCAACTGTAAAGTACAACTGAAAAGTAAAGCAGCAACTGAAGAAAAGACGGCGGCCTCGTGTCGTCCACTGGCAATCCCACCTGAAGGGTGGTTACAGATAGCCTCCAGGCTCCTCGGGTCCCACGTCCGCTCCGAGCACGTCCCGCCCAGTGGTCCACCTCCAGGTACCGTCCTGCTCCACGCCCCAACCGTGATCAGCGTTGTCCGTCGTCTGCAACCAACACAACAAGGTGCGGGCATAGCCCGTGCAGGGGTGAGTACAACTACTCAGTAAGGACCCCGAGACCCCCGAAGGTCTCCCGAAATCCACAAAGGATATAGCACAAAGGAAAGATGCAATCACGAAGTAACATCTGACTCAACTTAGGTATATGCCCATACATATACCTAAGTTCCCACTTCTAGCTCTGCTCACGAGCTCAAGAACAACTCAATCCACAAAGGAAAGCAAGACTCAAATCCACAAGGAGAGTAAGCAGTAAATCCACAAAGGATAGTTCAACACAATCCACAAAGGAGAGTAACATAAGATTCAGCTCAACCAGGTATACTTTTTCAGATGACGTCAAAGATGATCACTGATCCATCTAAGTCGTCGGACCCACAAAGGATCGATAGGTACTAACCCCCGCAGAAGACCCACACAGGATCGGGCTCACACAGAACCTGTAGGCAGTGGCTCACACAGAACCGATAGTAAGGACCCACGTAGGATCGGGCTCACACAGAACCTGTAGGCACTGATCCACATGGGATCGCTGAGTGCAGTAGTCGACGCAGTCCACTGAGGATCTCTGCACAGTCGTCGCCGCAGTCCACGAAGGATCTCTGCTCTGCCGTCGTCGCAGTCCACGAAGGATCTCTGCTCTGTCGTCGAAGTCACAGCCAGCGCTAGGGTTCCCGCACAAAGCGAGCTCGTTTAGGAGGGTCCGCTCCACGAGCCGAGAGGCTGATACATCAACTGACACGTAGTCCGAAGTTGATGTATCCAAAAAGTTCCGTATCGACAACAGGATCTCAACGCAACAGACGGCGCGTCAATCGGACGCCCGGTCTGAGAGTTATTGGCATTTTCGTCCCAGGGGCCCGGTTGGTTTTTAGGGCAAAACCAACCCGACCGTACTCCGTCTGTATCCGATCCTCGGGCGGAGCATGCCAAAAGTTCCGTCTCACTTAGAGGAAACTACCACAGCTGACGGTACGTCGATCGGACGTCCGTAGCTCAAGTTATGAGCGTTTCCGCTCCGAGGGCCCGGTTGGCTTCGTGTACGAACCAACCCGGCCGAACCCAAAGTCTTCCGAAACCTTGAGTATAATATACCGAAACGACCGTCTCGATCCAAGGATCGCGTAGCCGCTGACGGTTCGTCAATCGGAGGTCCCAGGCCCAAGATATGGGCAAAAGACCGAAGAGGGCCCGAAACGGGGGTTCTGGGCCCGGGGCGACCCGGCCCGAACCCCCCCTGGGGTCGGCCGAACCGGGTCGGCCCGACCCGGCCCGAACCGGCTCGGTCGGGTCCGGTCCGGCCTGGGCGCGGCCCGGCCGACCGGACCGGCCGGCTCGGCTTCGGCCGTGCGGCCGAAGATTGCCGCGGGCTTGACCCGCGGCTGGAGAGAATCGCGGCCCCGCGGGGGGCCGCCTGTCACGCGGACGCGGCCGGGCCGCCGCGTCCGTTCCCGGTTCCGCGCGGCCGCGGAACCGGCCGCCGCCGCCGCGGCTTCAGCCGCGGCGGAAGTTCTCCATGGCGGCGCGCCGGGCGCCGCCGCCTCCGGTCGCCGGCGCCGCCGCGCCGGCGACCCGCGCCGCCGCCGCCTTCCGCGGGCCGCCGGAGATGCTCCGGTGGCCCGATTCCTTTCCCGTCTGCGCCGTTACTCCTCCCGGGACGCGTCCTTCACTGCGGAATCAACAGATCGCCCCTGCCGCGCGGTTCGTCGTCGTCCGCCATATCCGCACAACAAAAGAGATCGGCGGAGGGTTGTCGGGTCTTGTTCGTTAGACCCGCACCCTCCGCGTTAGTCATAAAATCATCGGGAGGAAAAAGGATTAACCAAATCAACAATTTTAAATAGATTAAAATTGTTCCGATCGGGTTCTTTATTTGAAAAGAATAAACACGGGAAAAGAAATAAAATATTCCAATCAACCCTTACCTTGTCGTCGTCGTCGGACGAGGGGTCGTCGCAGAATCGCTCGTCGCGGAGGAAGGAGATCGTCGCGTCGTCACGGTATCCGGCGTCGCGTCGCCAATCTCCGGATCAAGAACAAACGGATTTAATTAATTAAATCCGTTGTTATTGAAATTTAAAAAAAGGGAGAAATAAAAGATTCGATTCTCACCTTTGTTGCCGATCGCACGTTCGCCGCGGAAGAAGAGGCACCGAAGAAGAAGAAGAAGAAGAAGGTCGCGGAAAAGTTGTCGACGTCGCGGATCGTGCGTCGTCGAATTCCGGTTCCGGCGTTCTTCGCGTTCTTCGCGTTCTTCGCGTTCTTCGCGGAGAGGGTGGAGGCTCAGAGGAATAGCAATCCTCCAAAATAGACAAGTTTGTATATTTTATTATTTTGCCAACAAACGCAAAACGCGTAAGTAACGACCCACTCAATTCGTTGAATTAATTCAACGAATAAAACAGCCAATTTAAATGGTCTGTTAAGAATTAAAGAAAACGCGTCGGTTGACTTTTCAGTTACTTTGACGGGTTTTCGCGGGTGCATTACTTAGCGAAAGAAACGGCGGGGCTCGTGCGGGTCCCACCGCACAAATATCCTACCAAGGGGTAGGATATTTCTGGATAGCATCCTATCCAGTTCAACTCAGTTCAAGCCGCCTTTAAGTGACTTTAAGTGGCTTCCAAGCAGTTTAAGTGAAATAAAATAAAGTTGTCGCACAAACTTTATTTTATTTCTGACTTAAAGCCGCAAAATTTAAAAACCACGTCTGAGCAAACGCAACTCCGGAAGAGGCGTTTCTAAGAAAATACCGGCGCTGCGATTTCATCGGTGCCCTTAGAATTTGATTCCGGGCACCGGTTCAAAAGATAGAAAAACCCGCTCGTCCGTTCACTGAACGTACCCGAGCCAAACTTCGGAAATTGATTCCGGGCACACCAGGCCTCGGAATCAGGTGCCGTCTGAAGCTGCGCTCTTGTAAAATTCCAAAGAAAATTAAGAAAAAAAAATTTCCTTGAAATTTGCGGGTCTTTACAGTCCCCCCTTTGATGGATGTAATTTCAAGATCTGGAAGAATAGAATGAGATATCATCTAATATCTCTTGGAATGGATGTCATATTTTCTACATTTCAGGGAATACAAGTCACTAATACAACAGGCCTGGCTATGACTGACACAGACAGGAAAATTCTTGATGCAGATGCTAAAGCACAAAATGCTCTCACCACAGCCCTTTCTGATCAGATGTACCTAAAGGTGATGAGTCACGCCTCAGAAAAATACATTTGGGATAAACATGAAAATATTTATAAAGGAGATATCAAAGTGAATGAGGCAAAACTATAAGTCCTACACAATAGGTTTGATGATCTGAAGATGTGTCTGGATGAGAATGCAGACTCATTCTTCAATCAAATTACTGAAGTGGTTGGACATATTCGGGGTCTAGGAGAAGAAATCAAAGGCATTAATATTATAAATAAAATATTAAGAATACTTTCACCCCTGTACAATTGAAATGTTTCAGCCCTTGAGGAAAGAGATCTTTCTAATCTTTCACTGGAAGATCTGATGAGTAGTTTGGTGGCATATGAAATGACAGTCAAACCAGAAGATGCTACAACTCGAGTGGGCAAGGAAATGGTGTTCAAAGCCATTGAGAAAATGAAAATATGAAAAGATATTATTGGTGATGATGATAAGGAAAAATAAATTCTTTCTCTCATTGCAAATAATTTCTATAAAGGAAAAGGTAATTTCAAAGGGAAGTTTCCTCTTGCTTGCTTTCGTTGTGGAAAAGTTGGTCACATTGCCTCACAGTGCTTAATAAAGATCAATGATGAGAATAGTGATGTTGTAAACATTGAGAAGCCTTAGAAAAGGTTTTAAAAAGGGGAGACTTCAAATCAAGAAAGAAATTACCAAATAAGATTTTTGTCAATGAAGATGAAGAAGATGATAATGAATTCTGTGATGAAGAAGAACCATACTTTAAAACAGGGAACCATGCTTCCATGATGGCCACAATTGAAAAATCAGAAGATACTGGGGAAGAAAATAAATTGACTACTAGTTCCAATCATGAGTTGCAACTTAAGGATTTTGTAATTAAGATTAAGATTAAATGTAAGTGTTGAAATAAGTGTAAGTCAATTGTAGAAGAATCAACAGAATATGTTGATCAACTTGAAGTTGAAATTGAACGACTAGAAGAATCGGTGAAAGTACAGTCTAAAATAATTGAAATCAATGATGATGTAGTGGATCTAAAGGTGAGAATTGAAGAGCAGGCAAAGGCCATCAATGACCACAATTCTAGACAAGAGAAAAAGTCTAATACTGTTGAGCTTATTGATGAGGAAGTTGTTACTAATAAGAGTAAAATTGAAAAAGAGTCAATTTTTAAAGAATCAAGAATGAAAATACAGTTTGGAAGGTTCTCAGATGTTGAGCTGTTGGAGAGAGAAAAACATGGCTCTAATGGAGTTGAAAAGATTTTAAATGATCAGAGACCTGCTTGTATGGGAAATAGTGGAATTAGTTGTGCGGTAGAGTCGTCATATGCAGCAAATAAAGGTAACCAAAATAAAGGCAAGCTTAAAGTGGGTGACGTGGAAATGTCATCTAACGTGCTGAAATAGAACCCACCAATTCAATCTAAAAGAATAAAAGAAGATTATCCTTGAGCCTCCTTGAAAAAAGAGACCTCAAACTTTTATCCCACCGAAGAGGGAATGAGGATTAACAAAAGTGAAAAGAAACTGCATCTCATGAAGTGTCAGTTCGGTGATTATTTAGTTCATACCATGTCTTATTATGAAGAGGAAAGAAGTTATTTGAATGGAAAAGATATGGGATTTCAACGGAGGAGAACAAATTCATATCCTAATTCTTTTAGAAGAAACAATTTATATGGATATTGTTTTCGTTGTTCTAACTTTGGTCATAAGGCTGTTAATTGTAGGCAGAGAAGGGACATGGAAACCTCATACCAAAGTTCAAGACAAGTCAAATCTCATCAACAAGTTAGTTTTTCTCTTACAAACAGGTTTTCTCCACTCGAAGAAGAATTCGTCTATGAATAAACAATGTACACAAATGAGATAATTGAAAGGCCATCAGTGCTCTTTACTCAATCCAATGTCTCATGGAACGAAAGGAAGAAAATTGAGAAATCTCACCTTGCAGAGGTGGACCTCAAAGATACAAAAAGAAATAGTACCTGGATTCTGGATAGCGGTTGTTCATCTCATATGACAGGTAATGTTGGCCTGTTAACAGATATCAAAAGGAAGGTTGAAGGTACAATACAATTTGGTAATGATGGATCTCGGAAAATCAAAGGCATTGGAAGTACTAAATTAGCTAATGGAGAGCTAAAGAAGACTGAATTCTTTTATGTAGATGGCCTACTTCATAATCTACTCAGCGTGAGTCAACTCTGTGACTCGGGACTTATAGTTAATTTAAATCAGAAATGCTGCACTACCAAGGGAAAGATAGGCAATTCACTTATGAAGGGATAAAGAACATAAGGCCACATGTATCAGGTTGATAGTAATGAAAATGTTTGTTACATGACTATTTAAGAATAAAACAATTTGTGGCATTAGAGAATAGGACACATCAATCAACAAGACATGGATAAAATTACAAAATTGAGGTTTGTCATGGACATTCCCAACCTAAAGCGTGATCGTGAAATGTATTGTGATGCTTGTATTCATGGAAAGATGGTCTGCAGTTCATATCGGCCAAAGAAGAAAAGGGCATCTCGTCTTCTTGATCTTATTCATACTGATGTATGTAGGCCGATAAATGTTTTCGGAACTCGGGGAGAAAGGAACTTTGTCTTTTTCATAGATGATTACAGTAGAATGGCATGTGTAATGGTCATTCATAGGAAATGACAAGTGCTTGACTACATGAAAACATATCAGCGAATCGCTGAGAATGATACAGGACGAATAATTAAAGAGATGTGATTTGAAAATAGAGGAGAATATAGGTCCATTGAAATTGAAAACTATCTAAAGAAACATTGGATTCAACATGAGGCAGCATCAGTGAGAACTCCACAGCAAAATGGTGTTGTTGAACGTAGGAATCGACAGGTGAACAACATGGAATGATCTATGCAGATTGAGAGTCGTATTCCACGACATTACTGGAAAGAGGCTGTTTAGGATACAG
This sequence comes from Viscum album, assembly GCA_963277665.1. Lineage (NCBI taxonomy): Eukaryota > Viridiplantae > Streptophyta > Magnoliopsida > Santalales > Viscaceae > Viscum > Viscum album. Next base: position 1,160,315,712 of record OY728153.1, on the reverse strand, counting down.
TGTATATTCAAAATCGAATAGGACTTTAAAGGGGTGAGACCAAGACACCATATGAATTGTGGCATGGAAGGAATCCCACTTTGAAATATTTTCTGGTTTTTGGAAGTAAATGATTTATCAGGAACAAAGAAGGAAATCAAGGGAAGTATGGTGACAATGCAGATGAAGAAATTTTCATTGGATACTCAATGAAAAACAAAGCCTACAAGTGTTTCAAGAAGCGATTAAGAAGGATTGTGGAAAGAAGTTATGTTAAGATAATTCAAGAGAAAACCACAAATGATACAAGGAAGTCATATGCTGACGTGATAGAAAGTGAGGAAGAAAGTGAATGTGGAGAAAATACAGATATAGAAATAGAAGAATCTGTACAAAACATTTAGCAGTCACATCATGATGTTGAATCAGAAGAATAATCTGAAGAAGAAACCGTGGCTGGAGAGAATGCAACTGAACTACACAAGAGAAATTGTAGAGATAAGATTGATACATCTAATGTAATTGGGGACAGGAGTGCACCCACTCAAACATGGAGGATAAGGAATAACATGAAATCAGCATTTCTATCAGTTTTGGATCCATTCTCATTTGAAGAAGTTGCAAATGATGAATCATGGTTGAAATCCATGAGTGAAGAGTTAGATCAGATTGACATGAATCAGACATGGGATCTTGTCTAGAGACCCGAAGGTCACAATGTGATTGGTACAAAATGGATCTTCAAAAACAATTTTAATGATCATGGATGTTTTATTAGAAACAAGAGACGACTGGTATGTAAAGGATACTCCGAGATTGAAGTTCTGGATGTTGAAGAAACCTTTTTTCCACTAGCTAGACTAGAGTCAATCAGGCTTTTTAATGATATGGCACTCCAAAGAGGATATAAAGTATATCAAATGGATGTCAAGATAGCATTCATGAATGGTGTACTCGAAGAAGAAGTCTACATTGAACAACCGGTGAGTTTTCTTCTTGGTACTGATGAAACAAAGGTTTGAGAACTATAGAAAGCTCTATATGGTTTAAAGTTGGCACCAAGAGCATGGTTTTCATGGATGGATTCTTATCTTAAGAAACTGGAATTCAAAATTGGAGGAGTAGATCACAATCTCAATGTGAAGAATTCTGTGAAAGATCAGTTCATGGTTCTGGTTTATGTCGATGACATTATATTTGGTGGCATCAAGCAGAAATCAGTGGATGAATTTGCCAATCACATGAAATCAGAATTTGAAATGTCAAGGATTGGGGAGCTCACATATTTCTTTGGGGTTCAGGTGACTCAAAATAAATATTATACATTCATCTCTCAGGAAAAGTACACAAGAGAGCTGCTGAAGAAATTTAATATGCATGATTCCAAACCAATGTCAACTCTAATTTCAGTTGGAACCAAACATGGAAAGCATGAGGATGGGACCTCTTCAGATCCCACCATTTACAGAGGATCATTGGGATCCTACATTACCTAATCGCGACACGACCAGATGTTTTCTTTGATACATGTCTAGCGGCCCGATTTCAGAGGAATCCAAAGGAGGAACATATGATGGCAGTAAAAAGAATCATGAGATACATTCAAGGCACTCATAACATTGGGTTATACTTTGCTGTAGGTAGGGATAGTGAATTATCAACGTTTTTTTATGCTAAATGGGCAGGGGATGTAGTGGAAAGAAAGTCCACCCGTGGTGGATCCTTCTATATGGGGCAGAAATGTGTTGGTTGGTTGAGCAAGAAACAAGTAAGTACTTCTCTTAGTACTGCTAAAGCTAAGTATATATCCACTACAAAGGCATTCACTCAACTATTATGGATGAAGAAACAACTAACATATATTGGTGATGAGGTGAAGCAACCAATGGTAATTTACTGTGATAACAATAGCGTAATTGATATTATGAAGAATCCAGTTCAGCATTCAAGTACAAAACATATTTAAATCAGGTATCACATTATCAAAGAAAATTTTGAGCAAGGCATGATTAGAATGGATCATGTGGGAACTGATGAGCAAGTGGCTGATATCCTAACCAAGCCACTGTTAGCAGTTGTGTTTGTGAAGCATCAGTTGAACCTCGGTGTTCAGCCACCTCCCCGTGTATAAGGAGGTTACGAAATACCCCTCTCCCCAGTTCTGTTAACTATTTTTAATCTTTTTATGGATGTGATGTAGGTTTGTGGAGGAGATACTATCTAGGGGGAGGGTGTTTTGAGCTGAACAATGAACAATTACCGGTCTTTTGGTTAATTGTCAATGGGGTAGAAAGGAATAAATTCAGGATTCGGGAATGTAATGCTTCTGTGACACATTGAGAATTCAATGTCAGTGATAGGATGAGAAGGATTAGAAGGAATACATTGGACATGTAATGCTTCTGTGAAACTGTAAGAGAATTTCTTGGGTGTCATTAATAATTCCACACGCACGGGAACCCAATTCAAGCTTCCTCTCTTGTTTTGTACACTGTGCATTGCAAAGGTAGACTTAGAGTTTTGGCTGAGTTCATTCTTGCGTTTTTGGTTTGCATATGGCCGGTGCTCGATTGAATTGATTTACTGATTGCCAACCAACCCAACGGGGGAGATTGTTGGATCCATGGTTGTTCTATGAATGAATTGGAGAATGGTTTGTGTTTGTTGTCAATCCTCTATGGAAGTTCAGAATTTGTGCCAGTAATGTGATCATACAGTTCAAGCAAACAACAATATTGAAGATGGAGCTGTTTTCCATTGTTTTCCAAATTTTGGTCCTCAAAATCGGAAAAATAAGACATGGATTGTTGGTAAAAGGAGATGAGCGCAAAGAGGTCTTGGTGCATGAAAAAGGAGGGATGTTCGTGAAATATTTTAGTTGGGTGTGAAAATGAGTGTGGTGCATGAAATAGAGGATCTATTTTTTTGCGCAAATAATGTTTTGGAATCAGAATGTCGAGAAATGGTAAAGGCATGGGCTGCGTGAAAAATCAGGAGATGTGCATGAAAAACGATAACTTAGTGAAATACTATGTGCCAAATGAGAGGTTTTTCACACCACGATGGGTTTTGCGCACGAGGGTCTGAAATTCCTATAAATAAGAGGTGAACCCCCCTCATTCTGTACAATTGGAGACTTAGAGAAGATCTGAGGTCTGATGCGGGTAAAATGTTTGTTTTAAGGGAGTTGCGTGAAAATGTAGAGATTGTGCGAAAAATCTGAGTTTGTGCAAAAAACTTTGAACATTGCATAAAATCCCAAGTTGCGAGAAAATGGTTCTGCACATAAAGGAGGTTGTTGTGCGAAATATTTTCCGCGATAAAATTAATTATTTCATGCAAAAGTGATATATTTCTCACAATGTGTTGGTGTTGCCTGAAATATTTAGTATAACATGTTTGTGTGTTTCTGATTATATGGTTCAGTTATTCATTGCGGTCAAGTGCATCATTACCAGTCTTCGATGCAAGAAGAGTCTCGTGCTAAGCAGAGGAAAAAAATTCAATGAAAATATTTTGAAGAGACCCTCATGTCTATAAACTGACTGGGACATTACCAAAGGCAGTGAGCCTCGGGGAGACAACGAGAGTGACCTGAGGGACACAGTGGGCTATCCCTGAAATTTTTTAAAGGATGTGAGCCTGAGACAGAGTGATTGTTCCTGAACCTTTGTAATCCATAACTCGTGAAAAATAGAGGAATTGAGTACAACCGACAACCTATCGTCGTATACTCCTTAGACGTAGCCCTTTGTGGTGTACCAAGAAAAAGTGATGTTTCAACTTCCTACTTTTATTTGTTTTATAGGTTTAACAAGTTCCTACCAATGTGGGAAAAATATCCATAACTATAAAAAGAAAAAGTTAACACCCTGATTCACCACTCCCCTCTCAGGGTGTTCCGGTGTCCTTCAGTGTGTCTGTATAAAAACACACATTGTCTCCTATATTAAACTGAAAGATACAAGATATAATTTCTCATATATATATTTTACACTTGTGTATTACCATAGATAAGTGTGGAAGTGGTCCTTGTGTGAAATGTTACTTCAGACCCACGAAGAATTGTGGAAGAGGTCGTGTGAACTGGATAGTATTGTGTACTGTAGTTTACCCGGATCCAGGGTGTGGATCAAATTTTTTTATGTAATGTGCTTGGTGGTAGGTGATCACCAAGTGGAGTGGATTATGTCTCAGGTTGATACTGAACCGCTTGTTTTATATCTGTTGTGTTGTTTAATTAATTTCCCTCAATTTTACTGTTTAAGTCAAAAATAAAAAAATTTACATTGATAGTTATTCTTGGGAAGAAGTTATAATTTTTTTTTTCTTTAATAGAATAGCATTAAAAGAAATGTTAATAACTAATATTATGATTGCTAAGAATTAACCAATCTTCTGAGAATTTATTTAAATATTCAAACATTCATAACCGTATTAATTTGATTAACTGGGTTGTATATAAATTTATTGCGGAACCTTTTTAAGAATACTTTTTAAACAAATATTTTTATAGATACTCAATTCACCCCCTCTTGAGTACTCTACTCCGATCCACAATCATTTTCTTCACTCAAGATGGTGGGATGGGGTTTCATGACCAACACAGAAATTAATGGACCAAGGAACAACTTTCCCATCATCTTGATAGAAGTATAACAGTGTGAGACATCATTAGCAACACCCTACATAACGGATTGTAAAATTTCATGCTCAACATAACTATTATCTATTTTTCATTTCCAATAACAATGGAATAATAATCAAAATAATAATTATCATGTGGGATCACCGGTAATTCCATTAAAACAATTTAGAGAATATATCCAATTGTTTAAAATTCATATAATTTAGGTTCAAAATTATAATTCATGTGGTGTGTACTTCCACCTATTTCAAATCATTTAAATTTAGAAATTTAATTTACATTACAAGGACGATACCAATTCAGGGTCAATCCAAAAAACATTAAAGGTGTTTGGTGTAACAACCCGAGATTTTATGAAAAATATTCTTTTTAATTTTATTAATGTCTTGTGTTGTACGCTACACCAAATGGAGCTTGCACAACACGCATCTTTGACTTTCCTTGCATTACACGCAATCACAACCTTCTTCGATAGAGTGTGTAGTACGCAATACTGAGTTTCACGAAACAATGATATGCTATTAAAATATTATTAAAACTAGCCGTTATGAATAGTAATAAACACTTTTTAAATTTTAGAAAATTTCTCTCTCAAAATGGACATCATTTTTGGATTCAGAGTATCGAATTTAGCCTAAGGTGAAATTTTGGTACTTTTCGGATAACTTTCATATTCTGATGAATAGTGAAAATTACTAAATTATAATTAAAAACAACTTTTTTAATCGAAGTAATTAATAGTGATAAATTAATAATTTGAGTGGTTCTAAAGTATATTTAGAATATATTTTTACAATTTAATACAATTTTGGTCATTGGTTGTAATTTCACATTTAAACCAGACATAATCAAGTGTCAATCTTTTGATAGATATTGTTTCTTAAAAACACGCTCCTTGTTTTAACAGCGGGATTTAATTATAAAATTAATTAATGCAACTTCTATGTTATTAATTTGGTAAAATAGACTTCATTTCTGAATTCGGAATATGAAATATTGCTTAGGATGAAATTTTGGCATTTTTCTGAAAACCTTCAATTTTTGATGAATAGTGAAACTACTAAGTGGTAGTTAAAAAACTGAATTTTTCATAAAACTTAATTTTACCATTTCTGTGAATGGAATTTCAAAAATCCGAGAGACACGGTTGATGTCAGTAAGTAAAATGTGGTTCAATGAGATGAAAATAATTTTTGGTGAATAGTAACTTTTTACTTTTATTTACCACGGTTAAAAGTAAATAGGGTAATTAAGGGTAAAAATGATATTAATATTACCCTAACACATGTCCTAATCCTATTGGACAAGTTTATCTCGACCAAAAACAACCTTAAGTGTAAATTATTATCATTTAGGCCCACTTGGATTAGATTAGGACATTTATTATTATTTAATTCAAAGAAGAGTTAAAAGAGTTAAAATCAAAGTTTATTTACTAAAAAAATTTTAATATAGGGTTATACAGAAGATAAATTAGATTGTAAATATTCATTAGAAAGATAAAGAGATTTAATATATAATTGTATTTTATTTGTAATTTTTAGACATTAAATAATTTAATTTATTTATGACACAATGATGATGCAGTAATTATCTTATTAATGAAATATTGATATAATTGATGTTATAAACACAAAAATAAATGTAATTTGAGGCTTTTAATGAATTCCACTAATTTTATAGGTTACTATGACATATTAGTGTTGATTTAATCAACTTGGTTCGAACATATAATTCTGTTATGACTTTCACAAAAATCATATATCAAATAGTGTCAAAATTGACACAAAATATTTTTTAAATCAAATATTATATTACTAATTGTTACGTTATTCCTAAAAATCTAAGGTTCGGCAAAATGACTTAGATAAGGATATATATATTAATAATAAACAATTTGGGGTTCGTTTTGCATGTTATAGTAAGTGTATTAACCATATAGTGTAAGAAAACAAAAAGACACGGTAAAAGATAAATTATTTAACTTAGAGTTAAATCTAATTGATAAGGTTAAAATAATATCCTAAACTTGTCTAAATCCTATTGGATGATAGGATTTAGACCCATACCCACTTTAGCTTCGAAATAAGACCCTTTGGAACCATTATAAACCGATTTTGACTTTAATATAAAATAATATTTTGAGATATTCCTAAGGTGCCCCTCTCCTCCCTTATAAAGGGCACCTCCTCCCCCTCCTCCTCACACCAATTTGAGCACTCAAGCTCGGCCAACCCCTTCCAAAATCCCTTCTCCACTTCCCTAGTATCATCATAGAGGTCCTGGTCTTCTTCAAAGACCATCCTTAGTTCTTTAAGTGGAGGCTAAGAAAAGGCACGTCAAAAAGAGGTAATATCCATTACCGATCTTTTTCAATTTCTTTCTTCTTCAACTTCTTATTCTTTAGTTGTTTCATGATAAAGTAATAACATCAGTATTTCTTATATACTTATATGTTATTATAAATATGAAACAACTCTAATTAACCTTCTATCCATCCTACGGAAAATGGAAATCACCGCGCGTGCGTACGTACGGAATACCGTCTCCACGCCGTGGTGTAATCTATTTTCCGCCACCACATTAATTGGATTGGTATAAAGGTGTAATGAGTAACTATATATGATTATTATAAAGTGATATTGATACTGAAATAGTATACATACACTTAAACACAATTCCACGACCATGGGAACGATATCATCGCTTGTGCGTACGTACGGACTACCGTCTCCACGATGCGATGAGATTCATTCTCAATGATTAACCATTCATGAATGATTATAAAGTATATATAATAAGTAATAATGCAATATATGACCTAATAATGATACTGGAATTATTTATATTTATATGTATGTCATCTACTTAATTCCATTCAATTCAATAAGGAAACGAAAACAGCGTTCATGTGTACGTACGGACTACCGTCTCCATGAACGGTGTATTTATTTCCATTTACTGATTTATTATATATGTGTATTATGAATATATATATATAAATAATGTTTTATATTCTGGAATTAAGTAATCATGATCTAAGTAATCATATTAATAATTACAAGTTAAAAACACGAACGACAAATGAGACGATTTTACCCAAAACGCTACTTTAACATGAATTTACAAAAGAACGGGTAATATAAAGTCATAAGTGGACCATATATGATATAATAACAATGAATATGATTCTGGAATAAGTCAATAACATGATATAAATCATATACAGGAGGTTCGGACACTCACAAAGCATGTCGGACCTAAGGTAAGGGAAAATATCACAATCTCATTTTTATCCGAGATTGTTTTTACCTTGGCATTTAATGGGGTGTATTTTATCATCCAAATCCATGTTCGATAAATATGTAATATTGTTTCCATCCACTTACAATAGTTTAAATAAAATTTTACCCTTCGGTGAATTTTTGTTAAAGAATATGAAAGAAATCTTTTGTCGTTTTTTTTGTACGAGGTACTTTTTGACTTTTCCGACAAAAGTACGAAGAATGTTTTTTTTAACTTATACGGCATGAATGGATTCGTAAAAAATTATTTCCAAGAAGATTTCTTTACAAGTATTCAAGTTTATTTTTAATCAACTTCTTTTAGTTTAAAATGGTATGACATGTTAAGAAAGGAAAAGTGTTTTTGAAGTAGAAAAGATATTTTCCTCAAGAATGGAGTTCAAGTATTTTATCAAAATTATTTTCCATCTAAGATAATAAAAGGGTTATGTTTTTATCCCTATTATTACACGGATTTGATTATGTTGTGATGGAAATATTTTTATGAATTCCTTTATCTTATATGAATTGTTTTATGATGTCATGTTGTTTAAGAATCCCATTTTTATTACATGAGTTACGCTATGAGGTATGGTTTATGATTATATGGCACACATAAGAAAGGATTAATTATAAGATGGGTGGGACCTATATCTCCCTCCAATGCATTGGGTAAAGATTTTATATCTCATGAGATAGACAGGGCTGGAACGGTAGGTTATACCGGTTCAGTGAAACAGGACTGAAACGAGGGTTACTCGATTCAGAAAGGGACTTTGTCCACTAAGATAGTCTTGGCAATGAGTCTTGACTAAAAAGAAATGATTCTCTATGATTATGTGTGAATGCCACAAAGTTTCATGTTTTAAGTTATGATTATTGTGATTACATTTCACTGCCATGATTTATCCCATGTTATGAAATTATGATCTCTTTTGCAGGTTAAGATTTCCAAAAGTTATGTGCTTGTGTATATGATGTGATTGATATTTCTTTTGTTTACCCTTACTGAGCATTTGAGCTCACCCTTTTATGTTTTCTTTTCCCCAGGATATAAAAAAGGGTTTTAGGTAAAAAAAAGGAAGATCTTTATGGGAGATATTGAAGATCTTTCACCACGATTAGAAGATTATGTTCCGAGTTTCCAAAGACACTAAACTATTATGATCCTTGTGTGTGTGTTTTTGTTATGTACCAAGTATTCCGCAAAAGTAATGTAATGTCCATGAACGTCAAGCTTCGGGCCTCTACAGTTGGTATCAGAGGAAAGGTTTAGTCAACCTTTGGAAACTAGGATGCGAGAACTTTAGTGAGATCCCTAGAGATATTTCTAAGGTATATCTAGGGATGTCCCTAAGGTTAAGTATACGTATAGGTTATAGTACTAGAATTACGCTAACGATCATAGAATAAAACCTAAGATGTTAGATATTGAAGGTACTTCCCCTTTATTATGTTGTTTTCCCTAGCATGATTTTTGCCTCTCACACTATTCTTTTTGGGTTTTAGGAGATGGCTGGAAACAAGATGATTCACGATAATGGAGGATATGATGGAGAATGGAATGCTATTATTCATGAGCAACCAAATGAAATGTGATTTGGAAGTCCAAACATCATTATTATGCCAAATCAGCAATCTCATAATATGATCAATAATGTAAAATTTGGTAAGATTCCTGACTCGGCTAATAAGAGAAAGATGGAGTTTCATGATGATCATAGAGGAAAGAAAGTTCAATTTCCCCTATGTAAATCATGTGGTAAGAGGCATCGAGGAGAATGTTTCAAAGGAACTGGAAGATGCTTTGGGTGTGGAAAAGAAGGACACAAAGAAATTAAGTGCAAAGGAAAAGGTTCAGTTAACACCATGGATGAGGATAATGGTATTGCTAAGACATCAACAATGGTTAAATGTTTTAAATGTGGAATGTACGGGCATTATGCAAACCAATGCCCTAAGGGAAAGTCTCATGAAGAGAATCAGTATGGTCGTATGGGAAGTATTTATGTTGATGATGATGAAGAGACTACAAATGATATGTGAGATGAAAGAATTTTTGAAGCTCAGTCAATGGTTTAAGAATGTAGTGGAATGCTTATATGTTTATCATGTGTAATATTGTATAAGAAATCTCATGGTACTATGGAATAAAGAGACATCTAAGGATTGTTACACTGTTGTATTTCCTTGAGTTATGAAAGTGTATGATTAATGGTACCACTATCCATGAAAGGTTATTCAGATATTTTTGGAATTTAGATGATATGTGCATAATCAAGGGATAAGGAGAAAATTAAATGTTTAACAGTATTCATGAGCTCATGATTGATATAAGGACTAAGTGATATCATTGTTTTATTATATAGAATTTTGAGGATTTTGGTATGTGGAAAGTGTTAACTTTTAACAGTATTCATGATTTCACTAAGGTTCAATGGGTATTCATTCTTCAAGAGAATACATGATTAAGGCCTTTGAATGTTTGGAATGTGACCAACAAGACATATCTTATGATATATGGGGATCAACAACAGTATTAAATCTCTAGTAATCTTTTTCACTATATTATGGGAGTGGACTGCAGTATTATGGATAAGCCTAAAGATTACAATGGATTATGTTGGACATAAGTTAGTATTGTTTAAGGATAGAAGTTTTTTTTCGATATTATTGATGGGATGTTATAGTAATATAGTTTTAGAAAAAGGACAACCTGCAGGATGGGCGACAGCCCATCGCGTCGGACAAGGCTGTGGGAATCGAACCCACAACCGAAGTGCGACTGGACTTTATTGCCTACCACTGGCCTACAGGAGGTCCCTGTTTAGTAGAAACTAGTTTTATTATATTAAGAAGTATGATATATGAAGTATAAGCCCATTTTAGGAACCATATATGATTAATCCCACTATAGATCGACTTATGTATATAAATTTTGCTAACCTTTTGAGACATATGGAATGACCCGTCATTCTATCACATGATCTGCTAACACTTCACGAATAACAAATTCAACTTCATTTATTTAAGAGATGAAGTGGAAATTAACAACAGTGAGATTGTACCAAAATAAAGTAAGTATTTATTCTACTTCAAATTCTTTAACTTTAGGGAAACGATCTTGAAAACCAAAAATGTTGTCCTAGTGAACTTATATCTGATAAATCAGATGGTACCTTATATTGTCACAAATCTATGGCTTTGTGATTGTTGGCTATTTCATAGCCATGTTCTCTACCACTCTCCATCAGAATATGATGGTTAGATTTCTCTTCCATATCCATATTTTCACCTATGTGGAAACCCAGTGATTAGTTTATTTGGGTAACCGTTACGTTTCATACTTTTGTTTTTAAAGATTGGTTTTGATATTCCTTTTTACGATGTGGGTTTCTATTAAAGAAACTTTCGAATAGTAAACCATTTATAACCCCGATGAATTTCGAGGGCGAAATTCATTTTAAGGGGGGTAGAATGTAACAACCCGAGATTTTATGAAAAATATTATTTTTAATTTTATTAATGTATTTTGTTGTACGCTACACCAAAAGGAGCTTGCACAACACGCATCTTTGACTTGCCTTGCATTACACGCAATCACAACCTTCCTCGATAGCGTGTGTAGTACGCAATACTGAGTTTCACGAAACAACGATTTGCTATTAAAATATTATTAAAACTAGCCGTTATGAATAGTAATAACCACTTTTAAAATTTTAGAAAATTTATCTCTCAAAATGGACTTCATTTTTGGATTCAGAGTATCGAATTTAGCCTAAGGTGAAATTTTGGTACTTTTCGGATAACTTTCATATTCTGATGAATAGTGAAAATTACTAAATTATAATTAAAAACAAATTTTTTAATCGAAGTAATTAATAGTGATAAATTATTAATTTGAGTGGTTTTAAAGTATATTTAGAATATAGTTTTACAATTTAATACAATTTTGGTCATTGGTTGTAATTTCACATTTAAACCAGACATAATCAAGTGTCAATCTTTTGATAGATATTGTTTCCTAAAAACACGCTATTTGTTTTAACAGCGGGATTTAATTATAAAATTAATTAATGCAACTTCTATGTTATGAATTTGGTAAAATAGACTTCATTTTTGAATTCGGAATATGAAATATATCTTAGGATGAAATTTTGGCATTTTTCTGAAACCTTCAAATTTTGATGAATAGTGAAACTACTAAGTGGTAGTTAAAAAACTGAATTTTTCATAAAACATAATTTTACAATTTCTGTGAATGGAATTTCAAAAATCCGAGAGACACGGTTGATGTCAGTAAGTAAAATGTGGTTCAATGAGATGGAAATAATTTTTGTGAATAGTAACTTTTTACTTTTATTTACCACGGTTAAAAGTAAATAGGGTAATTAAGGGTAAAAATGATATTAATATTACCCTAACACATGTCCTAATCCTAGTGGACAAGTTTATCTCGACCAAAAACAACCTTAAGTGTAAAATATTATCATTTAGGCCCACTTGGATTAGATTAGGACATTTATTATTATTTAATTCAAAGAAGAGTTAAAAGAGTTAAAATCAAAGTTTATTTACTAAAACATTTTTAATATAGGGTTATACATAAGATAAATTCTATTGTAAATATTCATTATAAAGATAAAAAGATTTCCTATATAATTGTATTTTATTTGTAATTTTTAGACATTAAATAATTTAATTTATTTATGACACAATGATGATGCAGTAATTATCTTATTAATGAAATATTGATATAAGTGATGTTATAAACACCAAAATAAATGTAATTTGAGACTTTTTATGAATTCCACTAATTTTATATGTTACTATGATATATTAGTGTTGATTTAATCAACTTGGTTCTAACATATAATTCTGTTATGACTTTCACAAAAATCATATATCAAATAGTGTCAAAATTGACACAAAATAGTTTTTAAATCAAATATTATATTAAAAATTGTTATTTTATTCCTAAAAATCTAAGGTTCGGCAAAATGACTTAGATAAGGATATATATATTAATAATAAACAATTTGGGGTTCTTTTGGCATGTTATAGTAAGTGTATTAACCATATAGTGTAAGAAAACAAAAAGACACGGTAAAAGTTAAATTATTTAACTTAGAGTTAAATCTAATTGATAAGGTTAAAATAATACCCTAAACTTGTCTAAATACTATTTGATGATAGGATTTCGACCCATACCCACTTTAGCTTCGAAATAAGACCCTTTAAAACCATTATAAACCGATTTTGACTTTAATATAAAATAATATTTTGAGATATTCCTAAGGTGCCCCTCTCCTCCCTTATAAAGGGCACCTCCTCCCCCTCCTCCTCACACCAATTTGAGCACTCAAGCTCGGCCAACCCCTACCAAAATCCCTTCTCCACTTCCCTAGTATCATCATAGAGGTCCTGGTCTTCTTCAAAGACCATCCTTAGTTATTTAAGTGGAGGCTAAGAAAAGGCACGTCAAAAAGAGGTAATATCCATTACCGATCTTTTTCAATTTCTTTCTTCTTCAACTTCTTCTTATTTAGTTGTTTCATGATAAAGTAATAACATAAGTATTTCTTATATACTGATATGTTATTATAAATATGAAACAACACTAATTAACCTTCTATCCATCCTACGGAAAAAGGTAATCACCGCGCGTGCGTACGTACGGAATACCGTCTCCACGCCGTGGTGTAATCTATTTTCCGCCACCACATTAATTGGATGGGTATAAAGGTGTAATGAGTAACTATATATGATTATTATAAAGTGATATTGATACTGAAATAGTATACATACACTTCAACACAATTCCACGACCATGGGAACGATATCCTCGCTCGTGCGTACGTACGGACTACCGTCTCCACGATGCGATGAGATTCATTCTCAATGATTAACCATTCATGAATGATTATAAAGTATATATAATAAGTAATAATGCAATATATGACCTAATAATGATACTGGAATTATTTATATTTATATGTATGTCATCTACTTAATTCCATTCAATTCAATAAGGAAACGAAAACAGCGTTCATGCGTACGTACGGACTACCGTCTCCATGAACGGTGTATTTCTTTCCATTTACTGATTTATTATATATGTGTATTATGAATATATATATATATAAATCATGTTTTATATTCTGGAATTAAGTAATCATGTTCTAAGTAATCATATGAATAATTACAAGTTAAAAACACGAACGACAAATGAGACGATTTTACCCAAAACGCTACTTTAACATGAATTTACAAAAGAACGAGTAATATAAAGTCATAAGTGGACCATATATGATATAATAACAATGAATATGATTCTGGAATAAGTCAATAACATGATTTAAATCATATACAGGAGGTTCGGACACTCACAAAGCATGTCGGACCTAAGGTAAGGGAAAATATCACAATCTCATTTTTATCCGAGATTGTTTTTACCTTGGCATTTAATGGGGTGTATTTTATCATCCAAATCCATGTTCGATAAATATGTAATATTGTTTCCATCCACTTACAATATTTTAAATCAAATTTTACCCTTCGGTGAATTTTTAGTAAAGAATATGAAAGAAATCTTTTGTCGTTTTTTTTCGTACAAGGTACTTTTTGACTTTTCCGACAAAAGTACGAAGAATGTTTTTTTTAACTTATACGGCATGAATGGATTCGTAAAACAATATTTCCAAGAATCTTTCTTTACAAGTATTCAAGTTTATTTTTAATCAACTTCTTTTAGTTTAAAATGGTATGACATGTTAAGAAAGGAAAAGTGTTTTTGAAGTAGAAATGATATTTTCCTCAAGAATGGAGTTCAAGTATTTTATCAAAGTTATTTTCCATCTAAGATAATAAAAAGGGTTCTGTTTTTATCCCTATTATTACATGGATTTGACTATGTTGTGATGGAAATATTTTTATGAATTCCTTTATCTTATATGAATTTTTTTATGATGTCATGTTGTTTAAGAATACCATTTTTATTACATGAGTTACGCTATGACGTATGGTTTATGATTATATGGAACACATAAGAAAGGATTCATTATAAGATGGGTGGGACCTATATCTCCCTCCAATGCATTGGGTAATGATTTTATATCTCATGAGATAGACAGGACTGGAACGGTAGGTTATACCTGTTCGGTGAAACAGGACTGAAACGAGGGTTACTCGATTCAGAAAGGGACTTTGTCCACTAATATAGTCTTGGAAATGAGTCTTGACTAACAAGAAATGATTCTACATGATTATGTGTGAATGCCACAAATTTTCATGTTTTAAGTTATGATTATTGTGATTACATTTCACTGCCATGATTTATCCCATGTTATGAAATTATGATCTCTTTTGCAGGTTAAGATTTCCAAAAGTTATGTGCTTGTGTATATGATGTGATTGATATTTCTTTTGTTTACCCTTACTGAGCATTTGAGCTCACCCTTTTATGTTTTCTTTTCCCCAGGATATAAAAAAGGGTTTTATGTAAAAAAAAGGGAAGATCTTTATGTGAGATATTGAAGATCTTTCACCATGATTAGAAGATTATGTTCCGAGTTTCCAAAGACACTAAACTATTACGATCCTTGTGTGTGTGTTTTTGTTATGTACCAAGTATTCTACAAAAGTAATGTAATGTCCATGAACGTCAAGCTTCGGGTCTCTACATTTGGCCCTTTGAACAATTATATAAAAGAGTGAATTTCATTTTTCACACCCAAAGGGGTGGAAATATAGAGGTCTACATCCATTAATAATTTAATAGGGTCATATGGGAGCATCACACCCTATATTAATTATTTAAAAAGAAGAGGAACAAAACATTAAGAAACACATTGGAAGTAATAGAATGTAGAGCATTGGAAACATCTATAAAAATAAAAAAACATGAGGGAAAATTACTTAACCACATGCTTCTATCTGGGGATGAAAACTCATCCAGCCTTAGACTTTGATTCAAAGAAGAAAAAATGAAAATGGAATAATGGTCCAATGCCCCGAAAATATGACATATGATCTTGTACCAAAAAGTTGTAACATATGTAATGATCAATCAAGAAAATAAGTAAACATATCAAATATATTAACATGTGGGAGCCAACATGATAGATAGTGGTCTTATCATAGCTTTGATGGGAGAGAAATGGTGGATCCTAGGTTGAGGTGATGGAGGAACTTCGGGGTAGATCCTACTATGCGTAGGAAGAAAAATATGAGCCTATTTCATAATTTTTTTATTTCCTACTTTTATAAAAAATAGTTATGAGAATTTACATGATGTGTAAATTAGTTCCATGTCGTGTAATGTGTAGGATCTCTCAATTGAAAAATATTTTTCACATTTCAAATGGGTCTGGCCATCAAAAAACATTTCATGAATTTAATATATGCCTCATATTAAAATACAAGCCATGTGTTTGATCTATAGAGAGGATTTAGGTCATTTGGAACCTTCTTCCAAAACCATAATTTATCCACATTAACAAGTATTCATCGGTTAAAGAGAAACTAAAATGAAAAAATACCTCACTGAAAATATATGTTGTTACAGGTTTCTATTACGACACAAGATTTCCATAAATATACATTAAAACATATTTGAAGAATATTTATTACATTAAATTAATACAAGAATGAGAAAAGTAATAGCCTAGTGCTATAAAAAACATTGAAACATAAAAACTATTCCATAAGTGAGCTCGGTCATCTCCCAAAATATTCTGCATAATATAGAACTCATCTTTGAGTTGTCATACATCATAAAAATCTTCATAACATGGGGAAAAAAATATAAGAAAGGGTGATCTTAGATTCTCAGTTGGGTAAACAAGGGAGATTCGTAATCATAACATGAACATATGGGTATGATAACATGAATATAATATTTGAAAAATTTACCCTGCATATCAAAGATCATAATCAGGAGTCATGGTATAGTGATTAGATGTTTATAATAAATGAGTCATAAGAGAGTCAAAGAACATGATCAATGAAATCATAACATTTTCATAAGGCATGGAATTTGTGGCATACATAGATGTATTGAATATCATTTCCATATTAGTAAATGGTCACTTCTAAGACCATCATAGCAGAAAAAGTCATTTACCGAACTAGTCTCACTCCTCATTCCAGCCCTTTATAACTAAACTATGCGAACTTCCCATTCCATCCCTATCTTACTGAACTAATTTCACTCCCAGTTCAAGACCTATTTATCTCATGATATATAAATATTAACCTAATGGATTGAAGGTAGATATAGGTCCCACCCATCACATAATGAAATCATACATTTGTGTGCTAAAATATAATAAAAATTCATTATATCATAACCCATTAAATTAAATGGGTATCATAAACATTTCATCACATCATAAAATGTGGAGAAGGGACATGTTTAATAATCATTTCATCATATCATAACCTATGAAATAATTGGATGTGTTTTATCTTGGTATAACCCCTAGAAGAAGAACCAGTTTGATAAAAATTGTGTCATCAAAACATAAATCATTCAAATAAATAATATGAATGGTATTATTTGACTATATCCCCAACAAGGAATAGGTAACACCAACTAATGTCATCGTATATGGAAAGTAATTGTGAAATTCCATTTAAAGCAATTATAGACAAAAATATCCTTTCCTATTATATAACATTTTTTTAATACATAATTTTTTTTAAAAAAATCATTGAAATTTACAATTAATACATATAAAGGAATCTTCAGAAAAAATATTTTTTATGAGGTTATAAAATTCCCTTTATAATATACCCATTAAAACAAAGTTTCCTTTTGCACTTCCTGTAAAATATATACAATAGTTTATTTTGGAAAATGATATGAAGATTCACTTCAATTTTTTTTAAAAACATAGAAAAATGAAACAATTTTTTCTACTAAAAATAACAGATCAATAAAATAATTTTGAAAACATTTTTTCAAAACATGGTTTAGAAATAAAAAAAATTTCATCCAAAGAGAGAAATAAAGTCAATTATTATTAAAAAAATCATTATTATATTAAGTACCAAATAGTGTAACTATGTACCATTACATGACGGTATCATCGAAACCAGATGATAAGAATGTTAATTAGAATTACTGAGAGGTATGACATGATATTTCATCGTTGGAGACATAATCACAAATAATCCCAAAGAAAGATGAGATTATAGCATAAATTTTTTTACCACATTAGTGACATTGAATTATAAGACCCATGAACCAATAACATAAAATGGATCCTAAAATACTATAAGGATAATGAAATTACAGATATTAAATATAAAATTGGATCTATGTATACCTCAAAATGAATATCAGTTCATAATATAATATATGTCACAAATAAGGAAAATTGAGACAAAAATCATTTACCTTAAGTCTTGACTTACATCATACCGAGTCAAACATTCTATATAATAAATATGAATTTAATAAAAATATATTCTAGAAATATATTCTTATATATCATACCATATATTATTTTTATGACATTTTATTACCCTTTTATTAAAAATTCCATATTCAAGTTTCCTTTTGGTGTAACAATTACTTTTTCGTGAATGTTTTGTTTTGTGAAATTTTTAATTATCATACCAGAATCATGATTTAATAATATATATGATTATAAAAATGATATAAGTATCACATATATTATGTATATGTGATTTTATAATATTCTATAAAATATAGAAATGGTAAATTAAATACATGTAAAACATGAAAGAATCTCATAGCTTCACGAGGCGGTAGTCCGCCGTACACACGATCAACATTACCATTTTCCCAAAATAGAAACCATTGAGGTATGTTTGATATATACATTCATTATTGGAAATGAAATAATAAAATTCATATATATAATATCCAAAAAATATATCAGTCATTGTGACCATCCTTGAGAGGTGGTAATGGAAAAACAAACTTAATCGGTTCATGAGGGAGTAGTCTTTCGTATATAGGAACAATGATTTCGCAACATATTTGATTGAGTTATAGATGATTGTAGTTAATAAAATTATCATAAAAAAATATAATATATTTAAGATAAAATTGTTATTATAATATCATGATATAAATATAATTACTGGTTTTTGATGAAGAAATTAAACTAAGACATCCATTGAGGAATATTACCACTTCTTCTCGTATCCTCCTAAGGTTTACACTAAAATCCTTTCTTGGATGGATTTATGACAAAAATATGGATTTTATATTAGGGTATAGAATTTTAAATGTATCTTGGTCAGGTATTTTTTAATCCAATTTGGTTTGAAGTCGTTAAGAAGATAAGAGAGGAGGCAGCCTTTTTAAATGTAGGAGAGGATACACATGGGGGTTTTAAAAATAGTTGAGTGATCCACCATTTTGAAAATTAAAAAAGTGTCCAAAATGGAATATATTAGATATGTATGCATGAAAAAGTCTATATTTGGTCATATTTTTTTGACAAGTGTATAGGTAAATTGTACCCTTATATTTTTAGTTTAACCCATGGTAAAACCATTTTTACCTTAAACGCGATAATTAATTTTTACTACATTCACTCTTAATTTTGGTCAAAAATAATATTTTCCTTGTTAGAAATTATAATTTACAATGATTCCAAACATGGAATTCATCATTATGAATTACATTATCAGTAGTGGAAAATAAAATTTACAATTAAACCATTATACATGATGAAAATGTGAGTTTTTAAAGAGAAAATGTTTAAACCATTGAAATGTTTTTTTATTTAAATTAAATAAAAAATTAATTAAAATGAAATTAATTGTAATATTATTTGTATAATTGAACAAATTGGAAATTAAAAGTGATTTGATATATATTTTATGTTTATAAATTAATTAATGAAAATCAAATGTTTGATTAAAGTTCTGCATTATCCAATATTTTTAAAAAAATTAAGCCTTTTAGAAAAATGAATGAAATTATGAAAAAGGTAATTTTGAAGTTATTAATTAAAAATTGAATATAGTTTTATAACCTTACATTTCTAAAAGTTTCAAAATTAATTTTATTATTTTTCAAAAAAATACATAGCAACACTTTTTTAGAAAATAGTATTTTCAAAAAATAAAAAGACCTTATGAAAAATTAAATATTTAATTATAAATATGTTTTCATTATAAAAAACAATTATAAATAATATTTATGATGTTGTTATTAAAATTCATATTACTATGTTTATGTCTAGGTTATAACAACAATGTTTTAATAACTTAATTAATAATATGTCACTGTTTTTTAAAGGTAATGCTTTGGTCAAAGACCAAAGTACAATTTATTGAAAAAAAAGAAAGTTACAAGAGTCTGAAATAGGGGATTAATTTACAATCTCTATCAAAAAACTCAAATAAATAAGCAGGCATGGAGTTCATCCAAGTCATGCGCTGGTGAACTCCTTTTTGGGAAAGAGCATCCGCAACGGAATTCGCTTCACGGTAAGTATGGGTAGCTATAAAATCAATCCCATGAAGCGAGTTAAGGTAGTTAATCAAATGAGTAGTATGCTTCCATGCCAGATGAATGCTTCCATTCTAGATGGCATGAATGATCGTGGTTGAATCACTCTCAATCCATAACTTCCTCCAACCTCTTTGAAGACAAAAGTCAACAGCATGGATGACACCCAACAGTTCAGCCTCCACCTTAATTTGAGTGACCACATCCGACGTAGAAACAGCCTTGACACATACCAGCAGAATAATATGTCACTGTTTTGTTAAAACTCAGTTTCCCGTGTAATGAAGGATAAGTTGGTGCTTTATGTAGCACAATATTAACTTGTTGTAGTGTGTTCCACAAGCTATAGAATAAATTTAATTATTTCTAAAAACGGTTCATAAAAACACAGGGTGTTAAATTCTACCCCTCTTAAAATTAATTTCTCTCTCAAAATTCAGCACTCTTATTCAAACATATATGGACACATCAACCTCATTATATCCTAAAATTCCCATGTATTTTCCCCTATAAGGTGTTTTTGCCTCAAAAAAACATAAAATGTGAGTATAAAGTTTTAATAGGAATTTCTCTGTATGATATAGAATCCCCATAGGTTGTTCCTCATAATAAATTCCCAACTCCTCTAGTATGACCTCTATGTTCAACACATTTTAATGTTCAAGTATGTATGTCATCATGATAGATATGTGGAACACATATTCGAAATGAGAGATGTTTAATTGAAGTTCCAAGAGATAATATACCGTCACGATATGATCAATAATTTCAAAGGGATTGATATACCTAGGTATTAGTCTTCCTTTATTCTAGAATATCAAAACCATATTCAATGGAAAATTTTATTGAATATCTTTCTCACCATCTTAAAATTCTAGATCACTCAAATTTTTGACAACATAACTTCTCTACCAACTATGAGGTGCATTGATGTGTTACTGAATAGATATATGATTCTATACTATTTCATCAACAATCTCAAGTCCCTATAGGTTTCATTATCTAACAACATTCCATCACACTAGATATCTAAATTTCATTACATGGAGGGATTCATAAGTATTTATAGGAACGATTGTGTGAAAGATATTGCTTTAAGACTACTCAAATAGAGGAAGTTGCAGATTCCAACCACCTTTAAAATCCCTAGAACAAGATATAAAAATATCCTAAAGGGGTTGAATTGTTCTTTCAGATTGAATATTTTTCTTAGGATGATAGGATGTATGGGAACTCAACACTGTATCAAGGCAATCTTTGAATCCCAGTCCGATATAATCTAATGTGTTTCTTCATGAAACCATTCCACCTCAATAATGTATTTATTAGAAATTTGATCCAAATAGAAGTCTTCTCTAATAAAAATGAAGTGAGTTGAATTAGTAAGGCGATCGACTATAACCATTATACCACTATTCCATTTATAGGGTTTGGGGAGTCCAATTAAAAAATTTATAATGATGTTTTACCATTTCCATTCTATTATGGGTAATGGATGAAAACTCACCTTAGAATCCTATCTTTCATCCTTATATTTTTTTCATACCAAGAATAAAGACACAAATTCTACAATATCTCAGTTTATAGTGTCCCAATATAAATATTCATTTAGATCACTAAACATATATATAATTTTAGTCCAAATAGATAATGAAGAACTATGATCTTCCTCTAATAACTCTTTTTTCAAGATTGGTATAAAAGGAATTCATACATTGTTACTTAACCTTATCACTCAATAATGATAATTATTAAAAACATGAATAGCAATAACAATATTTTTAATATCTTCATCTTCCTTTTGTGAATATTTAATATTCACTTGAATATATGGTTGAAAATCAATTGATAAAATAGATATTTGTTCCCTTCAATCATGATATCTAGATCCATCATTTGAAAATCTAGAAATATTGGATATTTTTTCATCAACATCATAGAAGAAATAACAAGATCCTATTAGTTTAAAGCCTCACCCAACTTTTTCTATTTACTATGGTGGTATTTTATTAAGTAGTCATAATTTTTAATTAGATCTAACCATCTTATCTGGAACATGTTCAACTCTTTTCTTTATAAAATATTCTGTAAAATTTTATGATTTTTATATATATCACAATTTTATCCCTAAAGATAATTCATCTGTATCCTTTATGAATGTAATTTCCATAAATATCTCCAAATAACATGTTCGGTAATTTTTCTCATGAATCATAAATTTTCATGAGGAAAAACCTATAACCATATTATTATGCATAATAACACATCAGATTCCATTCCTGGATGCATCAATATAGATTACAAAAACTTCTCCACTACAATTTAATGTATGAATAGGTGTGCTGAAAAGCGTTCTCACAAATTCTTGAAATTTTCCTCACATTAATATTTCATTATAAACTTGGATCCATTATGCATAAACAATATTTTTGGATTACATATTCATGATAAATTCTCCACAAATAATTGATAATATCCAGATAAACCATGAAAACTAAGGATCTCAGTCACTATGGTTGGTCTGGGCCAATATTAAATTGCATCTCTATTTGATGGATCTACTAATATACACTCTCTTGAGATTATGTGACCCAAAAATGAAACCATTTCTAACCAAAATTGACAATTTTTTAATTATTTGTACAATTCCTCCTTCCTTGGTGTATTTTTTACAATTATCAAGTGATCTTCATGATCTTATTCTCCCTTTTAATAGATCAAAATACCATCATTAAATACTACCATAAAATGATCTAGGTAATATCTAAAGACTCTATTTATTAAATCCATGATGATAGTAGGGGTATTAGCAAGACTGAAATGGGTCAATATATATTCATAGTTTCCAAACCATGTTTGAAATGACTTATTGTGTATATCCTCATTCTTGATGCTCAATTGATGATATATATAACAAATTAAGATCTTGGAAAATTATTGATCTTTGGGGACTTTATATCCATTGGTGTCTCTTATAGATAATGATATTTGGGGACTTTATTTTAATCCATTTAAGAATCAATCAACCTTACATTAACGTTGGATGATAATACAAAAAGTGAACCTTAAAAGTATGGTCAAATTTTCTTTATAGGTATCAAGAGATTCATCATCCTTTTTCCTTATTTCCTAGAGATCTTCATAAATCTTCATATGATGAATATAAGTCAAGTACTTATAGAAAAATAATCTCTTGACCTCAACCAAATCCATGAAGTCAATTTCATCTAATTTCCTTGTATTCTTGTTATGGTTTCACCGTTGATCTGATTCACCTTCCAAATGGTTGACATCCAGAATTAAATTTTCATGTTCCTAAAACTAGAGAATAAAACATATTTTTTAAATGGTATTAGAACATTTTTTAAAAAGTAGTGGATTATAATTCAAACTAAATTAAGGTGAATGTTTCCTCATGAAGGACTAAATAGATTTTTTTTCATCCATTGTTCATTTGGAAGTCTAGTTTCATTCATATCATGATAGAGTTATGTGAGGATAAAAAATGATTTTTCATTCCAGATCCCATAAACCTAGATTTTTAGGAAAAAAATCATTGAATTTTCCATCACACTTAACATTAATACAGTTCCTTCAAGTCTCATCCATTTAAAAAAACCAAAATCATCGAGTAAGAAATAATAATCATAGTGGGGAACAACATAATCATGAAAAATAAATTCTATGATATCTAAATCATGACACCATATTTAATCGATGACAATATAGGTTTTTCATCGGTCATTTATAGTCATATTATATTTAAATTCTTCATGATGGTTCATAGAGAATTTTTGAATTTCTAAAGTGTACCTCCTAGGAGTGTCAATCCAAGTATGCAGCAAGGCACATTGTCATTCACTAGTTCCCAATCGACTCTAGATCAATACAGTGATTTGTGGGGTTGTTACCAAATGCTACATCTTTTCAAATCCATATCCACTTGTATTATCTAGACAATGATGTATTTCTAGGAAACCAAAATCTCTATCTTTTACCAAAATTCGTAGACATTTCCCTATACATTGACTCATCCATAGATCTTTAAACATGTCCATAGGGAACTCACTAAGTTTTTCTCATCCTAGATTCCAAAGGTTAACTAAATCATTACATTGATTCAAAAAATATTGACCTGGTATTTTCTTTCAAATACATTACATTGTATTTTTGGAATATTTATTACATTTCATAAATACATGATTGAGAACCATAATAGTTTAGTTCATTTGGATACATAGAAACATAAAAAGTTTTCCATAAGTGTGATAAATAATCTCCCACTATGTTATTTATAACTTAGGACTTGTATTATACATATCATACATAATACATATCTTCATAACCTATGGAAAGAAAACATAAGAAAGGATGATCTTAGATTCCCAGTAAGGGTAAATAAGAGAGATACGTATTTATAACAGAATTTAAAAGTATAATAACATGAGCATAAAATTTGGAAACCATACCCTAAATATCAAATATCATAATCATGAGTCAAAAAATAATGATTGGAAGTTCATAAAACATTATTCCAATGAGGATCAAAGTACGTGAGCTATGAAATCATAATAATGGAATAAGACATAGAATTTTTGTCACGCATATAATCATTGAATATAATTTATATCTTAGTAATGGATCAATTACGAGACCATCATAATAGATAATGACCGTTGCTGAAAAGGGTTCACTCATAATTCTATCCCTATATTACTAAACCGGGTTCAATTGAAATTCTCTCCCCGTCTTACTAGACATATTTCAATCCTAGTTTGTATTCTATTTATATCATGAGATATAAATCATAACCCACTAAATCGGTGGGAGATATAGGTCCCACGCATCACATAATGAAATCATACATATGTGTACAACATGATCATAAAAAATCATCATATAAGAAACCTTAAATGAAATGGGTATCATAAAAATTTCATCGTATCATAACATGTTGAAATGAGACATATTTCACAATCATTTCATCATAGCATAAACCATGAAAAGAAGTAGGTTTCATAATCATTTAATAATGGTAATACATGTGTAAGAGAAATTGTATTCACAAAAATCAAAAAAAATAAAACATAAAACATACAGATAAAGAATATAAATGGAATCCATTGATCATATATCCAATAAAGAAAAGGTGACCCCAAAGGATGACATCTTATATGGAAAATGATTTTTAATGATCACTTAACAAATGCATGGATGACAATATCTGTTTCTATTAGATTTTTTTTAAATAGAAAAAAAAACATAAAAGGTTTTATCTAAAAGTAAACATGAAACATTATAATTTATTCTTCAAAACAATTGTTGGAAATGCATAAGAAAACTACTTTAATGTCATACCCATTAAAAGCATGGTTCGTTTCACATTAATGGTAAAATAAAAATAGGGAAGTTTTTGGAAAATGAAATGAATATTCCATTAAAAATATTTTGGTAAAAAGAAAAAAATGAGTAAAAATGACTTTTAAAAGTAATAATATAGATATAAAAAAATGTAAATATTTTAAGAAAACATTGTTTTAAAATAAAAATGATTTTCATCTGAAGAAGGAATTAAAGTAGGGGTTTCATAAAAGAATTTTCATAATTATATTAAGTACCAATGAGTGGAAATATAGTACCATTACATTAGTATATCATGAATAACCTAAAGAGAAGAAAATTATGGGGACTTATTTATAGGTAAAACGTGATATTTCTTCATTAGAGACTTAATCATATAAAATCACGATTAATGACACGATTGTAACATAAAACTATTACCCCTTTAGTAACATTGAATCATAATAACCTTGAAGGAATAACATAAAATGGGCCATAAATTATCATGAGGATAAATAAAATCATGATATTGCATGTTATAGGGTCTGTATGTACACATTTTAAATGAATATAAGTTCATAAAATAACATATGTCTCAATGAAGGAAAATTGATACAAAAATATCTTACATTAAGTATTCACTTCCATCATACACATTAAATCCTTCAGTATAATAAATATAATTTTTTTTGTATATTTATTACAAAACCATATACATATATATCATACCATATGTTATTTTCTTATGAGCATTTATAACTGTTGTCCCATAGATGTTTTTGGCCACTATCTCTAACTATAATGGTTTTAAATATCACAAATCATGTATTATATTAACATATATCTTATCTTATGTAAGATATTATATTATGTCAAAGGATTATCTTGAATATAAAATCATTTCAATCATATAACTGATTATTTATGTGAGTTTTTGTCAACTAAAGCTTATAACGGATTATCTATGTGTTTATGGATTTTAACACTCTATGACTTTGGTGAAATTTAAGCTAGAAAGAACATATAAAAATTATCTATGTATGAGTCATGGACACTTATAGAAAAGTGACTCACTGACATGCATATGAATCACTGACACACATATGAAATAGGAATATGTTTTAATTATTTGAAGCTCACAAAATTGGAAAGGCTCCCTGTTAGACATGACACTGACAAACAGACGACTCACCTTTGTATATGACTCACTGACACAAACGAACTACTGTTAGTCCAAGATATATATAGTTTCATGATGCTACTAATGTAAGGACTCTCAGTTATTTGAAATGAGTCACTGATATTTCAACTATCTCACCGAAAAAAGGACTCACTGTTGAAACAAGTCACTGATATAATGAGACACCAATAGAATGAGTCACTAATTGAATGAGACACCAATAGATTGAGACACTGACATAAGGAGACACTGATAGACTATTTAAATCTTTATTTATTTATATTATTTTAAATAGTAATATTTGTGTTATTTAATGACTCTGACATTAATAATGCCTACTTGAAGGCTTGGTAGAAAAAAGTATGTTGTATGAGGTATCTCCACATGCACATTGTCGTGCTAATGTGAGAAAAATTGTGGATGATAAGTATTGAATGCTGTGTGAGAGAGATATATACTTAATAACATCAACTCTCATGGAACCACTGAAAACCCAATAACACAAAAGGATGAACATACGGGGAGATCAAGAAATAAAGATAAACCTAATGAGGTGAAATTGAACATCATTCGAACAAGAATATGAATATCTCACACAACAAGAATCCAGAACACAAGCGCTACAACACACTATTTTGGAGTCAACATCTTGGAGAGAAATTCAACTTCAAATCTACTTTATCAAACGAGTCTATAGTTTCACTTCATAACACGCTGAGCCTTCTAAACCAAATTCTACATATTTAAGCTATTTTGTGTTCATTTATTTATATTTCTAAGTAGTGTGTGTATCTATATGCTACAAAAACACTGAATCTTGTACATAACTGGAGGATACATGATATAATCAATCTCACACTCTTCTTATCCATTTGTATCCCATGTAGAACTGTAGAAGAGTTCATGTGTAACCTGTTTGTTGTTTATCCCATTAAGAACTATGGTAGAGGTCATGGGTGACTTGGAAAGCCCTGTGTGCTATTTGAAAACTGATGATGTATGAAGAAGAGAAATAATTCAGCAAAGAAGAAGTGGATGAACCTAAAAGAAAATCAGTAGCCTTCAAGACTACTACCTCTAAGAATAAGGAAAAAGAGAAAGTTCTAGCCTCTGAAGAAAGCTCCAGTAATGATGAATCAATATCTGATGGTAATGATGAGATGTCTCAGTAGTCGAGAAGATTCAAGAAATTTTATAGGAAGAAGAGGTCTTTTGGGAAGCCCAATTATAAAAGAATATATGATTATAAAGGTAACAAAAAATGGACTGGAAACGAAATGGAAAATCAGAGGATATTGTTTGCTATGAATTCAAGAAGAGTGGACAATTCGAAGTTGACTATCCGAAGTTAAAATATAAAAAGAAGTATGGAAAAAAGACAATAATTATATGAAATCATGAAGGCCCCCTAGAGTTCTTCTGAGGATATATCTAGTGAATCAGCATCATCTCATGATAAGAAAGATGACATGGAAAATATGTGTATTATGACAAACACACTTGAGGTAACCATAGATTAGCCTGCACAAAATTCATACTATTCTGAAAATGAAAGTGAGTCTGAAAATATGTCAAGTGATGAATTGTTTGAATACTGTATCCTGATGGAAGTGACATTTAATGAACTAAAAGATAAATATATGTCTTTAAATAAACAACATGATCTCACTATAACTATTAAATCTGAACATACTTCTGAAAAGAAAAATAATGATCAACTTCTCAATGAAAACAATGAATTAAAAATTTCTAATGAGCTATTGAAGAAGTATTTAGAAATGTTTACCAATGTAAAAGATACTCTTACTCAAATGCTTGGTAAATAGATAGATCATAAGTACACTTCTGGTATTGAATTTCAGCCTGAATAGAGAAACCTATCTAAAATATATTTTTATAACTAAATCTGGAAAATCTATTCATCCACCTAAAAATCAAAACTCTGATGCTAGTACTAGTTCTGGAAAATCCCTTACTACCTCTCGTTTTTCTGTACAAAATAGAGTCTATTTTTGACATATGTTACATAATGCTTATAGGAAATCCATAAGTCAAATGTGGGTACCAAAATCATTGATTACTAATATCACTAGACCCAAACAATTTTGGGTACCAAAATATATTTTTGTTTGATTATTCTGTAGGAAAAGTGTTTGAAGAGCACCTGGAAGAGTTAATGGTACTTGGACAGTGGATGTTCAAGACACAAGATGGGATATTATTCAAGCTCCATAAACCTAATCAGGGTTTAAGGTGGATATTTCACCTTTGGTGATAATTCTAAATGAAAAAATAATTGGCTTAGGCCAAATTGGAAACTCTAAATCAATTTTAATTTCTAATGTACTTTCTCTTGATTTCTTGAAGTATAATTTACTTAGTATTTCACAATTATATGATTATGGATTTCGTGTTAAATTTGAAAATTTTTATTTCAATGTTTTTAACTCTAAAAATGAATTATAATTTTCTACATTTTGAAATGAAAATGTAAATTCTATTATCTTAGATTCCTTAGTTTCTCAAAATGTTTCTTGTTTAAGGGCCTTTTATAAAGAGTCTTGGCTTTGGAATTAGAGATTAGGCCACTGTAATGTACACACTCTTAGAAAGATTACAAGAAAATTACTTGTCAAGGATCTACCCAAACACAAGTTTCCAAATCACAGTGTCTTTAATCCTTGTCAAAAGGGTAAACAACACATGAAATCTTTCAAATCAATGAAATAAGTTTTAACATCTCAACCTTTATTGTTTGTTCACATGGATTTGTTTGGACCATCTTGGAGTTTCTAGTTTAAATGAGAATAATTAAATTTATGTTCTTTTAGATGACTATTCTAGGTATACTTGTACTTATTTATTAGCTCACAAAAGTGTACCATGTACTTACTTCACCAAGTATGATAAAGAAGTGGAAAATCTCAATGGACATAGAATTAAATCCTTAAGAAGAGATCATGGATGTGATTTTTAAAATCAAGACTTTGAATCTTTTTTCTCACAAAATGGCTATAGTCATAACATCTCTACTCCTAGGGCACCTCAAAAAATGGAGTTGTAGAAATAATAAATATAACCTTACAAGAGATAGATCAAACAATGCTTAATGAATATGATCTACCAGTTTACATTTGGGCTAAGGCTATGAATTCAGCTTGCTACATAATTAAATGAGTCTTAATTAGACATATCCTTAATAAGAATCCTTATGAGTTGGGGAAAAATAGAAAACCAAAAGTTATTTATTTTAATATTTTTGGTTGCAAAGTCTATATCCTTAATATAAAGGACAATCTTGAAAAATTCATATCCAATAGTAATGAAGGAATCTTCCTAGGATACTCAGCCTATACTAAATCCTATAGAGTCATTAATAAAAGAATCATGAGTGTGCAAGATTATGTGTATATAAAATTTAATGAAATAGATCCACATGGACCTAAGATATCTCTAGACAACCTTAATGATGATATGTCAAACAAGGATATAATTAAAAAATCATCTAATCCCCTTTTGATGCAATATTTTAAACCAAAAAGTTCTAGAAATTCTTCATAATTTGAATATATTGAACCCGGACCTGTAAATGAACCTAAGGTTATTAGCCCCTCATTTTCTATACCAACTAGAACTCTTATGAACTATCCTTTAGATGAAGTTATTGAAGACTTAGATAAAGGTACACAAACTATAGATTCTCATTGAAATCAGGATGAACATCAAACTTCTTTGTCACAGATTGAACCTGAATGTTTGAATGATGCAATTAAGGATGAATTTTGGGTGATGTATATGTAAGAAGAACATAATAAATTTGAAATAAATAAAGTCTAGAATCTTCTAGATACACCCAAGGACACCTTGACCATATGCACTAAATGGGTGTTTAGGAATAAAGTAGATGAATCTAGTAATACTTTTAGAAACAAAGCCATATTAGTTGCACAAGTTTATTGTCAATATAAAAGGAATTATCTATGATGAAACTTCTTCACCTATTTCTAGACATTAGGTAATTAGAATCCTGCTTTCTTATGCATCACATATTAATTTCAAAATTTATCAAATGGATATTAAGAGTGCATTCTTAAATGGATATACAGTTGAGGCTGTTTTTGTTGAACAACCCACAGTTTTTCAAATACCCATTTTCAAAATAATGTTTTTAAATTAAAAAAAGATTTATATTGTTTAGAACAAGGTCCAAGAGCTTGGTATGATAGATTAAGTAGTTTTCTCTTTTCTTACAGTTTTACAAAAGGAATTGGTGATGTTATTATTTTTATAAAACAAATTTATAAAGATGATTTAGTAGTTAAAATCTATGTTGATGATAATATTTTTGGATCATCATGAAATTCTCTTTGTATTGAGTTTTCAAAGATGATGAAAAATGAATTTGAAATTAGTTTAATGGGTGAACTCAAATTCTTTCTTGGATTTCAGATTTTTCAAAATAAAGAAGGTATCATTTTAAATCAAAGTAAATATAAAAAATATATTTTTAAAAGTATTTGGATTTGATATAGTTAAATGTAGTGACACTATAATGAGTACTACTTGTAAGATAAATCTTGATGAAGATGGTAAATATATTGATCAAACCACTTATAGAAGAATGATTGTAAATTTTCTCTACTTGACTGGTAGTAGGCCAGATTTAATGTTTAGTGTATGTATGTGTTCTTATTTTCAAACTAATCCCAAATAATCTCACATAAATGCTATTAAATAATATTAAAATCCCTCAAACATACCATTAATTTAGGTTTGTTTTAACCCAATGTACAATCATTTGATATATCTAGTTATTTTGTTACTGATTTTGGTGAATGCAAGTTAGATAGAAAAAGATCCTCTAGAACATGTCACATTTTGGGAAATTCCTTGGTTTCATTGTGTAGTAAGAAACAAAATATTTTTGCTTTATCTACAAGAGAATCTAAATACATTGCTACTGGTAGCTGTTGTGCACAAATGTTTTGGATGAAACACATTATACTAGACTATGGATATCAATTTACATATGTACCTATAAATTGTGACTGTAGAAGTTCTATTAACATCTTTAAGAACCCAGTTTCTCACTATAGAACAAAACATATTGATGTAAGACATCACTTTTTGAGAGATCTTAATCAAAAGGGTGATATCACTTTAGAATTTATTTGCACTGAATGTCATATTGCTGACATATTCACTATCCCATTGAACTCTGAAAGAATAAATTACAATAGACATGAGTTAGGAATGATAAATAAGTAAAACCTTTTTGTTTTTCAATCCTATAATATTTTTCATTGATGTTGTCATGCTAACACCATTGTCATGCTAACACCATTATCATGCAGACACCATTTTCGTGAACGGCACTGTTCTCATACTGACACTGTTGTCAGAACAAAACCATTGTCATGTCGACACCGTTAGTATTTTACAAATTCTATCATACTAAAACTGATGAATCAATGTTTTTATATGTGTTTTGTTTTTATCAAAATGAAATTGTTTCATTAGTTCTAGTAAACCCAGTTCGAAATTTCACAATTTTGAAATTTCAAAATACCTATATGATATAAATTTGAATTGATTCACCATACTCTCTTTACCATTACTCTCTCTCTCTCCCTCAGATGCATGTCTCTTTATTTACCCCTGACATTCACCTTCAAACCTCCAGAATAAAAAGATCAAAATGATGCGAGTGATGTGATCTCTAGAAGACCGTCACTCTCATACATCCAAGAAACATAAATGGGAATTGAGAAAACTGTCAGTTCTTGTAAATCCTGGACTAGAAAACCATGTTATAGCCTCAAAGAAATACGTTTCGGTGGAATAGATCTTAGATGGAATTATTTGTTGTTGAAGGTGATACAAGATCAAGGATGGATTGAATGGTTCACAAATAATGACGGAGTCATTTATTTGAAGCGGTTATATAAAATGTATATGAATATTGAACTTTTTCACGAAGGAGGTGATGTTTCTTGGGTGAAATAGATTGTGAAAGGGAAGAGAATATATCTATCTTCAAGACATTGTGATGGGTGTCTTAAGGTGCCTCATGATGGAAGGATTGATGATTACCAAGGTACATCTCCTCCTAAAAGTGAATTCTTTTTCTAAGAGACAGCTCTGAAGGAGATAAATATAAATGAGGAACACAGGAGACCCATTGACTCAGAATGTAATGGTGAATGAAAAGTTGTATTCATGTTTATTCATCACTAGATTTTTCCAAGGAAAGTGAACTTTTCTTCACTTAATTATCATGATTTATACTTGGTGTATTTTCTTTAGAAATGAGTGAAATTGAATCTATGTTGATATCTAATGGTCACCATTAATGATATGATAAAACATGGTTGTAGGTAAAATTTTCTTTTCTATTACACAACGATTTCAGTAGTGCTAAAGGAAAAAGGTTGTGTAATTAAATCTCTTGATGTTGTAGTTTATTAAGGTAGTGGAATCTACTTAATCTCTGACATCTTGAAGAGAATGAAAATTAATTGGATCTCATGGATGAATGAATCAGTTGGTGATGAAGATAGATTGTATGAGAAGTTTACTCCTATAGACCATCTAGTTAGACCATGGGATCTAGTGGATCCTATCCTTGGTCCAGAAGAACATGTAACATATTCGTCAGATAAGGAAGAGGAGTCCGCTACACCTATCAGAAACTTTGGATCACCTGTTGATGGTAGAAGTAACCCAAAAACTACTAGACCAACAAAAATATTCTCTATTGGAACTACAAGTCCACATATGGAATTACCTTCTCATGAACCTGCTCAAAAATCTACTGGTAGTGAATAAACATAAGTTGAGGGAAGTGTAGAGTAGGTCAGTGAATCCAATGAAGAAGAAGATAAAGAGGAAGAAGATGGTAGTGGTGAGAGTGGTTCAGAATCAGGAAGGGAAAAAGAAGATGAGCAATTTGATAATGAGGTTGGGGATGGAAAATATAAGGATGGTGATAATTAAGAAAGTGATGAAAGAGGCAGTGACAGTGAATCCAATCATCCGGATGAGAATCCAGATTCTATAAGGATGAAAGAAAAAAACCTAATACTAGTTTATCAATTAAGGGTGTTGTTTAAAATGAGAATATTTCTCTAGATGAACCAACTATTGAAGTTGTATACACTAGAAATAAACTCTTCATAATGAAAAAGAAAACTAGGCAAGAATCCTTGACTGAGGGGGAGAAATCTACCATGAAAGATGACCTAGAGGGGGAGCCTCAAGAACCACTTTCTCAAGCTGATGAAGAGAATCAAGCATAAAGAGTATGGATTTATACTCTTACTCCATTGGATTCAGACATTTTGGATGAATGGGTATGGAATCCTGGTTATGTAGCCTTGGGATTGGATTATGAAGATTCTGATGATGAATTATTCTTACTTACTATAAGAGAACCTGTGGATAAGACCTCGTCTATTGAATATGTCAGTAAAGATGATTTTGAACATTTCAAGAAAGACATATGTGCTTCCATAATACATCCAGTTCAATCGCAAATGATGTATGAGATCGATGAATCTAGGATAGAGAATACAGATCTAACTAAAAATTTAAAAGTAATCCAATCAATGGTTGATGGTGGAAAGCAATATGGTGCCTCGAGTTCTTCTCTTGTCTGAACTATTCTGTCTCAAGATGATGATGCTTTGGTTTCAAAGATGGTGATTAAATAAATTCCGCCAGATCTAATCACAACTGCAGAAAAAATTATGGAAAGAAACACAATGCTTAAGAATGAAATGTAGAAGTTATCAATTGGGATAAATTCCTTGACCACAAAGTATAAGAATACAATAAAAACTATCATAAAAGGACTTGAGAATATTGTTTCACATTTTAAAGGTCTCAAGTTTTCCAAGCTAAGAAAAGAACTTCAAGGAATTACCTCCTCTGCTCTTGCATCAACCTCTGCTTCACTAGCTCAGTCTTCCCAGTCTATAGATCATGCGACTGTTAGTACTGTTTTGAAAGAGGAATTGCAATATTTAATTGTAAGAATGGAAAAAGTTCAGGAAACTTCAAATAAGGTGCATGATCATGTGATGTATTATACAAGGAGTGCTTGACACACTCAGGAAGATTTGTCCAAAAATATTAACAAGATTTTCTCCAAACTTTTCACAAAGAATAAAATGACCAGTCTGTTGAAGTATTTGGCCACCAATATTTCTCTTCCTCTAGTGAAAAATGCATTTAAGGATCAGAATCATAAGCTGAGATAATTTACTCCTTTGTTGGACAAGTTTATCGAAAACAAAGATTATTTAGAAAAGGCTATGAAATATGGTGGAGAGATAATTAAAGAATTTATCATGTTGTTAAAACCATATCTCAATGACCAAAGTGAAAACATTGTGGTACCTCCTGCCACACAACTTTAATATGATTCTTTAGTTTCTGTTAAACCTCGAATGTTAGTGTCTCAGCCTTTATCTCAAATCAAGCTAGTCATTATAGAAACTATTCAGCCTCAGTTTCTTTCTCATCATAGACCGTCCCAAGCTTCTACAGTTCCTAAAGGCATGCCTCTACCTTCTCCTAAAAACCATTCAGACACTCTAGATTCTTAGCATAACCCTCCTACTAATCCATCCCTTGATCTTTATGATAATGGGAGGGAACCCCTTGATCCTACCCTGTAGTGTGGAGTGATATTTTTTTGATAGGACTGTGTCATTTTACATTTGTGTTTTTAGTGTACTCTATTTGTGAATGCTATTTCATTGTTTCTACTTTTCTGTTTTTAGTGTTCTTTTAACCTACCAAAATTTTCTAATCCTAAAAGGGGGAGAATTTTATTCATCATTATTAAATTTGGGAAATTTTATTTAGCATTATTATATTTTGGAGATCTTTGTTAAACATTATTATGAGTTTAACCATTATTATGTGTTTATGAATTATTATCTATAACACATTATTTTAATCTTCCATCTTCTGTATTATTATTTTCCATTGGTACTTTATAATGCCATGATTTGTGATTATCAAAAAGGGGGAGATTTTTGTCCCATATATGTCGTTGGAAACTATCTCTAACAACAATGGTTTTAATTATCACAAATCATTTCATATATTAACATATATCTTATCTTATGTAAGATCCTATATTATATCAAAGAATTATCTTGAATATCATATCATTTCAATAATATAACTAAATATTTTAAGTCTACACAATATTATAACTGATTATCTATGTGTTAATTGATTTTAGCTGTCTCTAACTTTGATAAAATGTAAGACAGATAGAACCTCTAAAAATTATCTATGTATGATTCACTGACACTGACAGACTGGTGACTCACCAAAAGGCATATAACTCACTGACCGACAGATCAAATAGGAATATGTTCTATGTATTTGAAGATGACATTGTTGGAAAGACTCACAATTAGGAATGACATCGAAAGATAGATGACTCACCATTTCATGTGACTCACCAACACAAACAACCTACCGTCAGTCCAAGCGACCAACCATTTCATTATGATACTGATGCAAGGACTCATCGTTAGTTGAAATGAGTCACTGATAGTGCCATTGTCTCACAAATAATTCAATTGTCTCACTGAAAGAAGTATGGATTGACCGTTGAAACAGGTCACTCATATAATGAGACACTGATAGAATGAGAAACAAATATAATGAGACTCTGATAGAAGGAGACACCGACAAAAGGAGACACCGATAGATGAGTCATCGATAGAATGTATAAATATGCATTTATTAATATTATTTATAATGGTCATATTTGTTTTATTTAATGAATATAACATAATAAATGCCTACTTGTAGGTTTGAAACTAGATAGTACAATGTACGAGGTATCTCTACATGCAGATTGTCGGGCTAATGTGAGAAAAAGTTTGGATAAGAAGTAGTGCATGTTGTGTGAGAGAGAGATATACTAAATAAAATCAACACTCATGCAACCATTGTTAACCCAAGAAGTCAAATGGAATAACATAAGGGGAGATCGAGAAATCATGCTAAACCTACAGAGCTAACCATGACCATACGCCGAACAAGAAGCTAAACATCTCATACTCTCAGAATCCAGAACACAGGGGCTATGACACTTTTTTATTCAACTTCTAGAAGAGGACTTGGACTTCAAATCTACTTCACCAAATGATTCCAGAGCTTCACTTCATAACACACAGATCCTTCTAAACCTAACTCTAAATATTTATGCTCTGTTGTGATCATTAATTTAACTTTTTGAGAAGTGTGTGTATTTGACTGTTACACACACTGAATCTTGTACATAACTATAAGATACAATATATTCTCAATATCACACTATTTTTATCCATTTGTATCCCATTTAAAATTGTGGAAGAGGTCATGTGTGACCTTTTTTTGTTTTTCCCATGAAGAACTATGGTAGAGGTCAAGGGTGACATGGATAAACCTGTGTTCCATTGTGAACCCCATTCTAGGGTGTGGATCAAACAATTTATTAATATAAACTACTTAGTGGAAGATGATCAACAAGTGGAGAGGATTATGTCTCTACATGAGAATGAACTTTTTGTTTATTTCCACTATGTTTTTACTCTTTAGTTTTACTCTATTTTATCACATATTTCATAAAACTAAATTGAACTATGATAGTTAGTCTTAGAAAATGTTTATAATAGTGTTGTCTTATTAAGTTAGTTTTAAAAAAAATTACTAATTATAAAATTGATACAACTAAGAAATAATAAATCTCTTGAGAAATTAATTGAACTGTCAAGCTCTTATAAATTCACTATTGGCTAACTTGGAAATTGAATTGTAGATATTGGGTGAATTTTAAATAATCGCTTTTAAACAGAATTTTTCATAGATACTTTTTTCACCCCCCCCCCCCTCTTGAGTACTCCACTCCGACCAACAATTACCCATTTAATAACAATTCCATTTTAAAGTTATGTTTTGGGTAATAACCACTCTGTTTTTCATAAATTATATGATATATTATATTTTTTATTATATTAAATTAATCATTATTTAATTATATCAAAAATTATAGTCATGAATAATTATTTTATTTATTCTTTATATATGTATTTATAATAATCTATAAAATACTGAATTTGGAAATGAAATACATTGTTCATGGAGATAGTAGGCCATACGTACACATGAACATTGTATCCATTTTCTTTTCGGATTGAAAGAAAGAAAATATGATATATTATCATTCAAAAGTAATTTTATGCCATATATATATGATTTTTTTTATTCAAACCATCCTAAAAACATTTCATGTTAAGCTTTAAAGAATCATATTACTTCGTGAGGTGGTAGTTCTCAATACACATATATGACATTATCGTATTTCCAAAAAATGGGAAGCATGAAGGTATGTTTGATATAGAAATTACAAAATCATAGTAATATCCTA
Organism: Viscum album; assembly: GCA_963277665.1. Taxonomy (NCBI): domain Eukaryota; kingdom Viridiplantae; phylum Streptophyta; class Magnoliopsida; order Santalales; family Viscaceae; genus Viscum; species Viscum album. The sequence goes on along the minus strand of OY728153.1, from coordinate 1,160,277,348 downwards.
AATATATATATATATAATAAATAAATCATTCTAACCATCCTTGAGATGTTCAAATGGAAAAAAGAATGACATGGATTCTCGAAGGGGAAGTCTTCCATACACACGAACAATGATTTTATGACCCATTTGATGGAAGTAGAGATAATTGTGGGTGAATCCTTTATCATAAAAAAATCTTCTTATATGTAATATACTATTTTTAAAATATAATCCGGATTTAAAATTAAATAAATTGTTTTTTGGTAGAAATAAGAAAACATTTGTTCATGAATGTTACCTCTTCTTCTGATGTCCTCCTTAGGTTTTCACTAAAAGACTTCCTAGGATGGTTTTTTGAAAAAATAAAATGCTTCATGAAAGAGGGGAGATAATTTTAGTGGTGATTTGGTTAGGTATTTTTTATCAAATAGGTTTTAATTTTTTTAAAGGAGTAGATAATGTGACCTTTTATTAGTGGGGGAGAAGACACAAATGCAATTTTAGAAAATAATTAAGTGATCCCAATTTTCTCATATTTTAAAAGGGTAATAAATAGATCAAATTCCTTATTTAGTCATTTAAAGGTAAAAATTAGTCCATAAAATATTTTTTTAATAGTTTATAGGTAAATGTTACCCTTATCTTTTTAGTTTAACCCCTCAATAGTCCCACTTTTACCTTAACTAGGGTAATTAATTTTTACTATATTCAATATTCATTTTGGTAAAAAGGTTATCCATATTGTAAATTATAAATTATGATGATTTAAAAAATTTAATCTTTTTTTCCAAATTCTATTCATAGAATGGGAAAAAAATAATTTAAAATTAATCCCATATAGGTGATGAGAATGCGAGTTTTGAATATAAAAAGTACAAAAGATTGAAATGTTTTTATAACTAAATACAATAGGATATATAATACAATGACCTAAATCAGATTGTTAGAAATATAATATAAGCATGTTTAATCTAAAAAAATTTAAAATTTAATTTATATTTATAAATTAATAAAACAAAAAGCTAGTTTTTAATTAAAATTCAATATTTTTCCCTATTCATAAAAAATGAAACATTTCAGAAAAATAATGAAAATTCACCCTGTGATTATTTGGAAATTATTAATTCCAAAATGAAGATTAATTTATCAAATTAGTTTAATAAAAGTTTGAAAAAGTAATTTTAGTTATCTTCACAAAATAAATAATAACAATTTTTTGAGAAAAGAGTATTTTCAAAACATATAAAGTCTTTACAATCAATTATGTATTTTTATTATAAGTGTGATTTTATTATATAAAGAAATTATAATTAATATTTTAAAATTATTTATTACTATTCACATTACTATGTTTACAACTAATTTATAACACTCATTTTTAAATAACTAAATTAATAATCTATCATTTTCATAAAACACATTGTCCTGTTTATTGAAAGATAAACTCATGTTATATATAGTGAAAGAGTAACATGGTGAAGTGTGTAATGAAATCCATTAAATTAAATTAATTTAATAAAATAATTCATAAAACCTAGGGGTGTTACAGTTTTATTTCATTAAAATGGATCAATGGATTAATCAAATTCATCACCTTTAATTAGTTAGTTCCCGTGCAACCCAACCCAATACCTTATTTAATTATTTGTGGTTTAATCATTGAAAACGGACTAGTCATACTACTTTCCATGATCCTTATTATTTTAAAAACCCATTAATATTGATCTAAAATGATATTTTCAACATTAACATGCTTTCTTTTTCTAATATTCACTTATTTAGACACAAGATCCCTATCATCATCAACCATTGTAGCCAATTATATATCATTAGTTTCAATGTTAATGTTCAATATAGTTTTTACAAAGGTTCAAATTTAAAACCATGATCCCAATCATTGAATGTGATTATGTTTTACTCTATTCTTCATTTTGTAAAAAAATTATATATTTAATCATTAATTCTCTCACATTTCTTATTTTAACATATGCATGAACATTCATTTAGTGTTTATCCATGTAATGCGCTATCATATACCTTTTTTAAAAATAAATACTTATATATTTCTTATTTATTAATCATAGTCTCCAAAATGGTTTATATTGTTTAAAACTGTGATTATTTTTGAATCACATCTCATAAGGAGTTTTATCTTATTTTCTTTCCTTTGAATACATCTATTATAAATAGTTCATGTAGTTGTTATATCCTATAGTTATTAATATTTTTATGGGTCATGCTCTAAAAGAATCATGTCATTAATATCTATAACACTTAATTCATTCATTTTACCTTCCATATTTTTCTATGGTGTACATAAATTAGTAAAATCATTCCAAATTCAATATTTTTCAAGAAAATCTGAGAACTATCTATTATAATACTCAGTTCCATCATCATATAACAATTTTTTTAATATGTTTGTCTATTTTTCAAATAATATTCTAAATATTTTAAATCTGTCCAGGTATAGAAACTTATTTTACTTGAATATATTGTGTCTCATCATTATGAATTGATCATGAAAAGTAAAAAATTATATCTCTCTACTCTTTGAATTATTTTTCATAGGTCTTGAGAATAATAATGGAATAGTTAAATAGGTATATTAGTTTTAATATCACCTCCCTTGTGACTTTTGAAATCAAAATTTCCATTTTGAAATGTTATGAATAATGTAGTAGTGTAATTTTTCAAAATAATGATTTTTCACATTGGCTCTTCCCATATGGATTCATCATGTTCTTTATTCCGTGATATCCATGACTTATAATCCAACAATTATTTTCTTCTCAAATTATTAAGGGAAAATCTATCCTTGAATCTCCAACATGGAAAACTTTTCATGAGGTTCTAATCCATTTGGTTATAACTAACCAATAATTTAATTTTATTACTAAACAACTTTGTTTTGTGAAAAAATAACATCATTTAAGTCATAGATTAATTACAATACACTCAAATTATTATGGTTTATACCATTAGAAACAATATTTTTATAATTGATCATATTTTTCAAAATATCATCTTTTCTAACTCTTGTGATCATCAAATATCTATAACTTCCAAATGTTTAAAACCCTCATTCATTTTCATTACTATTTTTTATTTTCATAATGTTACCTATCAGGTGAGAAGAAAAAACAATATTTATGATTTAATTATTATCAGGAATGTTATCCTTGATTGCAATATTAACATTATTTCCTTATTTACATACATAAATTTATTTCCAAATATTAATTTATTTTTATCAAAGACCATGTTGTCCAGTAATCAATGTGAAATATTATTTTTATGTTTGTCCCTATTTATCAAATATTTTACATAATTAATACATATTCTAAAATCTTTTCATTACCTCAACATATTTTTTGGGATTTTTTTAAAAGATTCCAACCATGATTATTGTTTAATCCACCTTGATTCAAGCCCTCTTCCAAAACCTGGTAAAAACCTTCTATACCAACAATTATAAACTATTTGTCCAAATAAAACCCAACACCAGTAGTATCCTAAAACTCCCCTTTTATGGTTAAAATTCTCTAATGGATTAAATTTCTAGACATAATTTTGTTTAGTTCTCTTTTGAGTTTATCTCACTAAGTCCTTTTGTGGAAATCTTTATTGGAATCTTGAAACTAGTATGTGATGGTATCGTGACTAATTATCCTTCTTGATCTAAGAATATTTTTATTTTTCAGAAGTTATTATGAATAAATTATAATTTTTTATTATACAATATTATTTTGAAACCAGATAACTCATTTAATGTTTTACTATAATAATCGTTTCTAGAACATGACAAATTTTTAAAAAATAATGCTTCTTGAAACATGATTCTTATAGCACTCATATTTTTCTTTAACTAATTTTTTACCATTCAAATTTTATTATATATTTTATCTTATTAGAATCAAAAATATTATTCCTTAGTTAATAAACCTCCTAATTTCTAATGATAGTAATATATTTGACATCATCTGTAATTCATTCTTATCATCGATCCCTAGATTATATCATTCAATTTCTTTGAATATATTATCATTTTGATGATGTAATTTTTTTTTATCTATAACCCATCTTAGAAATTAATAATTATCTCCCCTACTCTGAATATACTTTTAAGAAAAAATTATTTCATTTATCATAGTGTATTTTTAAAAATATTTTCCTTCTTCTACAACATACAGAATATTGATTTATGAGTCATATTTGGATGAGTCTTCTTCCTCTTCAATCACTATGATGACTCATTGTGAATTTTTTTATGTATATGTTTCATCATTAAAAATATATTCAACATTCTATAGACCCTTTTCTACTAAAAAGAAGTTCCTTTAAAATAATTTTGTTGAAATTTTCTTCTTACCCTTTATTTTATTTCTAATAAATGAATCTCTCCTTTTCCTATTCTTCATAAAAACTTTTCCGTCATCAATTTCACATAATATTTTCTTAGTATAGTTGGTTTATAAGTTGACAACTTTCATATAGTTATATCATTTAATTTTATGTTTCACATTATACATACCTCTCCCACATGTGATGTTACTTGATATAAATAAAACAGTATCAACATAATGTTTTTCTATAACCTAAATTTGAGAAACATTGATTATTATCCTTATTAACAAATTTACAATATTTGAAATGAATTTCTTTCTTTTTTCCATTTATTTACGGAGAATCCCTCCTTATCATTCATGATTGATTGGAGTTATATGATGTTCATATATTGAGTAATCATTATAATCTTTTTATTCAATGAATGATTGAGGTGAAGGATATCATGTTAACTATTAAAAGTTATGATTCATCGATATAATATATTTTGTCATTGTCCATATAAAAATCGATTAACGATGCTCTTATTTAGTTGTTTAAATCCATTACAATGGGAATTTTAACCTAAAAACATTTCTAGTGGAAATCCTTAAACCTCAATTCCACTTAATACTCACTCATTATCATATAAGGAAAATCTTATAGGAAATTGAGGCTTCCTAAAGTAATTTTTCCCACATACCAATGGTTTACTTCTTTATAAGATGTTACATCCCGATATTTTTTGTGAGGTATAGATAGCTTAAATTTTAGTCTGAAGATTTATTTTTGTTTGATGGAATCATATATGAGTTTAAGTATGGCTCCGATAGCATCTAGGGATTGTTTGGAACTTAAAAAAATGGTTTTTAGAGGAAATAGGATAGGTGCATGGTTAGAATACAGTTAGTTATAATTGTTTACATCAAAACATACAGCCCTATAAGGGAGGGAAAACTATCTGTTAAACTAAACAAGGGTTCTGCACCACAATGTGGGGGTACTGTAAAAAATTACAGAGGGGTTTCATGAGATTTTCAAGGTCTATCAAAATATGAACATAGCCTTTTCAAGGGGATGGAACCCTAGATTGTGCTACCACACAGTTGGAACAAGGTTTGGCCAATGGTGTAGCCAAACCATGAACCCTTTATGAATGGGGGAATTTTCATTACTACCCCTCCTTTATTTAAATATTCTTCCTCTATTTTCGATCTTCATTCACTGGATACCTCCCCCACCCAATTATAATCTTCTCCCCTTTCTATAGTATTTTTTAATTCTCCTCCATCCAAGATCAAAATCTCTCACGATCGGTCTCCTCAAATCCATAACAAAAAGATCATCAGTCCACTTACATCCTTTCTTTTTTCACCTCATATCCCAGAAAGCTAAATATCTGTGATATATTATTACCTATTTATAGGTTATTCACCCATTTTTTTATTTTATCCATTAAATATCATGTTTTTGGATGAAAATGGAAAAGGAATCTACAACTAAGGTATGATAGTGGGTTTAATTATTTTTCATAAAATTAAAGTGATTTATACATTGTTCCATTATTAAACTCACATGAAATTCCACATTTCACATATTAAAAATAGTATTTCCAAATTATTTACATGTATATTGACCCACATAACTAATTTAACCCATAAAATTCCTTGAGTTTATGAACCTCATACCAAACCACCCCCTTGGGATGTGTTATTAATCTACAAAAAATCATCAGGATATCAATTCGAAAATAAACAACCCTTATGGTGTGTTCCTTGTCCTTATTTAAATGGGATATTAAATTAGTTGGATGAAGTGAAAATTTGAATCAAAATAAAGATGGAATAATGATCCCATAACCCTTTCTTTATTACTTCCCATGTATACTTGAGTTGTACCTTATAATGAAATGAATAATTTAGATTATTTTTTGTTGTTAAATGATATGGATTGAATGTTAAACCATGGCCATTGGGTATATTATACTGAGGGTAATATAAGGGTTCCAACATGAATTCCATGTGTGAGCATATCCAGCTTATTGAATTATATTTAATTATAAATGTATTTAATTTTTTTCAGGGGTGATAGATCAATTCCTATAAGTAATTATTTTCAAGGGATCACCTATTGAGAAGAATTATGGTATTCCATGAGTTACACATGGGTTACCTTCATGGGATCCAAAGGAAGATCTCAAAGGTATGCTCATTATAATAATCCATAAGTGAATCTTTTATTCCGTATATGAAATTATAAGGATAACCATAGAGGGAAATTCCATTATACCATACCATATGTGATACTTAGGTTTCTGGAAAGAATCTTGGGGATGCGCTCACAAGGGAATAGTCTTACTGTACACATGGAGTGATACATAGGTTCCCTATGAGGAACACCATGGATGAGATTAATATGCCAATTAAATTACTACATGACACATCTACCATGTTAATGAAAATTCTTGGATTTGGTCAATTTGTCAAATACATGCTATCCCATTTCATTTCCCTATTTAATCTATAAATAGATGGGACATATTCATCCCATATATGAATATTATAAATGGAGGACACCTTGTCTATGATCCTCATGTCCAGATCCATTTTTTACAATTAAATAGTAATCTAAAACATACAAATAAATACTATATTAAACTGAAAAGGTATCATTGGATGTGTAATCCATGAGGGACCCACAAAAACATGGGTATAATTTACATCCTTAAAATCATTATTATTATTACCTATGAATTGGTTTATTATATTTTCATATACTTGATGGTAGCTGAAACCATTGGTTGTGGCCTACTAAGTATATCTCACACCATATTCAGGAATCCATTAGGTACCCAAGAAGACATCATAGTTAATCATAGGTACAAGGTAAAGTGGCCTCTTATGGTTTCATGATTACTTATACTAATATAGAGTATGGGTTTAGAGGACTGAGCCTACTCTTGTGATGCTATTTGGGAAAAAGTTTGTTCTTTTAATAAATTTTTACAGAATCTAGTATATTCTTACTATGCAATATCCTTTAAATCCATCATTTTTTATGACATCAAGAAGTGATAATTTTTCATAAATAAAAAATGTGTGGTTTCTATATTTTATTTATTTATCTTTGTGTTGTTATATTCTGTTTCCATAATGTCATCTATTTCTGTTGTTTCGTAGATTATTTCATATATTTGTATTTCTCTGATTATGAGGGTATATTATCCCCACAATACCATCAGAGACCTTTTATTCTAGTCGGAATCCTCAATTTCATGGCTAGGTATTCTAGAGGACAAGTGGAAATAGATTTTAGCTTCATATTGGAAAATTGGACTTCGTACATTACAAATGGTATCAAAAGCCCTATTATCTATTTGTCTTAATAGTTGGTTTGTTATAAAAGAAACATGGAATGTGAATGAAATTGATAGTAGTCCTATTCCTTGGAGTAGATCAGCAAATAATAGGGATAATCTAATTTCCTAGGATGAGACTTATTGTTATGGATTATAAATATTATAGATATATCAATTTCACTATCGAGTGACACAAATGTTTTTTTGGCATTTATTATTTTGGATTCTATTTTTAAAACTAGCTAGGAATGGAATTGAGGTATTGATCATGCATCATTTGAGGTATGTAGAGATTGAAATGCCAAACATATTTTTCTCCATATTTATTTTCTCAGGTGCATTACCTGAAACGTGTTGTGGTTCTGTGAGTGTTATACATGTTATTTTACTGGAATTCTTATTCGGAGTAAGATACGTAATTTTTTATAAAATATTATTCAATAAACTAATAATATTTTTCCCAATTATCATAATTCTACCACTTAAATAAACATTTATAACATGTTTGAAACATATAATATTGGTTTCATGGTCTGAATTATTTATGGTTGTAATTAAAATGGCATGAAAATTGAAATTTATTTATAGTATGGGAAATTATTAACAAGAAAATATCGATCAATATAATTAAACCATTATGGAAGAATGGATACATTATAATGAAAAATGAAAAAAATTGGTTGTAGTTATATGAAGTTCCAATGGAAATTTATAATGAATAGGAGTTAATAACATGGGATTGGTAACTCGTAAAAATGGATGATGAAATACATAAATTTATATGTTCACTAACTGGTTCAGAAAAGTTAAATCAAATTTTTTCTATTAAATGGGGATTCCAATTGGAACATAAATGGTTTTCTCCTATATAACATTAAAATGGAACTTCATATACTGGGAAATCATCCATATAATAGAGAATCTGACCCCATACCAACATTTGTAGTGGGTTGTAGGGAGTTTCTTATGTGTTCATTTATGAGTTGCTATATCATCTAGACCGATATATAAGAGAAGGAAGAGAGTTGTTGATTTAGTATAGGGAGGCTTATGACTATCCTATTTTTATAACTATGATCTTATCTATTATCCACAATTTGTTGAGGTTTCTATGGAATTATTTTTGGATTTTACTATGTTTTCCTTGATTCATATATCAAGAGGGTGGCGATGACCATGAAAAGGAGGTGTTTGTCACTAAACCACCCATTTGACATCTGATAATTCCATATATAAACCCTCATATGATACAAGAACTTGGAAAAGATACCCAGTTTAGAGATGGTTTCACACGACTCATCTGACTATGCAAGTATCCATGAGTTCTTCCCCTACTTTGGTTGAGTTGACATGAGAATTTAAATAGTATTTTACAGTACATTTTTAGGGGATTGTGGTTCATAAGATGTCCAGTCATGTCTAGAGGCAATGTTCCCTATCTTTGAGTAATTTTAGAAACCTTTTGATGGGACATTGATGATCATTAAGTATATACATCCAAATTCTTCCATGTGATGGTGGGATGCCATTACATAGGGAGACCATTATCGAAATATGTTCTTTATGAATTTCCAATGTTCCTTCTATTATTATTTGATCCAGAAGAAATAAATGGATGATAGAGCCTAAAACTGTATGCACATGTAGAAGGGTAGAAATCTATTATTCACTATTTAGGTCTCCTTACAGAGATTCAGTGCTTCATTCCAATTATTATGGGTGATAATATTTCCAGATCTAGGGAATTTGATGATTGTCTTTTGTATGACTTCCAATTTTAGGTGAATGTATTTCAATTGACTACCAAAAATGGGATAGTGAACCAAGAACTTATCATGGAAAATATTCATAGAGAGTATATAGGTTTGACCCATGGTAGTTTTACACCTAGACCCATGAGTAATTCAACTAGTGACATGATGTGCTACTTTACACATTCTCATGGTTGGAGAGGTTTCTAAAGTGTGTTCCAAGGTGAATTTGTGGTATTCCATCCAGGTGGTAGGTCAAGTAAAATGAAGCCCTAGTATATCAAGGACCTAGTTTAGTGATTGGAATGTGAAATCATGGGCTATCTTCAGCACTTTTATAGATATTTTTCTCTAGTTTATATGGAGAAGGGATCTGCACTGACTCTACATCTCAGTGTAGGATTAAAAACTCCATTTCTTGTAGGGAGATCTACTACTACTTGACGATCATGACAAGGAGGTGGAAATTTTCATGGAATTCAATATGGTGAGATACTCTTCTAGAAGAGTGGGTTTTATCATGGTAGTTAGTTTATTACATAGAGTTTTGGATCTAGCCAGCTACATGAAATAAAGACTTACATGAGGATTATAGTGATAGATCTTCTACAGTCAACGGTACAATTTTAGTATCCTCTAATTTGGCGTCTATTTTATTTGAAATAGGAATTTCGCATACATTTATATCAATAGAAATTATATAGAGTACTAGGATTGACATTTAGTGAATCACAAGGGTAATAAATCTTGAAACTCCTATAGATATTCTACTAGAGAGTTTACGCTATGTTAAATAGTGTCCAATTGAGGTAAGAATCTATTATTTTGAATGGAACCTCTTATTCCTCAAGATTATTGCTTTTGAAAACATTATTGTGGTGGATTTTTTGTTTTTCACAATTACTCTGTCGACTACTATTGCCAATGTGTATCTTTCAAATAACCAAATAAGGTATTTCTATTCACCAATGTGAATGGGTGATCGAGGTGAGTTAAGATGTATATGAGTATCCTGGGATAGGCCGAGTAACAAACCAGATTACTAGTATTTATCTGGATATTTAGGGGTAATTATGTTAAGAATTTAGTCCTATAGTTGATTATTTTAGGGATGTCTTCCCGAAATTGTTTTGGACTACCTATAGAGAGAGTGGTTGAGTTTACTTTTGAGCTACTTCCAAAAGCACCATGTGTATCCATTACATGGATTAGGATGGATACTACTATGTAGATGTAGATTAATATATAAATAATACAATTTGAATCTATTGTATTTATATTGACCCTTACATAACCATGGGATTAGCTCATGCTTTTCACTATAAAGGATGATAGACCCTAAGTCTTTATGTGGATTATCATCTATTGAACCACCAAATGGTTAAGAACAGGTATCCACTGCATCAAAAAGATGAAATATTTGTTTAAATATGAGTATCATGAGTTTTCTCCAGTATTGATTTGAGATCATGTTGTCACTAGGTATATGGTAGACCATCAAAATAATATATACAAAATTCTTTAGAAATTATGCCACTTAAGAGTTTTTAGTCTTTTTTATAGTATCACAAATGCACCATAAGTTTTCATGGATACGATGAATGGGTTTTTCACCTATATTGGAATTAATTTGTGGTAGTCATCATGGATGACATCTTGGTGTACTCACATACTTGACCTGAACATTCCAAAATCATTAATATCATATTGGGTACTCTAAGAGAGCACCAGTTGTATAAAAATATGATAAAATTACACGTTCTATTAACATGTCTCACTTCCTAGGCCATACCATATCTAAATCATGAGTATGTATTTACCGAGAGAAGTTGAGAGTCATGGTTTCTTGGGAGCTTCCCAAAAACATCTCTGAAAAATAGAGTTTCTTGGGGATGATAATAAATATCATGTTCTTTATATAGGATTTATCATGGCTTTTAGTAACACTTATAGGCCTAACAAAGAAGGGTGTGAAATTCTTGTGGTCTTAATATAAAAAGGAATCCTTTCCGAAGCTAAAATGAAGAAAAATCCAGCATTGATGCTTATTTTACCTGATCATAGGAGAGGCTATTTAGTTTATTGTAGTGTGTGAGATATCAGTCTAAGAATTTTTCTGCTGCAAAGAGATCAACTCATGGGATACGTGTCTCACTAGTTTATGTCTCGTGAGCATAATTACAAAACACATAATATCGATCATTGAAGAGTGGTTCATGAATTGTGTTATTAGAGGCATTACATGGTAGGATGGTGGATTGTTGTATACAAGGAACATAAGAGACTCAAATATATATCTAAAAAATGTGTAATTAATTTTAGGAAATGAATGATAGTGTATTACCTATAGCCTTTTGACAATGATATTGAGTATACACGTGATATTGGAAATTCCATTACAGATGCTTTGAGCCAGAAGACTCAGACACAGGCATCCCGACATGGAAACAATGAATAGATGTTTTTGGTATTATTCATCGAAATTCAACTTGAGATTCATGAGAATAAAAAGATTCTTATTATTAAATCATTAGCATAGAACTATTCACATTGGTATAGACTGAAAAATGGATATCAATTTTATATCTAGGTTTTTTTGATGGGAGAGTGTTTAATGTCAGTGTCCACCACTTAGTTGTGTCTTTAGAAGTGATAATATCAGTGTAATTCATGGTAATATATAGTTTCTTATAGAAATATGAGAGGTGTTTATGCAAGAGTCTCATGCCTCTTCATGGGAAGTACATCCTGAACATAACAAAATTTGTCATGATTTACTCCTCCAATATTGGTGGTTGGGGATGAAAAAGTAGATAACTAGATTTTACTTGGTGTTCCACCTGTTAGAAGTTGAAGGAGGAACACCATCAAAGAGAGAAACTTTAATAGTTTATTCCCATATTAGGGTTGATATTGTATGATTTCACTATTTTTTATGGTGGGTTACCTAAGTAAAATCGAGGTTGTGAATCATTGTGGGTGATCATTAATAGGATAATGAAGTTCACCATGTTCTTCCCTATCAGGGAGACCATCTTATTGTAGGTTCCGGGCGCAGTGGGAGTGCATTGGTGGGTTTTCCCAACTTTAATTTTCACGTTAAACAATGTTCAATTCGAGATCTGTCACGATGTAAAATGCCAAATCTTCGGAATAGAATGTGGAATAAAAAACATAAGAGGGAATCCCGGAACCATAGAGATAGGATCATCATATGATTTTTATAATTAATTTAATTGATTCACATGAATTACCTTGGTGGAATTCATTCTTCATTGATGTCTCCATTCAGGATCCTGCAATCCGTCGTTGCGTCGTAGAATCCAAGTGTAGGATTCCTCTAGCAGGGATACACACATGTTCCATGTATCTCCGAACGTCGCAGAAGGGATCTATGGGTGCCAACACGGAAGAACCATCGCTTGTGATGTCCTCCTTCGATCTCCTTGATCCGTCGGAGGAGGATCTCTCTCGGTCTTTAGAGCGTTCATGGAGGAAGTAGTTCTTTCAGCCATGAAAGAATTCTCCAGAATTGATGTGCACAATGATTGATTGAAAAGTGTTGGGGCTGTGAGGATATTTATAATCAGGATTGAGGTTTACATATTTATGAAAATAAATAAATGCGTTACATGTTTTATTTATTTCATTAACTCTTATTGAAACCCCCATGTCGAATTATTAATTCCTTGACATGTGCCCACACTGATTATAATTATTATCATTTATTAAATCAATATTATATACTTAAAATCATATCTGGAAAACTACACAGTGTGTAATCATTAATACACAGCGTGTACTCGTTTTCCACAAAACTACATGGCGTGTATATTTTATATACACAGCGTGTACTTTTATTTTCCAGTTTCCTTTATTTCCTAGACCACATTTATTAGACCTTGAGTAATGGATATTTATTTCTTAAATAAATGTAACTGCATTACTCACTAATAAACATATTATTCCTCCCACAATATATTCTCTCGAATAACAAGTGTTGAAGTAAATGCAATCAATAATCCATAAATAATTATTAAACCACAGTCGGGAATAATCTTTATTTAACTTGTAATATTAATATTTAACTGAGATACATGGACAAACATAGTGTGCGACCCTCTAGGACCCTTTCTCAGTGGCATTAGGCAGAGTCTGCCTAAAGTCCAAGGTTAGCATCTAGCAACACGCCAAGGCACCCATACAGAAATAAGTTAACGCTTCAATGACGTGTCACCTCCTATGAACATTTACCATGTAATGTAATCCCTTTTTCTCAGTATCTCTAATTAAGCGGGTCGCATACTAGTGCCATCAACCCATGTGCTCCATTATTCTTTCTATGACATTCCAGAATTGAACCTGCCCATACCTTACTATGGCCATGGATTTATTTAGTATATATCAATTCCATCAAAGGGACTGAGATATCTACTTCCATTATGGAACATAAGGGACCAATCCATTCTCGCATTATCTATTAATGCGGTATTACTCGTGACACACCCAACGTATCCTACCTCACTGCGAACAGTGTGTCTTCACAGTTTTCATCAAAACATCTAAGTGCGCGAGTTGTAACACCCATTAATAATAATATTAAAGTCTAAGGACCAATACACACGTCCGTAGATAGAAACATCCAATGACACTATGAAATGTGGATTTCCTACTGGCGGGTCTCATTCTCTTAATATCCTCATAGATATTACCTAGGGTGCACACCATGAGAAGGTGCCTCAATGTTTTATGAGTACTCACCCCTAATGACCTGTATTATTTTTGTCCCTCAAATAATATCATCCGTCCATAGAACATATATTGAAGAATAGTATTATGGCACTTCTGGGTTCTCATCATAGTAGGGATCCGTTATGACCTTTAGTGAAAGAGTTTCCCATAGGACATTATCACATGCATTTTCACGTAGAAGAACAATCAAGATGTGATAAGGCTTTTATTAATGAATAAAGTACAAAGTAGTTGGTTCTAGGACCCCAACTCCAACAGACTCCCACTTGGACTAGAGCCAACTGCTAACAACTTTTAACCTGCTTTCTCTCACATGGTATTCATGCTTCTACTAAGATAGGCCTTTAGTCATGGGGTCTGCTAATTTCTCTGCCATGGACACTCTACTCACTACAACTTCACCCCTTTGATAGAAATCCCTCAAGAGGTGATACTTCCTGATTAAGTGATTTGTCTGTTGATGTGACCTTGGTTATTTTTCAAGAGCCACCACTTCAGTATTATTACAATACAATGTAATGGGATCTTTACTTCTAGGCCCCACATCAAGCTCCAGGACAATGTTCCAAATCTAGACGGCTTCCTTGGCTGCATCAGAATCTACTATATATTCGGAATCCACTATAGAATTGGCGATAACTGGCTTCTTTGAACTCTTCCAGCTCACAACTCCTCCATTAAGACAGAAAACATATCCATATTGCGACTTCTGATCATTCTGATTAGTCTGAAACATAGCATCCACATACCCTATGATGACAAGCACCTCGTCTCCTCCATACACCAAGAACATATCCTTAGTTCTTCTCATATACTTAAGGATAGTCTTAGCAGTAGTCCAATGTTGTTCTCCTGGATATTCTTGATATCTTCCTACCATGCTCAGTGCATAGGCAACATCAAGCCTAGTTCATAACATGGAATACATGATGGATCCTATAGCCGAAGTGTATGGGATCTTACTCATTCTATCTTTCTCTTGTTGTGTCTGAGGACACATTTTCTTAGAAATATGTATGCCATGTGACACTGGAACCAATACCCTCTTGGATTGTTCCATACAAAATCTCTTTAGTATCTGGTCAATGTATGTACTCTGAGTAAGTCCAAGTAGCCTCTTGGATCTATCATGAATGATCTTGATCCCTATAATATAGGATGCTTCACCCAAGTCCTTCATGGAGATAAACTTGTTCAACCAGTCCTCAACTAACTGTAAGACTGGCACATTGTTTCCAATAAGCAATATGTCATCAACATATACTACTAGGATAACGATCACATTCCCATTAAACCGTTTATAAACACATGGATCACCTTCATTCTTAATGAACCCAAATTCCATTACGGATTCATCAAATCGAATGTTCCATGACCTGGATGCTGGATTTAATCCATAAATGGATTTCTGTAACTTGCAAACCCCTTTGGCATCACCTGGTGTCACAAACCCTTCTGGTTGTGTTATATTGACATCTTCCTAAAGGTTCTCATTAAGGAATGTTGTTTTGACATCCATCTTCAAAACCTTGTAGTCATGGTAAACTGCTATAGCAATTATGATTCTTATGGATTTAAACATGGCAACTGGTGAGAAGGTTTCATCATAGTCAATTCCATGACGTTTTCTGAACCCTTTTTCCACTAGCCTTGCTTTATAGGTTCTAACTTGACCTTCCATGTCTATCTTTCTCTTGAATACCCATTTGCATCCAACAGGCTTTATATCAACTGGATCATCGACCAGAACCCAGACTTGGTTCTGATACATGGAATCCATCTCAAAAATCATAGCTTCTAGCCATCTTGCTTCTTCTGAGCTTTCTACTGCTTCCTTATAGGGTAGAGGTTCATCATTGTCCAATAATAATGATTCACCATCCTCGGTGACTAGGAAACCAAATATCTCTGGTTCCCTTACCTTTCTTCAGCTCTGACGCAGTACTTGTGTTTCGGGAACCTCTTCCACGGGGACCTATGGAACTTGTTCCTATACCAACTCTTGTGTATCTTGAGCATCAACTTCGTCAAAGTCAATATTTCTCCCACTATCCTTCTTGTTTATGTGCTCCCTCTCAAGAAAGACGGCTTGTCTGGCGACAATCACTTTCTTTTCTGAAGGGTTATATAGGTAATATCCTTTCGTTTCCTTGGGATAACCTATAAAGAAACACCTCATGCCCCGGGGTGCTGGTTTTGATGCTGGAGGAGGCCTTAACAAATGACTCGCATCCCCATAAACATGTGTGCGACAAAATGGATTTCTTTCCATTCCATAGCTCGAAGGGGATTCCATTTTCCGCCTTAGTTGGTACTCGGATTAATGTCTATGTTGCAGTTTGTATTTCATATCCCCAAAAGGATAATGGAAGATCCGCATGACTCATCACCAACCTCACCATGTCCAATAGGGTGCAGTTCCTCCTTTCACTAACACCATTCCACTATAGTGTATAAGGAGGAGTGATCTGAGATAGAATCACAGACTCCCATAGAAGATCGATGAAATCTTGGATCAGATATTCTCCACCTCGATCTGATCGATGCTTCTTTATCTTCTTAACAAGCTGATTCTCTACTTCATTATTGAATTCCTTAAATTTCTCTATGGACTCTTACTTACACATCATTAAGTAGGCATATCCATATCTACTCAAATCATCAGTAAAAGTAATGAAGTAAGAATATCCACCTCCAGTTTCTGCTGAAAATGGTCCACACACATCCATGTGTACCAATCCTAGAAGCTTTGTATCCCTTTCACCCTGTCCACCAAAAGGCGGCTTGGTTATTTTTCCTTGTAAACATGCATGACATCTATCAAGTGGTTTTAGCTCATTAGAGTCTAAATAGCCATATTCGTAGTGCTTTGTCAAGTGATTCCCGTTCACATGACTGAGACGGTGATGCCACAACTGGGTGATGTAAGAGTCATGTGAGTTTTTTTCGTTATCGATTGCCAACACTTGGTTTTCGTAATTTAATACAAACAAACCATTATTTAAATGTTCCATACCATAAGATATGTTGTTATTATAAAAGAGACAACCCTTATTTCCAAATTTAAAAACAAATCTATCCATATCCAAAAAAGATACAATAATTATGTTCTTGGTAATACTAGTCACATAATAACAGTTATGTAAAACCAGAATCATCCCAGTAGGTAGTGATAGGTGGTAATCGCCAATAGACAATGCAGCCAGCCTTGCGCCATTGGAATCTCGAAGATCCACCTCTCCTCTAGAAATCTTTCTAAATCAACTTGGTTCCTGCATTTGAATACAGATGTGGTCCCCACAAGCTGTATCTAATACCAAATGTGTAGGAATAGAAAGATTACACTGGATAACGAATGCACATTTAGCGTCCCCATGGTTCTGGGTGCAGTTTCTCTTCCAGTGTCCTTTCTTGCCACATGAAAAACATACCACCTCCCGTTCCTTGCCCTGCCTCTAGATCTTCCCCTTCTTGGAGGGACAGTGCTCAGGGGCTTCAGACCATTTATAAGTCTTTGGCCCCTTTTCCTTGTCCTTCCTTTTCCTATTCACCATAAGGATTGCGTGTTCGTCATGCCCCATGTCCTTATCTACCTGGCGAATCAAGGTCAGAAGTTCCGAAAGACTCTTCTCATTGTTTCTCATGTTTTACTTGTCAATAAAGCTAGAGAAGGTCTTGGGGAGTGATGATAGGATGATATCTTTAGGAAACTCATCCTGGAATTTAATCTCTAAAATGTATAGTCATTCAATGTAGCCAATAAGCTTGACTACATGAGGCTCAACTGTCGCAGAATCTACAAGATTTATTGTAATCAAAGCATTGGAGATCTCATACCTCTCCAATCTCACCTTCTCATGGTAGAGATCTTTAAGGTGATACATCATGATATATGCATCCATGTTTTTGTGTTGCTTCAAGAGCTCATTGGACATGGACGATAGCATGAAACACTGGACATCTGTGGCATCATTCATGTGACTCATATAGAGAGATAATTTCTCATCATTTGCCTCTTTCCCAGTCACAACCGGAATAGGCTCTTCCAGCACATACAATTTACTTTCGTGGAGAATGATGACACGTAAACACCTCTACCACTCTTGGAAATTGGTGCTGGTGATAAGGTTTTCCTTCTCGAGTATGGTTCACAATGATATGATAGAAGTCATTTTTCTTTTCGTTTCTACAAATTAAGATGAGCAAAGGTTTAGTACTTTACTAAAAAACAGAGACAAATAAATAAATTAATACTTATTAATCTCCCTCTATTTTATCGAAATCCAATAGCCCTCACCAATGACTTCGGAATATTCTATTGCCTGAATATTCTAGTGGAAAGGATCCATATTTCCCTACGCATTACCCCAACTAGGGTTCGTCAAGAAACAGGAAGGGTTTTATGTAGGCATTCCAAATGCCAACTGCATTAACTCGTAGCTCCTTGATTCACTAAGTGGAATCCCCAATCCTAAAAACCTTTTTTTTTGTATTTCTTCCACCTTTGCCTCTTGGTCACACCACGTCCTACTGTGGTAGTAAACCCTTGATGAGAACCACGTCAAGTAAACCCAAAACCTTGAATTATAATTCACCGATAATTGAAAGCACCCTAACTAGGGTTGTTTATGCACTTTGAACTATGGTTTGATTCTAACCAAGATTATGGAAGGCTATACCGACTTTATATTTCTTTTGAGGGAGTTTATCCTTATATGTAAATTTAAATTTTATTATCTTTGATTACATGATTGTTAATATTAAGTGGGATATACATAAGTGATTAACCATGTCTAAGATAATATTTACGCATAAGCCAGTTTTCTTATTTTAGTTCCATTTTTCATGCTTGTTTAATTAATTAATTGTGTGATCGTGACAACACACCCACAATAAATAAACCATGCAACTGATAGAAATAAAATAAATGGTATGATCATGAGTTTTTCTATTGGTTAGTTTTTCTAGCGGTTGATAATCTAACCCAAGACCTAGTGGAGAAACACCTTGAACCTTTCGGGTTCGTGTTTACAACATTCCACCTATCCACATTTGTATATCCATTGATTGGATTCACCTTGGCTCCTGACTTGAGCCTCCTCCACTATCTTGGGAGCTCTATCCATTACATATGCATTTATCTCACACACAGGTGAGTAGAAAAAATGGGGTTTTACATAAAAGAATCCTTGGGCGTGCAGGCCCTACATATTAATGAGGAGATGGCTCACATGCCAAAAAATTTAATTTAAATAATTAAATTTAAAAAACCATTCAGATATAAAGGTCTCGGTCTAGCTCATGATCATCCATACATGCAACGATATATACCCATAAATAAAACTATCATTCAATTCATTAATTGTTCTTGTTTAAGATAAATCATGCTTAAATCAGTTAATTATCTTTAATTAATCCATCCTTTTTACCTTAAACCCTTTTCTGAACTTCCTTGATATTCTCATCCATCATAATTTTAAACAAATAAATTCATATAAAATTATCATTTTATGTAACTTGTACCTTGGAGGCAACCCGGTGAATTCCCATTCATTACGCAGATGTTAAATTAAACACATATATATATATAACACCTATCACGTGTTGTGACTTAGCTTTACTCCAGAAACATGGTACACGTCTCAAGGGTTTGAATAATATAATATTAAATTTTAATAAATCTGCATATTTTGGGTGAGTACACGGGGTGTAGTTCCGACTACACGACGTGTACTTTTCATCACCGTCCATAGGAAGTACATGCCCGGGGACATGGCGTGTTAATGTACTTCAGAAATTTTCAGTGTACACGGTGTGTTCTGTGGGACACACACTGTGTAGTTTTCGCGTTACACGATTTCTAGCCGGGCAAGCCGTGTACGGGGTACACGGTCCAACCTGAACCCGAAGGGACTACACGCCGTGTTCATTTGGACCACACCGCTTGTAATCCGGAAACTTTGTGCCACTTGTTCCTGGTCAACACACGGTGTCATAAATGATATAGGTATACTCCAATACATAGCCTGATTTGGAAGATCAGTCAATGCATTGAACCTTGACTACACGACGTGTACTTCTGAATACATGCCGTGTATTCTGGTGTAGTACGGCCAGAAATGTTTGGCTCCTCCGGATGAGTTCCTGTATTTTATTTTAATAAAAAATAAAAGAAAAATTTGATTCAGTGAGGTGAACGAGAAACGAGGGAGGAGGAAAGGTTCTTGAGATTCATATTTCCAGAACGATTAAAATTGAATTGAAACAAATAAATTATTTAATGCATAAACCATCAATGAAAAACTAAATAATTTTAATCAATGATATGTCCTCCCTTCGATACCACTTATAGGTTCCGGGAGCAATAGAAGCGTGTTGGTGGGTTTGGCCAAATTTAATTTTAATGTTATACAACGTTCAATCTGAGATCTGTCACGATGTAAAATGCCAAATCTTTAGAATTGAACGAGGAATAAAAAACATAAGATGGAATCCCAGAACCATAGAGGTAGGATAATAATTTGTTGGTTATAATTAATTTAGTTGATTCACAAGAATTACCTTGGTGTAATTCTTTCTTCGTTGTTGTCTCCGGTCACGTTCATTTGATCTGTCGCTGCGTTGTAGAATCCAAGTGTAGGATTCCACTAGCGGTGATCCACATTTGTGCCACGCAACTTCAGATTTTGCCTAAGGGATCTCCAGGTGATAACGCGGAAGAACCTTCGCTTGCGATGTCCGCCTTCGACTGCCTTGATCCGATGGAGGAGGATCTTTCTCGGTCTTGAGAGGGTTCTTGGAGGAAGTAGTTCTTTCATCCTTGAAAGAATTCTCCATGATTTTTGTACACAACGATTGATGGAAAAGTGTTGGAGTTGTGAGGATATTTATAATCAGGTTTGATGTTTACAGAGTTATGACAATAAATAAACGTATTATGTGTTTTATTTATTTCATTAACTCTTATTGAAACCCCCATGTCATATTATTAATTCCTTTATATGCGCCCACACTGATTATAATTAATATCATTTAAGAAAACAATATGATATTCTCAAAATCCTAACTGGAAAACTACATGGAATGTAATCATTAATACATGGCGTGTACTCATTTTCCACAAAACTACATGGCGTGTATATTTAATATACATGGCGTGTACTTTTATTTTCCACTTTCCTTTATTTCCTCCACCACATTTATTAGCCCTTGAGTAATAGATATTTATTTCATAAATAAATATAACTGCATTACTCGCAAATAAACATATTATTTCGCCCACAATATATTATCTCGAATAACTAGTGTCGAAATAAATGAAATCAGGCATCCTTAAATAATTATTAAACCACAGTCGAGAATAATCTTTATTTAACTTGTTAAATTAATATTCAACTAAGATACATAGACACAATTAGTGTGTGACCCTCTAGGCCCATTTCTCAGTGGTATTAGGCAGAGTCTTCCTAAAGTACAAGGTTAGTGTCTAGCAACACGCCAAGGAACCCATAGAGAAAGAAGTTAATGCAGAAATGACGTGTCACCTCCTACGAACATTTACCGTGTAATATAATCCCTTTGTCTCGATATCTCTAATTAAGCGGGTTGAATGCTAGTTCCATCCACCCATGTGCTCGATTATTCTTTCTTTGACTTTATGGAATTTAACCTGCCCATACCTTACCATGGCCATGGATTTATTTAGGATATATCAATTCCATCAAAGGGACTGAGATATCTACTTCTGTTATGGAACAAAAGGGACAAATCCTTTATCGCATTATCTATTAATGAGGTATTACTCGTGACACACCCAACGTATCGTACCTCGCTACGAATATTGTGTCAAGACAGTTTTCGTCAATACATCTAAGTGAGTGAGTCGTAATACCCATTAATAATAATCTTAAAGTCTAAGGACCAATACACACGTCCGCAGATAGGAATATCCAATGACACTATGAAATGTGGATTTCCTACTGGTGGGTATCGTTCTCATAATATCCTACTAGATATTACCAAGGGTGCACACCATGAGAAGGTGCCTCCAAATTTTACGAGTCTCAACCCCTAATGACCTATATTATTTGTGTCCCTCAAATAATATCATCCAACCGTAGAACAAATATTCAAGAACAGTGTTATGGAACTTTTGGGTTCTCATCATAGCAGGGATCCGCTATGACCCTTTAATGCAACAGTTGTCCGTAGGAAATTATCACATGCATTGTCACTCAGAAGAACAATCAAGAAGTGATAAGACTTTTATTACTGAATAATATACAAAGTAGTTGGTTCTTGGCCACCAACTCCAACACATAGTAGATGTTCATGGGAGACACTATGTATGAGAGATTTTATGAATTCATGGGTTTCCCCAGACCAATTTATCAAATAGGGAATCTAGCTTTACATTGTGGTTCTAGAAGGGGATATAGGAGGCACTAGGATCGCAGGTGATGCTAAGTATGACTAGTCACCCATAGACCAACAAGTAGTTAGAGCTTATTATACAAGTGTTAGGGGACATTATTCAAGCATGGATCCTTGATTTTTGAGGTTTTTAGGAGAGGCACATAAATATTTTTTAATTTCTGGATAGTAATAGTTTCTAAGGATCTATAGAGGTGGATCCTGATGGGGTTCTAAAAGGTAGACCATTCCATTCAGCCCTATGTTGGATAGATAAAGGATAAGCATCACTATTGGGACCTCATCACATTCTATAGACTTTAGAGAATGTACAAAATATTAGGAATCATATGTATAAATCATAGTCCATGATGAATAATTATTTCTATCTCCATCAATGAAATCTATAGTCTATGGTTGGTGATATAGTTTTCTTGTGTGTTTTACCTATGACAGGGAAAATATTGATTCATCGATTGGGTAAGATATCACCTCACTATGTTAGGACTTTAGAGATCTAGGAGAGTGTTGGGGCAGTATCCTACCAGATGTCTCTTCCTCAGTGGTACCATGCCTTGCATGACATCTTCCATGTGTCGATACTTTATCATTATCACTTAGAATGCCTTCAAATTCTTCATCCTAATGAGGTTTAATTGGAATTGGATACTTCTTTTTTGGAGTGTCTTATTTGTATCATTTATCGATTTATGTAGACTCTATGATGTAGGTGGATCCCTCTGGTGTGGATTCATTAGTATAATGACCATGTAAAGGATTATACATAGAAGATAGATGTTTACGTACATTCCCAATGGATGAAAATTTTCTCTGATGATGTTTTACCAACCCCAAAAGGGAATCTCGTGGATGAGATAATTTAACGAGGGGAGATTATAGTATCTGTATTTCTCCCATAAGGTAATGATCCTTTTAATTTTAGTTGAAACAAATCTCTTTTTTTATATAAAAAATACCAATGGGTTTAATGATGGGTTCATGAGAATCTAAGGCTTTTTTACAGATCAGTGCTCCGTTTTTTCTTAGTAAACAGTTGAGGTGTGTTGTTAGAGGTCACTTAGTGATAACCATTGCCCTTAAAATATGTAGCCCTATAAATTGGATTCAAGGTTTGTTAAATTATTCATGAGATACAAAAAACTATAAAAGGGTTCTACAAAAAAAATTAAGGGGTTTCATGGTCTAAACACAATTTTCAAATCAATCTCATAGCCCCTTAAATAGTGGTGGCACCCTGGACTATGCTAGCACCCGATTTGGATATGTTTTTACAAACCGTGTGGAAAAAACCGAACCCATTAAAAATGGGTGAATTTTAATTTCTAACCCTGTTTAATTTAGTTATTCTTCTTCCCTTTATCTCTTCAATTATCACAACACATATCCCCTTCTCTTGAAAGCTTCTTCCTCTCCACTATTCTTTGATCATTCTCATATGTTCGATGTCTGAATTGCTCACCATCAGTTTTAATAGATATATACAGTTAGGATATTCAATACTATTTATTCATTGTTTAATTTATATATCCTTCTATAATGTTAAATCTATGAAATTTCATATTCTCTATTTTCTATGTATTAGAAATTTTTTTTAATTTCTTCTGTTTGAGTCTGAGTTAGAGGATGACTGTAGATAAACGTTATACTACCATATTGAAGTAGTTGGATTAATGATTTAACCTAAAATTATAGTTCTTTTTAAATATAATATTTATTCCATATTCTAGACATTCCATGTGTCTCATTTTAAAATGAAATTTTCCAAAATTAAATTTAAGGGATTAGACACAAAAGACCCGTGTGGCCCATAAACATCATAGTGATTGGGAACCTCAAATCAAACCATGACATGGGGTTCACTATTAATTTTTTTAAAATAATCACGCTTTGAATATGAAATAACATAACCCTTTTGGGTTTTCCCTTCCTCTTTTAAATGGGATGTGAAATGAATTGGATGAAGTGAAAATTTGAATTAAATTTAAGAGGTAATAGTGAACCCATATCTCACGGCCTTATTCCATATCATATTTTCATAATTTACCCATTATAATGAAATTACTAAGTTAAATTAAATGCCTTATTATATGGTATGGGTTTTCTGATAATCCAAGACCATTGTGGATATTATACCAAGGGTTATACAAGTTTCCTATCTTGGAATTCCATGGATGGTCTTTTGAATTAAATTTATTTAAAAATTTATTTATAATATCTCTTGGGTGACACATCATTTCCTATGAGGAATTACTTGGATGTGGTGACCTAGTGATAGGAATTATGTTATTTCATGTGTGGAACATGGGTTTCTTATGTGGAATTACAATGACCGACATAGAGGGTTGTGCATTATAGTATTAAATGAGGGACACTGGGATTCCTTATATGGATTTACAAGGACATGCTAATAGAGAAATGCTATTATACCCTTCCGTGGGAGACACCTGGGTTCCCATGAAGAATTACACGGATGTAAGAATTGGGATATGGGTTCATTGTATACCTATATTGATACCTAGGATCCCTATGATGATTTCTTGGGACACACATAGGGTTCCTATTAATTAATTAAAAGACACATCTTCTAATTAAAAGAACATGCTTGGATTTTGTCAATTATTTACATAGATTAAAAATTTGTTTCTTCCTGTTTAAACCATAAATAGATGGGATTTATTCATCCAATATATGAATATAATCAATAGGGGATTCCTTTTATATAAACTTCAAGTCATGAGACATTTTTTAGATTTAATTATTAATCGTAACCACTCAACAACACGCCATATTAGGTATAAGAAATTGACTTTGGACAAGTTATCCATGGGATACAGAATCATGAATGGGTATTATGTACATATTTTACTGAATTATCATTATTAACAGTAAATAGATTCATTGTAGATTCATAAATTGGATTCCATTTAAAAACATTGGTGGTGTCCTATAGAGTATATCTCACTACCTATTTGGGCCACTATTTAATACCTGGAAATAATTCACAATTATAGGATGGCAAATGGAAAAGTGGACTAGTATTGATTATTGATTCTATTTACTATGATGGTGTATGAGAATAGAAATACAATTCAATTATATTTATTCTATTAGGGACAACGTTTGATCAGTTGTTCATTTTTTATAGAATATTGCATATTCTAGAGTTATGGTATCCCTTGCATCCCTATTTTGTGTTACATTATGACATGATCACTTTTGGTATATGACACAGGTTATGGTTTCTATCTATTCAATATTTATATGGATGTTGTTATCTTTTCTTTACATACATCAATTTGTTTCAATTTTTTCCTTTATTATCAAACCACTGTGTGATTCTCTAATGTTGAGGGTGTAGTCTCCCCATAGTACCTGCATACACCCTCATTTCTAGTCGGCAATGTCTAGCGATTGAGGAGTCATACGTGATACATGGTGGTTCCCTGGTTCGGTTACATATCAGTGAATTAGACCTAGAACATGGAATAAGATTTGACATAAGAGGAAACATATCATAAAATATTCCTTGTACATATAATTAAAAAAATTCTATATAAAACTATACTTTTTCAGGAACTAAAACATTCATAGAATAATATCATATTATAGTGCTTGTTACCCCCTAAAAAAAGTACATCACCCTATAATATTGGTTGTATGGTAACCCCTCCCTTGAAACTTTTCGCATCCATGTAGCTCAAGTTTAAGGCCCATAGAAAAACCATGAGTTGAGCTACAACTCTTAGATTCTATAAATTCCTTCAGTTGAGATACTTCTCTTGGTTTCTTAAATAACCTTCTATTAAGAACATCGTATTGGTTTACAGAAATGATATTCGATAATATCATCTTCTATGTTTCATAAAAAACCCTGATTCAAAATACTTCTCATAGATTCCTAACGAACCATGTGTTAATTTCCACTTATTGGTTAATGTAAATTCATTGAGTCATTATCCTCTTCATTGTTTCCAAGGAATAAATCCCCATGGATCACCTTCTAAAAATAGTCCAGATTTGGACAGTTTGACATATGTTTTATACAAACCCATTTCTACATACCTTTCACCCAGTAGTCAATTCCCAGTGCCTTTAAACATTGTAGAAATGGTTATAAGAAAATAACCTTAATATCACATATACATTCTGGAATTCATTACCAAAAAAGGAAAAACTCTAGTCCTAGATGCATGACCTTAAAAAGAACACCTCTTGTTAAATGGAACACCATTGATCATGGATGTTTTTACTCATAAGGAACTAAGTTGATCCATGTACCATAACCTCAAAATTTTTTATGTTCATCTACAAAAGGAATCAAAATATGCGGGTTCAGATTAACTTCATAGGGATACAAATGAAGTGAGAGTTTTCTAAGTAATTTTTAAGAAATAATAAATATAGGGAAAATGATATGAAAACCATAAATAATGATTTAACATGCGTGAAACTGAAATGATACATACTATAAATAGAGAAAATTATATTTTTATCAATACACAGTTGTTTGAAGAAGCACCATTATTCTACAATTCTTGATAATGATAAAATAATAGGTAAATGAAATATATCCTTCATCTAAATGTATCTAATTTTCTTGCTTAATCACTCATCAATGAGTGTGACTCTACCACCATCCATGGAAATCTAGTTTCTAAGGATTAAAAAATGGTTGGAGAAGAGAGATACATCGTGGATTTATTTATAAAATGCTCAAATTGGAATGCATAATCCTCATATCATAGTGAATTATACTTTATATATTAATTATGAATTATCCTTGATCGAAATTTATTTTTCACATTTTTTATAACACATTAGTAAATGTTAAAGTGTTGTGGTACTTAATAATCTATCACTGAGAGTGGGGAGAGTTGAATTAGTGATAGTCATATTTATAATTTATTCTTTAAATTAACATTTTTGACAATTTAATATCATTGATCTACTGATAAATTAATATTTAATCATTTTCGATGTATAATAAAATAATTACCTTCACAAAGAAAAAGTTTTTTAGATGTTTTATCAAATTTTTCATTCATATTACATTCAATGATTGATTCCCACTAATATATATATTTTCCCTATCAAACCCAAGTACTTACAATATAATATATCTAATAAATAACCATAATGCAGTTGATTAATTTGAATCCTATCTCTTAAAATTCTTTTAAAATCTCCGAACAATTTTTAAATTTTCTAATTTATATTATCTCCTAAAATTTTTATAGATAATGGATCCTTTTAGTCTTCCTTGATTCTCCTAATTCTCCTATGGGAAATTTGTTTTTAGAGAAATTCTTAATTCACATTCCATAAATTAATATATTTGTACTCAATATCATATCATCAAATTCCAATATATCTTTAATATAATATAATTAACATCATCCTTCTCCTAAATATTTTATATTGTAATGTTAATTTTTGATAACATTAATTCACACACTATCTTATTACATCTCAAATGTATGCCATCATCTTATGATTCTTCTTTATTTGATGTAGTAGCTTTCTGTGGGTTCCCCCAATCCTCTCTATTTTTTTTCTACAGCACAGTTATTATTAGATGTTTTTATTATCATTAATCTACATCAAAATAGAGGTATACCACCTTGATGTCTTCAGATTCCTTTTTTATAATCTTAGATAATTTCATTTGAACATAGTACCATGTTTTAAGTTTATGACAACCTATCTTCTTTATGTTATATTTATTCCTCTATAAAAATCACAATGATATTTTTTCACATTATAATGTTGGAAGTATCCATTATTTTTTAATGGGAAATCTTATTATTAAATTATAATTTATTCATAGTCAAAGATATATCCTTTTTATATCCTCTAGGAGAATTAGGACTTAATTCATTTAATCAATTAACCAAAATAAATATGAAATTTTAATTATCTCCATTATATCTTTTATGATTTTATGTATTAGATATTTCATAGTCATGGATGTTCTACTCATAGAACAGATGTCTCTAAATGATCTGAAAAATATTTTTCATGTATCTCATACTCACACTAAATCACATTACTTGTCTTGAATAACATTCACTTAAAAGTATTTTGATGTCTTATTTGTTCAAGAAAAATAAAATTCTTCCTTAATCACCTTAAAAATTCTTCATTAGTGAAATATCACATATTTGGAAAACTATTAAACTTTATGCATCATTGAAAAATATATACAAATCATATTTTTGACTTGAACATGATTTTTTTCATTTTAATATATTCTTTATTAGGTGAAACTTGTATAAGTTGTTATTATTATTTTTATATTATTCATAGGGGTTTTCCCTTTATAAATTTCCACCAAAAAAGTTAAAAAATATAAGATTTTTTTACAAAAAAACATTACGAATATTTTATTGAATTGGACACATATTTCCATAGAAATTTTTGTATCCTACTAAACAACTATTCATCATACAAAATGTTATGCCTTACATGAATTTGAGTCATTTATAGCTTTAAACTAATGGGAATATACTATATACTATCCTATTATAACAGTACATATTCGTAGTGACACCATAATTTTAAAAATCATTACTCGGAGGAAACCCCATAAACATGAAATGCCTTTTAAAATTTTAACCCTCAAATTATGAATTATATAATTATTTAAATGATAGGTTTTATATTTTGTTTTACTTAGTGTATTACCAATCACATAAAATCAAATAAAATTACTTTCAAAAACATTGTAATTTTTTTAAAATAATTCAAATCCCATGTAGCATCAATTATAAATTCTTATAACATATAAATACTCAATTTTATGTATTTCACAAATGATAAATTACTACTAAATTCTAGATTCAATCTCAGTCTACTCTGACCGTAATCTAAACAATATTATTAATTAAATATAAGAGTTTTCAACCTTTGGGATCAAAGGATGAATTCTAAATATCACCCAGATTTATTCATCTTAAAACACCCACAAATTTATTCAAACTATCATATATAGACAAATAATTATTTACTTTTCATAAACTAATTTACATAGTTGTTTTTAACCAATAAAAAAGGAACACATGAAATTCACATTAAGAATAGATCTAATATAATCATTTGTGGATCAAACATTTTTGAATATATCTTAACAACTACGATAATCGAAGCGACATCATAATATTATTTTATATTCATTCATTATGGTCACAAATTTAATTTCCTTTGTGTGCCTCTATTAGAAAAATCCTCTTCCATAAACTTACTTCAACAATATTTGACTTTAATACTCATTCATTCATACTTCTCTTTTTATTATTATCAGATCCCTGGAACTCAAGGGGGTCTAAAATAGTGGTGGCCTAACTCAAATCTTTTGAAATAAAGATTAATATAATGAGTAAAGGTTCAAATAAAACTGTAAAGGATGATAATTTAATTGGGGTTATCCCTTATATGTGATGATGTCATCCCCCTTGTTTCCCTCTCTCCATGTGTTCCATACCTTTGTTCCATGGACAATGAGGATCTTCCATTTTTATGAGGTTTATGAGATACCATGGTGCTTTGGAGTTTTCTCTGTGGGAGTAAAAAATAAAATTGGAATCTGATTCAACCACTCTAATGGAGATGCTGTATAGCCTACATAGAGAAAGACAATATTATATCTGTCTTTCCTCCATCCCTATAGAATTTTCCTATACATAATAGTCACTACATACAAGAAGCACATATCATCTTCCATTGCGGACCATGTCACTGCATTGTATAACAACTTTAGTATAGGACCCATTGATATTGATCATAAACATAATGTTCAGTGGGTTCCATTTGATCCATCTCCCTTGGGTGACCCTACTAAAATTTTCTAGGATAAAAAATCCTCCTTTAATCAACCCCATTTTAGAACCCACATAGCTACCACAAAAGAATAAAAGACCCAATTTTTCTCCTAGTGATAACACATGGGTATGAATATATAGTATAGATCTATCAATGCCTTTATTTACATTATTTTTAGCCACCCATAGTACCCATAAAATAGTAAAAAACACAATTCATGTATATTTTACTTTTCTCCCACTATGAACCACCCCATGAACCCTGATGTAGTGAAATATTGGATGGAAGAACCATACATCGAAATGAAATGATGTTAGATAATGAAATCCCATGTGAAACATGCCAAATCTACTTGTAATAACAAGTTCCATTCCATCTTTATTTGTAAGGCCTCATAGAAAATGTAGAGAAATTCCTGATAAATTCATTTTCTCTGAATATTTCCATCAATTGCAAGATCACTGTTTCTAATTTTGTAAATGTGAGAGTTCATTTTCTTGGAATCTCCTTGAACCATATACAAATTCCCTACTCCATATTCTCTTGAATCGAATGAATTAAGGAATAATAACCCCTTGTGTTGAACAACCCTGATTTTTATATGATAATATAAATATCTAGTTCGTTTACCTAGTGGATTCATACATGATTTTTTTTTCTAATCATAATTAAGGGAAACATTTTGTAGATATAGATGCACATAAACCAAATTAAACAAGAATCCCAATACTTGAAATTCAACAAAATAGAGAGTATTTATAGCCCAATTTTCATTCCATAACTTCATATCAACCCATTAAACTAGCCATTACACGTTATCTTTAAGTGGTTCAATGTATCATATCATATAATGGGATAAAATTGAGACCCTTCTTGTATTATTCATCAATATACCATAGTACTCCATATATTTATCTTTTATTAACATCACCCGTTGAGACATCACATTAATGATTTCACATTGTAGAATATTCTATTAGAAGTGACCTTATTTTCATGCCTAGTTATTCTTAAATGTCATCACCACACTAAGATGAGAGGTCTTTTGGAATGTAAACATCACTCCTAGAGTAATTGAACTTCTACCCACATCATTTGTTTTAGGCTATCAATTCTTTAAGTCTTTCAATGGATTTCCACCTACAATTTATGAAGAATAGAATATCATAAAAAACACCATATGTGACATGGTTTTATTACCAGACTTATTTCTAAAATAAAATATTTTTCTACTTTAAATATCACATTTTATGATTCGAGAATGATCCTCCTAATCTATTATAAATAGGATGAGTGATAACAAATCGCCTTGAAATAAGCCAAAATTTTATTTGATGAAAATAAATCTTCTCCCTATAAGAGAGACTAACAACCATAGAGACACAAAGGAACTAGAAGGCAGATCACATACCTAATTCATGAAACCTGCTTGCCTCATTATATTAATAATTTAATGCCACTCCATTTGATCACACACCTTATCCATATCAATCGTAATCATGATTTTTGATCCAAGAGACTTATTACCGATACCATCCACTATCTCCATTTTAATTATATTCTAACCTTGAATATGGTGACCCTTCTTGAACCCATATTGTTCATCATATATAATCATTAGAATCCACTTTCCCATCCCTTTTTAAATGAGGTTGGCCATAATATTTTTATAAAAAATACAATGGAATATAGGTCTATATTGGATAATCGAGACTGGGACAATGAATTTCAAAATCAGGAAGATCATAGAATCACTAAAGGTCCTTTTATGTTTTCCCCCTCAAATGAAATCCTAAACTACAATGATAACATGCATCTTAATGATTTTTCATGACAAATCATTAAAAGAACCAAGAAATTCTCCTAGCCCTGATACTCATTCATCACGTAAAGCTAACATTTCCACTATAATCTCCCTTTATCATTGAATATTCTCCATTTCCTTAGTATCCTTACCGTCTATTAGCCTTGGAACATTCCATACGAAATCATTCTATTTATACCCCTATCATTCATATAATCTTTTTGGACATGTGTTCCACTGAAAATATATTCCAAATGATTTTTATTCATCTTACCATCCACCTCCACATTGACTGTATAGGTTTTATCTTCCAATATAATTCTTATACTTCATAGAACCTTCCTTTATTGATGCATGAATGAAAAAAAAATATATTTTTATATCACTCCTCTCCCCAAAAATCCCCAGTATTCTCCCACACAATTCATTTAATAAACCTAAATTTCTCCAACAATAGGATTTTCTTGGTAACCATCATAGTAAAGATACAATCTTCATAATTTTCTTATAGAGTTCCGTCCAACAATTCATTCTTGTTTTTTAAAATTTTAAAGAAAAATTAATTTATTGGGGGATTGAGGACCTATATCATTATGTCCTCTTTTAACCATTTTGTACAATAATTGAATCCCTTCCATGCCACTCCCCTTACCAGTTGATCTGTTTATTTTTCCACTGTCTTTAAAAAAATATCATCATAAGACCATTCAGCATAATAAAAGGGACATGTGTTCCTACTATTTATTGGAAATTCCAAAAATATAGTCGGTTGGTTTTCCAATCCAATGGGTGTTTCCTTCCTTACAGATATCATTTTCCCCATGTGGCTCTCCACTCTATGTGTCATCTACAATTCTATGAAATCTATTTAATTATTTAGCCTTGTTTTTTGTTTCTTACATTTATGTTATGTCATGTGGTGTATTTTCATTTATTTAAAAAGTACTATAAATTATTGACAACAATAGTGTGTGTAATATGTAAAATTTATACTTGAAAACATTGTTGTGTTGTTTTCTATTTTTTTCTTTCCTCACATGTCCAGGATTTTATAAACAACATTTTGGTATTAGAGCCCAACAATCAGGGAATCCTACAATTTTTTAAGATGGCCACCATAATCCACCTACATGTTCCAATGTTTTCTAAGGAAAACTATGAAAGGTGGTGCATCCAAATTAAGGTGTTGTTCGGATCATACGAACTATGTGAGATCGTCACCAATGGGTATATAGTACCCACTATGGATGAAGAATCCACCTTCACAGATAATGAAAATACTGCTATCAAAAATAAAAGGATGAAAGACAAGAAGGCATTGTTCCCCCTCTATCATGTTTTGGATGAATCAAAATTTTAAAATATTACCAAAGAAAAATCATGATATCATGCTTAGTATTCCCTTGGAACCATCTTCAATGGTGTTTAACAAGTTAAGAGAGTTATTCTTCAAACACTAAGAGCGAAGTTCAAAGCGGAGATCATGAAGAAAGGTGAGAGTATCACTAACTACATCTCATCTTTCATAGTTATTATTAACAATTTAAAATGAAATAGTGAAAAATATGAGGAAATTCATTTCATTGAAAAAGAAATTAGATCTCTCACAACTATTATTGTGCATGTTGTTTTGGAAATCTAACAATCAAAGGGCTTTGAAGAGTTTCCATTAAATAATTAATGGGATCATTCAAAGTGCATGAGTTAGGAATGAAAAATACTCTTGGTTCAGTGCTTGAGCATTCCTTAGAGTCTATGTCAATTATACAGGAATAAAATAATGGCCATACACAATGAGTTGGTCATGAAAGTAGTAATCATGAAAGAGGTAGAGGACATTGATTTGATCCAAGACATAAAAAAACCACAAAATGTTACCAGCTTCCATGGAAGAAGAAATTTTGGTGGCCATTTCACATGGTGTCATGGAAACACAAAAAATATTCAATGCCACAATTACATGAAATTCAGTCATTATTCATATGAGTGTTGGGAAAAAATGGATTAAGGTGAATGATCCAACTATGATTAATCATATCATCATGAAAAAGAAGTCACCACACTCCTCTTTGCATAGGAAAAGGCATGTGAATGATCGGATGTGTGGTATCTTGACAAAGATGTAAGTAGGCATATGAGTGGTAACAAATAACTATTCAAAGAACTCATAGAAGAATCTTGTGGCTATGTGAGTTTTGGAGACTCATCAATGGTTCTCGTGATTGGAAAAGGTAAAATTAAAATATATGAGAAGAATAGTGAGTCGAATTACATCTCTAATGTGAATTACGTACCAAAAATGAAAAATAATAGCATCAGTATCAGTCAACTACTTGAGAAGGGGTATGTCATTCACATGGAGAACATTTCTCTCTCAATAAGATATGTTCATAGGAGACTTGTTTCTCAAGTTAAAATGGTGAAGAATCGCATTTTCCACTGCATATTAACACAAAGGCTATGGTGTCTCTTTAGACTCATGATAAATGACTCATGGGTATGGAATCTGTGTTTTGGGAATCTCCATTTAAGTGGACTTAAACTCTTACCCTAATGAAGCATGGTGCATCACTTGCTAGAAATTTAAGTTCCAAATCATGTGTGTGAGGAATTTACACTTTCTAAGAAATAAACTAATTATTTCCCTAATGGAGTGTCCAGAAGAGAAAAGGAACCACTTTAGTTGGGTCAAACTAATATTTACAGACCACTAGAAACTCCCTCACAAGGATGTAATAAGTAATTTATTACCCTCATTAATGATTTCAACAGAAAATATTGGGTGTATTGAATCAAATAAAAATATTCCACATTTACAATCATTAAAACATTTAATTCTCATGCTAATGTAGATATTGGTCACAAAATCAAGGCACTTAGATCTGACAGAGGTGGAAAATATAATTAAAATAAATTTCATGATTTTTTTGGGAACAAATCTTCAAGTAGAAATACACTCCAGCCTACACACCACAAAAGAATGGAATTATAGAATGAAATAATAGCACCATCCTCAATATGATGAGAACCATGATGAAGGTGAAAGGCCTTCCAAGATATTTAGGGAAGAGGTAGCTATATATACTGCCTACCTGTTCAATCGATTCCCAATAAAAAGCCTAAGAAATTTGACACCACAAGAGGTATGGAGCTACTAAAAACCAAGAATTCCCACATAAGAATATTTGGGTGTTATGACTACTCTCATGTTTAAGAAGTAAGAATAAGGAAGCTTGAGGATCGAGGTGAAAATTGCATCTTCATCAGCTACAGTGAAGTGTCTAATGCTTACGATCTCTACAATACATAAACAAATAATGTAGTGGTGAGTAGTGATGTGTTATTTAGTGAGGAAGAAGAATGGAAATGGAATTATGAAGAATCAGACAAAGATATTCTAGTAAAAATAGAAGATCCTAAAGAAAGGCATAATCATCAAGAGAAAACGCCAGCAACACCTTCCTTGGGTGCATCATCAGTATAAAAAAGTCTAGCAGTACAATCCATCACTCTTGAAAGAACTTCATCAAGTCAAAATTCTGCCAGATCATCCTCACCCATGTCATCTATAAAAATGATGAGCTTATGTGACAACTATGAGAAAACTCAATGGGTGAATCTTTGTTTATTGTTTGCTGATCATGGTCATCTAACATTTTAGGAACCCATAAGAGAATAATTCTAGAGAATCACTTGTAATGAATAAATTCATTCCATAGAGAATAATGACACGTGGGAGCTTATTATACTTCCTAAAATCCATAAAACCATTACAACCAGATGGGTGTACCAGATCAAGGGAAAGGATGATGTCAAGATCAATCACTATAAGGCATGGATCATAGAAAATATCTATTAACAGAAGTATATAGATGACTATGAAGAAGTATCCACTCCTGTTGCTCACCTTGAAACTATGAGGATGATTATTTCCCTTGTAATCCATCATAGTTGGATGATCTACCAACTGGATGTGAAGTCTTCATTGTTGAATGAAATTATAGAAAAAGATGACTATGATGGCTAGCAAGATGTATTTGTTTCACAAGAATAGGAAGATAAGGTGTATCGACTGAGGAAATCTCTCAATGGGTTGAATCAAGTTCTATGTGATGGGAATGCACACATCGATAACTATCTTCAAAAGAATGGTTATGAACAATTCTCATATGATCTTGTGGTTTAAATCAAGATGAATGTTGCTGGTGATATGATTATAGAAAGCTTGTATTTTCATGACTTATTGTTTATAGGGCACAGTCGACCGATGTTCTATGAATTCAAGAACACCATGTTTCAGGTTTTCAAGATGGCTGACAGGGGTTTCATATCCTTTTTTTCTATGCATAGAAGTAAAACAACAACATGGATACATCTATATATCTCAAAAAAAATTATGTCAAGGATTTTCATGAAAAGTTCATGATGGTCAATTGCAGCACTATAAAATCTCTTATAGCAATGGGATTAAAATTTACAAAAGAAGGAGAAGGAAAATTGTTGAATGAAAATTGTTCAAGATTATAATTGGAAGTCTAAAGTACCTCACGATCAAAAATACATATATTTTCTATAGTGTTGGGCTTCTAATAAAGTACATGGAAGAACCGAAAAAATCACACTGGATATCCAAAAAAAGAATTCTCATGTATGTCAAAGGAATGGTCGAATTTGGTCTTTTCTATCCATACAATGATGAAGAAACTATATACAAATACCTAGACAATTATTGGGGAGGTGACATAGGTGAATGAAAAAGAACCACTGGATATGTATTCATTAATATAATGTCTATGTTAATATGGAATTAAAGGACACTGAGTATGCTCACTCAATCCACATGTGAATTAGAGTACGTAGTAGCATTATCCATTGTTTGTGAATGATGTTTTTTGAGAAATTTGTTAATAGAGATAAAACATTCGCAAGATGAATCCATAGTCATATATATGGATAATAAGTCAGTAATCGAAATAGCTGAAAATCTAATATAGTATAGAAGAGGAAAACAAATTGATACCCATTATCATTTTATGAGAGATCATGAGAAGCATAAAATGATAAAATTAGAGTATTTACATACTACATAAAAGGTGGATGATATTTTCACAAAGGAATTAATAGTAGATTCATTCAAAAAACAAATAACAATGCTCAGAATGAAGCCTATTTTGGTTTGAAGTGGATTTTAGGAAATAAAAACCAAATAGTCAGTTGGTTTTTTAATCTAGCAATAGTTTCATTTTCCATATAACTCGTTTTCCCCATGCAGCTCTCCACCCAATATGTCCTCTCCAATTTGAGTAAAGCTATTTAATTATTCAGCCTTGTTTTTTTGTTTCATCCATTAATTTTGATTCATGTTGTGTCTTTTAATTTCTTTATAAAAGCATACAAATTGTTGGAAAGAGTGGTCCATGTAATATGTGAAATTAATGCTTAAAGGCATTATTGTGATGCTATCTATTTTTTCCCTCCATCGCATTTTATGGCATGTATATAAAACTATATTATCCCTCTTGAGATGTATACAATGCTAAGAGACACACCAGAGAACTCATGGAAGGTGAGTGACATTTAATTAAGGAATAGAGACCGTAATATGATGGTTAAACAACCAATGATCATGTCTTCCCCATATTCAATTTCTCATCATTTTATTTTTGAACCAGGTGTATGGGTCCCCATAAAACCCTAGTTTATAAGATAATTTATAGATAAATAATAATTAGAGTCTTATAAGGTTCTAGAAGAAAGAAAAGTCCCTACTTTCTTTTGTAAAGATTTCATAACATCGTTAACCCCCCCCCCCCCCCCACACACACAATCATACCTAGAGAGACCATGAAGATGTAAAACCATGAATAGTATTCAAGTGACCTTGAAGATGGAAAACCATGAATAATCTGGGAGGGGCCTAAAAGATGACCCATTTACACCATATAATTTATACCACAACCCTCATGGAAACC
This sequence comes from Viscum album, assembly GCA_963277665.1. Taxonomy (NCBI): domain Eukaryota; kingdom Viridiplantae; phylum Streptophyta; class Magnoliopsida; order Santalales; family Viscaceae; genus Viscum; species Viscum album. The sequence goes on along the minus strand of OY728153.1, from coordinate 1,160,239,155 downwards.
TCGTCAGGATGGGTTGTTGATATGTGTATCTCTAAAAAAATGCATGGCGCCGCTGATGACTATAGGATGGGGTATCCACTTCATCACATAAAAACCCCTGTGTTTCCCACTCTTTGAAGGATGGATGGATCGAGAAGTGCAAGTGGGAGGCTGAATATCATCACCCAAAAAACTTCTATGCTTGAGTCTCTCCTCAAATGAGAATCCCACATCCCCCAAAAAATAGAGAACCTCCAAGAACCACATGATCGAACCTGTCAAGACAGTGACTTCACAATGTCTTACATGAAGAAGAGTTGAATAAGAAATGAGATCCTAAAGAATACTGACACTATTGATATAGATTTTAGGCCCCAGGAATCAAAAAATGGACATTAGAATGAAATTGGCATCTCCTCAAGGCTGACTTTCACCACCAATGATCATCAGCGGAAAGTCGTAGCATCACTGAGCTCCACCGTTGAATAATCCACAATAGGGAATCCCCCCCAATATGGGAATCTATGAATTTTTGAAATGGACATAGTATGAGGATTTCAAGGTTGTAGCACCGACCTCTGATGACTGAGTAGAGAATCTCATAAGGAACTCCCACCAAGATATCCAACCAGCGTATGGGTATTAGATGAGCTAGGATCTAGCATCCGTGAAGGTAATGTGGGTGGAACTAGAAACAAAAGTGGATTGGATGATGAAATAACTAGTGCCTATAGGGAATCTAGAGAAATGGAAAATAAATTCAAAATCGTAAGAGGAATGTGAGGCACATTATCACCCTATCCAATAGATCCCATTTCCTCGATTTTTAATATTCATGTCATTGAATTATCATAATCATTATGCCCATAAACATATTGAACCGACACATAAATCAATTCTTATTATTTAATCTATCCCATTGGATTTATTTTTTGCACCATTTCAAATACTAAATTCAATATTTTTTGTCTCACCCAAGATGACTACAAATTCAAAGGTGATAGTATGAGAGAAAGTATTTTCATCTCATTAATCTCATAATACCATCTTCCACCCATTTTTATCCCCCTATATTGAGAGATAAATCATTATTTATATGATATAATGGTCAAATAATATCTCACTCAATAAAGAGATTGAAATATAATAACTCTATTTCTACATGAGTAGCGCTTGGTGTAAAAAATAAGAGCGATCAATTAAGACCTCAATGTCATCCATAAACTTTTCATCTTAATGTAACGGTACCAACAAATATTTTTTTGGTCTATACAAGTAATTTTACATATATTCACATAAAATCATATTTAATAAACACATTAAAAATATTCATGTTCAATAATATATTTCCACCATTTCATCTCCACGAACACTTTCTATTGATAATATTTTTTAAAAAAGAGATGAGACCTTGCCTCGAAAAGCAAGAATCCTTTATTGATAAAAATAACAAACTTACACATGTCTAAAGATGAGAGTCTAATCACAATCTCTCTTAAAAAGAGGTAACAACTCATCGGGAAGCTGATAATGCAAGAGAAAATCTAAACCATTGACCCCCTTGTTTTCAAGGCCATCCACCATCGAATTAGATTATCTATAAGTATGAGTGATGATATGGTTCATAGAGTGAAGAGAATCCACGAAATTGATCCAACTATTAGTGAGCTTCCATGATAAGTGAAAATATAACAACCTGATAGTAGAAAAAATGGTAGTAGAATTAATATCAAGCCAAATATTATTCCACCCATGTCTTTTTGCCTACTCCACCACAACAATAATTCCAAGCATCTCAGCCTCAAGTGATGAGGGGAGGCAATAAGAACAATGGAAACACCCAAGAACATTGCCACAATGATCCCTAAAGATAGCACTATATCCAGAGGGACCTGGAATACCACAAGAAGCTCCATTATAGTTTATTTTAATCCATCCAAGAAGTGGTTGCTTCCATAACTCCTCCAATGTTCCATATGGTGGCTAAAAGTACCAATGACTCCAATTCATGTAAGAATAGTGAGATCATGAATTTAGTTGGAATGAAATGATTTTTTGGAGTGGAGGCCTCAAAAACAGTAGTAAGAACTCGAGATAAAATGGTGAGGGCCAAGAAAGACTCGCCAACATGAAGAACCTGTTTTCGTGCATACTAGGTATAGTGAAGAAATTCTAAAGTAGTGATCATAAAGAGGTCAAGAAACTAACTGGATAGGGAATGTGACCCCATCTCTGAATGAAGTAACAAATGAATATCATCTGTAGTAGAGAGATTTCAAACAGGTCTCCAATGTATTTCCACATTGAATCAGTAGAAATATAGATGGGAAAAAGATGATCTTCATCCGCTCTATGCTGGTGGATTATAGCACATGTGGAGCATAGGGAAATTCCACAAGATTGGAGATAACAATCTGTTGTAATTTTCTAGTGAGCAACTCTCCATCCCAAAATGGATCTGGAGGGTTTTATATAATTCTTGTGCAACCCCTCCATCCACCTAGAATCCATGTTGCATTGTAAATAAAAACTGCAATACAACATGGAGGATAGAAAACCATTAGTAGCAAGGTGCCATGCCCATAAATCCACCCTATTAGAGAACCAGTAATCGTTAACAATGTTAACAATTTGATTTGGAAGTCCCTCCATGTTACTAATATACTCCTTGACAGAAATGTTCAAATCCAAGAGAGTCTTCACTTGCAATCAAATCTACATGATGAGTACCAATCCAGTTGGCTCTCAAAAATTTAAGAGATGATTCCATCAAGACTAACCACCTTGATTGAGAATAAATTGAGGCAAAGATTGATTTGAATACAGGCCAGACTGAGGAGTCAAGATGGTTAAATGCACAAATCTTAAGACTTTTCATAAATTTAATCCAGAGGAAAGAAAGAGCCTCATAATTATTGTTGAAGAGTCTCCACATAAAGGAATCTTGAAGAGAATCATTAAAAAGTTGAATATTTTTTATCCCTAAACCCCCTGAATCATAAGGTTTTCAACAATTATTCCAATAAACCGTACCCAATTTACTTTCAAGAATGATTCCACTCTAGATGAAATTATTAAGAGAAACATTGATATTCCTTATGAGAGTAATAGGCCATTTATACACCATAAAGGAGTAAAAAAACTTGTATATTAACCAAACAAAACCTTCAAGCCATGGAGAGAGTTTTACCCTTCCAAGTAGCCAATTTTCTTCTATCTTTTCCATGGATCTATAAAAAATTGCAAGCTTTAGGCCTCCCAAAAAATAAAGGTACTCCAAAATAGTTGAAAGGAATGGACCCTCATGAATGCCCAACTGTTGAACAATTTCATTATTCCTAGGAGTAGAGATATTCCTACCAAATTAAACATATGCTTTATCCCAACTTATCTCTTGACCAAAGACAGAATAATAATGAGAAAGGGCACATTTGATATTACTGATATTTCTCTTACCACCTAGGGTGAAAATGATAATGTCATCAGCATAGAGAAAGTGAGTAGGAGCTACCAAACCTTTACCAGCATTAATAGACTCCATTTTTTCATTTCCTTCCATGATGGAGAGAAGTATGCTATGGTATTCCTCTTTAATGGAGAAAATAATGGCATAAATATGGTCACCCTGTCTGAACCCTCTGGAACAATCAAAATACCCCTATGGAGACCCATTAATGTGGATGAATATGTGAGTAGATCTGAAAATGGATTTGATCCAAGCAATAAAGATACAAATAAAACCAAACATATCATGAACATTGCAAATGAATCCCCAGTGCATTATGTCAAAGGATTTCATGACATCAAACTTGAGTGAAATATTTCCACCCCTGGTGGTTTCTTTAATAGATTCACACATTCCAAAGCGGTGATGAGACAATCATGGATGAACCTTTACTTAATAAAACCAAACAGGTTGGGGGAAACAATCCTTCTTGCAATCAGAGTCAGCCTTGTAGCCAAAATTTTACAAATGAGTTTGTAAATAGTGTAAACCAAATTAACTGGCCTGAAAAGATGTATTTCATTGGCATTTTCCACATTAGGAATCAAAGCCATGAACTGATCATTTAATCCATGAAAAAGATCAACCCCTTGAAATAATGAATGACAAGCCTGAAGACATCATTTTGAATAATGTCCCAACAAGTTTGGAAAAAGAGTTCACCAAAACCATACATTCCCAGAGAATATTCAAATTTAACGCTGAAGACTGCCTCTTCAATCTCAAGATTCAAGGGTATAGAGGCGAGATTGGTGTTATCTTCAGGATTCACAAGTCTGGGAATGATACCCTCTAAAGTATCAATAGGAAGGGAAGGAAAATTGAATATAACCTTGTAATAAGCAGTCACAATATTTAATAGATCCACCATATTGTCAATAATATGATCCCCATTTTTAATCAAGGATAAAGGCCTGGAGACCTTCCTGATTTTCTGAAGTGAAATAAAATATTTGGAATTCCTATCACCATCCTTCAACCATTTGGCCCTAAAAATATCTCTTTGTAAAGCATCATTAGATTCAAATGATTATCAAACATAAACACACTCTTTGATTCTCCTGTTACACCATTAGAGAAATCATTCATGATTATTTCCCCCTAAAAATTCCGGAGAGAAACTTCATGGGATGCGATTTCCTGATCAAGGGAGCTAAATTGGTCTTTGCAACAAATTTTGAGAGCTCTTTTAAGGAGAATAATCTTGATGACACAAGGAAATTCATCCTTCCAACAATCCATCAAATTCCAAAATTGTTCAACTATGGGTCTACATTCTGGGTGCATAATCCATGCCTTGTTGAACCTAAAACGTAAGGGAGGCCTAGGATCTTTTCCCACCATGTCAACCAATATGGGGTGATGATCCGAGTTGATTTTCGATAATGTTGTGAAATAAATGGAACCCAAGCATCTAAACAGTCTGCATTGAGAAAATCCCTATCAATTATACTAGAAACAAACTTGTTCAAAAACTTTATGTACTAAGTGTATTTAGCTCCAACCAATTTAATTTCAAACAGCGCATCATAATTAGTGCATGATTTGAACTCCCTAGAGGAAATAACATTAGACATGGACCCCAACATCTCATCCAGGTTTGTAATGGCATTAAAGTCCCCGAGGACCAACCAGGGACCATAAATAAAATAATTGGGATCCTCAATATCCAACTATAATCTTCTGTGGTCCAGATAATTATTATAAAAATATCCAAATGAACAAAATTAATGAGAGCCAAGGTACCTAAATGAGCAGGTGACCTGCTGTTTGCTACAAGAAACCAAAGAGTATCATATATGGAGTTATGTGCCATAAACCACCACCTTTTAACCTCTGACAAATAGTTATCAGTCTTAACCAAATCGATAACCAAAATTTTCATATTTTCAATACTTGAAAAAAGACCCTCTTAGGTTTAGAGATACCAAAAACAAGAGGCCTATGAAGTTGAATGAAGAGCCTAAGGGGCCTAATAGTGTCTCGATTTGCCATCCCCTAACAATTCCAAAATATATTCTTCATTTAAACATAAGTATAGGGTTAATTCCCCCTTTTTGGATCCAAAAACTTTTATCTTGCCACCATTGGGAGGCCTTCTAGCCTACTTTTTCAGGCTGGGAACAGCCTTGAGGAGGTCAATAATATTAGAATCTCCTTGTCCAGTGTAGATGATTACCCCACTGCACCTATTACATACTATGTGCCTATGAGTAAGACAAACACCATCATATCTTCCTGTATTGGATTCATTTAAATCCAGAGTAACACCATGAGAAACCAGAGAGGGGGAAACAGAATCAGTATTGACAACCTGTAAAGAGTTCCCAGGCGAGGGTGTTCCTGCTTCGGCACAGACGGGGGGGGGGGGGGGGGGGTGAAGATTCCATATCCGTAGAATTTGAAGACACTAAAATACTTCCAGTTTCTGAAAAAATAGCAGTAGATAGTGCTTGAACATAAGTAGTAGACAGTGCATAAGCATCGGGGGATGAACATACCATATCTTCAAGATTTGAAGAGACGGGAATACTTCCAGTTTTTGTCAGATTAAAATAAGATTGTGCATGAACTTCTGCAGGGTTTGAAGTCACTGTGGTATCTAGAATTTTTGTGATTGTAACAATATCCAGTGCACCATCATACTGTGTTGGATCTGCCCAGATAGATGGAGCATCTGCAGGATTTGAAGTCCCCGTGGTAGTTGGAGACGCTGTCACAGTGGCAGTCACCAGTGCACAATCAGGGATTGGAGGTGAATCTTCCCAGATGGAAGAACCTTCGGGATTTGAAGGGTCCTTCTCTTCCTGCATGAGCCTTACTAACACACTAATGTCATTAGAAATCTAATGAATAATGAAATTTTCTTCCATTTCCTTTTGGAGATTAAGGAACATATTGTATACATCAATTGAAATATCGGACAACTGCATTTGATCATATGGTGAAAACACCGTGGAAGGATAACAAAGAAAGTCACCATTCTCCTTAACTTCTACATCCACTAAGTCATCCCATGAGTGCTTCACTGTTGAGGAGGACCCGACTTGAGGTAGGATGGGAGAAGATGAATTAGGCTGGATCTTTATGGGTGGATCATTCAATTTATTAATGGATCATTTTTAACCAGAACATTCTTGTCTTTTCTATTCTTACTGACCTCATTCTCATATGAGGCCATAGAATAAAAATTTACCTTCTTCTGGAGCACCCTGTAGTTAGAAACAGAATGTCCCACTATCTTGCAAACATCAAAAAAAGATGAATGTTTTCAGACTACACTTTGACTTCAGATGTGCTACTATTTTCTTGAAAGTAAGTAATGTTAGGTCATTTTCATTACAAGTTAACCTCCACTAGCATTCCAGCATAGAAACCCAACACACCATTTGAAGTCTGCTGATCCAATCAGATGGGGATACGAAGGCACGATGCAATGTCATTGAGGATCCTTGGGTGCCAATAAACCTAATTCCAACCATGCAATGTAACCCATATTTTGGAATTAGACAACTTTAGGTAGAAAGGAATAAAATTGGAATTCCATTCAGATAACCTAAGAATTCTATGTTTGAGTTTTAGGTTACCAATGTTCCAAGCTGAGTTCATGGCATCCTTGGAGTGGAGTATGATGTGGAAATAACCTCTCTTGATTGGTATTGACCTCCAATCTCTATTTTCCCAAAAGTGGGACACCCTGTTTTTGAGGTCAGCGAAGGACCAAGGTCGATCCCCCTTCGAGTAAATGACTCAGCCCAGGATTCTGAACCTGTAAAGTTTAATTATATTTTGTAAGGATTTTGGTTCACCCACCACCGAGAAACCTCCATTCTTGTGTCTTGTGACATTGGAAGATTTCGATAATTCCTCCCTCACTAGATCTGATGAACCTGTAAGTGCCTCCATGAAAGATAAACCCTTTTTCCTCAAGATCGAGGGTTTGTGAGAATCCAATGCTTTGATTGTGTCCTTCGAGAAGGATCGGTCATCATTGTATGTGAATTCCCAATTAGGGTAAAATGAGTCCATTGCTGCAATCAAAGAAAACACCCACAAAGCCAAGAATCCCCATTTTCAGATTCATGATCTAGGTTTCCCTCTCTCTCACTCCCTAATGTCAATATTATCTTTAAATGAATTTTTTATTGTATTGATAATATTATTTTACATGATGAAAATAGATTGTAAAAGTAATTTTTTCCTCAAATCTTGTTTCTATGGGCTATCCACAATTCTAGAGTCAAATAAACTAATTTTAAATGATATAATATATATATTATTATATTATCAACTCTCTCTCAAGGTATTCACTCCACCAATGATTATTCATGACATATTATTTTCAAAAAATTAACTCTAATAATTTTTTATATGCCATGAAATGTCACATGGAGTCATCAAGAGAGGTTGGAACTCCCTATGATGGGTATATCGTGATGATATGGGCTATTAACATATATATTTAGTTGTGACATTTTATACATCACCTTCAATTCCCTTCAGGAAAAAATAACAAAATAACATGTAAAATGATGATTTCTCCATCAGTATCATAATGAGAGAAATAGAGTTAATGTTTGATTCTCAACCCAATAACTCTTTTTGGGTGAGATCTTATTTTTTGATAACTCATCATGCATGAACATCCTTCGGTTTTTTAATTTTTTTACTGCTTTTGTAAGATCTATTTTCTTAATTTATTTTGCATTGATATTGTGTGGTATGGATTTTTTTTAAATTTTCTAATAAAACACAAGATGTAGATGGTTATTTAGTAATATTTTACATCATTTCCTTCTATCTAGAAAGCCATGTCATAGCATTAATGGGAGTTTATATAGGAATTTTTCTTCTTCCAATCAAATTTTAATGAACTCCTAATTTATCCATTATATGAAACCTAATGTGAAAATTGTGTTATTCTTCATGTGATATTATTTTTTCCAATTATTACATGAATCATTCCTCTTACATATTCATATTTCTAGATATTTCTTGTTATATCATCCAAAATATTAATTATTTGTTTTTTACAAGCATGTATTTCTTGAATTATCCATATGCCTTACCAAAATTATATTAGTAAACCCATTTTGACAGTTATGATAATTTTTATTCTGTGAAGTATAATAGAAAATCAATTCTTTTATTTCTTCATTTATTATTATATTCCATTGATTTATTTATTTTCGACATTATTATTCTTTATTTAAATTTTTACATGTTCCATGATTTGATCCATTATCCAATAAGAAGATTCATATCATCCGTTATTGTGTAAAATCATTTTCAAGGTGCTTCTTGGGACTATTTTTTTCTAAACATACTCATTCCTTACATCCCATGGAAATTATGAATACTTGTTTTTTTTCTTCATCATTTATGGTCTTCTACTCTAATATACATAGGAATTAATATTTTTATTATTATACAATCACATATTATCATAACAACTACTTCTATTAAAACTATCACAAAAATTCTAAAGACATTTGATTTTTTTAAAAGATAGATTCACCTTCTTCTACAATATTTGTTTCTACACAACATGACTTCTATTAATTATAGATCACCTTTACATAATCTATACCTTTTATGTACTTATGGAATTGAAAAAAATATGAAAAAAACTAAATGAAATTATTCCCAAATTTCCTTTCGCACCGACATGGGAAAGTCAATCATGTTATCCTTCATTTTATTAAAATATATCCCACGAAAGGCAATTGTTAATTTTTTTAGAAGCATGAACATCACTAGATCTTATTGGGGAGTATCGCTTTGTGACTATGATCATAACAATCTATAATGCAGTGTTAGGTTCATAAGTGTAATCAATGATGATTTTGGAACCTTAAAAAAGCATACAATTTTCTATAACATAGGCCACACAATGAAAAAAACTTAGAAAACGACAACATATTAAGAAGAAATTATTAATAAGGATATAATAAAAACTATGATAGTAAACCATTATTAGTTATTAAATTTAAAAGGTAAATAAATAAATTTGTTAATATTGAAAATATTATCATCAATAAAAAGTGATAATATCATTTTTAAAATAAATAAATACATATACGTATATATTTAAAAGAAAAACAATGTTTTCATTCAATATATACTCAACCAATGTAGTTAAGAAAACAATGAACAAAATTTTATTAATTTAAACTATTTTAATAAATAATATAATTTTATATGAATAAAGGATTAACAATATCTTAATTGCTAATTTATATGAAATAATAACAAGTATAGATAATATAAATTTTTTCCGATTAAAAAATAGTTTTTTTCTATAAATTGTATTTTTTATTTAAAAAAATATTTACAAATTTTGGTTTGTGAATTTGAATTTTTTTTTATCATTTTATGATTTATCATTATCATATTAATATAAGATGATTTTTTGGTATTTTTTGGAAAATAAATAATTTCTATGTGAATAGTAAAAATACCGAATTTATTAACGTAGTCACTTTTATGAGATTATCTTATATGAATACATTAAATTTTTTAAAACATTTTACAATTAAATTATATATTCTAAATTATAATACATCATTTTAAATTACTATTTTTATTAAGATCATAACCTTTTGTGGAAGTCAGTTATTGTTTAAATTTTGTTTAAACTACTTTTTTGGTTAATGAAATTGTTCTTGGAAGTATTAGATGTTTTGGGGATGTTATGGGGGTTTGGGCATGGTAATGGAGGAAAGGAGAACAATATGTGATGAGGTCATGGTTAGTGCACAGTTAGTAGTAACTATGCCCCTTAACTATGTGGCTTGAAGAAGGGGGTGTATGTTTAAGAAACCATGCATGATACCTGCAGGAGACTGTGTGGCCTAGTACCTATTTGATAGTGGAAATAAAGTGACCATGGGATGATTTTTCAAACTCTATGAATAGACAGATAGAATGTACATCCTATTTCCTTCTCGGATAGAGGCAGACACACGGTTGGCGCACAATTTTGACAACCATGCAGCCAAACCATGCGCCACATAAAAAGTAGAAAATTCTGATTTTCTCTCTCAGGATTGAATGTTTCATCCCTAATTTTCCAACCATTCAATCCCTCTATATTGGGTGATGAACCAACAGCACATCCTTCTTCTTGGTCGTTTTTACATCAATTTTATGGTGTTTTGGTTTCCATTTAGTGCGAATCAAATCTCTGGGTAATTACTAGACTCTTTTTCTTTCCATTTTCTAGAAGTGGTTTGGTGTGTTGATTCATATCCTTCCTAAACACTAAACCCCCTTTTTTAGGATTTTGTTCATCTTATTGTTTGATGTTGATTTAGTTTGAATAAAGAGTTGATTTTGGACAAGTGGTTGTTTATGAACATGATGTGGGTGGTATAAATAAATATTCCTCATATTTATGATGTGTAATATGTGTACCTAGTAATGATACTTCCCTTCCTTTCAACTTTTAATTTCAATGGTTAAGGAATGTTATGTTTGGCCTAATATTGAGGTAATATACCATACGCAGACCCCATTGGATTCATAGATGATGTCAGACCAAACCTTGGGATACGCTAGGGGTATGCCAAACCTTTTGAAAATAGCGAGAGGAGTCAGTAATCATTGAGATAGGGAAATTATGAAACTAAATGGGATATGAGTAGTAAATTTCTAGGTTTTCCTGGTTAATGGATAAATTGAAATGATTATATGTTAGAGTTAGTGAAATACCTAAGAGGATCTTGAAGTGGTTTAAAGAATTTATTTTCCATTTTGATCTAGTTATTTTTTAAAATTTATATTATTATAATTGAAAGTGCGTATTATTTTAAAAGGAGGTGTGGACCTCAATGAGAATTTAAAAATTTGGGTTTTTAATTTATTTCAAATGATGATTTGAAATAAGTGTGTGGCCCCCTATTTGTTAAAATGTGTTGAGGATTATTTTTAATGGATGTAAATAGAAATGGAAGCCATGGGGAAATGTTTATCTTTATAAATAAGAATAACCTTGTTTTATAAATTGTGGATTCAAGATGATTTTAAATGATATTTGATTTGTGTTTTATTCCATGATTTGATTTTAATGGTCAGATGAGACACTAATAAATGAAATTGTATAGTGTGAAAAAGTGGTAAATGGTTTATGAAGAACATCCTTGTGAATAAATGGTATGTGTGGGGTAGTGAACTGAGGATCTACTCTCACAGATTGGGTAATAATGAGGCTCTAGGCCCTGCCATTTTATTTCTTGATTTAAGATGTTGGATTGATGCTCTATGATCCTAACTTATGGACTAAGGTTCCTTGTTTGTTTTTGGCTGGATTGATGCTCAAGGCCCCACCAATGTATTTTATTTCTTTGGGATGTCAGATTGATGTTTTACGCTCCGACAAGTATGAAAACTGATATATTACCATAATAACGATTCAAGGTATTTTTTTAAATGTATTGGTTAGTACACACCCCTTCTTGAATAAAAGTGTGTGTTACCCATTTTATTCTATGCCTTAGGCTCCTGAAATGATCATATCTAGTATTATTTTTGGTTAACACCATGAAACCTATATGATAAGAATGGTTAATTAAAAAACTATTTACATATGAAGCATTATTCCCTCATTAAATTAATTATCTATTACACCATGATTTCCTACATAAAATATTTTACAGAATGGTTATTGATTTATACATTATTTTTGGTTGCCTACATTTCAATACTCCCGCCCTGATTGAGCTGTTATGACACTTGGTTACCCAATAAGATGCTACTTCTTTTATGGTATAAGTTCAAGATAGGGACCTTGATTTTGGAGTGTGTATGGGATGATCTCTTGGAGAATATGAGGTTAGAACCGAGTTGGGACTATGGCATGTGTTTTAGATATTTTGGTATTTTTTGTTTTGGACATTATTTTCACAACTGCCTGATATATAGTGTATTCAACATAATGTTATATCATGGGCTACTTTTTGTTTATTGGTAATTTTTGTATGATTCCAATTTATAATTCCTATTGTTTATTTCATCTGTTGATGTTACATCTATTCAGGATTTACTGTAATTAGTGGGTATAGTCACCCCATGTTTTTCTTTAGACTCTTGTTGTTTGTCTATAGCCTCTATCTTATGGGGAGACACACTTAAAAGAATGTGGCAACCAAGATTGGGGAATTGGTTATAATGGATACTGAGATAGGGAATCTATATTATTGGTGGGAGTAGATTACTCAAGAGGGGAGGGGTGAATTGATTAATAATAAAAATTTCTGGTTAAGAAAAGTATTCTTAAAAAGGTTTCCCCAAAAGGTTAGATACAACCCAGTTAATCAATGTTATACTGTTATAAGAGTGTGACTATTTAAATAGATTCTTAGAAGATTGATTAGTTCTCAGTAATCTTAAGATTGATTTTTAATGTTACATTGGAAGTAATTCTACAAAGACAAGACAATTATAACTTCATTACAAGATTATCTATCAAAGAGAATTTAGTGGTTTCTAAATTATACAGTAAAGCAGTAAAACAGAGAAGGCTAAATTAAGCAGCACAGTGGATATGAAACAAGTGGTTTGGTCTAAACCTGAGACCTAATCCACTACACTTGGTGATCACCTACCACCAAGCAGTTTATATAAATAAACATGACCCACACCCTTGATCGGTGTTAAGCAATAGTACACAGGACTGTCTTGGTCTCACATGGACCACTTCCATAGTTCTTTGTGGGTACAAACAACCATGCCACACAAGGACCTCATCCACACTTATCGGTGGGTATACACAAGGGTAAAAATATGTTTGAGTAAGGATATCTTTTATCCTTCAGTTTAATGTAGGAGACATAGTGTGTTGTCATACAGATACACACACTACATGAAAGATAGTAAAAAGATACACAATAGAGTAGAAATATTGAAATAGGATTAGAAATGCTCTGAATGTTATTCATTGCAGCTCTAGACTTTTTGAGATGATTTAGATATAGAAATAAAGTCCTCGTATGGAAAATAGAGTGTTTCAAGTTAGACAGATTTGGCTTTTGTTCTTTGTGATGTTTGATAGTGTGAAGATGTTCTCGATCTTGGAGTCAATTTAGCTTTGTGTGTTCTCAAGCCATATTGAGTTTCATGAGACAATTCATTCTTCAATAATTTTCTATGTGTATTCTGTTTTTTTTCTCACACCCATCAAATTGATTTTCTTTTTAGTATCATTCTGCTCTTCTTTGTTTCTGGGCATTACTCTTTTATCTTGGAGTTCATGTGTTTGAGCCGACAGGTTGCATGTATTCTGCACCTTGTACCTTGTACTATCAGATGACATGTCTAAAAAGAAATATTAATTATGTAAGTGCATTTAAAATCATCAAATATGACTATTAGAGATTAAATTGAAAGATGCCAAAAATATATATTAAGAAATGTTGTCACATTATGTCATAGAGATGATGTCTCCTTCACGATGTTTGGTTTATGGTGTCTGGTTCACAATGTCTTGTTCACAGTGTCTGGTTCACAGTGTCTAGTTCATGGTGTCTGTTTCACAATGTCTTGATGTCATGGTGTATGGTTCATGGTGTCTGGTTCATGGTGTCTGGTTCACGGTGTCTTGACGTCACGGTGTCTAGAAGTCACGGTGTCTTGTTCACAGTATCTCAGACTTAGGAAAATATCTATGTTTAGACTTAAGAAGTGATATTTATGGAAAGTATTAAACTCAATCATTTGTCAAAGAAGTCATTATAATGTAGATCAACAGATATTATATAGTAATCAAAACTATTGTATACCACTTAAGGGCTTTGGATAGATTTTACTAAGAAACTGTGCATTTAATGTGATATAGATTTCATAGAGCTAACGTGGTTTATAGACTGAATATGATTTTTGATCATTAAAACAAGATTAATACACGAGGAGTCCAACAATCTCCCCCTTTTTTATGATCACAAATCATGCATATTTAGAGCATATAGTTTTTCTAACAACATAGTTCGAATGTTCATATAACATATATCGAGTGAGTGTTCTCTTCTCCTATATTTCCCCCATATTTCTCCACCTTTTGGTATTATAAAAAAGCAGCATTAAAAAACCAAAAAAAGGCAAGAAAAGTGCATAATGTATTTAGAGAAAAAGAGGTGTAGTACAAAAAAATAATCCAACGGTTACAAGATTCCTATCAAAAGAGAGTAAGCACTGTCCTTCGTCACTGGCTGGTCTTCTCTTTTCCTTTAGAAGTAGTAGCAGAAAAGGAAGCCATAGGATTAGAGTTTGAGGTAAAATAAGGGAGTGAGCTTGTTGATAGAGAAGGAAAAGGAAGACCTTCAATGAAAGAGGGAGCCAGAGTTGGTGTAGTAGAAGCTCGAGGAAATTGTTGATCAAGGATCAGATGCCTGATCTAACTCAGTACCAGACTGATAGACATAGAAGTGGAGGCTAGGGTAGAGGTGAATGTAGGTAGACTAGGTCTCCGAGGGGCAGCCATTGGAGTAACAATGGTTGTACTTTGAACATGAAGATAGGGCCTCAAAATCTTAATAAAATCCATATTGATCTCTCCACCATACTGTATAAATTTATCAAATTCATCCTTTTTTCCATAAACTTATCCAACAGACGAGTGAACTCTATGAGGTTTTGGACTTGAGTATTGAAAGCTTGAGTAACATGAGGAATCCTCAGTTTTTCTACCAAATATTTTAAATGATTGGTCATGTCAATCTTTGAGAAGATTCGGTTGAAGTAAAAATCCACTTTTTAGGAAATTTCTTGCTGATCATCATTAGAAATTTTTTAATGGATTTGGACCAGATCAAGAACTCTATCACTGTTCATGATAATTTTGATAGAGAATCACTATTGAAACCACTAAGCACAGGGACAAGTTATTCTTTTACCACTATTCTGAGCAGGTCACTGTCTAAGGAAAAATGAGATGATTTTCCAGATGCCTTAGAAGCATTTCCAGTTGAGGTGAGTGATTTTAGTTGATTTAGAATTTTTGAAGGCACCCCGTATACTCATTAGTGAGATTTTTAAGATTAGCAACAAGCTCTCGCATCTATCTTACAATCTATTTGTTCCTTTCTGCGACCTTTTTAGCTAAGGAAGCTAAATGAGGTTGAATATGAGAGGCAACATTCTATGGGGTTTGAGGAACAACTGGCTCCATAGGATGAGAAGCAAGCTCTGATATCGAATTCACCACTTTCTGCATGTCTTCAAACATACCTCTTAGAGTCTTCAATTTATCACTAAGTAGTCGGTTTTCATCTCTGACTTCCTGAATCTCATTAAGCGTTTTGGGTTGAATCTGCCAAATAATTTTTTCCAAAAACAGTGATGCATCTCTCTCACTTAGATTTTCTACAGGAGCTGGTTGGGTATTCAAGAGTTTTTCAACACTAGCCAAAAGGTTATATCCAAATTCTTTCATACAATCTTTACTCACCAAGGATGGTTATTCTGGTGAAGGTTCAAAAATAGGGACTGATACGAGCTCGAGTTCTTTTTCAGGTGCAGGATTAGAGACATATATTAATTGGTAAATAATTGAAATGTCAAAGCGTTTTATTGAAACTTCCTGGGAGTCATCAACATCATAAAATCTTGGGAATTTATACCGAGTGTCTATAGGGCTTAGATCAATTGGGTTTGGTACTTCAATAGATTCCAGATTTTGGGGTTGCTTTCCCTCAATAGTTGTATCCTTCTCAGGACTGAGAGGCTTAGGATCTTGATCTATTTCCACCAGTTCATCTCTTAGTTCCTCTTTCATTTTGTATCCAACCAGCTGAAAATCCAGCTCTAGCCTTTCCTCAACTGAAGGAATAATTTCAGGAACAGAATGTTCCACTGGGAGTTCTTCAAGGCCAGCTTCATTCATAATAGGTAATTCACCTCCTATAATATCTACATTAGAATTATATTCAGTTTCTTTGAAAAAATATTTTGTTTCAACTTTGGGTTGATCTTCCAGATTAACAACATCTTCAAAAGCAGGAACTTCCTCTTCACTTACTTCATGAAGGATAGGAGTACTGTCTTCTTTATCAAAAACAGTTTCCCTAGGAGGCACAACAACCTCTTCTTCTTCCTCTTCAGAATACTCAACGACTTCATCTGGTTCCAAACAATGATAAGAAATATATTTTGGTATTAATGGATGTTCCACTAGATTTAACTTTTCATAAATCCTATCATTTTCCTCCACCCATGCCTTTTTCCAAGGATTCCAATTGATTTTCATCCTCTTGATAATGACCATTGAAAGTCATAACTCACAATCCTTGACAACATTTTCATTAGGTCCAACCATAAATTTTGCATAAATCATCGCTAAGATAAGCCGAGAATAAAATAGAGAGGATGACTTGGATGTGGTTTTGATCAGCTCACATATATGGTGAATTACATACTTACAAGTGTTGATCTTATGACCATTTTTCATAAGATGAATCAGAAACACATCCTGATATTTTAGTACAACAAAATCAACTTTTTTGGGGCTAATCATGTTCAGTATAAACATAAACAGATGTCAATATTCTCCATCCAGTTCAGTAGCAATGGATATCCTCTTTGTGCCATTTTCGGTTAATCTTTTCAAAGAGTCTTCCAAAACAAATAATTCACTAGAAGGTGTAGGTCCTCTCTAATAGTCCTCACAGATGCCTTCATGAGGTATCCTAAGGAATATAGCCCATAAACTCGAAGATAATTAGCATTTATATCCATTTATCCAGCTTCTAACAATATAACAATCTTCAAAATCAAAGGATAACTAAACATAATGAAAAAATTGATCCATAAGCTTATGGTAGATAGGTCTATCTTCCTTCAAAAACCATTCTAAACATCCTTGCTCTTTTAAAACATTCAAAACTAGAGACTTACTTGAAAAAATCCACTTAGGGCATATCTATTTCTCAGGCACCACTACTCGGGTCACCAGATTTGGATTTAGAGGACCTTCAGGTGCTATCATGGGTGTGATCTTCGTCTTCATTGAGCTACATTTCTCAAGAGTCAATGATGAAGGGTGTTTAATCCTGGGAATTCACCAAAGGTTCAAGAGAGAGAAGGGTTGAAGGTTTGAGGAAGGGTTACTAATTGAGAGATTAGAAGAAATCTCGAGTGAAGGACAAGTGACACTTCTTTTATTTTATCATTTAGGAATACCAAATGTCGCAAAAGTAAAAGCACAAGGAAATAAAAAGGTGAAAATAATAATTAATGTGATATAGTTATTACTTTGTAAATAAAAATGATAAAGAATCTTTATGATGAGACCATATCAAGCCTTTACAGTGAGACAATGATTGAATTTTATGGTGAGACAATGACTGGACCTTACAGTGAGATAGTGATTGATTCTTACGGTGAGACAGTGACTGATCCTTACAGTGAGATAGTGACTGTCAGAAAGTAATCACGAAATATTAACTATGAGACCGTAAACATGACACGGTAAGATATGCAATAGTAAGATATAAAATACTATGAAATTTAATTAAGATTTATCATGCCTCATTCATGTATGATGTGGTTTGTTATTTCAGATTTTAATGGTTTGGTAAATATATCAGCAAGATGATACTCAATACCAATGAATTCCAAAGTGATATAACCTTTTTGATAATGATCTCTCAAAAATTGATGTCTTACATCAATATGCATTGTCCTATAATGTGAAACCGGATTTTTTTAGTTTTTAATAGAACTTGTGTTGTCACAATTTATAGGTACATTCCTGAATTGATACCCATAATCTAGTATTGTGTGTTTCATCCCCATGATTTGTGCACTACAACTGCCAGCATCTATATATTCAACTTCGGCAGTAGATAAGGCAACAAAATTTTTCTTCTTACTACATCATGATACTAGTGACTTACCTAAAAAGTGACATGTTCCAGAGGTTATTTTTCTATATAAATTACAACCACTGAAGTCCGCATTAGAATAACTAACTAATTAAAATGATTTTACTCTGGGATAGAATAGTCCTAGGTTGGGTGTATGCTTGAGGTATTTGAAAATTATCTTTACAACAATTAAATGAGATTCCATAGGGTTTTCTTGAATACGAGCACACATACACACACTAAACATAATGTCAGGTCGACTAGTAGATAAGTAGAGTAAACTTCCAATCATTCCTCTATAAGTGTTTTGATCAACAGATTTTGCATCTTTATTAAGATCCAAATTATAAGTGGTACTCATGGGAGTGTCACTACTTTTATTTCTATCCAATCCAAATCTTTTTAGAAGATATCTAGTATATTTACTTTGAGTTAAAATAATACCATCATTCTTTTGAATGATTTGATATCCGTGAAAGAATTTTAGTTCACCCATAAAACTCATTTCAAATTCATTTTGCATCATTTTAGAAAAATCAACACATAAAGAATTTCTTAAACATCCAATGATAATTCCATCTACATAGATTTGAACAACTAAAACATCGTTAGAAATTCGATTTATAAATAGGGTAGGATCAGCCATTCATTTTGTAAAACCTTTGGAAATTAGAAAAGTACTCAACCTATCATACCATGCTCTTGGAGCTTCTTTTAAACAATATAATGCTTTTGATAATTTAAAAATATTATTTAAAAAATGGTGGTTTGTAAAACCCGGGGCATGGTCAACAAAGGCCTTTTCACCTATATACCCATTTAAGAATGCACTCTTAACATCCATTTTATATAGTTTGAAATTCAAATGTGCAGCATAAGAAAGCAAGATTCTGATGGCTTCATGTCTAGCTATTGGTGAAAAGGTCTCCTCATAGTCAATTCCTTCTTCTTGACTATAGCCTTGTGCAACCAATATAGCCTTGTTTCTAACTCTGTTACAATCTTTATATACCTTATTTCTAAACACCCATTTAGTGCCTATGGTGAATGTGTCATTATGTCTTTCAATAAGTTTACAAACTTTGTTCCTTTAAAATTGATTATGTTCTTCATGCATATCCATCACCCAAAACTCATCATTGATATCATCATTAATGTTTTTAGGCTCATGTTCTGACAAGAAGACTTGATGTTCAACCTGATTTCTATGAGAAGATCTTGTTTGAGTTCCTTAATCTAGGTCTCCTACAACAACATCTAAAGTATGGTTCTTAAGAGTTCTAATAGATCTAGAAAAAAGGGACTAGTGATTTTAGGTTCATCAATAGGCTCAGGTTAATTGTGACTTGAGTCTGTGGAATTTATAGAACATGAAGTTTTCACATATTCTTTCATAGAATGGTTTGAGGATTTTGGATTAATGTTTAGATTTGATACATCATCCTCGAGGTCCTCTAGAATGGATTTAGGCTCATGTGGATCTGTTTCATCAAATTTGACATGGAAAGATTCTTCCACACATTTAGTTCTTTTATTGAACACTCTATAGGCTTTACTAGATATGAAATATCCTAAAAAGATACCTTCATCACTCTTGGATGCAAATTTTTCAATATTTTCCTTAGTATTAAGAATATAGAATTTGCAACCAAAAACATTAAATTAGTTAACCTTGCGTTTTTTATTGTTCCATAACTCATAAAGAGTCCTTTTAAGAATATGTCTAATCAACACTCTGTTCATTATGTAGCATGTTGTATTGATAGCTTCAACCAAAAAATAAATAGGTAGGTCACATTCATTAATCATTGTTCTAGTAATCTCTTGCAGGGTTCTATTTCTTCTTTCTATAACTCCATTTTATTGAGGTGTTCTAGGTGCAGAGAAATTGTGACTATAAACATTTTGTGAGAAAAAGGATTCAAACTCTTGATTTTCAAACACATAACCATGATCACATCTTAAGGATTTAATTCTAATACCGCTATGATTTTCCATAGACTTGAAATATTTAGTAAAATAAGAGCAGGATCCACTTTTTTGAGCCATAAAGAAGGTCCATGTATATCATGAAAAGTCATCTACAAGAATATAAACATAGTTCTTCCAATTTAAACTAGATACTCTAGATTTTCCAAATAATCCTTGTGAACTAGTTTGAGAGGTTGAGAATTTGACACTTCCTTCATTGTTTTGATGGAAATTTTGTGTTGTTTTCCCTTTTGACAGGGATTACAGACTTTATCATTTGGAAACTCAAGTTTGGGTAAGTCTCTAACTAAGTTTTTTCTAGTTATATTTCTAAGGGAGTGAATATTATAGTGTCATAGTCTTCTATTCTAGATACAAGACTCTTTATGAAATACACTTAAGCATGAAACATTTCGAGAAGATAAGGAATCTAAGTTAACAGAGTAAACATTTTTATTTCATAATGAAGAATATACTAATTACTTTTTAGTATAAAAGACATTGAAAGCATCATTTTTAAATCTAACATGAAATCCATCATCACATAACTATGATATACTAAGCATATTATATTTTAATCCATTAACAAACAGTACTTTATAAATTAAAACTGTGTTAGAGTTACCAAATTGGCTGAGGCCAATAATCATTCTTTTGGAATTTTCACCAAATGTGACATGTCCTACATCTATTTTTGTTACGTTATTGAAGCATGAGTAGTCTCTTGTCATGTGTCTTGAACATCCAATATCCAAGTACCATAAACTTTTACAGGAACTCTTTATGTAGCTTTCCTACAAAATGATTAATCAAAGACATATTTTGGTACCCATACTTGTTTGAGTCCAGTAATATTAGTAATAAGTGCTTTAGGAACCCATATCTTCCTCATAGGTTTCCTATAATCATTATGTAAAGTATATCAAAAATGAACACTATTTGGTCCAGAAAAACATGAAATAGTAGAAAGGGTATCATAAATTAAATTAGTTGATTTGTGTCCAGAACCGAGAGTAAAACTATATGTCCTATATTTAGAAACAAAATATGTTCTACCAAGATTTCTTTTTCCAGGTTGATAAAAAATTCCAGTGTTGTATTTAGGGGCAGTTTTTTTACTAGCCTTTGAGTAAGTGTATTTTTCCCACTAGTAAACTTTTCTAGGTCATTATTCAATTGCTCATTAGATATTTTTAATTTTTTGTTCTCTTTGACCAGTTGATAATTTTTCTCTTTCTCAGTTGTGAGTTTAGATTTAACACTCACAGTAAGAGCATACTGTTTCTTCAATGATTTATATTTTTCTTTTAGTTCATTGCATGTTTCTTTAAGCATGTTACAATATTCAATCATTTCTTCATTAGTCATATTTTCAGAGTCACTCTCATCTCTAGAATATTATGAATTATATATAGGAGAGTCCAGTGTTACCTCAGATGTGTTTGTCATAAAACACATATTGGATTTGTTAAATTGTTCATCATGTAATGTTTCTAACTCACTTGAATTATCCTTATAATCACTCCTGGTTTCTTTCCTTTCCTTTTTATACATCTTGTCCTTTTCCTCATATCTCTTTTTGTACTTGAGCTTCATATATTCAACCATGATATGTTCTTTGCACTTAAATTCATAGTAGACAATCTCATCAGTCTTGTAGCTTTTTTCCAATCCTTCTTCCAACTTCCTTTTTGGTCATATTTACCCTTGATGTTAGGATTTTGAAAAAAGTTATTCATATTGTAAAATTTCTTGAATCTTCTGTCTAATTGAGCCATCTCTTCATCACTCTCAAGTGACGATTTTTCACTGCTGGAACTTTCTACAGAAGCTTCAAATTTCCATTTGTATTTATGTTTATAGTTGGTGGTTTTAAATGCAACAAATTTCCTTTTTTGGTTCATCCTCCACTTCCTTGTTAAATTTCAGCTCTTCTTCATGCATCATCAGTTTCCCAATGAGTTATTTTATAGGTAGCTTGCTGATGTCGCATGATTCTCTAATAGAGATAGAGGTTCCTCTCTATATTCGCGGAAGACATCTGAGAATTCTCATGATCTGTTCCTTGGAAGTGACTTCTCTTCTAAGTGAAATCATTGTGTTGAAAATATCATTGAACCTAAGATACATGTCAGAGATTGGCTCATCAGGTTTCATTTTAAAGTTATCATATTTAATAGTATGAGTATTAAGTCCCATTTCTTTTACACTAGATATTCTTTCATGTGAGACAGACAGGGTATCCCAAATTTCATGGGCATTTTTTCAATCAGAAATTCTATTGAATTCTTCATCTCCTAAGGAGCATTATAAAACATTAATTGCTTTGTAACTGTTATTGTAGGCAGTTTTGATAGGTTCATCCCATGTGATTCTATCAGTAGCAAGAATCTTATATTCATCTATCATGGAAGACTGAATTTTAAAACCCTTAATCTCTAAATGCATTTTCATTTTAATTTTACATTGAGCATAGTTGGTTCTATTAAAGAATGGTGGTATTTTGTTTATAGAACCTTCCAATCTATTATCCATAATAAAAAAAATACTTTTAGAGAGATAGAAATTTATAATTAATAGAAATTTTTAGATCTTCAAAGTACAACTACAATCACAGTTGAATGAGGTTAAACAAAGTCTTAATAAAAAACCTCCCATACCCAATGTTGTTTGGAGTATATTACTCAGTATGAGAGGGGTAAATAGAGTAACTATAAAAATGTTTGGTTAAAAAAGTATTCTTAAAAAAGTTTCCCAAAAAGGTTAGATACAACCCAGTTAATCAAGGTTATACTGTTATAAGAGTTTAATTGTTTAAATAGCTTCTTAGAAGATTGATTAGTTCTCAGTAATATTAAGATCAATTATTAATATTACTTTTGAAGCAATTCTACTAAGACAAGACAATTATAACTTCTTTCCAAGATTAACTATCAAAGTGAATTTAGTGATTTCTGAATTGTACAGTAAAACAGTAAAACATGAAAGACTGATTTAAGAAGCATAGTGGATATGAAACACGTGGTTTAGTTTGAAGACAAGACCTAATCCACTCCACATGGTGATCACCTTCCACCAAGTAGTTTATATAAATAATCTTGATCAACACCTTGGATCAGGGTTAAACAATAGTACACAGGACAATCCAGGTCTCACAGGGACCTCTTCCACAGTTCTTTGTGGGTACAAACAACCTAGCCACACAGGGACCTCTTCAACACTTATCTTTGGGTATACACAAGTGTAAAAAGATGTCTAAGTAAGGATATATTGTATCCTTTAGTTTAATGTAGGAGACAAAGTGTGTTTTTATACTGATATACACACATCGTGAAAGATAGTAAAAAGATACACAATAGAGAAGAAATATTGAAATAGGTTTAGAAATGCTCTGAATGTTAGTCATTGCAGCTCTGGACTTCTGAGATGAAGTAGATGCAGAAATCAAGTCCTCACATGGAAAACAGAGTGTCACAAGTTAGACAGATATAGCTTGTGTTCATTGTGATCTTTGATAGTTAGAAGATGTTCTCAATTATGGGATTCTATTGAGCTTCGTGTGTTCTCCACCCACATTGAGTTGTATGGGACAATTCTATCTTCAAGAATTCTCTATGTGTAATCTGTTTTGTTGCTCACACCCATAAACTTGATTTTCTTTTTAGTATCGTTCTGGTCTTCGTTGTTTCTGGGCATTACTCTTTTATCTTAGAGTGCATGTGTTTGAGCCGACATGTTGCATGTATTCTGCACCTCGTACCTTGTACTATCAGATTCCATGTCTACAAAGAAATATTAATTATGTAAGTGCATTTAAAATCTTCAAATATGACTGTTATAGATTAAATTTAAAGGCAAAAAATATATATTAAGAAATAGTGTCACAATATGTCATGGAGATGGTGTCTCATTCACGATGTCTGGTTTATAGTGTCTGGTTTACTGTGTATGGTTCACAGTGTCTTTTTCACGGTGTCTGGTTCACGGTGTCTGGTTCACGGTGTGTGGTTCATGGTGTCTTGATGTCATGGTGTCTGGTTCATGGTGTCTGGTTCACGGTGTCTAGTTCATGGTGTCTTGATGTCATGGTGTCTAGATGTCATGATGTCTGGATGTCACAGTGTCTGGTTCACTGTGTATCGTATTTAGGAAAATATTTGTATTCATACATAAGAGGTGATATTTATGGACTGGATTAAACATGATCATTTGTCAGAGAAGTCATTATAAAGTAGATCAACAGATAGTATATAGTTACCAAAACTAGTGTTAACACTTGAGAGCATTGAATAGATTTTACTAAGAAAATGTGCATTTTATGTGATATAGATTTCATAGAGTTAACAAGGTTTATAGACCTAATAAGATTTGTGATCATTAAAACATGATTAATACATGAGGAGTCAAACATATATAGTGGTATTAGTGATTATGTCTTTTTTTCTTGATATTTGGGCATGGTTGAATGGAGACTTAGATCTTGTTAGGGATTGGTAATAAGCTCATTCATGGGCGACTATTTCCCCATTCATGGGGGAAACCCCTGATTTACATGGGTTGCATTTGATGTTCTATTTTGTGATTTTACGGTTGGTTGAAACTTCCACCTCGAATGGTGCAGTTGGATGAGCTGTTATTTATTTATGATGTTTTATCACATAGTCTTGTATTCCATGAGAGGGAGTGTGATTTCATGCACCATTCTAGGCACGTAGGATTGATATGTCATCAATATGTTTCCTAATATTGACATTTACATGGGATTAATATTCTAGGAGTGTTATTTTATTCATGTGGTTTGTTCCTATTGTTCATTTCTTGAATTTGGTAATGTTTTTCTGAAATATAAATTTGATAAAAGTAGTTATTTTTAATACATTGATTAATAAAAGATTACGAAAGTGTAAATTAATGGGATTTATAATAGATGTTTTTAAAATTTATATTATTAACATTAAAATGGTAATGTTTAATTAATAATGGAAAATGGAAAGTGATGGGATCTTTTAGGATGCTGGTGAGGGTGTCCCTAGTGTTAAGACATAACCCTATGTATGGGTGGTTTGAGTAGTGAGATTTCCATAGTTTGAGACCTTGTATATTGGTTGTGATGATTTTTTGATTTTTGATTTGTTATTGCATGGTTGGTCCTTGTGGAATCATTGGTTGGGATGTGGCCTTGGTGTATGAGATGTAGTCTCGTAATGTGGGTGTGGTAACACTGGTGGGTCGTGATTGTGTGTGTTGTGATGTATACCATATATAAGGTGGTTGTATTTCAGTTCTAATATTTGTATGGGGGTATCCGTATTGTGAAACCTTGAGTAATATTTTCTTGGGAGTGTTAGAAGCAATGTGTTTTTGAATGGGGTAAAAAGTACTGCTTGTGAGTGGTGAGTAGTTTGAGGATTAATGTGTGTGTCTTAGACGGAGACTCATTGGCCTTTGTTAGAAGTGACTCTTGTTTAGGGAGTTCATATTGTTTGATCATTATGAGTGACATGTGAGAGAGTTCGGTTGGGTGGATGGAGCTTTTGGGTTCATGTGGCATAGTTGGATATTTTTTGTTTTTCCTAGTGTCATATAGTGAGTATTGTCTTGTGCGGCTTTGGCCTAGAGAGTTTCGTGGGAATGTAAATGGTTTTGGAGTTACGATGTGAGTATTGGTTGTGAACTGGTGGTTTTTTGGAACCTGATGGTAACCATGATTAGGGATGTCCTAGTGTTATAGGTATATTCGAATGCAGAGCATATGTGGGTTCTTCAGCGGTGGGATCGATGTACAGTTGGTGCTATCGTGTTTTGGTAAAAAGGAATTGTCACACTGTGGTTTATTTTTATAAGGACCACCAGAGTTCTTAAGGTTGGTTTTAATGGTATTTATTAAGGAAAGGATCATTTAGAAACCAAACCATGTAGCTTTGATGGAGTTTGATGAGGGAATCAATATTTATTTTGGTAATAAAAGGTAAGGGAGACCAATGCATGGATAGAATACTTTTTTATGGATGTGAAACCTACTTATATCATGATAGGTGTATCATTAATGGACTACTTGGGGGTCTCTTGGATGTATATAGTATGTTTATTAACCATATAATATAAAAATACAAAGAGACATTGTAAAAGTGAAACTAATTAACTAAGAGT
The DNA here is from genome assembly GCA_963277665.1 of Viscum album. NCBI lineage: Eukaryota > Viridiplantae > Streptophyta > Magnoliopsida > Santalales > Viscaceae > Viscum > Viscum album. The sequence goes on along the minus strand of OY728153.1, from coordinate 1,160,212,692 downwards.
TAATACTTAAAGATAAGGTTAATATAGTAACACAAACCTGTCTAAATTCTATTGGTCGAGTGGTTTTCGACCCATCCCAAAAATAACTTATAAATAATCCACTTTGGAGGCATTAGAAACCGAATATGAAATTATTATAAAAGAATATTTCTAGCTTTTCCAAAGGTGCCCCTCACCCCTCTTATAAAAGGCCACTCCCCCTTCTCATTAATTAACAACGTCAATGCCTTTTGGCTCGGCCAAACTCTACCCAAATACTCGCTCAACTTCCCTCACTTCATCCTAGAGGGCTTTCTTTAGTCAGAAAGCCATCTTAAGAGCCTTTTTGATCAAATCAAAAGGAAGAACCCGAATAAGAGGTAATGATTTCGCCACCCTTTTCCAACTTCCTTTCTTCTTCCACTTTTTCCTTCTCTTTTATTACCATTTTAAAATAATAACTCCAGTATCTTATATATACTATTATGTTATTATAAATCTGGTACAACCATATTCAGTATTCTATCCATCATTTTAATAACATGTCACCATACGTGCATACGTACGGATTACCGTCTCCACGTCGTGGTGTAATTGTTATTCAATAAATTATTATTTGGATGGATATAATAAAAATGTGTAACTTTTGTAAATAATAAATATAAAATGATAATGATTCTGTATATATTATATTCCATCCAATTATCTATCAAAATAATGATATTATCTCTCATGCGTACGTACGGACTACCATCTCCACGCACGCGATGAGATTCATTCTCCATCGTATCCATTCTAGTATAATTCTCATTTGATGATTAATAATAGTATATAAGGATTTGATATCATTCTGGATATGATTAAGATACAACCTATCGATGAAAAACACAGCTTATGTAACAAAAAATATAAAAGAAAACGAGTAAATTAACACCCGAAACAACGATAATACTAAGATATTATTAACAAATCAATGTTAAAAGATCATATATGATATCATATTAATGTATATGATTCTTGTATAATTTAATAAAAATTATTTCACCAGTATACAGGAGGTTAAACTACCCCAAACAAGGAAAGGTACAAGGTAAGGGTTATTTCACAATCTCTTCATTATCCGAGGTTGTTTATACGTAATAATCTACTGGGATTTCTTTATCATCCACATCCATGTTTTTTAAGAATGTATTTCAAACATTTTTACTATTTACAAGAATATGGGTTAAAGACATTTATACCCTTGTTTGAATTTTTATAAGAGGTTTATAAAGGAATCATTCCGTTGTTTTCCAAACAAGGTGCTTTTTAACCTATTCGGCAGAATTAAGGTAAGAATGTTTTTTAACAAATACAGTGGGTGCGGCTATTTTCCGCCGTTATAAAATAATCGAATCTTCCCTTACAAGCTTATAAGAATATTTTCAAATAAAATGTATTATTTTATAAAAATATGACTCTTAAATGATTTAAAAATAGAAAGAGATATTTCTCTAAAAAGAGTTTTGATTTCATCAATGTCAACATCCTTTGATGGATTTTACACTTATTTGATGTTGATTTATTATTATAAAAAACTTCTATATTATATTGAAGGTTTTGTGATATGTTGGACTGTGGATGTGTTATTTTTATACCATTCATGGTTTATGGATGAAGTATTTACATTTTGTATTCTAGTTTTAATAGGAATGTTTATGTTATTTTTAAACATTTTCATATGGGAATGCATTGGAATTAATATGTGACGGGTGGAGCATGCTATAGCACCTCGATCCATCGGTAGGTCTCATGAGACAAACTAGTGTCTTGGCATAAGGCCTTCGAAAAATCATATTTGTAGTCTTGGCACGAGGCCTTGGCTATGTGGTTATGATAGTCTGGAATTATGCTTTCCATCATTATGAATGTGGTTATTGATACTGCATGTGATTATTCGATTAGTAGAATATCCATGTGAATAAGTAAATGGTATTATTTCATTTTATTTTTTCCATACTATGTTGAATTTCAAGTTTAAAAGGCTTTTGTTTTAGTTATACATTGCCTTAAATTTTTATTCTTATTTATGATGGTTTCCGCTATATTGTTATCCTTACTGGGAATTTGAGCTCACCCCTTTCAATGTTTTATTTTTTCCCAGGATGTGAAGAAGTAATTTATGAATGACCTGCAGGGATAGTATGTGGGGATATGAGTGTGGAATATGAATAAAATATGTTGTTGTAGTTTTCATTTTTATGATGTAATGTAAGAATTATGAATATATCTACTGTTTTCAAGGATACTATACTAATCGGTCTTTCGAGATTTGATCTTTCTTGTGATCATGCCAATGTTATGTAATAATGCACTGACTCTGGGTAACTGGTGCTGAGGATTTCCCGTTGGTATCATAGGAATTTTAGTACAATCCTTGGAAGGTAGATTTAGATAAACTCTGATTAGAGCACATAGACCTAAGATGGACATTGAGGATTATTATAGAATAACTTCCTAGAATTTTGGTATTGTAGAGATTTTGTGAGTTTTCTGTGAAATACATCTCTGTCTGGATATGAGCAGGTAGAGGCGGCTCTGGCACAGATGTAGCTAAGGGTAAAACCCGAAAACACCGCTATGAGCTAGACTCGAACGAGAAATGGTGCACGACAACGGGCGTTGCTGCACTCTTTGTTAGGACACTCCCGAGGAATATTCTTAGGATAACTCTCATTTTCATTACAAATCATTATGAAGGGTTTATGAGTATATACTTCCTCAATGAAAACATTTTTATGATTATGGATTATATCCATAAATAGTTCAATTTATGTTAAGTGTTTTATAAGTATGGAATTATGTATTTTGATTCATAAACTGATCTAGATTATGCCATTGTTTAAAAATTGCACCTCGTGGAAGAAATGGAAACTGTATCAATGAACACACTCCATGTAGGAATTTTCCTACTGATCAAGATAATTACAGTGGAGCTGGTGATGCAACTGGTGTCGATCAGCTAATCACCATACTGGGACAACTCACTCAGGTTATGAATAATAACCTTTCCCGAATGGAGCTCCCAGATCCACAGTGTGGAGATCAATGTTAGATCGTTTCATGAGGCAAAAACCACCAATGTTCAATGGGAGTACAAATCCCTTAGTAGCTAAGAAATGGATAAATTCCCTAGAGAAAATATTTCAGGCTTTGGGGAGTAGTGAAAGAGAAAAAGTTATCATGGCAGTTTACCACCTCATTGGAGATGCTGATCAATGGTGGTCATTGATTCAAAACATGAAGGATGATGATGAAGTATCAAATATAGAATGGAGGGAGTTCAATGATCTGTTTTTAGAAAAATAATTTCCCCCTGACCATCGAGAAGATATGGAAAGGCAATTTCTATGTCCGAGACAAAAGGAGGATAAGAATGTCGCAAAGTATGAGGATAACTTTAAAAGGTTAGCAAGGTATGCTGGAGATTATATACGTTACCCAAGAAGTAAGATTGATCGTTTCTTTGATGGGTTAAACCCATTTCTCCGTCGAGTATTAGTCTCACAATCCTTCTCGTCGTACGAAGACATTGTCTCATGTGATATCAAGATAGAAAAGGAATTCTCTAAGTCTTATGACTTTAAAGCAAAGAAAGAGAAGAAGAGATCTGCTGATCAATCTGGGAATGGAAATAAGGGGAAGAAGGGAAAGGTTGAATATCCATCCTGTGGTAAATGTGGGAAGAAACACCCCGGGACTTGCTTGAAGGGAATGTGTTTCTGTTACAAGTGTGGTGAAAAAGGCCACCTGGATCGTGATTGCAAAGGGAAGAAGGAAGCTACCAATGTTCAGTGCTACAATTGCAGGGAGATGGGACATTATGAAAATGAATGTCCTAAGCATTAGGGGAACTTACCTGAGAAAAGGCCAAGGTATCAAGGCCAAGCTTATCCTATCACTACTGCTATGGTAGAATCTCTGAAAGACGTGGTGGCAGGTACTTTAATAGTTTCCTCAAGTTTAGAAAATGCATTATTTGATTCTGGATCATCACATTGTTTCATATCTTCCCAGTTTTCTAATAAAATTAGATATTTTCAATTTGATTTTACAAGGGAGTTGTCAGTTAAAACTCCTAAGGGAAGTATCATTGCAACACAGTTTTGTGAATCAGTCCCCATTAGAGTACATAAATGTTCTTTATCTGCTGATCTCATCGTCATACCTATGTTTGAGTTTGATATAATCCTCGGTATGGATTGGATTTCAGACTGTGATGAGAGGATTTATTATAAGAAGAAGGAGGTTACGATTTTTTATGATGATGATAAGGAACACCTTATCTTTAGAGCAGAATCGTCACCACCTAATTCTTATCTAGATCCATCCCCAATAGCTCAACTAAATTCAATTATTGGGGAGGAAGAGAATGAAGTGAATGTGGGTGAGGAAAGGAATGTTCAAATAGAGGATGTACCTGTTGTGAAAGAATATGTAGATGTATTTTCGGAAGATTTACCTAGACATCCTCTAGAACGAGAAGTTGAGTTTTCCATTGATTTAATTCCTAGATCAAGGCCCATATCGAAGACCCCTTATAGAATGTCCACAGTAGAATTAGTTGAACTAGAGAAAAACCTATAGGAATTGAGTAATAATGGATTTATTCACCCTAGTGTTTCTCCATGGGGAGCCCATGATCTTTTTCTTAAAAATAAAGATGGATCTATGAGGTTATGTATCGACTATAGGGAGATCAATGATATAACAATAAAGAACAAGTATCCCTTACCACGCATTGATGATTTATTTGAACAACTTCATGGAGCTCAATTCTTTTCAAAGACTGACCTTCGATCTAGATACCATCAGTTGTGTGTAAAGAAGGAAGACATTATGAAGACAACATTTCGAACCAGGTACGTGCATTACAAGTTTACTGTAATGCCTTTTGGATTAACTAATGCACCCATTGTATTCATGGATCTGATGAATAGAGGGTTCAAGGAATATCTCGATGAATTTGTGGTGGTATTTATTGATGATATCTTTGTATACTCTAAATGTAACAAAGATCATGAAAGTCACTTGTGCATTATCCTAAAGACTCGGAGAAGACATGAATTATATGGGAAGTTGAGCAAGTGTGAATTCTGGCTTCATGATATTTCTTTTCTTGGTCAAATTGTCTATAAAGATGGAATCTATGTTGATCCTTCTAGGACCAAGGCAATCCAAGAATGGCCAGCACCTACGAGTATAACTGAGGTACACAGTTTTATTGGTTTGGAAGGTTATTATCGACGTTTCGTCCAGAATTTTGCCCGATTGGCTAACCCATTAACAAAGCTCACATGTAAAGGCGTTATATTTGTTTGGAAAAAAGAGTGTGAAGAATGTTTCGAAGAACTGAAGAGAATAATAGTCAATGCTCCTATATTGACAGTACCATCGGGTAATGATGGGTTCGTTATTTATAGTGATGCATTGAAGAAAGGACTTGGTTGTTTCCTTATGCAGAATGATAGGGTTATTGCCTATGCATCACGATAGTTGAAAATTCATAAGCAAAACTATCCTACTCCTAATCTTGAGTTTGCAGATATGATCATTTCTTTGAAGATATGGAGGCATTGCCTTTATGGCGTAAAATGTGAGATTTATACAGATCACAAGAGTTTGAAGTATATTTTCACACAAAAATAACTCAACATGAGGAAAAGGAGCTGGCTTGAATTACTCAAGTATTATGATATGCACGATACACTACCACCAGGGGAAGTCAAACAAGGTGGCATATGGTTTGAGTAGAAAAGACCATGGAGTTTTGAACAATATGAGAATTGAAAGGGATCCAATTTTCATGGATCTAGTAAAGATGGACACGGGAAGAACCAGGGAAGGTGAAACATCAATGCTTTTTCAAATGTTTGCCAAACCATATTTACTAGAAAGGATTAAGAGTTCTCAGACCGATGATGAAGAATTTCAAAAGAAGATTAAAGCTGTGAATGATGGGAGATTGGGAGACTTTGTGTATGAAGATGGAATTTTGAAATTCGGTAAGAGAATTTTTGTTCCCGATATACCAGATCTAAAAAGGTAATTGCTGGATGATGCTCATAGTTCCAATTTCTCTATACACCCTGGGAGCACCAAAATGTATAATGATTTGAAGGAACATTTTTGGTGGGACAACATGAAGAGGGAAATTTCTGATTTTGTGTAAAGATGTATGGTTTGTCAACAAGTGAAAGCTAGAAGGCAACAGCCTGGAGGAGTCATGCAACCTCTTCCCATACCATAGTGGAAAGGGGACAATATTACGATGGACTTTCTCATGGGGATAACAAAGATTCCTAGAAGGAACGATGCAATATGGGTCATTGTTGATCGTCTTACCAAGTCAGCACATTTTCTTGCAATAAGAGAAGATCTACCACTGGAACTTCTAGAAAGACTATATATTGATGATGTTGGGTGACTTCATGGAGTACCCCTATCGATTGTTTCTGATCATGATCCCCGTTTTACTTCAAGATTCTGGAAAAGTCTTCATAAATCCTTGGATACTGAACTTCATTTGAGCACTGCCTACTACCCTCAAACAGATGGAAAATTAGAACGAACTATTCAAACCTTAGAAGACATGTTGAGATCCTGCTAACATGACTTTCAGGGTATGTGGGATCAATATTTACCTATGGTAGAATTTTCCTATAATAATAGCTTACATTCGAGTATTCAGATGGCACCATATGAAGTGCTATATGGAATGAGATGTCATACACCAACCTGTTGGGATGAAGTTGGTGAAAGAAAACTTATAGGCCCAGAACTGGTGGAGGAAATGATGGAAAAGGTGAAGGTAATTCAAAATAACATCACATAAGATCAAAGTAGGTAGAAGAGCTATGCTGATAATCAAAGGAAGGATTTGGAATTTCAAGTTGGTGATCATGTTTTCCTGAAGGTTCTCCATTGAAGGGAGTCATACGTTTTGGTAAGAAAGGTAAATTGAGTCCCAGGTACATCAGATCTTTCAAAATTCTAGAACGAATTGGGGTTTTAGCTTACTGAATGGAAATGCCGCCAAGTCTCTCCAAAGTTCACGATGTGTTCCACGTATCTCTATTGAGGAAATACATGCCTGACCCAACACATATGCTCACCTATGAGGAACTGGAACTGGAACCCAATCTGTCTTATTGAGAAGATCCTGTCAAGATTCTTGATATGAGAGTACATGTACTGAGAAACAGGATGACTCGTCTGGTAAAAGTTTTGTGGAGAAACCATAAGATGGAAGATGCAACTTGGGAACCCGAGGAACATATGATAAAGAACCACCCGAGTCTTTTCATGCTGTAGTATTCCAGAAACTTCGGGGATGAAATTATTTGAAGGAGGGGAGATTGTAACACCCCAAGCTTCTATGGTACACATCCCTTTGAATAATGCAACAGCGTGTGTTGTACGCAACATCGAGTTCTAACACACACCACAACTGATCAAACTAGCAGTTATGAATAGTAATACCTAGTTTGTAAAATTTTCAAAATTTTATCTCTCAAAATGTACTTCATTTTTGTATTTGGAGTATCAAATTTAGCCTAAGGTGAAATTTTATTACTTTTCAGATAACATTAATATTTTGATGAATATTGAAAATTACTAAATTTTAATTAAAAACAACTTTTTTAATCAAAATAAATAATAGTGATAAATTATGAATTTGAGTGGTTTTAAAGTATATTTAGAATATATTTTTACCATTTAATACAATTTTGGTCATTGGACATAATTTCACAATTAAACCGAACATAAACAAGTATCAATATTTTGATAGTTATTATATCTTTAGAACATGCTTTTTGTTTTGACAGCAGGAATTAATTTTAAATTAATTTCTACCACTTCATTGTTTTGAATTTGAAAAAATGTATTCCATATTTCGAATCATGATGTTCAAATTGTTTAAATAGGTATCTTTTATTTTTAGACATTTTGAATAATTACTTCGGTAAATATTTTATTTAAAATGGTTAAAGGGGAAATCCGATAAATAAGGGTTAACAAATAATATTATAATAATAAATAATTACCCTAAAACGTGTCCTAACCATATTGGTTGAATCATATCCGACCATGGGCATCTTTGGGTCGATTGTGGACCCCATGGTGCCACTTTTATGTGATAGGGACACTTTAGTTTAATTAAGTTAAAATGAATACAAAAATGACACAAGCATATATCTTTTAGAAAAACAATTTTTACATTGGGTAATATATGTTCGATTTTTTACTATAAATATTAATTAGAAAGATAAAAAAAGTTCCTACATAATGGTATTTCATTTCTAATTTTTAGACTTTAAATAATTTAATTTATTTACGACACAATGGTGATGTAGTAATTACCATAATAGTGAAAAATTAAAATTATTGATATTGTAGATACCCAAATAAATATAATTTGAGACTTTTTATGAATTAAACTAATTTTATAGGTTAATATGACATGTTAGTAATTATTTAATTAACTTTTTTCGAAGTAATATTTATGTTATTATTTTTACAAAAATCAATTATTGAAAGGTGTCAAAATTGACAAAAAATAGTTTTTAAAACAAATATTATATTATTAATTGATATTAAATTCATAAAAATATAAGGTTCGGCCAAGAGACTTATATCATGATATTTGTATCATTAATGTACCACTTGAGGGTCTCTTGGATGTATATAGTATGTATAGTTACCATATAATATAAAAATACAAAGAGACATTGTAAAAGTAAAACTAATTAACTAAGAGTTAATACTTAAATATAAGGTTAATATAGTAACCCAAACCTGTATAAATTCTATTGGTTGAGTGTTTTTCGACAAATCCCAAATTAAATTTTAAATAATTCACTTTAGAGCCATTTTAAACTGAATATGAATTTATTATAAAATAATATTTCTAGCTTTTCCAAAGCTGCCCCTCACCACTCTTATAAAAGGGAACTCACCCTTCTCATTAATTCAAAACTTCAAATCCTTTTGGATCGGCCAAACTCTTCCCAAATACTCTCTCAACTTCCCTCCATTCATCCTAGAGGCCTTTATTTAGTCAGAAAGCCAACCTAAGAGCCCTTTTGATCGAATCAAAAGCAAGAACCCAAAGAAAAGGTAATGATTTCACCACCCCTTTCCAAGTTCCGTTCTTCTTCCAATTTTTTCTTGTTTGTTATTTCCATTATAAAATAATTACTCTAGTATCTTATATATTCTGTTATGTTATTATAAATATCATACAACCATATTCAGTATTCTATGCATCCTTTGTATAACATGTAACCATACGTGCGTACGTACAACTTACCGTCTCCACTTCGTGGTGTAATTGTTATTCAATAAATTATTATTTGGATTGGTATAATAACAATGTGTAACTTTTGTAAATAATAAATATAAAATGATAATGATTCTGTATATATTATATTCCATCCAATTATATATCAAATGAATGATATTGTCGCTCCTGTGTACGTACGGACTACCGTCTCCACGAACGTGATGAGATTCATTCTCCATCGTATCCATTCAAGTATAATTCTCATTTGATGATTAATAATAGTATATAAGGACTTGATATTATTTTAGATATGATTAATATAAAGCCTAACCATGAAAAACACAGCTTACATAACAAAACATATAAAAGAAAACGAGTAAGATAACACCCGAAACAACGATAATACTAAGATATTATTAACAAATAAATGTTAAAAGATCATATATGATATCTTATTAATGTATATGATTATTTTATAATTTAATAACAATTATTTCACCCTTATAAAGGAGGATATCCTACCCCGACCAAGGAAAAGTACACGGTAAGGTTTATTTCACAATCTCTTCATTATCCGAGGTTGTTTATACGTAATAATCTACTGGGATTTCATTATCATCCACATCCATGTTTCTTAAGAATGTATTTCAAACATTTTTACTATTTACAAGAATATGGGTTAGATACATTTATACCCTTGTTTGAATTTTTATTTTAGTTTTAAAAAGGAATCATTCCGTAGTTTTCCAAACAATGTTCTTTTTAACCTTTTCAGCAGAATTAAGGTAAGAATGTTTTTTAACTTATACGGAGGGTGCGACTATTTCCGCCGTTATAAAATCGTCGAATCTTACCTTAAAAGCTTATAAGAATATTTTCAAAGAAATTTTTTTATTTTATTAATATATGACACTAAATGATTTCAAAATAGAAAGATATATTTCTCTAAAAAGGGTTTTCATTTCATCTATGTCAACATCCTTTGATGGATTTTACGCTTATTTGATGTTGATTTATTATGATACAAAACTTCTATATTGTATTGAATGTTTTGTGATATGATTGATGGTGGATGTGTTATTTTTATACCATTCATGGTTTATAGATGAAGTATTTACATTTCTTATGCTAGTTTTAATACGAATGTTTATGTTATGTTTAAACCTTTTCATATGGGAATGCATTGGACTTAATATGTGACTGGTGGAGCCCGCTATAGCTTCTCGATGCTTCAGTAGGTATCATGAGACAAACTACTGTCTTGGCACAAGACCTTGGAAAAATATTATTTGTAGTCTTGGCATGAGGCCTTGGCTATGTGGTTTTGATAGTCTGGCATTATGCATTCCATCATTATAAAAGTGGTTATTGATACTGCATGTGATTGTTCGGTTAGTATAATATCCATGTGAATAAGTAAATGGAATTATTTCATTTTATTTTTTCCATACTATGTTGAAGTTCAAGTTTAAAAGTCTTTTGTTTTAGTTATACATTGCCTTAACTGTTTATTATAGTTTATGAATGTTTCTACTATATTGTTATCCTTAATGGGAATTTGAGCTCACGCCTTTCAATGTTTTATTTTTTTCCAGGATGTGAAGAAGTAATTTATCAATGACCTGCAGGGATAATATGAGGGGATATGAGTTTGGACTATGAAGAAAATATGTTGTTGTAGTTTTCATTTTTATGATGTAATGTAAGACTTATGAATATATCTAGTGATTCCAAGGCTACTAAACTAATCGGTCTTTCGAGATTTGATCTTTCTTGTGATCATGCCAATGTTATGTAATAAAGCACCGACTCTGGGTAACTAGGGTCGGGGCGTTACATATTGGGATTAACTATTGAGACTTACAGATCATGAGATCTTGATTCGAGTTCAATGCGTTGTTAGAGGAAAGTATGAGACCATGAGGGATTTGAGGAGGTCTAGATTATAGTGCGTACTATGAAGGAATGATGTCATTTGGGATGGGGGAATATGTGTCTTAGGATAAGCACTTGTCATTTTCAGTGAAACCAAAGCAGGAAGCATGGTTCTGTAAGGTACCATTTTGTTTTTTATCACTGTAATGGACAATTGTATTTCTATTATGTGTTTCCAAGTTCATACCAGAAGAGAATGACTGGGGTAAAAAAATAGTAATAAGGGGAATGTTGGGTCATGGATTCATGGAAAAGGGTTGTGGAGTGGTCCTGATTTTGGGTTAGAAAGACCACTTTAGTGATGGTAGTTGAGTTCTATTGAGGTTCTTGTGGGAAAGGAATTCTGAGAACTTCAACAAGTTAAGGTGTTATTATAGTATAAGTGATAATGAGAATGGATAACCTGTGATGGTATTCATCGATAACTTCTTATCATACTTTTCATTAATGAAGATCATATACAATATCATGACATCATTATGTGTATGCTGAGAGAGATTTCTGGTGTGAGCCTAGCTACATGAACATGTTTTGGTTTTATATGGGGACACAGGGATGTTATAGTCATGAATAGTTATATGTGGAGCGAGATGGGGGGAAGTATGCTATAGAATATTTACAGGTGATGTCCTCGGGTGGATTGGATGACGATGAATGCCATGGGTGACATTCTCAGATCCCAGGAATAGGTTGTGATTGATGTTTATTTTTTTCTTATAGGGAACTGTAAATGGAAATATTGATGTTTTGGGGTCTAACATGTTATTTAATTTTAGACCATGGTGGTTGTAATTTCTTGAGTGAAGAAGTGATGACAAAAATCCTAAGGTGGAAAGGGATACCTAAGTTATAGATGTGTGTAACTAACCTTGTAGTGGTCTTGGTGGCACTGATATATCAATGAAAATAATGTGAGGTGCATGTTAGGGTTTCTTTGGGAAGGCGAAATGGGACATTGACGTGGTGGTTTGTAATGGCCAGTGTTTATAGCCAAGGAGATATTCCAAGGGAATTTGAAATGTTAGAATTTACTAGACGAGCCAATTATAAAACTGAGCATTAAAATGGAATTCCTAGAGTTTTATAACATCAATTTTTTGTTTTTGGACATGTTTAATGGAACAGGGGGTCACCTTGGTGTTCCATCATGTTTTGGGAGTAAAGAGATCTGAAACCTCAATTTAGGAGTAGGTGACAAGGGCGCACGTTTATTCTAAAACTATGCAGCCCCCAAAAACACACCTTGTAGTTTATTATAGTGAGAATATGTGAATTACACATGCTACACGTGGTTTACCCTAATAGGGTGCCTAGCTCTCAAGGGTACTGCCATTTATATTGGAGTTATGCACTGTTCATCACATGGTTGGAACACAGTTAGGATAACCATGCAACCAAAAACAGGGGTAGTGTTTTCTGTAAGAAATTAAATTGATTAAATAAAAATATAAATAAAATAACTTAAAAACCTAATATACCTTTCCACCTCCTAGTGTATGTGGTGGCACTCATGGGTCATCCATGTTTGTGTTCTAGTATATACCATTGAAGGCAAAGAATTTCAGATTTGTTTGATCCACTCATCATCAATTTCAGGTAGGTTTTCCTCCATTATAATTTATTTCTCAATTTCTAATTGGGACATTGATTGTTTTTGAGTGTATAATTTTTTCTTTAGTGTTTTCAGCCTTACCACATTAGTTTTGGGTTTTCATATCTAATAGATACTTACCAATGTACCCATAGTTAGTTATATATATATAATTTCCTCCATTATATATATATATATATATTCCCCCATGGTGAAATGAATATGTATATCAGGGATAAGCGTGTGTGTGTGTATATATGCAAAAAATGAATATGTGTATAGTTATAAATGGGTATTTTCATCTTTAAGAAAATATGTAATGATACTATAATATATATTCATCGACATGAAAATATTTATATTGGTTCTATGTAACATCCTATGTTTTTAGAAAGAAACACTATGTTCAATAGCGTATACGATACACTACATCGATCTTAAACAAACAACTAAATACAATTATTTAAATGTTATCAATATAACCTATCCATTAAAATGGAGGGAATGGACAATATAATCTTCATTATAAAAATATGGTTTACACATGTTTAAATAGTGATTCATTGGTTATAATTTTTATTTGAAATGAAAATAAAAACCAATTGATTACAAAGGATGTTTTTTTTATGAAAACCTATTTAAAAGATAATAATTGTGTTTATAAAATCATATCACTCTTTATGGATTTTTATTTAATGAAAAATATATCTTATATATTCAATGTATTATTTAAAATTAATCTTATATGTTTTCTAGATCTAATATAAGAACAAATCCATTTTTTTGGATAAAAGTAGTATTTTTCAAAATAATACAGTTTTACTCATTTTGATGGAGAACCCTTTTTAAATCACATTATTATAACTTTTTTCTGTTACATTGGAAAAAATAAAATTATTTTTATAATACAGGAATAAAAATTTACTTTAATTGACTTTTAGGGTTTTCCAAATAAATTTATTTAGAAATAGTGAAAAATACCGCATTTTAATTCTAAACTGCCTTTTCATCTAATTTATTTATATAGTTATATTATTTTTTAACTAGTTTTAAAGGTTAATTGGATTATTATTTTATCATTTAATCCAACTATGGTCATTCTATGTAATTTCACATTTAAATTGGACATAAACCCATGTCATTCTTTTGATAGTTTTTACTTCTTAAAAACCTGCTCTTTGGTTTTTACAATTTGAATTAATTTTAAATTAATTAATGAAAATTATGTGTTTTGAATTTGGAAAAATGGATTACATATTTTAAGTAATAAAGCCTAAATTATATAAATAGGTACCTTTTATTTTTTGGACATTTTGAATAGTAACTTAAGTAATTATTTTTATATTCCACGATTAAAGGGAATATTTGGTAAATAAGTGTAAAAATAATATTATAATAATATAATACTACCCTAACACGTGTCATAATACTATTTAATGATTAATGGGAGACCATACCAATCCTTAGGCCTAATATTTGGAATCTGGGAGCCACCTGGGTGTGATAATGACATGTTATAATAATTAATTTAAAGTAGAGATAAATATAACATAAATATGTATGTTTTTACTAAAAAAATTTAATACATGGTTATATAACTGATATCTTTGAATATATAAATAGTCATTATAAATATATAAATATTTCCTATATCACTGTATTTTATTTATAAGTTTTTTACATTAAATAAATAAATCTATTATTGACCCAATGATGCTTTAGTGGTTACCTTATTAATGAATGATTCAAATAAAAGATATTATAAATATAAAATAATTATAGATTGAAAATTTTTATGTTGTACAAGAATTTTATGGATTATTATGAGATGTTATATTTTATTTTATATATTTTTTAATGAGTCATGTTGTTTTGGGTTTAACAAAAATTGATTACTAAATACTACAAAGATTGTCATAAATGGGGTTTTAAAACAAATAATATTTAATTAAATGATATAATAGTACTTAAAATCCAAGATTTGTCCAACTAACTTAGATAATGTAAATTTTATTTATTAATGACCCACCTGAGATTCGCTTGGGATTTTATACTAATAATATTCAACATATAGTGTAAATATACAAGAAGACATGATAAGAGTTAATTTGTTTAACTAAGGGTTAACCTAAATGGTAAGGTTAAATTTGGGAGAAAAAGTATTCTAAAAACTATTTTTTGATATTATTTAGACCCATAATAAAATTTTCCTTGAAATAAATCAGTTTGGATCTATTATAATTTGAATATAAATTTATAATAAAGTAAAATTTCAAGTCTTTTCTAAAGTGCCCCTCCTCCCTATTATAAAATGCCTCCTCCTCTACCCCCTTATTCACACCTCTCAAGCCCCTTAAATCATCAAAAATATTCTCATATAATCTTCCAACAGCCCCCAATTCCTCATAAAATTCTTACCTTGTGAAGAATGAAACTCAAGGAATCCCTTTGACTGAAATCAAAAAGAGTTACCTGATTTAGAGGTAATGTCTTCCCTTAAGCTCCTTTCATTCATTTTCTTATCTATCCCCATAACATTCATTTATTAAATTATTTTATAATAAAATATCCTCAATATACTAGGATTTTTTAATAATAATTTTTATACCAACACTTACACACACCTCCATTTAATGGATATAGAACATATTGTTTCTTTGTATGGTCAACTACTGCCTCATGAAACAACGATTTTTCAATTTTCTCCTACCACCTCTCATGGTGTCCATTATTATGGAACATTATTTATTTATAATATATATTATATTTAAATTTTTTCTATGATTCTATTGTTTTTATTTACAACATATCATAATTCTTTCCATAATGTGTAAATATGATAATTTCATTTGAGGAAGTGTGGACTACCACACCCTCAAAGTGATATGACTCGTTCATGCCTTCCAAGGAACATATAAAGGATGGAATTAATGAAATTTTGTAAAATATATAACATATATATTATAATATAATTATAATATACCTATGTATCATTTATTTTTCATTTCATTAATATGACAAAGAAATGAAAGTAGCGTTCATTCGTACGTATGGCCTACCATCTCTATGAATGATGAATTTCATTTATTTTCTCCAAATGTTATATATTATAATATTTAATTATATAATATATATATATATATATATATATTATATATTTATATCATGAATAGTAATATAGATACAATTAACTTTTGACCACACGGACAATTTACATCAAAACAAGTTAATTTTCGACTCAAGTACCGAATATTGGAAAAATGACCGATATGAACATAAATAATTATGTAATTTTTATAACTTTGTATTAAGTGGCATAAAATGATTAATAAAATTGAAAAATGTTTTATAGCAATTATAAATTTACCTAAGTTTGTTATTTAGGAATTTAACGAACAAATGATACAAGTTGGACTCAAGGTAATGGAAATCATAACTCAATATCATTTCATTGAGTTAAATATCCTTGTAACTGGTTTTTTTAAAGCATATGTGTTAATTAATTATGACTTTATTACACTAAATATCCACTTATATTGGGAGTATTTATATTTTTCTCAGATAATTATTTCAAGGATTTATCCTTAATCTAAGGATACGATCTTTGTAAGGTATTTCGTCTCAATTTATATTCCATTGAGACTTATTTGTTGTTTTAAACCAATTCACTTTTATATGATGTATATACCAAACTTTGACATATTATATCATGAATATATATATTCTAATGATATTATAAATATTTTTTAATGTTATTCTTTAATTATTTTTATTCAATTATTCTCTAAAGTTGGAAGGGACTCTAATAATAACATTGTTTTAAATGTTTTAAAGATTATATTCTTAAAAATATTTCTCATTAATTCCCATATTTTCAAAATGGTATTATGAATTTATTTATATGGAAATTAAGTTATTAAAATTTTAATTCCTCTAAAATTTTCTAAGAGGTACAAGACACATTGATTCGAAAATATTTTTCTTAAATGTTTTAAATGTGTGTTTTTTTTAAATTGGATTGATTATTTCAATATCATGAAATGATATACTGTGAATGAAAATGTGGAAATGTTATTATTCCTTTAATATGGTTTCATGTTTTATAATTATTTTATGGTTCTTGGGAATTGATCATGTATATAGGTGGTTCCCTGAATAACTGAGGGTGAGTAAGCCTATGATAGCTCCCCATTGCATTGGGTAGCATGTGAGAGTTAAATGTTATGGGTTTTCCTAAGATATTTAGGGAATATATTTCAATGGTTATTCCAAACGTAACCATGAAGGTTACTCCCTCTGTATCTGTTAAAGATAAAATGTAATTATAATATGGATTCAATAATTTACCTTTATTTTTTATTATTTTAATGAAGTTTTGTATGAATCTTATGATTACATTACTTATGGTAAATAGTATGTGTTATGGGTGAGAAGTATGATTTTGTAAAAATGTTTTCATGGGTTTTAAATATTCACAGACTATCATTTTCATTCCTTATTTTAGATTCCTTACTGAGTTTTTATTCTCATCCAATGTTTTTAAAATGTTTTCCACATGGCCTAAATATGAATAAGTCAAAGATGTGATCAAGGAAAAGTGATGCTGTTTAAACATGAAAAGAACCACTTAACTTTTTAAAAAGTGTTTGTTTTATGAAAAAATTAGATAGTGAGATGAAGAATCTAATTGTATTATTTTAGTTGTTTTCTATGAGTTATGACCCAATTCTATAAATATATAAACCCGAAAGGATCCTTGAAGTTAATTAAAGTCAAATTGTAGACTTATCATAAGATTATGTAATGTTTAAGGACTAGGCCTTATAATTGGTATAAGAGATTGGTTTAGACAAATTTGGAGATGATGATGTTATCTTTAGTGTTATGGATATCATCATGAGTTTATAATTTTAAGGTTGATCATAAGTTCAATTTCTTATAAACCTCTTTTGAGGCTTTATGATCTGAAATATTAAGGCGAATAATGGTATTTTTTTGAGGCATTCACCTTTGAGGAAATTGTGTGTTATTAGTTTTTGGGATGAAAAATGTGAGGTATGAGATAAACTTTAAGGTTAAAATATGATATGGTTATTTTTTTGGATTTTATCTAATTTTTGGGAAACATATAAAATTATCTAGTTTTTAGAAAAGGACAACACGTAGACTGTGGGACAACCCAATGTGTTGGACAAGGCTATGTGAATCGAACCGAGAACCGAAGTGTGACTAAGATTTATCACCTACCACGGGAATATATGAAGTCCCTAGTTAGTATTAATTATTATATTAAGTTAAATGATTTTATTGATTAAGAATATGTTGATTTTGGGAACATATGTTTTATCAAATGGATATCACTAGTATAAGAAAATGATTTTGGGATTATGTGATAAATGTAATTTTAGAAGACATTCAATATTTTGGGAACCCTATATCCCTAAAGAAAATAGAAAACTATGGAATTTAATTTGTGTAATGTTTGAATTATATTTTGGAAGAATATATGTTTTTATTGTGGATAGATGTTGATTTGGGTTATCTATGGAAATGATTAAACTATCATGGAAAATATGAGATTAGGTTAATTACTTTTTAGTACTATACATTAAGAGTGGTTGGTGTTATTTGGAGATTAATGTTAAAATTTATCATGAAAATATATATCATCAAATACTTCTGAATTTTGGGTTGAAATATTATTTTTATTAATTGAGTAATTTTATGGGCAATAATTTACTAAATTGTTGATATTTCACATTTGGATTTACTGTTAATCTTTTGAGATTAAAGGAAATCTTTCTTATTATAAAAGAATAGATTTTTAGGGGATTATTTGATCTTTTACTAACCATATTGGTTTTGGTTAATGTTTAAAGAAAAGGTAAATATATAGATCTTATTTTTGGGATTTTTTGATTCTCTAGAAGTTGATTCTAGTGCTTCAGGTCTGACCAAGTCATCTTGAATACTCATTGTTTGGAGAAAAGATTAGTTTGTGTTAGAAATTTACTAAAGGATGAAAATATACTTTTTATGTAATTATATTTCCTTATGTTATTATTCTATGTAGTATAATATTTCCTCAACTTTTGGAAGTGGATCTTAAAAAATGTTTCTATTTACATTTTCCTACTATGAAATCAAAGTCCTTTTAACCCATCACAAGTTTGTGGTTTTTTGGTTGTTAACATTCTCCTGATCATGTTTTCTATTACCCTCCATAAAAACATGATACTTATTTTTTTCTTACATATCCATGTTTTCCTACATGGAACCCTAGTATGTAAAATCCTGAGTTTTTAGAAATAAACACTACGTTCAATAGCGTACATGATACAGTACATCGAGCTTAAACTAAAAAAATATAATTATTTAAAAGTCACTATTACAACCTAGCAGTTGAAATGGTGGGAATGAATAGTATAAACAATATTATAACAATATGGGTTTCACTTGTTTAAATAATGATTCATTGGTTAACAAATTTATTAGAAATGGAAATAAAAACCAATTGAATATAAAGGATGTGTTTTTATGAAAACCTATTTAAAAGAGAATAATTGTTTTTTTTAAATCATATAACTCTTTATGGATTTATATTTAATGAAATATATATGTTATATATTAAATTAAATATTTATAATTCATATTATATGTTTTTTAAATATGATACAAGAACAAATCCAAATGTTTTAGATAAAAGATGTACTTTCCAAAAAATACAGTTTTACCACCTTTTGATGACAAAACCTTTTTAATTCACAGTTTTATCACTTTTATATGTTATATCAGAAAAATAAAATTCTTCTTTATAATTAGTAAATTAGAATTAACTTTTGTTGAATTTTGGTATTTTTATGATAAAATTCATTTATAATGAATAGTGAAAAATACTGCATTTTAATTCAAAATTGCATTTTCATCCAATTTATTTATATAATTAGAATATATTTTTAATTAGTTTTAAAGTGTAATTGGATTATTTTTTATTATTTAATACAATTTTGGTAATTTTATGTAATAACACATTTAAATTGGATATAAACACATGTTAATCTTTTGATAGTTTTTTACTTCTTAAAAACTCGATTTCGAGTTCTGACAGTGGGAAATAATTTCAAATTAATTAATTGAACTTATGTGTTTTGAATTTGAAAAAAATGGATTAAATATTTGGAATCAAAAGTTTATAATTATGTAAAAGGTACCTTTTATATTTGGAAGTTATGAATAATAAATTCAATAATTATTCTTATTTACCATGGTTAAAGGGTAAATTTGGAAAATAAGGATAAAAAATATTATAATAATATAAAACCACATTAACAAATGTCTTAATCTTATTGGATGAGTCATGGGTGACCAAAAAAATC
The DNA here is from genome assembly GCA_963277665.1 of Viscum album. Classification (NCBI taxonomy): domain Eukaryota; kingdom Viridiplantae; phylum Streptophyta; class Magnoliopsida; order Santalales; family Viscaceae; genus Viscum; species Viscum album. The sequence continues at coordinate 1,160,192,486 of OY728153.1, read as the reverse complement.
TTTTGGAAAAATTATTTGCATTTGGGAGCCACTTGGGTGTGATAACGACATCTTATAATAATTAATTTTAAGTTAGAGAAATATAACATAAACATGTATATTTTTAGTAAAAAAATTTAATACAAGGTTATATAACTGGTATATTGGATTATAAAGAGTAATTAGAAAGATAAAAATATTTCCTACATCATTGTATTTTATTTACAATTTTTTGACATTAAATAAATAAATTTATTTATGACACACTGATGATGAAATGATTACCATATTAACAAACTATTCAAATAAACGATATTATAAATATTAAAATAAATGTAATTTGAAACTTTATATTTCATAAACAGATTTTATAGTTGATTATGTCTTCTTATCTTTGATTTAATTTAGTTTTTTAGAATGAACCATGTTTTTATTACTTAAAAAAAATCAATTACTAAATAGTTTCAAAATTGACATATAAGTGTTTTTAAAACAAATAGTATATTATTAAATTATATAATAGTCATAAAAATCTTAAAAATGTCCAAATAACATATATAATTTCACAAATAATATTAATTATCTACTTGATGTTCTAATGTAATTTTATTGTAAATATATTCACGAAATAATATAAATATACAAGAAGACATGGTAAGAGTTAATTTATTTATCTATTGGTTAATGCCAAATGATAATGTTAAATTTTTGAACTAAACTTGTGTCAAAACAATTTTTTGAGATTAGTTTGACCCATAATAGTATTATACTTGACATTTATCACTTTTGTTCTATTATAATTCTGAAATAAATTTATAATAATGAAATATTTCAAGACATTCATAAATTCCCCTCCTCCCTTTTATAAAAGGCCACAACCTCTACCCACTTACTCACACATCTCAAGCTCTTTGGATCATCCAAATTTTGATAGAATAACCTCCTAGAATCCATAAATTACTCCTATAAGACCTTGGGCAGAATACAACTCAAGGAATCCTTTTGGATAAAATCAAAACGAGTTACTCAATTTAGAGGTAACATCATCTCGTAAGCTCCTTTCATTTATTTTAGTCTTCAACCCCCTAACATCTATTTATTCCATTATTTAATAACAACACCAGTATAATAAATATACTAGGAATTTTTTATTCTATTTTTTTCCTAAACATACACACATCTCTATCTAATGGATAAGGAACATATTATTCTTGTGGGCGGAGAACTACTACCTCACGAAACAATGTTTGTTCAAATTTATCCTAGCACCTATCATAGTAGAAATTATGATGGAAATGTATTTATATATGATATATATTATATTTAAATTGTCTCTATTATTCTTAAATTTTTATATACAACATACCTTTATGCTTTTCTTATTGCGTAATTTTATAATTTCATTTGAGGAAGTGTGGACTACCGCCCCCTAAAAGTAATATGACTCGTTCAGGCCATACATGGAACATATAAATGATGGAATTAATGAACTTATTTATCATATATAACACAAATATTATACTTTAATTATAATATACCTATGTATAATTTATTTCTCATTCCTTTAATATGACAATGAAATGAATGTAGCGTTTATGTGTATGTATGACCTACCATCTCCATGAACGGTGAATTTCATTTCCTATCTCAAAATTTTATGGACTATTATAAATACATATATACTGGAAATATATGATATGTAAATAATTAATAATATTATGTATATGATTGAATTTTTACAACATGGAAAATTTACATCAAAACAAGTTCATTTTCGACTCAAGTACCGAATATCGAAAAAATGACAGATATGAACATAAATAATTATGTAATTTTAATAAAATTTTAATAAGTGATATAAAATGAATGATAAAATTGAAAATTTTTCTATAGAAATTATAATTTAATCTAGGTTTATTATTCTAGAAATTAATGAATGAACGGGACACGTCCGACTTAATGTAAGGGAAATCTTAAATCAGTCTCATTTAACTGATTTAAATACTCATGTCATTTGTTTTGTTTTTCCATGAATATGTGTGAATTAACTCTAATTTTATTTAACTAAATATACACTTATATCAGGTGTTTTTATATTTTTCAAACATAATTACGTCATTTATTTATCCTTAATCTAAGGACACCAACTTTGTAATGGATTTCATCTCAATTTACATTCCATTGAGAATAATTTATTATTATTCACAAATTCACTTTTATATGGTGTATATACTTCCCTTTGACATATTATATCTGAAATCTACTTTTTATGATGATATAATATGTTTTTTTAATGTTATTATTTTATTATTTGTATTCATGTATTTTTTTATGTGGCAAGGGACTCTTAAACTAAAACATAATTTGAAATGGTTTAAATATTTATTATTGAAAATGGTTCTCATTAATGTATATGTTTTAAAAATGGTTTTAGGGATTTATTTAAATGGAAATTAATGTTTTAAATAGTTAATTACTTTAAATTTTTAAGTGTGTTATGGGACACATTGATTAGAAAATATTATTTTTAAATTTTTTAAATGTGTTTTTTAAATAGGATCAATTATGTAAATATCTGGAAATGATATGTTGTGAATGCTGATGTGGAAAAGTTATTTTTCCTTTAAGCATGATTTTCATTTTATGATTATGTTATGGTTCATGGGAATAGATTATGTACATGGGTGTTTCAGTGATATATCGAGGCTGGGTGAGCCTGTGATAGCTCTCCAATGCATTGGGTAATGTGATATAGGTAACTGTTAAGGTTTCTCCTAATAGATTTAAGGAATATACAATGATGGGTATTCCAAATGTAACCATGAATGTAACTCCCTAGGTATATATATGAAATAAATAATGTATGTGTGGTATGAATGCCACATGTTACCTTTATGTTTGATGATTTCTATGATTTTTTAGTAATATTATGATTACATGATGTAATCTAAATAGATTATTTTTTCTGGGTTAGAAGTATGATTTGGTGAAATTGTTTTCATGGGTTTTAAATATTCCTGGTTAACTATTTTATTCCTTATTTTATATTCCTTGTATATCTTTTTATGGTCATCCAAAATTTTTGGATTTTTTTCTACAGGACTTAAATAATAATAGTGTGAAGGATGGGATCATGGAAAAGTCATGCTGTATAAACATCAAATGAACCTTGTTTCTTTTTAAAAAGTTTTTGTTTTATAAAAAAATTGGATAGTGAGTAGAAGTGTCTACTTGTAATATTTAAGTTGTAATGTTGGAGTTATGACATAATTCTCTTAAACTATAAATGAGAAAATATACTCATAGTGAATTGATGTCAAATTGTTGACTTATCTCAAGATTAGGTAATGTTTAAGGATGGGGCATTATAGTCTAGGTTTCATTATTTATTCGAAATGGTGAATTTGTTCATGTGTGGGAAAGAGCAGATTCAAGTGGTTGCTGATGTAAATGCCATGTGCCGAAGTGTTCAACTTTTTCCTCTTCTTTTTGAGGTTGGACCTCTTTTTATTTTCGATTAAATTTATGAATTCAATAATTGATTACATTTTAAACGTTTATTAGATTTAAATTAGTGATTTATGTTTTTTAGAATAAATGCCTCTTTAATGTGAAAGAATTATTATTATTACGTGAAAATTTTAATATGCTCAATGAGTTGTTTGAATAATAATGTCATGTCATTACAATAAAACCCCATCATGGAGGTGCACTTTCTTATAAGCTTAAAAGTAATGCTTTGGTTTTTTTGTCATGATGGGTTAATTTCTTGGAATTTTTCTTATACCTTTAGGATAGATCTTATTAAGTGTCATTCTAGTTCATGGTCTTTTTTGTTATTCCAAAACTATGTTTCCCTTACTTTAAAATTGGCAATTGGACAAATAAACCTTCTAAGTGTTTTAATTAGCTCAAACTATAAGGGTAATTACACATGTTGGTAACTTCCTAAATTATAAGAGAACCTTCTATGTGACTCTATATGATTTTTTATTGAAGTTTCATGGGTTTTTAAATAAATGACATGTATTGATTTAAATATCTTTATACAATGGATTTCACTTCCATGAATGAATAGAATAAAAAATTTAAAGGGTGGAAAGGCCATGACATATGTTTATGTATTGTTAAATTATTTAATTGAAATGTGATTCCCTTGATTATAATGGGTTGTTTTAAATGAAAAGCATGAGAGGTTTTCCTCCAGGCTTGTATTATAAAAATTATTATTCCATTATATAATGGACATATTAAATTTACGGAATGAGAGATATTTCCTCATGAAATATATATATATATATATATATATGATTATATATTATACATAGTATTTGGAATGATTATAAGGATTCAATGGAGAATAGAGATTCACAATCCCTTACATCGGGTGTTGAGCATGATGTCTCACAACAAGTGATACTATATGGTTGATGGTATTTACATGGCACATATGATGATTACAGTTTTTCCATGGTGGATCACTCACCAACATGATTGTCGTTGCATGATATCACTCACTCTTATTAGGATGTAGGTCATGTACCATATTGCATGGGATTTTAAGATCATTAAACTGGTCATGGGTTTCTATGTTACGCCCTGGTCTAGCCAACACTAACATTCTAGGTATACGCCCATTAGGTGTTGACACGTAATTTGTTCAAATAGGTACATACAATATACAACTAAAAAATATATATATATATTACTACTATATATATATTGTTCAAACCAATTATTTACAGTGAGATAAAGTAGTTAGAGTCAGCCAGGAGTCTCATTGGAAATAGAGCCGACTTGTGTTATTATTTCATTATGGTTTATTTTTTTATATTACATCCACACTACTAAATTAATATTTCACAAAATGGATTAGGCTATACAACATGGGTGTTTACCTACTATTATTTATATCCCTCACATAGCACGAGCCTAAATTGTACTAGTTTACCAGAGTATACATTTTTTTTGCTGGACAATGGAATATATCTTGAGATATCTTTATTGTACCTAGGAGTTAGGAGTAGAGGACCAAGCTTATTCTTGACATTCTTATGGATTTTACCAATGGGAATTTATTCTTTTGTTATAGTGTAATTCTATTTGTAATTCCTAAAGCTTGTACTTGCAGCATCATCTATCATACATGAATTATTGTAAATAATTTTTTTCCACTTTATTTTTTTATTATATTATTCGTCCACTTCTATATTATTCTATTATTACTGCTTCCAAATTTTTATTTTATTTATTATATTATAGAAAATTGTGCTACTGTGATATTAGTATATAGCCTCCACACTATCTCCTTTTGAGAACCTCACTACTAGTTGCCAACCTCTCGTGTATTTGGAGGTGCACTTGAGGCTTTGTGACCCACCGGTTTGGCTACCATCTTAGTGGTAAGTCAAGCCAAGACAATAGAAAGTGGTATCATAGGTGGGTTTTCCTTTGTCCTTCTATTGTGGGTTGGTATAAAGGAGACTATGAATGTGTTTTCTCTTGGAGAATTTTTTTGTCTAGCACTGATCACCCCACCCGCAGGAAAATTCCCTGTGGTCAGGGATGAGATTGTTATTCATATTTTTTACTATTACAGTTGTTCATTATTTCACCTTTATTGAATGGTATACCTTGCGAATCATTTTTATGTTTGAATTTATCGTATTTTTTTCTATCCTGGGTTTTCAAGGATGATGCATTGCATACACTATATTAGGAACATACGAATTCAAATTCCATGCATATTCCATGCCATATTGTTTAATTGGTAGAATAGATAGATGATATGAATTTTGTGACTTTAAAGTTATTCCATTTATTTAGTTAAAGAGAATTATTGAATGATTATACTTCATATTATGTGTTTTAATAACATGATTATATTAGTACATTCATATATATTTCATTAGCATGAATATTTATAAAACATGCTTAGGTAAATATGTGCCATGATTCCTTTTTTATTTAGCATGTATTGCCTAATTATATTCCATGCTTCTATGTTTGTTGCATTCTCTCTATTTTATCTACTTGTTACATAATGTTAGTTTTGATATATGTATCTAGATGCATGGGTTAAGTTTAACGGTTTCAATTAAAAGAGAACATATTTTCAATTTAAAGGTGTATGGGTGTCATACAAATGGGAAAAGCTAACACGAAAACTTGATCAATTGTTTAGATTATAAATGTTTAGAAATTTCTATTAAAAATGTATGAAGACTACTAAAGATAATTGTTAAAGTTGAATGATTTCAATTAAAGGGATCCAAATAAAAAAGTGTAAAGTGTATGGGCACTTTATAGATTTGTAGATGGACACCAATATAACTAAACTGTAATATATGAACAGGTTATATTATGAAATGATATTGGTTTCAATTAAAGGTGATCTAGGATTCTATCATTAAGTTGTATGGGTGCATTATATATTGATGTGGTGGAAACCCATGTAATCAATCCTTTGCTTGTATGACCACTGTATACTATGAAATTATTAAGAATGTAAAATAGGATTGATTTTAATCTTTAATGAATTGGTTAAAAACCTAAATTCACAAATAGACCACTTTACGTCATATGGGGAATGTTTCTTATTAGATGACCCATTTGGGCAATTACAACATTAATAATTAAGCAACTACTATTCATTTACATTCTGATGAACCTAGGATCTCATAATGGGACCCTTTCATGGCTCCTTATCTATTATAGCATAAACGGATTTTTCTATATAATACATAATGATGAAAAAATGTTAATAAATGTTAAATGATAAAAAGGATGTTTTAAGAGAGATTCCTATTATGCTTGGTGCTTTGTTTTAAATATGTTAAGAGTTTAATGGTTGAATATGAATAAATTTAATTGCCTTAAAAATTGAACTCTATGTGGTGTGCTTTGTTTAAACACTCCTGTAAGGGTAGATGATCCTTTCTTAGAGTTTCCTTATAATAGAACCATATGAAATTTCCATATGCTTCCTATTATCTTTCTATCAATATATTAAATCATAGTCTCCTAATACTAGTGACTTTCCATTTGGTGTGACCTCATGAAATATTCAATGCTTGTTCCTTTGTAAGGGTCCATTCCATGGAAGGTAACACCCTTATAGTTAAATTCTTTGAAAAATGCCTTGTGTTTTCCAATGCTTAGTGTTGGTTGGGTGTCATTGTACCATATAGGATGTTTAGATTCTAAATGACACCCCTATTCAGATTCATGGTCATGGTATCCTTGACCTTTATTACGAGTACGAGCATCAATTAATTATTAGTTTCGGAAGGTTAGACATTCCAAGGGCACGATTGACCAGTTTGTAGGTCTTGTGACCCGATTTCTTTTCTTTTGAAACTCATAAGGTCATCAGTTATTTTACAGTCATAGGATAAATATAAGTTTGAGTTAAATCTATTATACAAACAAATTGATACTAAAATTCATAGGACATATAACCAATGGATTCTATGTAAGAAATTCTTGTTGTGTTTATAATATTTGGGTAGAATGAATTTATATATAAAGTACTCATCGAGTTTCTAAATGATGTAACAAACCAGTTGAGTTTGTTTTAATCATTGAGAATTATTTTGTTAAGTAAATTTTCAACTCATCTCTGTAGTATATTTACCTATGAGTTAAATAATTCATGTTTATCCAAATGATATAGAGGACTTCATGGTTACTTGGGTGGTTTGACACATCGGTCAGTTTGGTTTTGGAATTTTGTGCATGACTAACATGTGTGAGCATAACTCAGAGTAGTGTCCCAATTGTGGTACAAATATTTTTGATCTAGCATTATTCTGATCATATATTCCATCCTTAATTTTAAATTACTAGGACACTCCAAATATGGGGATCATTGCTTCACTTCTAGTAATTATATTCCCTTACAAGAATAACAAACTCAACCAATAAGGACCATCTATAATTTTTTTGTATTCCTTAAAGTCCTTTTTGGATTTTATGTTTTGATATGTGTTAGTGAATTCATGGTAGCATGTTGTTGTTATGATTTGTCAAGTGAACAACCCTCGAGAAATATCATTGGACATAGTGGAATTCAGTTGTTAACATCAAATGATTACAAGAATTCATTGGATGGTGATGGTTTATGATCAGTTTTTGATGGTTCATCAGTAGGTGAAGCTGATTTTCTTTCAAAGGAATTCAACACATTGTGGTTTAACTTTTCATCTTCTTGTTTTCACGGTTTCCTCTTAGTGTAATCTTTATAATGAGATGAGGATGTACCCTATCGTGATTTCATACATGGTATAGTAAAAGAGAGTTGATATTTCACCACAGTAAGGTTTTAATGTTTTTGGGTTTAAGACGTGATCTTTATATGGTTTAATTCTAGATGTATGGTTTTATCAAGGTTTGTTCAGTCCTGAGTGAAACTAGGATTCCCGTGTAGGAATTCCTTTGATGAAATCTTGGACACCTACTTTTTCTTTTAACTTGAAATCCAGTGGATGCATCTTTAGGCTCTGTCGATGACCTAAAGTGGAAATTTTGGCTATGTACAAATATCTAACTTGTGAGTAATGGGGCATGGACTACCCTGGTCAGTTCCTTGGACTCTAGTTAGAAGAATTATGCGGTTACCCAAAACATGTTTTCATGCTTGGAGGTAATAATTAAAATCATAAAAGATCTAGGGGGATAGATCTTGATAACACCCTTGTTTGTACAAAGGCATGACAATTTAAATAATCAGGTGATGGTTTGACCAATGAATATCACTAGAAGTTGGGTATGGACTTCAATGAATGTTCTTGTTGTAAATTCTAGATTCCTTGGGGAAGGAAATGAAATTGTGGTTTTAATTAACCAAAATTCTAAGCTAATATTCTTGATAATAGTCTATTGGTGGTGTCTTGACCTATGTTCAATCTTGTTCATTATAATTGGTTGGTGAATAACTTCTTTTAGCAGGCCTTTGGATAAAGGCAAGTTTTGTTTAATGGTTGGATATGTCTATCGTGGAAAGTGTACATGACCAGTTCTATTTGGTCTATTGGGATTTGACTATTATTTTCTGGTGTGGTGTCTCTTTTGACCATGTAATTAATCTGGGTTCTCCTTGTTGATGAAATCTCACTAGGAGCATCGTCAGAATGCTTAAGGGCGTGTTTTGTAAGGTAATTCTAAAGGTGGATGTACGATGGCTCAAAATTGGCCCCATTATAATGTCAATACTTACAGTGGGGAGAACCAATGACCTGATATTTAATGAGATGATGACATGACCATGTCTTTAAATAAACATTATTGGGTCAGAATTTTTATGTGTTTCATTTAGAATTTGAGTGTTGGCTCATGTTTTGATGGGTTAAGTGTTGTATGTTTAAGTGATGATTGTAGGTGAATTGGGCATTAGAAACACAACATAACCATTTGAACAGAACTTCACAACCCTTGTATGTTGTGTGAGGTTTTCATTTTTCTTAAGGGCTTCTTAGGTATGATACGTTCTAAGGTGGGGAGGTTGAAACGACCCGTGTTTTCATCAATGGCGAAATTCTAGGGGAATTTAGACATTTAGAATTTACTGGATGAGCCATTTTTAAAACCAATATTTGGAGAGGAATTTAGAGAGTTTGATAACTTCAACGTGTTATTTTGGTATGTGGTTCAAGGACTGGGTAGTGCCCTAGGCGTTATGTCATGTTTTGGGAGAATTGGCCTCTGAAACCTTGTTTTTGGAGGTGCTAGAAGGGGTGCACAGTTAGTCTGAAACTATGTGTCCCCCAGTAGAAAACTATCCTCCTTGTGCTAGTGAGAATATGTGAAGCACATATTATGTTCATATTTTACCCTAACTATGTGAATAACCTTGACACGTAGTGCCATTTAGGTAGTACCTATGCACTATTCATCTCATAGTTGGAACACAGTTGGAATAACCATGTGACCCAAACCATGAACTCTATTTTCTTTAAGAAATTAAATTAAACTAATAAAAATAAAAATAAAATAATGAAAAAAATTTTATCTACCTTTCCTCCTCTATGTGTCTTTCACAACACACCTCCCCTAATCTACCATGGTGCATGCAAGCATCCTCTCTCATCTCCCTGTTTATGAGGATCTTCAACCTGATTATTCTCTGGTTTTATGGTTGGCATCTTGAGGTTAGATCCCTAACTCCCCCCTCTTCCCATGGTTTGGAAATTTTCCCTTCCCCTTCACCCTACATAAATCGACTGAACCCTTGGGTTAAGACTAATCCAATTTATTATGTTTTACTCCATTGTTAGGGTATTCATTGGCTCTCTCAGGTCAGCCTTGCTTATGTTTTTACATCCACTGCATAATGGAAAGCATTTTAGATCTTTTTAGTCTACCCGTCATAAACATCAAGTAGGTTTTCTTTCATTCATCTATATTTCCTAATTTATAATTGGATATATTGTAGTTTATATGTTTATAGTATTTTTCTTTATTGTATTGGACCTTTCTGCATTGGTTTTGGGTTTCCATTATCAAAGGTGACATACCTATGTTTTGATAGGTAGGAATATATATAAATATAAGACCCCCATTATATATACATTCACCCATGGTGGTAAGAATATATATATATTGAGGCTAGGTATTATAATATATATGTGTGAAAAATAAATATGTGTGTAATTGTAAATGGGTATATGCATATATAATCATTTATGTAAGGATCCCCTTATACATATTCATGGCCATGTGAATATGTACATAGGGGCTCGATGTCATTATGTATATGAGAAGGTGCATATGATTGGGTGAAATAAAGAGAAACATCGAGTCGTCGTTGATGAAAACATCAAGTGCTAATGTGTTTGGCTTTATCCTCATCTCTTTGAGGTAGTATCCCTCTCAATTGTCCTTTAAATTTCAGAATAAATTAATTGATTTCATTTCTCACCGTCCTTATCTTTTCATTAATGCTGTATGGTTTTTAGAATACATGATTATTTAATGTGAATTGAATATGATTCTTGAATGAAATGCTTAATATGCCAAATGAGTTGTTTAAAGAAAAATGTCATGTTTTTATAATAAGACCCCTCAATTGAGGTGAGATATCTTCTATGATAAAATTAAATGGCTAGTTATTTATATCATGATTGTTTTATTTCATGGAGTTTTTCTTATTCATTCAAGATACACATTATTATGTATCATTCTTGTTCATGGACTCTTTTGTTATTCTTAAATAATATTTCCCCTTTAATTATAACTGTTCATTAAACCAATTCTTCATCTAAGTGTGTGAATCTTCCCTAACGTTAAATGTAATTACCCATGTTTTTAATTTTTTAAATGACAAGATCACCTTCTAGGTGACTCATTAATATTTGTAATTTAATTTTCATGTTTTGTATAATTAAATGACATTTATTGATTCAAATAGCTATGTATGTAGGATCTACCTTCAATGAATAAATTGAATTAAAAATATAAATGGTGGAAATGAAAATCCATTTATTAATATTCTGTTAAATGATTTAATTGAAATGTGATGTCCTTGATTATAATGGGTTATTTTAAATTCAAAGAATGAGAGGAGTTCCCTCATGACATGTATTGTAAAAATAATTATGATCTTATATAATGGGATAATTAATTGAATGTAATGATAGGTATTTCCTCATGGAAGTTTATTATAAATATGATTATTACATGTACAAAAGTTGTGGAATTATGGTAAGGGTTTAGTTTAGCATGGAACATCAGGTTCCCTTACATTAGGTGTTGAGCATAATGTCTCACACCAGTTATACTATATGGGTGATTGGGTTTATGCACCACATACCATGATTAATGTGTTTCCATGTTAGCTCACTAACCATCCCTAATTTTTAGCATGATGTCTCCCACTCTTCATGGGATATAGGGAAAGTACCCTATTAAATGGGATTTTAGGCTAATCAGACTTGTCATGGATGTCTGTGTTACTCCCCGATCCAACAAACAATAGTATTCCATGTATATGGTCATTCAGGGTCAACACACAATTGGTTCATATATTTGGATTCAATATAAAACTAAACTATATATATAATTATTATAATATATATTTATTCTGATCAGACCATATTTTCGATAGTGATCCAAAGTAGGTATAGTCGGCCAGGTGTTGGATTGGAACTTGAGCCATCCTATATTATTGTTTCAGTATTATATATTGATTCATATTACTTGCGCATTGCATAATTTAGATTTTAAAGAATGAATTAGACGATACCCCATGAGTGTTATCCTACTGAGATTTATATCTCACACCCTTCTTGGGATACCATTTCATTAGGGTACCCGAGTTGACTTTATGTTTTTAGGACAATGGACTATTACTTGTGATGTATTACTTATACCTGGGAGATAAGAGTACAATACCACGATGGTGCTCTAAATTCTCATAAAGATATCCATTGGAGAGTTATTATTTTTTTACATTTTTAGTTCTATTTTAACTCTTATAACTTATAGTTGTAGCATTATTTGTCATATATGTATTTCTGTAAATCAAAATTTTCAGCATTTATTCAGTTTTTTTTGTTATTCTTCTACTACTATGTCATTATTTTATTACCTCTTCCTCACTTGTCTATTATTTATAATACGATAAACTATTTTTCATCTCTTATATGAGGGAATAGTCTCCACACTCTCACCTTTTAATACCCATACTGCTTGTCAACAGTGTCTAGAAAATGGAAAGGCACACATGAGGCCATGTGACCCACTAATGTGGATACTATATTAGTGGTCAATCAGGACATGATGTTACATGGTTGATCCAGCCAAGAATCATCATAGGAATTGAGGTTGTTCTAAATGATTCTTGAGATGAATGTGTTAGAGTTTTAGAAGGGTGTGATAAATCATGGAAACAATTCTTGGAAAAGGAGGATTGGTATTGAAACCTCAACGGAAGTCAGACTAGGGATCTAGTAAAAGTGTTTGGGTGATCATGGAATGTATTTATGTGAGAAGGCATCTTGGTCTAGTAACGTTGTGATGTTCTGATAGTCTATTGGGAATTCAAGGATGAGTATGTTGAGGATGGATCAACTCATCTGGGAAATGGTTGAATGTGATGGGTTGAAAACCAAATTCATTGGATGTTTTGGAATGATAAGAGAATTTGAATGCGGAAATATGGTTTGAAGAAGAACCAAGTTGAATTTATTCAATTTATAGATGGAGTAGGTTTCGGTGTAAGGAATGTTGATATCTATAGTGGAGAACGATGATATCTTTGAGAGTAGTGGACACTTTGATGGTGTAGTTTTACCAGATGTTTGTTAATGACATTGTTAGGTGCATCAGATGATAGAGGTACACCATAAGTAAGTGGACTCTATATGATGTTGTAGAGGGTATCATTTAAATAGTGTAAGATGATTATTTTACAACAATCCATATGGGGATTCTATGACAAGGTATGGTTTGGGGAATGTATGTTGTGAGTTATAGTCATCCTCTAGTTTGATGTTTTAAGAGATATTTTGTTTCATAAAAGAAATCAAACTTTAATGAGGTCAATTTTTTTTAGTTCTCAAATGGATAATATATAAATGTCCTATTCGGATGGTTTCAACGATAAAGATGGATACCAGTTTTGGGTGGAGTTCTCATTAATGTTTGTGAACAATGAATCAGAAATTCATCAGACATGTTATAAAGGTTAGGTTGAGTTTTTGGTGGTCCTTTTCTATGGTGGAGGTTCCAGCCACTAGAATATAGTGGTGGCGAGATAAAGTGTATAGAGGGGAGAAACATAACAAGTAATTTGTTAGTTGATGATGTCTTTGGTGTTGTAGGTTGGATGGGCTTGGGTAAAATCTATTTGATGAATTAGTTTTGGTAACAGCAGTGGACCTAGTTTTAATGAATTGAGTACCTTGAGATGAAGGTTATTCATGGGTTTTTCATTGAATAATCTAGTATGGGATCAGTTTGTTAGGCCTTGATTTTCTATCCAATGTAGTTCAATATATGTTGTTTGAATCTCTATGTGATCCTTTGGGTGACACAAATCATCAAACACCATTGTAATTTTAAGAACGCTCTGAGGCATAGTGAAGTGATTTGGGAACTAAGTTGTTTAGAGGTTTGAGTTGAGAGATTTTGATTGTTTCCTTCATACTGGTATGATTATATTTATGATACTTACTTTAATTGAATTTTATAATATGTTGGATTGGCTTAACTTTAGTGTTATTGTGGTTGATTTTAGGTTGATATTGATACATACTGTTACGAGAAACAGTTACCTGATATTTTATGATAACAAGAATTATTTTGGGAATTACAATTCCATTGATTAAAATGTGGTGATAACATTGGTTTTTTTTGGGACGAAACCAGGGAGATAAAAGTTTATAGTTTTTCCTCGCGGCCCAAACAAGTTTCTTGGAGGCTTGGTGGTGCAAGGATGGTACGACTTGAGGATGATTTGTTATAAGGTGTGCAGCTTTTAAGATCCATGACATTCATGGAGGCACATTATTGTTTTTATTTGATTAAACTCTATTTATTTTGATAATGGAATGGTTTTTGGGAGTATAGGATGATTCATGGGTGTTTTGAGGGTTTGGGGAATGGTAATAGAGGAAAAGTGCCCAATCTGTACTGAGAGAATGGTTAGTGCATTCTTAGTATTAGCCATGCACCTTAACTATGTAGTCTATAGAAGATGGTTCATGGTTAATGATACCATTAATGAAACCTCCAAGGGATCTAAAATCCTAATACCTCTTGGATAGTGGAGATCACACAACCCCCACATAGGTTGTCAAAAAACGTGGACAACATTCTAGACCATGCATCATAGTTTCCTCTCAGACAAAGAGAGACGTATAGTGGATACACTATTCATAAAATCTTGATGCTAAACCCTAAAACACTTCAAAAGAAAAAAATTACCATTCCCCCATTGGGATTAAATGTTTCTCCCCTAATTTTTCCTCCCATCCAACACCCTCCATCATGGGATATTTGTGTATGTAGTGTGATAGTTATATTCCATGCTTTGCTAAATGTGTTTGGTTTTGATGTGTAAATTTAGGCTTTAGATTGAGGTGTGAGACCCTTCATAGACTCTATTCGGTTTGTTAATAATATAGGTCCAAACATTGGTCTACCCGTGGGTTATTCCATACCTTTTTTAAATTGAAAGCTAACTTGGTAATCATTGAGATATGGTAATTATGAATGTGAATGGGATATGAATTCTGAATTGGTATTTGGGTCTGGTTAAGTGATGAATTTTTAGTATTATATGTTGGATGTTGTGAAATTACTAATAGGATCATGGAATATATTAAACAATATGTTCTGGATTTAGATCCAATTATGGATTTAAATGATTAATATTATCTTTTAAAGTGGCTAATGTATTAAAACGAGTTGTTGACCACAATGTAAATTTTAAAAGGAGGTTTTCCAAATAGATTTCAGGTGATGAATTTAAATGAGTGTGTGTCCCCCTATTAGTGAAAATGAGATAATGATTATTTTGAATGGATTGGATTTGAAATATAAACCTTTGAGAATGATTTTTTTTCAATGCGGAAAAACATGTGTTTTAAAGGGTGTCTTTAGGATGACTTTCAATGAGTATTTTTTGGGTTTTGAAGCCCATATTTTATTTTGATTGTTCGACATGACCATGTAAAATGAAATGATAAAGTGAGAAAATGTGATAAATGTTTCATAAAGCATGTCCATGAGAATAATTGGTATGTGTGGTGTAGAAGAATCTAGCTATACTTCCATGGGTTGGGCCAAATTGTGGGTCTAGGTCCCACCCTTGTATTATCTGAGTTAGGATGTCGGACTAAGGATCTATTATCCTAACATAAGGTCTAATGTTTCTTATTTAGGATAGGAAAAAATGATGCACTAGGACCCAATGATTTATTTTTTTAGCTTTGGATGTCGAAACGAGGCTATATATTCACAAACATATGAAAATTGATTGATTACCGAGTTAGGGATCATGGGTAAGTTGATAAATGGTTTGGTTTGCAAACTCATATTCATGACTAAAAGTTTGTGTAACCCCAATTATTCTATGTCTTAGGCTCTCAACTTGATAGGAGGAAGATGTGTTGTTTGGTTGTAAACATGGATCCTAAAAATATATGAATATAAAAGTAAACTAAAATTTAGATGTGAAGCATGATTTCCTTATTACCTTGTTATTTATTGAACATTTATTACCTCCATAAACTGTTGTATAGTCTTTTTGTTCAATCAGAGACTACTAGTGGTGGCCTATCGAGTTTTACTCACACCCTTCTTAGGATACTATGGAACTTGGGTACCGAAGAAGAAGCTACATTTTTTTTGGTATAGGTTGAGGAAGTGTTCTTGGTGTTTGTTGTGTGCATGGGTTGTTGGGTTAGAGCATGGTAGGTTATGGACGGGTATGGACTCAGGGCGATGTTCAAGATCATTTTTTACTTTTGGTTTTGTACTTTATTTATATAACTACATGATATATAGTGTTTTCATCATGTTTCTATGACATGTGATACTACGTAATTGTTGGAAAATAATGTATGTTATCTATTTTTTCCCTATTGGTTATTTCATATATTGTTTTTATTTCGGTTGTTTCTTTTCTCTGATAAATGTGTATATTCACCATATGTTTTCCATTAGTCCCGCATTGCTAGTTAGTAGGCTCTAGAGTATGGGGAGTCATACATGAGGTCATGTGAATACCTAGCATTGGGAACCATGTATAGTGGCTATCCGCTTGGGTATGTTACAATTTGGAATTCATAAATTCGTGTTCAACATGTTGAAAATTTAGTTATCATTTTAGCGAATGCTTCAGTTCGATTGTTTTGATTAATTAATTATAACATGATGAAATGATATTCTAGATTTATTTTATTATTAAATAAATTATCTTTTACCAATATTAATAATTTTATTACCATTTAAATAAATTTTATTTATTAATTTTCCCTAATAATAATAATATTTGCCCAATTTTTTAAAAATAGGTTTTTTTGTGAGTTGCATGCATTTTTAATTAAAATGAATTTGCATATACCAATGTTTTTTAGTTGAGAAATAATATATTGTGTTTATAATTTTTTTAAATTATATATTAAGGCTGATTTTTTATGCTTAATGGATAAATTACAATGTAAAAAACTAGTTACCGTGGTAAAACCTAAATGGGTGAAATTGATTAACTTTAGAGGTAAGGGTTAAGACATGTTGAAAAAATGTTTATGTTTTACTAATGGAGGAGTTTATGTATATTATCTTTCCTAAAAACCATTATTTATCAATTTTTTCACTTTTCATAATGGTGAATTCCCATTATTGGATAGTTTTGAGTGTTTAGAAAAATAACATTCCTTTTCACTTATATAAGGGGCACTCCTATGAAAAATTCAAATCATTCAAAAAACAAAATATTTATACCCATTATATAAATAAAAATATTTTATAAACCCTTATACACTTTAATGAGGTCTTTTTAATCTCAAAATACCACCCCCAATGGGTTAATCCCTTTCACAAAGGAGATAATCCATGAAGTGAGGCATAAGCTCATAGAATTCTCTTTCAATTTATATTTCATTGTACACTTTTATTATAAATAAAATTTCATTTAACCCACATGAAATGATAAAATATGTATCATTATTATTTTTATATTTTATTATACTGATGTCACCATCATTAATCAACCTCCTTCTTTCAATTAAGAGAAATTCAAAATGGATCATGTGTTTTATGGACTACCGTCTCCACGAATTAACATGATTCATTTCTTCCTTCACATAAAATATAGAAATTTTTAATTGAATATTATATATAAATTATATATCATTAATATGGTTCTTTTTTAATAACCCAATGATTAAGTAACATTAAATGTTAATCACATTGATATTAATAAAAACCCTTGAATTAGTTCTTCTCTATTTTCATTTTCATAAAGCATGACTAAAACTCCTATGTAATGGAATTATAACATTAAAATACTTATAAAACAACAATTTAATAAATTTAATGTATTTCAAACGATAATCATAGATATAAAAATTATGATCAACATGTATTTAATGAAAATAATAAAAAACATTAAATATTTTTAACACCTATTGTTGAAAAGAGATTAAAAAAATCTGATGCATGGAGATATTTTTTAAAAATAAAAAGTATATATTGGTGTAAATAAGAATAATGATATTAGATAATTGATTAATATTTTATAATTAATATACAAGAGTTTAAAATGATTCTATGGAAATAAAGGGTAAATATAAGGGACTTGGTAACTTAAAATCCTTTCATTATGTTTTTCTACTCATTAATGAACTTTATTTTTCACAAACATTCCATTTTGACTTATTTATTTGTCTATTTATAGGTAAAAATATTTTTTCTCCAAAACCCTTTTTAGTAAGGTTTACCTTTTCATTTTTCTTACCAACTAAGGATTCATTTTGAAAATGGACTCATAACTGTTACTTTTACAATGACGAATAATAATTTTTTAAAAAATTTAATAATTTTTTTTTATAATTTTCCTAAATTGATTTTTCAATAATGACATGATTTTTTATATTTTAATATATTATTTATCCTTTTATATAATTTGATTTTAACATTCTATTATTTCTTTAGTTTATGTTATGTGATATGTTTAAGAACCCTATTCTCTTTTCCAGGGTCTCTTTAAGCTATGATGGTGATTGTTTTTATATGGAACAAATATATATGGATGATGATTTGTGAGGTACTATATCACCATCCAATTCATTGGTATAAGCATATATGTCATGATATAGTCAGGTGTGGTTACAATGGGGTTGTTTATACAATTGTGGGCTTGATGGGGTTTCTAAAATTTTCATGCATAAATATAATGAGTTTATTTACATAGGTGGGGTCATGATGTGTTTTTTCACACAGTTATTCCTACGATTATAGATGTTCTTCATTTTTAGTTTTATCATGTTATGACACCTTCTCCACTTGTTTATTAATGTTATTCCAATTTTAAAAGATGCATTTATTTTCTATAGAATCTCATGTTTTCATGATCATGCATTATTTGTAATGTAGTCCTATCTTTTATATCATGCTCATAATTTATATAATAATTTACATCTGTTTTGATACATGTAATATATTTTATGATTCATGTAGAATAATTTTATGAAATTATGTGTGTTCATAATGATTATTACACATGGTTTTCTGATCTTTTATTAAGTTATTTATGTTTTCTTAATATTCTCCTTTATTTTTAGGAACTAATACTTTATGATATGTGTTTTACCTTACTAATAATTTGAACTCACCTATTTTGTATGATTTGATTCCCCAAGTTATTAATATTAATAAATCATGTGATATGGATAGGAAAGGGTATTGAAGAGCACAATTTTGGAAAAAGTGCCACAAGTGCAATAAAATAAGACGACTATATAACCAATTTTGAAGAAACTAAAACATTACATACATAGATTACACAATTATTTTGTGATGTGTTATTTAAATATTTATATTACTATACTATTTGGGTAAATATTATTATGGTTATCTTTATTTTTTATTAGAGAAGGGTTTAGTTTTTTTGGAGAGTATATCGATTATATTTGGAGATCACTTTAGTCACTTTTGGTATTAGTGTGAGGGACATTATTAAAAACTCCAGAGATGACCCTGAGTATATGATGATATCTTGAAATATTGGTTATGTCTTGAGTATATGGTTTTCTCCATATAAATACACAACTTTCTGTATACTAAAACTAGATGCTGGCTCTCTCACATAATTATATTATGGGTAATAAACTTGAAAATTATGTATTGGGTATTAAAATAATCATCAACTTGTGCATTATGATTGGTCATAATACTGCACACGTGGTTTTATAGTAGTTAGGTATATTATATGGTTGATCATATTCTCTTTTAGAACCACTATAATGGATTGATTTCATAGTTTCACTAAAGTATTAAGTTAGGAGTGTAGGAAAAAACAACATAAATATGCCTATGTCAAACTATGATTGATATATGTTAAATTGAGGGAACCATATTACAATGACCTAACATAAAAAATAAACAATTTCTATGATTAAATTACATTTATTATTATGATAAATCCCTTATATTGTTATTGTTTTTTCACTCATGACAACAATTTTTGTTTATTTTATAGTTGTAACTAGAAGGGACCATGGGTGAAATAGACAATGTGTATATAACCTCAATGAAAAATTCATTGAAATGGGTGTTAGTATGTAAAAAAAATTATTATTCCAAATAATCTATCCTGGAATTTTATTAACAAAGTATACATAGTCAATTTTTAAAATGCACTAAAGAAGACAATTACAGTGTCTCTGGAAAGATCAATTAATGAATAAGATGAAGAAAAAAATAATCAATATCATATATATATATGGAATGGAGAAACAATGGAATTTCCTCAAAGGGAATGGAATATGATTTACTTTTTGTAAAATAAGAAATCAATCATCAAACTATTAAGGTAAAATGAAGTGTTTAATTAACAGAAAGAAAAATATAGAACTCGTCTTCATGGAAAAATAATTATTACAAGTATTATGAATAATGAACTATATCCATATAAAATAAAATTCTATAATAAAAGGAAATATAAGAGAGTAGGGATCCCAAACATCCCAGACCCATGGGGTGAGGAGAAACATATTCAA
This sequence comes from Viscum album, assembly GCA_963277665.1. Taxonomy (NCBI): domain Eukaryota; kingdom Viridiplantae; phylum Streptophyta; class Magnoliopsida; order Santalales; family Viscaceae; genus Viscum; species Viscum album. The sequence goes on along the minus strand of OY728153.1, from coordinate 1,160,171,781 downwards.
CTACAATCAGGGATGAATATAGTAGAAATTTATTTTCAATCACCCTCCACCTAAATTTGTGGATGTATTCTAGTAATATAAACCCTTTTTTGTCTAGTGTGATTTCTAAAATCATTGAGTCCCCACCCTTAGTGATATTTATATTAACAAAAATATTTAGTGGTATGTTTATTATATTTTTTGGGGATAAACTTCTTTTGTATTATAATACCCTCTTAAGAAATGTCAGTCAAATTTTTAAATAAAATTCATATAATCACTTTAACCAAAACTAATTTATAGAATTTGGAAAAACATATTATAAATAAATAGTGAAAATCTATTAGCACGTGGCTAAATTTATTGAAATATGAATCCATCACATGGGATTTAATACCTAGTTATGAGATATATTTACTTGAAATAGTTAGGAAAAATAAGTTTTTTCTAGTCATCCCTATGATATTGAGAGTCATATCTCATTAAAGATAATATCTTGAGGCATTTACATTATTTCTCCACCCATTTCAATTCTTTACTGTAAATTATATGAAATTGTGATGATAAAATTTATTTAAAACTTGTTCAACTTAATGAACAAAGATTATAGATCATTTAAGACATATATAGTTCCATATAACTTCTGTCTCATTCTGTACCCAATGTAGAAACTGGTAAATTTTCAGAGGAAATTATTAAAAAAAAATATAATAAATAGTAATATAGTAATCCATTAATATTTATTTCCATGATAATGAAAATAATTAGTATGAGTTATTATTGAAGAACTAATATTCCATAAGAAGTTGTAGAATGATTATAAAAATAATTATATATATATAATTCGTATAACAATAAAATAATATGAAGGTCTAGAAGGAGGGAAATCCTGATCATATAAAATTTTATTTGAAATATAAAATTCATAATAATCAGTACAAGCAGGCTTTACAAATTTGTAACCACAAAAGACCATCTTTAGCTTGCCTTCTTGATTGACCTCTTGGAGAGAGAATGATAAAACTGGTTTTTTTCTTTGTAAGCATGTTTGGTATTATGGAAAATAAAATCCACAAGATGGATCTAATCAATACAGTATGAAAACATTATCCATGGAACATGCCTCTAATTCACTTTAATAATTCCTACATCCAAACTATAATTAGATTCATCCCATATGGACTGTCAACCAAATTGGGCAACATACATGAGTGGCTTGATCACATCCCACATTTCATCATTAATTGCATGAACTTTCATGAAGCTGTAATAAAAATATCCCTTAATGAGACCCCATTGAGTACAGAAGACACCACCACAACCTGAGGGTCCCAGTTCAACTATGGTTAGCCCGTCAACATTGAAATTCATCCATACAGAAATCCGAGGGATCCATCTAATGGTTTTATTAACCAATTATTTTCCCCATCCATTAACACCAAGAGATCTCAAAATATATAATTATGAGAAATGATTATTCAATGGTCACATTTGAATTTTTTGAGAAATTATGATTTCTCTCTGAATTTTATGTACTAATTCATGAAAAGAGGGAGCATGAACCTCAAAAGACAACCCATTTATTTCCTTCCACACATAAGAGATGACTGAAACTGGGAATGTTACCATAAGATACTAATCTTGCTGACTGTATCCCACCTTTTGGATGAATTTATTCAACATCTCAAAGATATCATAATCAATGTTGAAGCCAAATAATAACTAAACATATTCCAACAACCAATAGGTGAAATTATATCAAACAAATAGGTGGTCGATAAAGCCTTAATTATATAGAAAAAATGATTGGAAGAAGCGAGATGAATCCCTGAATTTTGAATGATTCCATGCAGTGGAATCCGCTACCTCCATATTCCGAAGACTAAAAGAACTGAAACTAGTGATACGAAAGAATTTTTAAATCTCATTATCTATGAAGACATGTAACCAAAACAATAATAATAAAACCTACAATAGTCCCTTGCAATGAAGACAGCATTCAAATTCATTGTCCAAATATGAATATCATAATCATTATACTCATATATGGTAAATTACATGTTGAGATAAGGGGGAAACATCTCATGAACATTTTATTACCCTAAATATCAACAATATTGGAATATTTAAAATAGTGATTAATATTAGTCACCATATTTATTAACCTTGAGAGATGTGGGAAACTCCAACAATTTAAAAAGGACTTCTTACAGACCATCCACCTTGAGTATAACATGATTTCATGATGATCCTACTTAATGGGTAGACAAAAAAATGAAGTGACATACAAAGTATAACCATTATGCACATGAGTAGGGAACATGGTAGTAAGAAACTCTAAATAAAGTCATCAGAGGAAAAAAGACTCATTGTGAATTTTCTTATTGTGGTCTATTTGAAAATATTGAGATCTTTGATTCCCATACCTCCCATGTCAATATACATAACATAAAATTTCCATTAAATTATTAGTAGCATCATTTCATGAGTTTACCCAATCAAAATAATTTTATGAATCCTGATCTGCAGCTCTATAAGGGGAGCTCTCGGCCATCTGTATGAAGAGAAATCATATACAAACATTGAAGTTTTCACCAAATTGACTAAAATAATTCTAAATTATTGTATCATAATCTTCCCTTTCCATGATTTCACTTTATCTATGATTTTAGAATAAAAAACCCTCTATATACCATTTTATCACCTTACCCATGAAAAATGGGACCACAAGATAAGTTAAAGGGAGGTACCTCTCTTAAACCCAAGATCTCTTGCCACCCTGTTTTTATTAGAGATTGACAATCCTTCTTCAAACACCAAAAATGACTACATCCAGCTGATAACCTATATAGGAACTTCTTCAGAGTACACAATGATAAATTTTATGTAAGAGATATTATTTTATTTCATATTTCCCAAATAGAAGAATATCATCGACATATAAAATATGTGAGGGCTCAAAGATTAGTATTCCATAATGATTCTTCTTGTAAAGTCCATCCAAAACAAGATCATTATTAAAATAACTTATGTAATCATCAAAAATAGAAAAATATGATCCTAGATAATATATCTCCTTATATGACCCCCGAAAACACTAGAAAAAATACATATGGCATCCATTCACAATAATAGAGATCCTCGAACTCTTGATGATGCAACTGACCAGGTTGATAAATATAGAAGGAAAACCACACATTCTAAGAGTGTAAAATATAAAATAATAATTTATAATATCAAAATCCTTATAGAAGTTAATTTTGAAATCCATATTTCCATAATTAACCTTTTTCCTCATGATGTTGACACATTCTGAAGTAGAATAAAGACACTTCTGAATGTTCCTCCATGGGACAAAATAAAATTGATCTGCAGTAATAAATCCCTTTTCAATTCCACCAACCATTGAACTTATTATTATTTTGTGGAATTTATTATATGAATTCCCAATAGAAACTAGTCAAAATTATATAATTTCGAGAGCATTCTCCTTTTTTCGGAGAAAGTATATAAAATTAGATTTCACGCTATAAGGGATAAATACATTATTGAAAAACTCTCTCATAGTATTAATAATCTCAATATACACAATTACCCAGTTAAAAATAATGATTTTTTTATTAAATCTATACTTCACAGCAAAACATTCTATATGGAGAGAAAAAAAGGGATTATTTTACTTCCTTTTCATTGGCCACCTCATTAATCCTTTTATTCATTTTCTCATTAATAGTAGGAACATATTTTTTGATAAATTTTTAGTGTCATCATCAAATTTTTCCTCATAAATGTCCTTATAAAATATAAAAACATCATTGGAAACATCCTGTTAATAACTATATAAAGTCCTATTAATATTGATGTTATATAGGCACCTTCTTTCCTTCTTCTCTCTATACATGAAATGAAAAAACCATGAGTTCATATCCCCTTCCTTGATCAATCTATAATCAAATTTATTTCCAGCAATATTTTACTTGAAAACATGAAATCATCAATCTTGGATAGGGCTTGCATCTCCACCCAAGGGTGAATGCCTAAATATGATTAAATTTTTAACAATGAGGAAAATGAATTTCAACCAGTCTGATATCAAGGAAAATATTAAAAAAGATAAATATACTCCATTATATGTGCCCTGCTTTGAAAAATTTTATTTTTGTGGCTATTACATTCTTAGGGACACCAAAAAATTAAATATTCTGAGTATTCATAATGATCTCCCTATAGCAAGGCATAATAATCTATGCATTGTATAATTCCCAAGGAAAAGGGGGTGACCTTGATTTATTGATAAAAATATAAATAATATAAGGGTTATGAAACAAATCTATTTTCGGTAGAGTGAGACCATAAATATCAATATCATAATTACTTCCATCTACTTGTACAAATATACTATCCAATTTAATGTCCTTACTCCCATTAATGTTAAATATGTGACTTATGGAATTAGCTCCCACAATAGGAACCTCATCCAATATGCATTTTTTAATACATGAAGAGAACTCATGAGAAGATGGTTTATAAAAGAAAACTCAAGTTTTTATCTTTAGGCCTTAGAAAAACATTAAAACCCCCCATTACGAACCAAATAGGACTCATATTCTTAGAGTTGTATTCCATAATATTCCATATAGATCTTATTCATATATAAAAATAAAAGAATATAAAAAAGTCAAAGAAAATTTACTACCATTCATTCTAGTAAAAATAGTAATGGGTCGTTGATCAAAACTGTAAGAGTTAAGTATAATGATATCATGATTAAGGACCCATCATACTCCATAAAACCTTCAAACTGATTGTGAGAATCAAATGATTAACCTAATGAGTTTCATTTAAAATACTTATGAATATAAGATCTTATTCTTGGTTTGAAAAGACCAATAAGAAAGAGCTTGTGTGTCACAACAAAATGCCTATGAAATTTTACAGTGGTAGGGTTTTCAAGCCCATGGAAATTATAAAATAGGACCATCATTGGTTAATGGATATGATCCTTATTCGAACCCCATCTTGTTTTTTATTCATGACATGTTCAAACTTTAGAACATCCTTATTACATCATTTCTAATCTGTTGTAGTTTCAAAATCATACCCACCCTCAACAAGAGACTCCTAATAAATATATTTCGCAGATGAGGGTGAGTCTTTAGCTACTTCATCCCAAGAAACACCACATAAAGGGGTGTATATATTAAGTGATTGAATTAGTTATTGGTTAATGATGACATTGAATTTTCTTCTAATAGTTTTAGAAAATGGAAAATGTATAAACACACCATATGTCTGATCTACAAGAGAAGGGGAATCCACCATACTGCCAACATTTTTAGAATTAGTCACAAAAACATTTTCAAATGAGTAAGAGGGGTTTCTATTAACTTGGATAGGTTATGGGAGATTTTCATCCTCGCGACCAGTAAAAAATGGATCAAATTAAACCACTTAATAGTAGTATTCTTAGAAAAGGGGGAGACACCCTACTAGAAAAACCTAATAGAGTCAGGGATAATACATTCAATACCCTTCCCAAATGGAGTATAATTTTTATCACCCAAATAAGTAGAAATTTCCAGATTATTTAGAGAAGGATCATATGTGAGGATCCTATAAGAGTCATCAACATTTCTTCCCTTGACTCGAGTCATTTATTCTTTATGGGGAGTGACTTTAGCATCTTCTACATACACTGTGACTGCAACAAAACCAACATGAACACCATCATTCAACCCATATACTAGAGGATATTAAGGAATAAAAATAGGCTTCTCAATGAAATCATCATCATGGGTTCATGTAGTGAAACCAGAAATATGTATAGAAAGCCCATCACTGGATGTCCTAGGAACTTGATTATGGGTTAAAGAATTTGTAACCTTATGATTAACCTCATTCCTTTGATAGATACAATAATGATGGACACCAATTTTACAGAAACTGCACATTTTGTATCTATTACACATATAGGCAACAATGATAATTTTATTTGTAGATATAAATGATAAATTATATAGATAAAAACCAGTTTCCTTAGTAAAATCTATAATGTTAAAAGTGAGTAAAAATATAGGTAAAGTGGATAACATGTATATTTTTTATTTATTTTTGAAAATTGAATTTTTATATTGAACTTAACATTCATAGACTGTTTTATTTATCAATTTTGGGTTACTTTTATTTGGAGTGACTTACAATTATTGGATATTTTTGTGTATTTATAAGAATTATACTCTTCATATATATAAGGGGAACTCCTCACCACAGTTCAATTTAGTCCAAAAACACAAAATTTCAAACCAAAATTTTCCAAAAACTATTCTCCACACTCTTATACATCATAATAAGGATATTATATTCTCAAAATATCAACCCTTAATTGTTAAATCCACTTTACCATGGTGATAATCTATTAAGTGATGTAAAATTTCCTAGAACTCTCTTTATTTTTTATTTCTTCATTATTCATTTTTATTATTTATAAAATTTCATTTCACCATCATAAAATGATAAAATCAGTATCATTATTATACTATTGTATTATTATAATGTTGTTATAAGAATTAATCACCCTCCACTTGAAATCTATGAAACATTAAGAGGTGAATTGTGAGTTGGGCATACATCCAAATCAATGAAAAACATATTTATTTTTTCCTTAAATTCCAATAATGGATGGGTTTTATATTGTATTTTAAAAGTATATATCAAATTTATATGTAATATATATAAATAATATGGTTATAGTTTTATAAAATTAGTTATAATGATGCTTATAATGTAATACATCAATTTCTATAAAAAACATGAAACTAGTTCTTCACTATTTTTATTTTTATGAAATGATAATTAAAAACCCATGTAATTGAATTAAAACCATACATGAAATTATTAAACACCAATTAAATAACCCTTAATGTATTTGAAATTATTATATTTGGGTGGAAAAAGAAGATCAACCCTGATTTTATGAAGCTATTTTAAATTGTTTAAGATTATTAACACCTAATGTTGAAAAGAGATAACAACAATATAATACCTAAAGATAATTATAATAAATAATGAGTATAAATAGAAATATATATGAATCAGGATATTAATTTATTAATTTATATTCTGATCTTTATAATATATGATATTAACAAATTATACATAAATCAAGGGTAATATTAAGTGAATTAGTAACTAAAAATCCATTCAATGAGTAACATAATTTTTTTATTGAAGATCATTTTTATAATTGTTTAGTTTTTTAATGATGTTATTTAATTATTTATGGTGTATATATTTTTTGAAATTTAGGAAATTTCATTAATTGTAAACTTATTATTTTTTTTAAAAAATGGATTCTTTTTTAAAAAGGGACTCATAACATTGAATTTTACAATGAGGAAAAAATGTTTTATAAACAAACTTTTCATTATTTGGTTCTCATTATCATCAAATTATCTATATCTAATGAAGTTCTGTTTTATATTTTATTTTATTATGATGAATTTTTTATATTGATATTTTGATATCCTTTTATTTCTTAAGTTCATGTTATGTGGTATATTTATTAAACCCATTATTTTTCTATGTGTTATTTATGTTATAGAGATGATTGTTTTTAAGTGGAACAAATATACATGGATGTTGACCAGTGGGATCTTATATCTCCCTCAAATTCTTTGGTATAAGATTATATATCATGATACAGTTAGGTATGGATATAATTGGATTATTAATATAGGATTTCCCGTAATTTTTTTTTCTGAAATTTCCATATATGGACATAATGAGTTTTTTACATAGACTGGAACATAATGGGTTTTGTCACACAAGGATTAATTTTCTTATGGATGTGAAAAATGTTCATTTTTATCATGTTATGAAAAATTAATACGTTTTTATCGTGTTATTTATATTTTTAAATATGTATTTATTTTCCTTGAAATTTCATGTGTTCATGACCGTGATTTATTTTACAATTATTCCACACTTTTATATCATTCTCACATGATTTTAATTATTTATTTGAATTTTATGCAATTTAATTTCTGTTATACTTCCATTAAAATATTTTATGATCTTATATGGCCCATTAGGTTTTTCTATTATCATACATGGTCTTATGATCTATTATTAATAAATTTGGTGTTTCCTCAAATTTTCCTTCATGGTTACGAACTACTACATTATGATATGTATTTTCCATTACTGATCATTTGAACTCCACCCATTCTTATGTTTCCTTTCCCTAGGTTATGGTTGTTATTAAATCATATAATATTTAAAAGAAATGGTCTAGAGGATTTAACTAGTTATTATGTTTTAATGTGTTTTTAAATCTAATGGTTATACAACTAACCTCCAAGAAACAAAACCACTTAATCCATTGTATTTTTAATATTTTCTGTGATGTATTATTTAAATCTTGAGATTGTTTCACTATCTATGTTATGAATAGAATTGTTCTTTTTAATCATTTTTTTTCCACCCATATTTTACCATATTTAAATTTGAAAGCAGTACTACTATAAAAAAAATATTAAATGTAGATAAGACATTATATAAAGAAAGGGATTCCTTTTTCAAAGAGACTAGCATAGGTGTACAATACAATATTTCAAGATGATTTTTTCAATATAGTAATTTTTTACTATAAATTATATTATAGGACCCTTTTATATACAAGTTCTACATTTTTTGATTCATGTGATGGATCATCATGTTTGGTTTATATATTTATTAGTTTGAATTCAAATTAAAGACAATTCATGTTGATGATATTGTTCTCATCCAAAACTAACCTAAAATTTGTTTTCTTATTCACCATTCATATTTCCAAAAATATCTTTATGATTATTACCTATTTATTAAAATGAATTTCTAGGATTTTTTATTATTTTGGATTTGACTTTAAATTGGGAACTCTTCACATCAATAGAAACTTTAAGATTTTTTTCTTTATCATGGATATTCTCTTAAAAGGAATTTATTAAAGTGAACTAGGATAATCATATCATTAATTTACATAATTTCAATAATTTAAACATTACTTCTCAGAAACTAATTTCACAATACTTGGACCCAAATGGTTTTTTCCTTTTAGGACTAGCTATAAAAGCCATTTATTTTATCATACTTGTGTAAATTTCTCCCAAACTAAGCCCCAAATGACTACATATAGAGTTATCATAAGTCATAATCATCTTTATAACCCAAGAAAATGGAAACATAATAAAATTGTGACATCAAGTGTTTATTAAGGATAAATATAAGATATTGAAATATAATATCATTAATGATAATAAGATAAGAATATATGTAAAATAAATATATATAATAATATTTAAACCCATAAATCATGTATCAGCAAAAATGTTAAAATATTAGCTTAATATAATGAAAGACGTGAAACAGTATAAAGACATGAATCAATAAACATGATCTATTAGAGCATAATATTATATTGATAATATGTATCAAACTATGAAATTTTCAAAATATGGAAAAACATTAGAATTGGGAGTCACTAATTTCATGAGCCACACCATCAGTGAAGATTTTTATGAGAAATTTTCAACATGTATGTACTAATGCAGTAGAGGGTCCTGGTTGGTATTCATAATACCCGAGATCAAATCTTAGTTGGTTTGAATTTATGTGGTACCATAGAAGTACTGTATCAGGTACTATGTAGTACTATAGATGTCAGAAATATTCATCTTATTTAAGCCTCAAATCCACCGGTTTTGAACAATGGGTCAGAGGACCTTTGGGCTAGCATTGGTATTCCGGCCACTGGGCCTTCAGCTACCTCAGTCCTTTAGGACATGGGAGTTTGAACCATACAGAAATACGATCACACAATAAAAGAGAAGTCCCTAGAAAAGGATCAAGGTAGCGTAATCCACCAGAGGAGAGGAAACCGGATTGGTAAGGATGAGAGGGTATGATATATGCTATCAATACTAAAAACTATGAAACTTTTCAGCGGTGAAATTCTAGCTGATCATCCATGTGAGAAGGGGAGATTAGAACTATCACTGAAGAATATGTCGGGGGGTAGTTCTAGTATACTCATGTATGTGGGAATTTGGGACATGTATTGAGCCTTGTGTAACTAGGCCTATGGGATATGTAAGGGAACCCTCTTAATCCAATTAAAAAGGATTATACAATAATAAATAAAAATCATGAATTCCATCTAGATGGGTTGAGGAAAATGTGTATTAGATACTAAAATTTACACTCAAATACTTGTATTAATGAATATAAACTTTAAATTAATAATTTTAGGGTGATATATGAACCCACCCAATATCATCTATTCATATGGGTATCATTTGGAAATCATTAACTTATCAAATCATGATGAACCAATGGAAATGAAATGGGTTTCATAAAATAATTAATTTTAAATCATTTACATTTTATATCATAGAGACCAATGGAAAAAAATTTGATCCATATAATTTTTAAATAGAATTAAAAAAATTCATTCCTAATCATGACTTGATAAACCCAGGGAAAATAAATGTGCATCTAATGATATTTCGTTTAATTATTGCTAAATACCATTCAATAAATATTATAAATAATGTTGTATCTATACCACATATATAATTTTTATACAGATAAGTTAATAATTTCCCCTATTAATGTAAGTATGAAATCTATGATTACACTCTTAAATTAGAGGAAGTAAATATGGATTTTTTTCTTAGGAAAATATCGGAAAATAGTTTATATTTATATACAGTGGATGATTAGGTAAGGAAAAAGAAGTGATGGATCATTCCCCCAAAAGTAAAAAATATTAGAAAATCTATATAGATAATAAATGTTTATGATATAAATTTATTAATTTCCATGATCTAGTATAAGATATTCTAATGAAAAACAACTTAGATGAAAAATTATTTTTAGTATTTTTAGAAAAAATCACTTTGGAAATAATAAATAACTTGGATATTTAAAAATTATTTCAAAACGTATTTTTTTTAATCTATGAAATTATTAATTTATATTTTATACCCTAAAAAGGAAGAGATAAATCCTTATATAAAACTATAAAGGTAGTGTAAATACTTTTTCTCTTCTAAAAAGTAAAAAACATAATCTTTTGACACTTTGATGAAATCAACCCATATATCAAATGTTAAAATTTTCATTAAGAAATTTATTGTAGATAAATCAATATAAAATGACTATAATTAGTTACATGAATATATTAGGAAAATTTAAGAATAATTTAATAGACATAGATAGATAAAAAATGGAAGTTCTCAACAGATAAGAAGAGACATTGTTAGTTTCACATATACAAAACACTTCAGGTAAAATATGAGTCAGGGGGAAATTAAATTTTCAGGGGAAATATAGAACAAAATGAATATACACTAAATGTTACGAGGGATTTTAAAAACAATTAATATTATAAAGATCAAATATCTTTCAAAACAATTTGATTTGAAAATAAGGTCAGCAAGGAAATCCTTACAGATTGTGTAATTTTTTAATCAAAACCCCTTTCATATTTGGTATCTTTTGAATCAAAATTACATTAAAATTCAACATGATACGACTCTTAAAAACCTACTGAGTGTTGTAAAACAAACATATTAGGAATTCATGACACCATATTAAATATATATTGGTGAACATTTATAAATATTCTAGATAAAAAATAAACTAGAAAAAAGAACCCCTTACAACCTTAAATGTTTTTGGGCCAAAACCCCTTGATGTATATAATTTAAAATGAAAAATTAATTACCATGAAATATGAGAGGATGATCATAAATAATATTTCGGTATAAATATATACACCATTTCCAAAAATACATGGTATATAATAATAAATATGTCTATTGGTTGAAAATTTGAGCCAAAAGACCCTTACCTTAATTCCTTAAATCATGTAAATTCATTGAATCTACAATTTAACTATAATATACATCTTAACATTCTATTTTACAACCGTATTAATTTATATATTCTTTTATAAATATAATTTATAACCACTTTCAGTATTTATATTTGTTAGTTAATATTAATTTTTAATATCTGGTGCGTCTAATCTTGGCCGTTCTGAATAATTTTCATTGCAGTGGTGTTTTTAATCATTATTTTCCCAAATTAAATATTACATGTTAAAAAAGGTACATTAATTTTTTTATAAATATGTGTAATGTTATAATTTAATTCTAAGACAACATTGGTTATGGTTCCTATAGAGAAATTTGGTGTCAAGCAGGTTTGAGTGATTTTAAACAAATGAATTGTGGTGTGTTAATTGAGGATTTTAATATCATTGAATCCTTTATAAAACAATATATATATATATTATTATTTTTATTAATATTATTAATAATTAAATTCTTATATTCTTACATTATATTATATTATATCAATTTTCTACTAGGTAGCTTGACGGACATAAACATGAACATACCATAATTGATATATGATTATGATTATAGTTTATTTTAGAATAATAATAACATTAAAGTAGAATAATGATAATATTTGTATACATTTAATGTGGTGTAACATATTTTATTAGTTTTTTATAAGTAATAGGGAAACTATATTTAAAATGAGATACATTAAATTGTGGTGGTGGTTGTCCACACAACAAATGGTTAATGTTTGAATTTCTTGAAGATTGAGGGAGAATAAAGGTGAATAATAATTTACCTATTAATTGTCATAATTATATTATATATATTATATTTATTCATTAGTTATAAACTTATCATAATCTAATATATGTGTGGTGAAAAATAATTAAGTCATCTATTCATGGGGGTGGTAGTCCACACAATGCGCAAACGATGATTTCATTTTTCCTGATGGAAATGGGGAAAGATTGTTAATAGTTACTAAATTACCATAATAAAATTTAGTATAAAAACAGTACTGATTTCATTATATATAAATTATAATATAATATTTTTAACGAATGTTGTAAAATAATAGAGGTTCAAAAAAAGTACTCATGGTGAGAACATGGGCTTTTGCTTGGAAGACACCGTGGAAATGGATGTATTGAGACAAAAACTTGTGACAGGAGGCTCAAGGATTATAAATAATGTTAAAATAAAATTATAAATATTATATTTTACAGAGTAAATATAATTTCTATAGTGGTCTTGATGGGATGGTGAGACAACGCTTTTAGAAGTGGTGAGAATGGATTTTTAGAATATTTAAACTGAATATAATGTGGAAACATGTTTCTCAAGTAAATAATTGTCCAAAATGGATAATAATAGAAAAAGGGCTGAGATTATTTTGATCATGCCTCAAAAATTTATTTTAAAAATAGTTTTAATCATGTTTCTATGTCCTTTTTTGTGTAAAAATGTGACTTTTACCATTTTTGGTTTTACAATTACAAGAACCTTTTACCTAGGTAATTTAATTTTTATGCCTAAAAATTTACTGGAGATTACTAAATAATTTTTAACACTTGATTAAAAATATTAATTTTATTTTATGAGATAAAATTTTCATTTTTATGAAAACTCAATTGTAACATTATCACTAGTAACATATAAATACTCTTTTATAGAATAAGTGTTTTCATCATTGAGTTTATTTTTGGAATAAAATAATCCATGTTATTTAATTTCATCATTTAAATTTGTTTATAATAAAAAATAAATGTAATGACACTTTCAATGAAATACAAAACTAAAATTTTCCAATATTATATTTAATTAATGTAAAAGACAAAATTAACGTTTATTGGAAAATATTACTTAATCCTTTAAGATGCAAATCAGAGGTTTTATGAATTCAATATAGTTTTTTTAAATTTTTTAGTATTTATTTTTTTAAAATATAAGGATTAATTAAAATGTTTATAAACACATAAAACTTATATAATTATAATGTAATATGTATTTTTCTTAAAATGGTAGTTTTAATAATCACAAAAAAAACCAATTAATTTTAGAAAAAAATAAAAAATTATTGGAATCTATTATTGGTATTATAAATCAAAATATGAAATTTATTTTTTCAAATTAATTTTATATTATTTTCTATTTTATCTTTAAATTAATATCTAAAAATTAATGATAATTTTTTTCTAGGAAAACCGGTTTTAAAATTATTAACCAATCTTATTCTTATTTGTTATCAATTAAAAAAAAGAATTAGTTTTATTCAATAAATATTATTATTCATATCAATAATATAATATATATTTATTTCCTTCAAATAAATAATATAAAATTATTTTTAGGAAATAATTTTTAATAATAAAATGAAATCATTAAGGTTTTTAACACATTCATAAATACGAATCCATTTTATATAAAAGTTAGAATAAAAATCTATAAAATACAAGAGATAAATATGTTCTTACAATAATAATTACCTATTTATATAATCCTAATTTCTAGTCACACAAATCACTAATATCATAGTATAATATCTTTGAAAAATGTATTCTCTTCTAAAGGTTATGGGGGTGATTCTAATAAAATGGATCTCATAAAAATTTCTATGAGTTTTAATTTCTCCCACATGTGATTTTTATTATACTATAATTTTTCAAGCTTGGGTTTTGATTAATTTAAGGAAATACCATGTAATGATTCGACCATTCCTGGATGAGAATAATTAGCTTAATAAGTGATTCTTCCCAAACTATAGGTCATTTTTCTTCTTTTTCTCTTTATAGATTTCAAAACATGGTCTCTTTTATTTAAACCTAAAAATTTAATGACTGTAATATTATGAGAAATATTTATTTTAACCTAACATGGTTTCTTATTAGTTTAATATTTCAATTATAGAATTATATTAACATAATATTAATTATGTAAAATATATAGTGAAGTTTTAGTTCCTTACATTCCCCCCTTAAATAAATTACATCATCCCAATATTAATTATCACATAGTAATGAAATATATAATGACTTCCAAAAGATAGACGTGAATCGCAATTTTATTTCTATAGAGGTATCAACCTTGTTATTATTGGAAGGTTTTGGAAACTCATCTATTCCTTCATATTAGACATATCACAATATGGGTCTTCATCATAATCATTTAAGAAAAATACTCACCATGAGTGTAGTTAAGGCCAATATTAGGGAATAAAATTTCCTAGATAGTTCATAATCATCCATACATTGATAAGTTATCATAATTTTATTTGATATATTTAATGTGATATCTTTGTTTTGTTACTATAGGGTTTATCTGAAGACATTGAATCCATTCCCAAAGACAAATCAAATTCATCTAATCGAATGACAGTAATTGTTTACAAAGAAAATTCCTATAAAAATAATATTTGTATACAATAATCATACCACTAGAAAAACTAATAATATATTCATCTATAGGATTATTTTATGTACTTAGATAAAATATTAGTTTTAATTAGTTCTTTTGAATAAGAGTTAAATACAACATTCACTGTTCTTGAGTGAATGATATGTGTTCTTCATTGAACATAATTTTACAAAAACACTCTAATAGTTATGGTTTCATAGGATTTACCTTCTTCCCACAGTATTATAAATTTATTATTCTCATCTTCCTTATTATCGTTTAGATTATGGAATTGATTTTGGTAATTCCCAAGTTCACCAAATATATGAAATTGAAATATTAGTGGTACCTATATATGAAGAATATTTATATTAGTAGTGTGTAATAATCTCACTAATTTTCATTAAAAATGATTTTTATAATTCCTTAATTGAAAACACATAAAATATCACACAATTCGTTCAAGACACTACCCTGGGTTTTCAGAAAACATGTTTGACACAAAGGAAATTTAAACTTCCTTCATTAATCATCTTCACCACGTGAAATTATATGAGCTCTATCATTTTTTATTAAGTGATTTTGTAAATGAAACTAAGTTAATATTGTAAAAAATGAATATTGATAGAATTTTCTTCATAAAAAATGTAATTTTCACTCAATATCTAATATAGTTAGATGAATCATGAGTAAAGGCTTTTCATTTTCCCTAGAATCCACTGTTAACCCAGTACCTTTAGTTTTTCATCATCTACTAAAAGAAAAAGGATTTAATCAAGTGTGATTAAAACCCTAGGATAATTATTTTATGATAATTAAATTCCAGTTTGAACCTTGAAATCTAAAACTCCTTGAATGTATTGGGTTGACATAGTGTATAACCTAATGACCAATAGGTTCAATATTGGTTTGTTTAGACTGGGTTATATCACAATCCTTAAACAAATTCCATAATATAAAAAATACTACAAGATATAATATAAATTTAATGTTTTTAAACAAATAATATCCCTATAAAGTGTCTATAAATGTCTTCCAACATAGACACCCTCATCATGCACTAGAGTGAAGATTGAGTTGATATTCAACAAGACTTTTTTAGGGTGATTGCACCAAGGTTCATATGATCCAAAAAAACATGAACATTCTATTATCTAGATATGTATTTAATTTCTATAAATACCAAATAGTAAAAACATAACTGACACTAAAGGATTTTATCAGACACTTAGACTCATCATTAGGGTTTCCACTAACATTCTCAAATCCTAATATCATAGAAGAACTAATCTAATCATTAAATATTACTACAACCCACTCTAATACCAATTGACGTGATCCAAGATAAACATATCTTTATTTTATATAATTTATATAATTTAACATCACATCTTCCAAAAAAATATCACAATTCCAATAATGGAATTTTTAGTATCTTCGATGAAAAACTATAAAAGCAATTTATATTATAACATGTTTAAATGTTTTCCTATAAATGAGCCCTAATAAAATCCTTTTTGAATATTTTAAGTAATATTATTTATCGTAACCTATAGAAATGGTGACATAAGTTTAGGGTGATATCATATTATTCATAAGGTAAAACAAAATTCATAAAAATAAAATATCATTTGTGAGCATAAGATAAGAATATGTGTATAATCATGATAAATAAGAATCTTATATCCTATAAATCATAGATAATAAATCAAATAATAAGTCTTGGTATAAAAAAAATCATGACTTAAAAGAGTGTGGAAACATGAGTCAATTAACAAGTTCCATGATAGAATAATATTAGAATATGAATAAGTATAAAATTATAACATCATTAAAATATGGAGGAACTAGTAGTGTAGGGACATATTATTACCATGAGCCACACCAGTTGTTCCCACTCTTACAAGGAATTAAAATTTACTCTTGATGGAAATATAGGACCCCAGATATCATCATCCATACATGTGAGTACCACTTGAAAATCATGTACATGTCACATAATGATTATCCCATAGAAATAAATTGGGTTTTACAAAACCTTCAAATAGAAATCATTAAATTTTCATAGCCTAAAGAACCTGTAAATAGAATATGTGTTTCATATATTTTTTAAATTGTTTCCCAAGAAGAAATAATTTATAATCATAATAATATAAATCTATATAAGATAAATGGGTTTCCAAAAATATTCCATAACATTATAAAAAAATATCATTCAATCAAGATAATAAATCATATGCTATTTACACTACATAGATAAATTGTATAATGTAAAGTAAAAAAATTTCCATAATCAAGAGAAATATAGAATATAGCTTAATACCCATCAATTAGATCAGTTATATGTATAGTGTTCATATAGGAAAATCCTTGCAAGATAGCTCTTATATAAACACAATAAATGATTTAGAAATACAAAGGCAATGATAGATCATACATTAAAAAGAGAAGGAAATTACATAATACATATATTGAAATAATTTTGGTGTTATAATTTGAAAACTTTTCTCTATCAAGTATAGTTTAAGACGAATAAAAATGAAATTGATGAAAATCACATTTTAGGAGATTTTGAAAACATCATTTTTGAAATAAGAAATATCCTTGATCTTTTGAAATAATTTTAAAATAAATCTTTTATAAATTATAGAGAGAATTAATTTCATTATAAACAATTAATATTTAAAGAAAAATATTTATATAAAATGATAAAATTTGTGTAAATACATGTTCAGAAATAAAACACTAAAAAATAAGCATGTCCAACTATGATGATATTGACACATATTAAAAACATTAAATATTCATTAAAAATTTTTATGAATCTAAATAATTATAAAATGAACATAATAAGTTATTAATGCATATATTATGACATTTTTAGAATCATATAATTATTTTTTACATTCAAATTTTGTTTCTTGACCAATAAAAAGTGATGGGGTTAGATTAACAAACAACAACCACTTTCATAAAAATGTAATTCAGTAGGAAATTAAATTTTAAGGGGCATATAAAACCCCATGAATATCCAATGAATGATATTAGGTTTTTTATAATGAATAAAAACTCACCAAATGGATTATCTATTAAAATAATAAATATTTGAAAAAATATATTTCCAATAAAACCCTTATGGTTTGAGTACCATTTTAGTCAAAACCCATTTCAACATTTGTAACTTTTGAATCAAAGTATATTTATAAAATAAAATTATAGGTTTCCTAAATAACCCAAAAATATTTTAAAACACATTAATTATTAATTAATGAAACCATAATATTTTTTCCATGATGAAAATTAATAAATATTCACCAATAAATTGAATTGAAGACAAATAACCCCATAAAATCATCAACATTTTTTATTCAAAATTCCTTAAAGGATGTGATTAAAAATGAAATGTTAAGTACCACGAATAATGGGATGATTATGATAAAAAAATATTAGTGGGGATGATTGTACACCACTTCTTATTTGGTGAAAATAACATATGTCTTGTCTATTTGGAGGCGTAAACAACATAATAAATGAATGATGGTTTCATTTATAATAATTTAAAAGGGGAAAGGTAGTTAATAGTTATTATAAAAAATTTATAACATTTATAATAGAATCAATTGTTATGTAATTATATAGGTATTATAATATTATCTTTTGAATGTAATAATGATTAGAAAATATGTTAAGAAAAATAAGTACCCGTATTAATAACATATTCATTTTCTTCGAAGTATTCTTAGTAATTGAGGTCTTAATATAATATATCATTAAAATGGATCAATGAGAAGAAATATAGTATAATTTAATGATAATTTGTTGTGGTTTATATGAAAAAAATATTTTCAATGTGTTCATGTAGGGTTTGCAAGATGTCCCTTTTTTAAGTGGGGAGAATGAATTTTTTGTAAATATTTCGACTTTTTATAAATGCATAATTTTTTGTGTCTGTAACAGTACTCTAAAATAGATAATAATAGAATTGAGGATAAGTTAATGTTCACAATAACCAAACCATTTATTTTATTATATGTTTTAATCATGTTTCTAAGTCATTTACTCGAATAATTTTCACTTTTACCATTTTGGTTTTACAATAGTAATTTTTTTTACCAAAGTAATTTATATACAATGACTAAAACTTAAATGAACCATATTAAATAATTTGGACCTAGTGATTCAAAATATAAAATAATTTTTCTTTGATAAATACTAATATGTATGAAAACTCAATTTTAACATTTGTGCATGTAACACGTAAAACCCGTTTCAATAAAATGTGTATTTTTATGTTTAAAATTTCTGTGAATAGTGAAATTGTAAAACTATATGAATTTAAATATAAATTTTTTTCTCTTATACTTTTTTTGGGTTTTATAATAAATCAAAAGCCCAATTCGGGAAAAATAAAATAAAATTTAATGAAATGAAAAAAATATTGTTTCAAAAAATTTCAATAGTCTATAAAATGAGAATCATATGTTATATAAATTGAAAAATATTTTTTTTAAAAGTATATTTTTACTCCTTAACACATATTGGATAAAATATATGATTTATAAACAACGATATCTTTTTAATATAATTATAATGATAATTTTTGTTAAAGATTTTTTTACAATTTATCTAAAAAACAATTATTTTACTAAAATTATAAAAATTTATTTTAAACTAGTATTTCAAATTATAAATTTAAAAATTAATATCTTTCCAAATTCAATTTCTATATTTTTTTTTAATTTTAACATTTAAGTGAAGTAAAATATATTGAGAAATTGTTTTTTATAGTAAAATAATTTTTCAAAGTGTTAACAGTTCTTATTCTTATTTCATATGAGTTACTAATAAAAGTTGTGTTATTATATGAATTATATTATTTATATCCACAATATAAAATATATATTTATTATTTAAATAAGTCAGATTAATGTAATTTCTTGAGAAATTTATTTCATAAATAAAATTATCTCTTAAATGTTTTTAATGCATTAGTAAATAAACATTTCATTCATTAAAACTAAAATTGAAAAATGCATAAAAAATATGATAAAAAACATATTATATTATTCGTTACCTGATTATATTATTCTTATTTCTAGTTATATATCCCCAAAATTTCTTTTTGTAAGATCTAATAATAATTTAAACTTTAGTGTTTATTTAGGCTGATGATTCCACTATCAAGGATCTCAAGGAAATTTATACAAATTCTAATTTCTCAGACATAAAATTTCACGCATATCATAATTTTTTTAATTCATCTTGGTCATAGTCAAAGGAAAATTCCAATGAATAAATTCTCTTCACAAATTTAGAAAAATGGGATTCGTAAGGGGGAATTATGTAACTTGATTCCATTTCCCTTCTTTTTCTTTATAGATTTTGTAATATTATTACATCCATTTATATGTAATAATTTAGATTCTATATTATAATCGAAAAATTAACTTTTTAAGTATAACTTTTTTAGTTTAGTGATACATTTAGAATAATCTATTAATTTAATATCTACTTAAGGAAAATACATAGTGAAATTTCATTTGATTGCATATCTTGTCACAGCTTTATGATCATATTTATTTTCATATTTTTGTTAGTGAGGGTGGTTCTTTCTTTATATAAGCACAAATTTGACATTTATATCATTGATAAGATTCATTCACATAAAAACTTTTTCAATAATTTGTTTATCAATAAAATCATCCTTCAATTCTAGTTGGAACATTTTTTCCTATAAACCTATGAAAAAATCCTATTAATTTGTAATAATCTTAATTGAAGTTATTTTAAAGGAATATAAAACTTTAGAATAGAAATTAATTTGTGATATAATAAAATCATACACAATAAAGTGTGAATTTGATTCCTTAGAGGGATAATTCTCACCTTATTTAATAGATAAATCTTTGCATTTATTTCCATCAAAATTTGGTTCCATCCAATCTTTATTTTATGATATTTCTTATTTTCCAAGACTTTAATTATATTATTATTATTTAATATTCTATTAATAACCCCTTTGTTTTCATCAATAGTTATGGTAAATTGATATTTCAGCTTCGATTATTATAAAAAATCAATAAATCTTTACTTTATGTATATCTATTAAAAACTAACATGGAATGAAATATATGATTCAGTTAGAGGAAACATGGTTTCCTCTAATACCAATTGAAGTGCCGAGGTATTTTATTATATATATATTAGGGGGATGTTAGTTAGTGACCATAATTTTTATAATTTATTCTTGAAATTAATCTCCATGATACGAAATTATCATTAATCCATTATTCTTTTAAACTCTCATCATAACCCACATGTTACAAAATTACGAACTCGATGTCTTAAATGGATTTTACAATGTTCTATCCAGATATGGGTACCTAATCGTTTTTGATCCTAGATCCAATTTTTCAATAAGTTTTCAACTTGAAAAAGTACATAACATAGATATTATATCCCTTAATGAGTGAACTCATTTAATTTAAGTATTGGATGTCTCTAGAAATAACTGAGTAACCTATAAATTATCTTAAAATATCCCAACATATATTATATCCTGATTGGATAATTTACATGGGAACACACCAATTTTTCTTGATTCCCTTTCTACAATTCCATAAATAAGATCTTCAACAAACTCGTGGATGCCTCCAAGTAATTTAATGGTCATCCTTCTCAATATCAGGTTATTGACTACTAGTATATCTTTATCAATATAGAACGTATGATTACTGTATCATAAAAATTATATAATAAATAAAGGTTGCATGATATTATGAACACAATTTTCATCTTATTTATTCTAAATAGGAAACAAGGATCACCATATTATTTTTTTCCTTGATGTAGTAGTTTCTAATCAATTTTCGTAGCCCACATAATCATATTTTAGGATGTGAGGATATATTAAAACTTCTTCTCACCATCTTTCTCATTAGATACATAGTTTTCACTTCTTGATGTCACCAAAATCTTCTTATTCAATACATATAGATACCTACTATCAAAAATAATACTAGTCTCTAAATTGATATAAAACTACCTTCTTCAACTATATTTATTTCATCTTAAGAAACAATATGAAATATTTTCCATATTTTATTTTTGGTAAGAATATTTGTTAAAAGTGAATACATCTCATTTAATTGTAATTTCATCCCATTCAATGATATCTCCTTTCTAAATCCTCTAAGAGGATCGGGATTTTATTCCCCTAAATATTACACACAAAAAACATAAGGAATTTTTCACTCTCTCCATGCAGACATGATTAATTTAATGAATCATATATGTCACTGGAACAGTTCTTCTCCTCATCACATGGAAAAAACTAAATTATATCAAAAAACCTCAGTGTGTATAAAATCATCTAAATTATTTATATTACTATTCATGAATCACAATCACATAGAGATATTTTTATATATAATTCATTGATGAATATATCTTTCATCATTTTGATCGAACTTGTTCAAAATTATTCATTTTGGAAATCTCAAATATTGTGTTAAATTATAAAAATAACACAAATGATTTTAAATTCATTATGTATCATAGTTTTATATTTCATAGGGGTATTTCCTTAGAAAATTTCTCCAAAAAACGACCCTTGAGTACATTATTATTAAACATACAATCATTATAGGGATTTAGAATTTGAAATTTCCCCAATATATGACTAGTAAAAAATATTTTCTCTGTTAAATACGTTGTAAATTTTTTAAACATGGGTTTATCTTCTTGACGTAACATGCATATTATTCTAAAAAACGTACACATCTAGAAAATTATTACAAATTTCATGATTTTTAATCTTTTCATGTTCAGATAATAGAGAATATCTTATGGACCTATCTAAGAGAAAATTATATATTCCATATGATATCATAATTTTACATTTATTTTTTCTATAAAACACTATATATATATAGTGACTTAACAAATTTTTATCATCAACCCATGAAATATAAAATCGTTCAAATGATCTTATAAAATCATCAATTCATCATATGTTATTTTTAATCACTTTAAATTAGCCCAAAAGAATTTTAATAGTTTTCAAAATCTTCAAAATAATTCCAAAAAGCCAAAAAAAATCAACTTTCATGTAACATATAAGTGCTAATCATTGTGTATTTAATGAAACTTTACAACCTAAAAAATTATATCTTCAATCCCAGTTTCCTTTAGTAATTATCTAATGAATATTCATTATTATATAGAGTGTATTTCATGCCGATAAATAAAAGGATGGATTCTCACATCCAGTAAGCTTTTTACTACATCATTGTCCCACAAAACTCTACAAGATAAACCAATATAACTATATAATTATTTTTTCACAATATATTATAGGTGTTGATTTTTCCTCTTAAAACTAACAATAATAAGCAGGTGTAATTTTTTGAGTGAATTAAACAACCAAGATAGTTGAATCATACACTTCTTCTCATATTATATTAACAAATAATGGTAGTAAATGTAATTTAATTCCCATATATATATATATATGAGTAGCATTCTCTACATATTATTTGGTATATTATTCCTTCATCCATATTCAGTATGCATTGATATTGATAAACATAAACCTTTGGATAAAAAATATAACCTCCAATTCATCAATACATTGGTTTTATTTATTTTATACTTGACAAATCCATGAATGCATCACATGAATTCATATACACACCAAGATTTCACTTCCTATAAATCATTTTTAGAGTTTATTATACCATTTGATTAATTTGTAACACTATTAAATGACATAACTAATTATACATTATGATTTTCAATGGCAGTAGCATGATGGAATATTTTATAATATCTCCAACCATGTAATATGGTATATATATATGCATCAAAAAATAAATATTCTTATGAAAATATCTTTTAATATACCACATGCTCTAAAACCACAAGGAATGTGGTGTTATTTGACCACATGTCATATTATATACAATAAAATTCAACTATATATCCAAAACACGTTTGGGATATCTTCCAAAAAATAGGTATCTATAATTAAATTTATGATGTATTTAATCATATGAAATGATTTGTGAATACCTATAAAAAACTATTTTAGTCTAACTCTGAAATACTTTTAGAGAAACTAGTAGAGTTAAAGTAAATCCCTTTTAACTGATACACATAGTTTGTCCCAATGGAATATCATTCTATTAAAAATAAATATGAAAATATATATCCATTAATTTTAAAAAATAGAATCATATAGAAAATAATTAGAGATACAACAGATGAAATGTGTTATAGTGTGATCACTCCCAAACACATTTATCTCTCTATGTGTGCATTGTTACAACATCACTTTCAGGTGTACATTTTCATTCATTTTTTTCCATGGCGTAAAGTGACCATTTGACGCATTGTATGTCAAACGCATATGGCCTACTAAAACATTATTAACCATCTAAGTATAAAAAATACGGTCTATGAATACACAACATATCATTAACCATTATTAATGAACACATTATATATTTCTTACCTCGATGGAAAATCGTATCCTATATACAATCCAGGTCTAGCCACAAAATCATTCATCCTATATGAATTAAGTGGATCATTTTCTACACATCATATGAGTGGATAAATTACATATTATTTGAGAAGAAACTGATTACAAGATCAATAATATAATAAAACACTCCCTACTTTTGTAAGCCTCAAGGCTTAATAAAGAAATTATGTAATGAATGTAGGTTACCATTCAAGGTATCATTACTACCAAAGGTAGTGGTGTATAGGAATATA
The DNA here is from genome assembly GCA_963277665.1 of Viscum album. Taxonomy (NCBI): domain Eukaryota; kingdom Viridiplantae; phylum Streptophyta; class Magnoliopsida; order Santalales; family Viscaceae; genus Viscum; species Viscum album. Next base: position 1,160,146,735 of record OY728153.1, on the reverse strand, counting down.
ATATACAACCCCTTGTATTCCAAAAAAATTATTAAATACTATATATTGTAAAATTTATGGTTCATAAATACAAAAATATCATTTTTTCCTCATAAGACAATTTCATATTCTGTTATAAAAATCCTACTAACGTCAACCTTAACTAATAATCATAAAATATAATACTCCATTAAAATTTTCAGTGTTAGATATATCAATCTTATACTTTAATAGTCGAATTATCATTTCTCTATATAAAATTTATATATATATATATATATATACATATATGTGGAAACATTGAAGAAATGATAAAATAAAGAATAAATTTTTACATTAAATGAAATTTTGTATATTTAAAAAGTATTTTAAAAATACTTAATAAATCCCCATATAATCCATGTATAATATAAAATATGTAACATACTTCGAGATTAACTGTATGTTTGTTATAATTTTCAGTGTTTTGGAAGCTCATTACACATATTAATAATTCATACTACCTTATTATGTGAGTTCCTGATAATATCCCCCCCCTAAATCCTTTAGTTGGTGACATATATAAAGGAATCATGTTTTTATAATAGTGATACATACGAATATTAATCATAATGGTTAACTTTGTGAAAATATTCATACTCCATAACAACAAAATATATAATTTTATGATGTTAATTATTCGTGTTTTGTACTTAGAACTCTTTTTAAATATATCATTGATATTCGCAGAACCCTTTCTATCAAAAAAAATCCTAATATATTTTTTTATTTTTGTAACTATTTATACAATATTGTTTCCAATATATCATAATATCCTTTACGATGTAATGTTTCAATCACTTTGTAACAATATCTAAAATTAATTATTAAAATTTCTCTTTACCAACATACCCTCAAATATAACCGGATGTTTCTTGAGATTCATATTGTGTTTTGAATCAAATGACACTTCATTTTATATGTTTTAACTTCTCAATGTCCAAAAATAATCTCACTGTCCTCTTAGATAAAATATACTCTTCATTAAAATCATTCTATTATTCTAAACCTCGTTAGTGTAGAAAATATCACTTATTTTCATTTATGAATAGTTTTTTAAAAAATACTGGAAAATGGCCATATATCCATGGTTTTCCAAAACTACTGGTATAGTGATATTATGGAACCTATACCCATGGTTCCTACAAAACCATGGGTATAGGTTTTTTAACACCCAGAGCTTCCACGATACGCTTCTCATTCAATAATTCAATAGCTTGCATTGTACGCAACTTCGAGTTCTAAAACACCGCGACTAATCAAAGTAGTCGTTATGAATAGTAATAACCAATTTTTAAAATTATAGAAAGTTTATATTTCAAAATGGAATTCATTTTTGTATTCCTAATATTGAAATTAGCCTATGTTGAATTTTTTGTAATTTTCTGAGAACTTCCAATTTTTTATGAATAGTGAAAAATACTTAAAACAACTTTTTTAATCAAAATAATTTATTGTGATAAATTATAATATTTAGTAGTTTTAAAGTATAATTAGAATATATTTTTACCATTTTATTCAATGGTGGTCATTAGAATTAATTTAACATTGAAATTGGACATAAACAATTGCCAATCTTTTGATATATATTGTTTCTTAAAAACACGCTATTTGTTGTGACCGCGGAAATTAATTATAAAATTAATTAATTCAACTTATATGTTTGTAATTCCATAAAATAGACATCATTTTTGAATTCTGAATATCAGTTATATCTTAGGGTGAAATTTCGGCATTGTTCTGAAAAACATCAATTTTTGATGAATAGTGAAACCACTAAGTGGTAGTTAAATAACTGATTTTTCATTTAAATGAAATATTACCACTTTTGTGATTTGATTTTAAAAAATACGACATACATGGTTGTCATTAAGAAGTAAAATGTGGTTCAATGAGATTAAAATAATTTTTTGGTGAATAGTAACTTTTAAGTTCTTAATTGCGATTAGGGGTAATTAGTGTAGTTTAAGGTAAAAATAATGTTTTAATAATATGAGATGAGCTTGACACATGTCCTGCCCTCATTGGATGTGCCATGACCGACTAATAAAATCCATGGGTCAACATGGGGACCCCATGGAGCCACTTTAGTTGGAAAATGACATAAATACCTTTTATTTAATGTTAAAGTAAAAAATTACACAAACATGAAATGTTTTACTAAAAAAAATTTTACATGGGGTTATACAAGTCATATTTTTGACTATAAATATTCATTTGAAAGCTAAAAAGATTTCCTACATCATATTATTTTTTTTATAATTTTTAGACATTATATAAATTAAATTATTTATTACATCATTATGATGTAGCGGTGACCTCATTATTTAACGATTTTAATAAAATGAAAAGATAATGTACAATACAAGGCTTACACATGTCCAAAGACTATTTGATGGGTATATTTCGAACCATTATCACCTTATCCACGAATTATATAAGTGGGGGAACTTTAGAATCCAAAAATCATTGTATAATAATGTAAAATTTCATTACTTTCCAAGAGTGCCCCTCCTCTCCACTTATAAAAGGCCCCCACCTCTACCACCTCATTCACACGTTCAAGACATTTGGCTCAGCCAAAATCTTCCCAAATACTCTCCCAACTTCCCGCTCTTACTTCTAGAAGCCTAACTTTGGTAAGAATTCTTCCCAAGGAAGACTTTGGCTCAAATCAAAAAGAGTTACCCGATTTTTAGGAGGTTAAAAAACGGTTGAGTCAAGTCAGACACGAGGTAAGGGAACTTCTTAACCCAGTTTCTATTCTTTGGGTTAATCTCCTACTTTCAAATTATGTCATGATATTATTATCTCCTATCTTGTATTTTTACATTATTTATGTGTACTTATAGTGAATACACATTATAGATGTACTTTATTTAAAAAAATGATGTTTTTAAGGACTTCGTCTCAATCCCCTTTCATTGAGGCATATTTGGTTTCATACACAACTTTATTTTATATGGTGTATAAACCCCTTTGACTTTTACATTTATTCAAAAGGAATATTTTTTATACAAATCATTTTTCTAAATGAAAAAAGGGAATGTTTTTCTTTCCGTACTTATGCGGTGACAACGACTTCTCCGCCACCGTGACCTTTATTTGAGTTTCGGCTTCCACTAAAAGCCATAATTTTTTTAATGAAAAATAAATACAAAGTTTTAATTTTCTTTTATTTTGGTATTGAAAATGGTTTTGAAAGCGTTTTTATTATATCAATTTGTTGTATTGATATCTTGTGATTGAAATGTGGAAATGTTATGTTTCCTTTATGCATGTTTTATGTGATACGATTATGTCATGGTTTATGATATGTTTAATCCTATTCATATGAGGAATGTATTGGACTCATTAAGTGACGTGTGGAGCCTGCTATAGCTCATCGATGCATAGGTAGGTCTCATGAGACAACTACACGTGGAATTGGCCGAGGCCCTTTCCCAATTTGATTTATGGTTTTGGCCGATGCCTTAATCATTTAGACGTCTTGGCCGAGGCCTTGAAAAAATGTTTCAGAATGTCTAGCATTATAGATTCCCTCATTATGAAAGTGGTTATTGATATTGCATGTGATTATTTGACTAGTATAATATCCATGTGAATAAGTAAATGCCATTATCTCATTTTACTTTTTCCATATTATGTTGAAGTTCATGTTTAAAAGGCTTTTGTTTTAGTTATAAATTGACTTAAATGTTAATGTTTATTTATGAAAGCTTCCGCTATGTTGTTATCCTTACTGAGCATCTGAGCTCACCCCTTTCAATGTTTTAATTTTTTCCAGGATGTGAAGAAGTAAATTATGAATGACCTGCAGGGATAATATAAGGGGATATGAAGAGAAGATGTTGTAGTTTTGTTTTACTTTATGATGTAATGTAAGACTTATGAATGTATCTAGTGTTTCCAAGGCTACTAAACTAATCGGTCTTTCGAGACTTGATCTTTTGTGATCATGCCAATGTTACGAAGTAATGCACCGACTCTGGGTAGCTGGGGTCGGGGCGTTATAGTTGGTATCAGAGGTAGTTTAGTACTGACCTTGGAAGCTATATTTAGATAAACTCTGATTAGAGCACATAGCCCAAAGATAGACGTTGAGGATTAGTATAGAAAAACCTGCTAGAATATTGGTATTATAGTGATTTTGTGAGTTTTCTAAGCAATACATCCCTATCTAGAAACGAGCAGGTAGAGGCGTCTCTGGCACATATGTACCTAGGGTTAAAACCCGAAAACACCGCTTTGAGCTAGACTCGAACGGGAACTGCTGCACGACAACGGGCCTTGCTGCACTCTTGGTTACGACACTCCCGGGGGATATGCTTAGGATAATTATCATTTCCTTACAAAACACTATGAAGGGTTATGCGTATATACTTCTTCAAAGAAATTTTTTTTATGATTATGGATTACATCCATAAATAGTTCAATTTATGTTAAGTGTTTTACAAGTATGGAATTTTGTATTTTGATTCATAAACTAATCTAGTTTATGCCATTGTTTAGAAATGGCGCCTAGTGGAAGGAATGGAAACCGTATCAATGCACGAACTCCGTGTAGGGATTTCCCTCCTTCTCAAGATAATTATTGTGGATCTGGAGATACAACTGGTAGTGATCAACTTATTACCATACTGGGACAACTCACTCAAGTTATGAATAATAACCTTACTCGTATGGATCACCCTGATCCACAACCTGGAGGATCAATGTTAGACCGCTTCATGAGGCAACAACTTCCAACATTTAATGGGGGTACAAATCCATTAGTAGCTGAGCAATGGATAAACTCCTTAGAGAAAATATTCCATGCCTTGGGGAGTAGCGAAAGGGAGAAGGTTGTCATGGAAGTTTACCGCCTCACTGGAGATGCGGATCAGTGGTGGTCGCTGATTCAAAACACAAAGGATGATAATGACGTATCAAATATGGAATGGAGGGAGTTCACAGAGCTTTTCCTAGAAAAATACTATCCTCGTGACCATCGAGAAGATATGGAAATACAATTTTTGAGTCTGAGACAAAAGGAGGATGAGAATGTCGCAATGTATGAGGCCAACTTTACAAGGTTAGCGAGGCATGCTGCAGATTATATACATAACCCAAGGAGTAATATTGATCATTTCATTGATGGGTTAAAACCATTTCTCCGTCGAGCATTAGTCTCACAATCCTTCTCGTCATACGAAGATATTGTCCCATGTGATATCAAGACAGAAAAGGAATTCTCTAAGTCTTATGACAACAAAGTAAAGCAAGAGAAGAAGAGAATTATGGAACAAGAGACAGATAAAGGGAAAAAGGGAAAGAAGGATTTTCCATTATGTGATAATTGTGGGAATAATCACCCTGGTACTTGCCTAAAAGGAATGGGAGTTTGTTATAAATGTGGATGAAAAAGGTCACCAGGCTCGTGATTGCAAGGGAAAGAAAGAGGCTATCAAAGTTGAATGCTACAATTGTAGAGAAATGGGTCATTATGCAAATGAATGTCCTAAGCATCAGGGAAACTTACCTCATAAAAGGCCAAGGGATCAAGGCCAAGCTTATGCTGTTACTGCAGATGAAGTTGAATAATTATTGTATTTGTGTTTTTGGAGTCAAGAACTAGATTGTGGTTATAAGAATAATGTGATATATATATAAGGATTGTACTACAGTACATGTTGTTTTCATTAGGGTTTTAATATGATTAAGGTAATCATATTTTTAGTATGCGACAATAAGAGAATCTTTTCTTTTTTTGGGGAATCTGATGTTACAATTGATTTTGGAATTTAGAGACCTTTTAGGGAAAGTATGGACAGAGGTATTTTGAATAACTATTAAGGTTGGAATGGATTAAGTTGAACCATGGATAGTATTGTTTAAGGTTAAAGCATTTCTGAAGATTATTTTTGGAATATTATAATACTATAGTTTTAGGAAAAGGACAACCTGCAGGGTTGGGCATAACCCGTCGCGTCGGACAAAGCTGCAGGAATCGAACCCACAACCATAGTGTGATAGGCCTTTATTCCCTACCACTAGCCTACAAGATGTCCATGGTTATTACAATATAATTTTACTAATCTAAATGGTATGTGTTAACATTTATAACCTTATACAATTAGGATAAGTATAATATTTTTGAGTTCTATTATCTTTTTGAGTGAAAGATGAGTTGAAGGTTGAAACTCTAATTGTCAAGCATAAATATATATATACCTATCTCTTATTCAATGAATAAATTAATTCTTAAACTTTATTAAAGGGATATTAAAATAAAAAAATGTGTTATCCTAATACCTTATGTCTTGTTGAACTAATGATATTTTAAATCAACATAGATTGAAGGCTTTGAGGCCCTCAATTTGACAGTTGAATGTGATTGATGACCTCAATCACTCCCTACAAATATTTACGTTTTTCCTCCAATTATATGTCTCTAATTTCCACCAATGTTTTCCTTATCGAGATCATAATTTGGTGGTGACTTTCTTATTTCCATTTCCCTCTTATTAAGGCTAAATTTTATTAACCTTATTTCCGATGTGGGTTTTCCACAAAGGTAATTTATATTTTCCACCTTTTATTTTCAAAGAAAAATTTCAAATTGCGAGGATGCAATTTATTGAAGTAGGGGAGAATGTAACACCTCGAGCTTCCACGATACGCTTCTCATTCAATAATGCAATAACTTTCATTGTACGCAACTTCGAGTTCTAAAACACCGCGACTAATCAAAGTAGCCGTTATGAATAGTAATAACCACTTTTTAAAATTATAGAAATTTTATATTTCAAAATGGAATTCATTTTTTTATTCCTAATATTGAAATTAGCCTATGTTGAATTTTTTGTAATTTTCTGAGAACTTCCAATTTTTTATGAATAGTGAAAAATACTTAAAACAACTTTTTTAATCAAAATAATTTATTGTGATAAATTATAATATTTAGTAGTTTTAAAGTATAATAAGAATATATTTTTACCATTTTATCCAATGGTGGTCATTATAATTAATTTAACATTGAAATTGGACATAAACAATTGCCAATCTTTTGATATATATTGTTTCCTAAAAACACGCTATTTGTTGTGACAGCGGGAATTAATTATAAAATTAATTAATGCAACTTATATGTTTGGAATTCCATAAAATAGGCATCATTTTTGAATTCGGAATATCAATTATTGCTTAGGGTGAAATTTTGGCATTGTTCTGAAAAACATCAATTTTTGATGAATAGTGAAACCACTATGTGGTAGTTAAATAACTGATTTTTCGTTTAAATGAAATATTACCAATTCTGTGATTTGATTTTCAAAAATCTGACATACATGGTTTTCATTAAGAATTAAAATGTGGTTCAATGAGACTAAAATAATTTTTTGGTGAATAGTAACTTTTAAGTTCTTAATCGCGATTAGAGGTAATTAGTGTAGATTAAGATAAAAATAATGTTTTAATAATATGAGATGAGCTTGACACATGTCCTACACTAATTGGATGTGCCATAGCCGACCAAGACAATCCATGGGTCAACTTGGGGACCCCATGGAACCACATAAGTTGGAAAATGACATAGATACCTTTTATTTAATGTTAAAGTAAAAAATGACACAAACATGAAATGTTTTACTAAAACAATTTTTACATGGGGTTATACAAGTCATATTTTTGACTATAAATAGTAATTTGAAAGCTAAAAAGATTTCCTACATCATATAATTTTTTTATAATTTTTAGACATTAAATAAATTAAATTATTTATGACATAATTATGATGCAGCGATGACCTCATTATTTAACGATTTTAGTAAAATGAAAAGATAATGTACAATCCAAGGAATACACTTGTCCAAAGACTATTTGATGGGTAGATTTCGAACCCTTATCACCTTATCCACGAATTATATAAGTGTTGGACCTTTATAATCCGAAAATCATTGTATAATAATGTAAAATTTCCTTACTTTCCAAGAGTGCCCCTCCTCTCCACTTATAAAAGGCCCCCACCTCTACCACCTCATTCACACTTTCAAGCCATTTGGCTCAGCCAACCTCTGCCCAAATACTCTCCCAACTTCCCCCTATTACTCCTAGAAGCCTCACTTTGGGCATAATTCTTCCCAAGGAAGCCTTTGGCTCAAATCAAAAAGATTTACCCGATTTTTAGGAGTTTAAAGAACGGTTGAGTCAAGTCAGACACGAGGTAATGGAACTTCTTAACCCAATTTCTATTCTTTCGGTTAATATCCAACTTTCAAATTATGTCATGATATTATTATGTCCTATCTTGTATTTTTACATTATTTATGTATACTTATTGTGAATACACATTATAGATGTACTTTTTTTAAAAAAATGTTCATTTTATGGACTTCGTCTCAATCCCCTTTCATTGAGGAATATTTGGTTTCATACACAACATTCTTTTATACGGTGTATAAACCCCTTTGACTTTTACATTTATTCAAAAGGAATCTTTTTTATACGAAGCGTTTTTCTAAACGACAAAAGGGAATGTTTTTCTTTCCGTACTTATGCGGCGACAACGACTTCTCTGCCGCCGTGACCATTATTTGAGTTCCAGCTTCCTCTACAAGCCATCATTTTTTTTAATGAAAAATAAATACAAAGTTTTAATTTTCTTTTATTTTGGTATTGAAAATGGTTTTGAAAGAATTTTTATTATATCAATGTGTTGTATTGATATCTTGTGATTGAAATGTGGAAATGTTATGTTTCCTTTATGCATGTTTTATGTGATACGATTATGTTATGGTTTATGATATGTTTAAACCTATTCATATGAGGAATGTATTGGACTTAATAAGTGACGGGTGGAGCCCGCTATAGCTCCTCGATGCCTCGGTAGGTCTCAGGAGACAACTAGACGTGGAATTGCCCGAGGCCCTTTCCCAATTTGATTTATGGTTTTGGCCGAGGCCTTAATCATTTTAGACGTCTTGGCCGAGGCCTTGAAAAAATGTTTCAGAATGTCTGGAATTATACATTCCCTCATTATGAAAGTGGTTATTGATATTGCATGTGATTATTCGACTAGTAGAATATCCATGTGAATAAGTAAATGGCATTATCTCATTTTACTTTTTCCATATTATGTTGATGTTCATGTCTAAAAGGCTTTTGTTTTAGTTATACATTGCCTTAAATGTTAATGTTTATTTATGAAAGCTTCCGCTATGTTGTTATCCTTACTGAGCATCTGAGCTAACCCCTTTCAATGTTTTAATTTTTTCCAGGATGTGAAGAAGTAAATTATGAATGACCTGTAGGGATAATATAAGGGGATATGAAGAGAAGATGTTGTAGTTTTGTTTTACTTTATGATGTAATGTAAGACTTATGAATGTGTCTAGTGTTTCCAAAGCTACTAAACTAATCGGTCTTTCAAGACTTGATCTTTTGTGATCATTCCAATGTTATGAAGTAATGCACCGACTCTGGGTAGCTGGGGTCGGGGCGTTACAGGTTTTTTTCAAGATCATTACCCATAGTTTTTTAAATAGAATTATTATAGGATTTTCATTGATACCTATACCAATATTTTTACAAAAACCATGGGTATATGTGTTTTTTGAAGACTTATACACATAGTTCTCCAAAAATGTGGGTATAGTTTTCCTTAGTTAGGGAGTAAATAAAATTCCACAGGTTAAAAACAAATTCTCAGGAACACCTATACTCATGGTGTTCCCAATATATCCATAGTTTAGATAAATCTATATAAATATATATATTTATATAACAATTAGCGAAGATAGGGTAGTGGTTAGGAACTAAAACAAGAAAAATAGGTCCAGGGATCAAATCCTGTGATTGTTTATTTTTTAAAATCTATACCAATAGTTTAAAAATCATTGATATAGGGTAAATGACACACTAGCATACACATATACCAATTTTTTTGAAACCATGGGTATAGGTATTTCATGCCATGGGTATAGCTCAAGGCTATATTGACAGCTCGGTTTCCAATGATTCCATGAAACTATGTGTATGGCCTATACCCACAGTTTCAAACTAAGGGAATGGGGTAAATTTCCAGTAGTGAAAATAACAATATGAAAAAGTTATCATATATGATATTTATTGTATTTTTAGAGTTTTTGAAATAAATACATTGCTATTTAAAATATACCACTGATGGTTGGGGATAAAACCTTCCCTCATATTTTTAAAAACATCAAGATATATGATTCATGATAAATTTTTTATCCACTTTTACTTTTTAAAACAAAATGTAGAAACTGATGAATATTAACCATGTGTATAAAGTCTATTTCCAACATCTTTATAAAAAAACCTCTTATCATGTATGATAAATGATACAACAATACAAATCCATTACTAATATATATCTGAGCATAAAACATTCTTTTAAATTCAAAATATTGACACTGAAACTATTCCAATCATCAGTAAAATGAAAAATATAGGCTCGATCTATTCATCCATGTATTTTTCTCTCCTGTATTACTTAAAAACATTTGTAAGTACACATTTTGTATAAAATGACTACAAAAATGAATAATTGTATTTATAACAGTAGTTATAGACATAGAAATTCCATAGAGTTTCCCAAATCCCTCTAATACACTATAAAATCTATATTATTGAATCATTACTCATTCTTGATGAAAACGTTATGTTTCAATGATATATATAGGTAAATCCATGAAAAATTATAATAACATCCAAATAATGTTTCGTCATTAAATTTCAACTGTTGTAATCCTGTACTATTGACCCAATACATGAAATTTCATATCATGTATTGTAGTTCATCTTTTTTAACAAATTATGAAAATAGCGTAACCATTTTTTGAATTAATTAACTTAATTATAAAATTTATATTAATCATAAAATAATTAATTTCTTAGTAATAAAATTCTTATAGTAAACTATCATTTTCTCTTAGTCATTATCATAATTATTTATATTTATTATATATGATTGTAGAAAAAACTACTCACACAATATTGAATATAAAGCCTATTAAAATATAGTGAAACATTCAATGCATCAAAAAATATTAAATATTCATTTTTTTCTACTTCAACATTTCATTACAGAGTATTTGGTTAGTCTAATTGATATAATATATATTAAATAAGAACGTTTTTATGTTACTAGTATTAGGAGTTTCTTACATTAATCTTATCCATTAAAAGGATGAATTTAAATGATATTTTGGATGATTATGATCCTATTTTATCTCATATAGATTTTCTTATCATATTAGTATCATGTTTTACATAAATATAATATGGTATTTTATTAAGTGTTCTCATAATAAATTAAAAATTCCTTTTAAATTCAATATATGATTTATTTTTAAATTATCTATATTTCATCCTCACATACACTAGCTTGTGAATGTGATTATCTTAGGATTATATATGGTAGAAAAAATAATAATCATATCAAATAAGATCCATATCAAGTTTATTGGGTAACTATTCTTTTAAATCCATCGTACATATGTAAACATAACTCCCTTTATTTTTTATCATGATTAATAATATTTCCTAGTTAAGTGTAACACAATGAAAATGTAATGAAAAACGCTCCTAACCATTGTGATCTCCATATTTCATGATTTATTTACATTAGATAATTTATGGGAACAAAATACTTAGGATTATCCATATAGAATAATTGAGGTCTTCAAAAGTTTCACTTTGGATAGAATCTATAACATTTTATTTTAAACGGTATTTAATCATTCTATTTTATATCATGTTATTCCAATTATATATGAACTATTATATAGATTTAGATTTCTAATCCTAACTCCATCCACAAAATTAATATGTTAAAAACATATTAATGTGTAATTATTTACAGAACCCACAGTTTATTGTACTCAACTTAAAATATAATCCAAATATAATAACACATATATGAATCCATAATTTTTAAAAGGGTCTCTATTTTTTAAAAAAAGGTTTAGAATTACATAAAATCAGTCATATTCACATAGCAAACAAGGTTAGGAAGACAAAAAACATTTGAGTATTTATTAAAAAAGAAAAAGTATAAGAAAGTGATGGATTGGGTAAATCAAGTAGAATTTATCCAATCTACCAAAAAATAGATCTACATATCATATTACAACATATAATTACCATAATCAGATTTACCAGTAGTCTCCCACTCATATTGATATTTATCCTGATTGAAAATCATCAGGATATTTTTATCCACCTTCCTTGATGCCTTAGAAGATGATCTGGTAAACACATTCCTAGGAAGATTAGAATAATCGTTACATGGTATCCACATTCAGGGAACATATGTGAAACCCTCACTATCTGTCATATTTAACATGTCACTGAAGATTGCAACCTTGTAAGAGGCATCTCCACCACTACCCAAAGCCCTAGAAGATGTACCAACATTCCCTCTTTCATCCACATAAACGTTACCCCATTTCTCAGATAACTCAGATGACTGAAGGAGCATCATGATTTCCATATTAAATTCAACATGATGTTGTGCATCATTCTGATTCGAGACATCAACCTAGGGGGGATCTGGGGCCATAAATCCCGGAGATAGTGAAGGGTTGTCCTCAACTGATGTAACCACTTTAGCCATGTCAGCCCAAGTATTATAGTGGCCACTACGAGATCTATTTGGAGACACATACACCAATAATCCTTTTCCATCCTTATTAGACACCCAAGAATCATATTTATTATTAATCAACTAACCAGATAGAGAGGTAACTGGATCATTAAGTAAAACAGTGGGCTTTTAAAAAACAAAATATGTCATCATTGACTTCATACGAAAGAGATTTTTTAATTGACCTCTCATCCTACATTCTTCACTTGAAACATTCTAGTTAGAGAAAACCTCAACCAAGAGATATAAATTTCTTGTCAGATAATCCCCACAAAACCAAGGTTTTTCAAAACAAAAAATCAATCTTCCCTGGTTTTTCTCTATTAGGAAAAACATTACCTGCAAACAATGATTTTTCCCAATTTCCATTATATTAGATAATGTTGTAGGTTTGGATTCAATGTGATCTGATAAACCCTTACGGATAATTTTATTAGGATAAGAGTCCTTGAGTAGAGCCAAAGAACAGGCTCCATCCAGCTTCGGCCTTGGAATCGATTTATTCATCGCATTAATATAGGATTTAGATCTAGTAAAATCATCACCTTGAGACAGGACAAGATCCGTATGAGTTTCCCATTATGAAAAATCCATAGAATCTGTCGCTAATGTTATATCTTCTCAAATAGATGGCCCTTGCAATTCACCACACTATGTGTCATTAAAGGTTACAGAATAAGTAGATCTCTACAACACATCTTCAGATCTGGGTACATTTGTAAATGATTGAAAGATAGTTGGGACACACAACATCCCCACAACCGAATAATTGTGAACATCAGTGGACAAATAGGTAACCACTAACACATAGAAAACCACCAATTGCAAGTGACTATCGATGCAGCACTACCAAGAGGGAGAATAATATCAAAGATGAGGAAGTACTAAACCGCCATGACCCATCTACAACCCTATAAACCATAATCGAGGGAGGTAGATCCAGAAACCCATAAATCCATCAAACATATGATAAAAACTAATGTAATATTCACATGAGTAATCTAGGATCCATATATATCAAACCCCCACTTTTATAGAATAATGGATAAGCCTCAAGGCTAGTGGGGTGTTTTACCCAAAGTATGAATACTCATAGATACATTACTCAAGAGAGATACCAATTCATCATAACTCTAACACATAATATGTATAAACAATATTGAAAAATATACTTCAACCCCATAACAATAACTAAATACCATGATAATGGTAGATGAAAACAAAATCCCTTATTGTTATACCTAATATGTAATACATGATATACCAATTTTATATAAACTTGTTTAACAATTTAAAATAAAGGATACATATATTTAAAATATAAATTGTTTAGATTCATGAATAAAAAATAAGCCAATAGAATTTAAATAATTAAATATTTCACATATTTAGACATGAAATAAAAATTTATCATGAATTAATAAATCATATCTAATTATAAAGACATTAACTTTTTCTCATATCTTATAGACATTATATAGTCTTGAAAATAATAAATTTATATTCATTTCACCATTATAAACTCTTTCATATTCCAAATTATATGGAATCTAAAATAAAATAAATGATACTAGATGAAAAATAAATATTTTACATTTTAATTTGATTGAGGGAAATTTTTACATAATATAAATAAAATATATTAATATTATTAAAATATTTATGAATCATTTATAATTTATTTCATCAAGTTTAAATAAATTCCAAATATATACATTTAAATTTGAATAATTAAAATTTAGTTTTATTAACATTTCATAAATTTAAATATTAATACATTATTTGTTTTAATATTTTTTAATTTGTAGAAACTTTATAAACTAACCATACATATTATAAGAACACATTTTGTTTCTATGTTATAAATAATATCATATAATTTTTTAAAAGATATATTAAAACCAACTCTGAATATTAGGAAATATTTATTATTATATTCTTAACAAACATTTCGTTAATTATTAATAATATTTTTTTAATTAATGAATAGTTTTATAAATTATTAATTATCCCAAAAATCCTTTCATTATAATTTATTTATAATTTAGAAATAATATAATTAAATTTATAATTTCTTTTCATGGAAATAAAATGTTTCTTCATTAGTAGAAATTAATTATTTATATTGAATCATATGCAATGATTGATAAGTTAGTATTAAGCATCATTAGTCATATTTTATGACAGATATCCATATCATCCCCTACAATATCCTAATTTTATTTAATAATATACATCTATATTCTAAAGGTGATACAACACTCTATTTAGAAAACCATTGCACATCAATAGTTATAGGATACAATATACAGGAGTAGGATTCTATGACTAATAAAAAATAATTTTATAGTTTCTCACTACTTGTGATAATTAATATCTTAATCCCTAACTCAATTGATAAGAACAAAATAATGAAAATATTTAATGGTATAGAATATAGTATGCTATATGGATAAAAAACGTCATTTCTTAAAATTATTTCATGAAGGATAAGACCTGATAAGGCTTTGAGACCACTGAATGGTATCAATTTTCTGTTTCACAATTTAGAAATTCCATGAAAATGGTATAGAAACCATAAAAAAGTTCAACTAGGGATGAAACTAAAATCATACAAACTAAAATTATATAAAATATAATTTTTACTATACATTTTTGATCAAAAAATCAATAATTTCCTTCAATTAATGACGAGGATCATAATAGAGGCATTAAAAATAAATCTCTCATCTAGAGGTATCCATGGGAGTTGTGAAATGATTCATTGTCTGGGTGGTTTTCTTCACCCACCATTACATGTTAGTGCCTCATGATGTAATGGTTTTAGTAGTTTATAGCTACGAGATGGATTGGGTAATCCAATGCTCGAGTCGGAATGAATAATCCCAATCTCATAGTGAATGATACATTATAAAGTGCCCTAGAATGTTCCTTGGGTTGATATGTGTTTTATCATGCATTATAACACATGCATGAATTCTATATAAGCAATTAACTCATTCATCACATGAATGTATATACTACCCAACATTTCATTGCCTAAAATTTCTATTTTTTTAACAAACACATAAATTCTACTGAATAATAATAAATATCATTCTGTTGTTTATCAATCATAGTGTGTTAAAGTGCATCATACTATAAGATTTAACTAATAACAATATAATTACATATAACCAATCATACAATTTTATTTTCCAATGAAAATAGGATGTGGAAATTCATTATTATATCCGTTATCATATAATATGAAATATATAGATAAATCACATGTAGAATTATATTATAGGACATCTCTGTATGGAAGCCCCTCTAATGGGTCTGACCCCTCTAGCAAAGAACATTCAAACTCCTTTCATAAGTGCCCAAAACTATCCAGGATCTTGATAAATTACATAATTCCCTCTTATATTCCTTTAATATATAAAATAAATGAATATTGCGATCAAATGAGAGACAATAATTCCCATGTGTATTTCCCTCTAAAACAATTTATTTCCAGTTAATTAATTTTCCCAATAGGTTACAATTATTATTAATAGGAAGAGTTTTATGAACATATCACCATTATTTGATAAGATCCCAACTAGTTAATACGAACCATTTTGGGATGTGAAAACCTACCACTCTATAGTTTAAAAAAATGTTCCATCATCACCATACTTGGTAATTGAGAGGTCGTACACCATTGGATAGTGGGAGACCAATATTAGACCGTTAACAACCAAAGTGGACCTATATGAAAGAAAACATCTGAAACAATTATATAAAAAAATAAAGGATAATTATATCTACACACATCCAAATATTTATCATTACTATGGTATGTGGAACCATTTTATGTGATTTATTATAATCACATGAAATCTATATTCCCATAATAGAATATGTGGTGTAACAAGTTGGAAAAAACCAATTTTCTAAATTGTGGATAGGCCCCTAAATATTTGATAATCCTAAATATAAATTCCACTATTCATAAATATCATGACCCATCCACCGGGGCCCGCATCGTGACAACCCCAAGCCCGCCTTCTATAGGCCAGGGGCTAGTGACTAGTACCAAAGGCGCAATTCCCAAAAAACTAGAAAGGCATTGCCTTAAAAAAAATTTAACACACACAACCAAAGTACAAACGGAAGAAAAAACTAAGTGAAAATTGTATAACAAGAGTATTGAAAGTAAAGGGGCCAGGATACATGTCCAATTGTAAAGTATAAATACAACTGAAAACATTTACTTCTAAAAATTGACAAATATATGGAAGGTGAAAGCAGCTCCTGGATCGTCCTCCGGGGTTCCAACCTGAAGGGTAGGTACAAATAGCCTCCTCGGTGCTCTACGTCCATCCGTCTCCTCCAGGTACCGTCTTGTAGTGAGGTCCACCTCCGGGTACCGTCCAGTCCTCGTACACTTCTCCTTGGTCAGCACTATTCGTCGTCTGCAACCAACATAATGAGGTTTGGGCATAGCCCGTGAAAGGGTGAGTATAACGATACTCAGTAAGGATCTCGAGACCCTCTATGTCTCACAAAAAAAACAAGGATAACGAAAAAGTATTATTTCAACGGATAACCATTACTTAGGTATATGCCCATACATATACCTAAGTTATCATATAACCCATCTAAATTATTAGGAAAACACAAAGGTCATTGATTCAGCTCAAACCAGAATTTTATTCATGATATTGAAACAACGGCTGCTAGAGAACTTATCCTCTGTCAAGCACAGTAGTCCTGTCGCGACTCTGAGTTTCTACTCACCATCCTTAGACTGTTGAGGTACTCTTCCTGTTGAGTACCAGAGGTCTGCCACCTCACACAGTAGCGATCCCCGCCATGGGTCTGCCGCCTCATACAGTAGCGCTCCCCCTGATAGCCTGCAGACGTACTCCTCCTGTCGAGTACCGCAGGTCTGCCGCCTCACATAGTAGAGCTCCTCCCCCATGGGTCTACCACATCACATAGTAGTGCTCCCCACTAGGCTAGTCAAGAAACTATGAAATGAATCGGACAAGCAGTCATCAGGTCTCAGTTAGCTACTAGGTCTCCGCAATCTGCAAGATCGTCACCAGGATGGTCCGCTCCATGAGGTACTAGTCGTTTCTTCTAAGTGT
The DNA here is from genome assembly GCA_963277665.1 of Viscum album. Lineage (NCBI taxonomy): Eukaryota > Viridiplantae > Streptophyta > Magnoliopsida > Santalales > Viscaceae > Viscum > Viscum album. The sequence continues at coordinate 1,160,128,948 of OY728153.1, read as the reverse complement.
CACGAAGTCTAACGTGGAAATATCTCAAATAACTGTCACGTCATAGGGGTCTCAACGCAACAGACGGCGCGTCAATCGGACGCCCAATATGAGAGTTATTGACATTTCCGTTCGAGGGGCCAGGTTGGTTTTTAGGCTCAAACCAACCCGACCGTTCTCCAACAATGTCTGATCCTCAAGTGGATATGCCAAAAGAACCGTCTCATCAAAAGGAAACCAACGTAGTTGATGGTACTTAAAACAGACGTCCGGTCCTTATGTTATAAGTGTTTCCGCACCGAGGTCCCGGTCGTCGTCGCCTCTCCCGAACACCGCTTCCGTCGCCAATAAAAATATGGATCAACGGAGGGTCGTCGGGCCGTGTATGTTCGGCCCGCGCCCTCCGCGTTAGGCGATATCAAGAGGCCAAGACGATCACATGAATTCAACAATGACAAGAGTTGAATTTTATTAAACTAAAATTATACAAACCACCTACCTCGTAATTGACGTTGAACGTCGTTGAGCCACGGAAGATGAGCCTCGCGGAGAACAGCGTCATCCCGTCAACATTGGATGAAGAGTTTTTGGCGTGACACAGAAAGAGAATTCGTAGACTACATAGATTCCTTGACATCAGGGTGCATCCAAGGAGGAAGCATCATATGAAAGAGGTTCTTCACGTTTTTCGTTGGAGTTGTTCTTTGTTGAAGAACGGTGTTCTTCGGCGGAGATGAACACCTCTTCTAATTCTCCAGAGCCTCCCCCACCAAAATATTTGCCAATGAAAATATTGTAATAAGGATTCCCATTATATTAGAATTGCCATGCAATTCAAAACAATTCAAAAAGAATTGCTAACACCCAAGGTAATTAATGTAGGAATTAATTATTTGGATTGGCACAATTTATTAGAGAAGATGTGGCCTCATTAATTCATGGGAAATCGAAGAGTTTCAAAAAGGGGAGTGAGGAGGTAAAAAAGGAGAGTTTAAGGGGTTAGGGCTCGTGTGGGCCCCACCACCATTATCCTCCCATGGAATGTTATGTGGGGTGTGGGCCCCACATCCAACTCCTCTTTGGAGGAAATAACCACCATTATATAATAATTATGTACACATAATTTTTATTATTTTTTTAATGAATCTCCAAAAAAATAACTTCTCCTCCCAATCAAACGCAACTGCGGTAAAGGTCACCTTAAGCGAATACCGGTGTTGTGAGTTCATCGGTGTCCTCAGATTTCAATTCCGAGCACCGAATCAAATGATAGAAAAACTCGCGCATACGTTAACTAAACGTACCTGAATAAAACATCAGAAATTGATTCTGGGCACACCAGGCCTCAGAATCAGGCGCCGTCAGAAACAAAGGACTCATAAAATTCCAAGGAAATTAAGAAGAAATTTTCCTTGAAATTTCCAGGTCTTTAAATTACCCCCACCTCAGTGCTTTACATCCCCATAAAGCTATAACACACATTAGAGAAAACAAAATATTTACTGAGCACACATCTGAGCCTCCAGCTTCTGTGAGCTCTCCTATAGGTTCTCGTGTTTCCAGTGAATGCGCACCAGAGAAATCAACCATCCATGTAGGACCCTCTCATATCGATGCTCAATCTCCACTAGAACCTCGGTGAAAGTCACCCCGTCATCAATGTTGTGGGACAGATCACGCATGCATATCCACAAATTAGATATGTGGAAGACGTCATGCACCGGATGCAACTGAGGTGGAAAGGCCAGGAGGTAAGCCATCTCGCCTACTCTGCTGAAGAAGTGGAGGAGTGACTGTAAGTGACTATACATAGGTTGCACCATCTCTATCCACAAAAGATATATGTAAGGCAGCCAACTGCTCTGTCGCCTCTCCTAACAGCCAAATACCATTCCTCCTGCTGAGCGCATCCCCAACAACGTTCCCCTTCCCAGATTTATAGACTATCTCAAAGTCATAATCATGGAGGAACTTAAGCCATCGCCATTATCTCAGGTTCAGATTATTCTGAAAGACGACACACCTAAGACTATTGAGAATGGAGTGAACCATAAACCATTCGCTCAACGAACAATGGGTGAGACTATCCAATTATAAGAACTTGACTTCACCATTCTTCGCCTATATTCTACAAGAGATGCTTAGATTTCCCCTTTTCCAAAAAGCAAAATTTGATCTCATCCCCTGGATGAACCACGTCCTTTGCCTAATACAGTCAATCCTTCCATGAATGATACTAATTCATGTCATGGATGACGTCATAAGGTATCGACGCTACAACCATGAGATCCAACCGTTACTCTTGCCTCCAAGGGTTGAGTCACACTGCCGGCATCAGTGTGTGGTTACTGGGTCTCCTCCAGTAGAAATCTCAAAATTGAGGGTCAAGTCAACAGTTTAAACTAGACCTCTTAGTATTAACCACACAAAAAGGAAGGAAAACAAACATCACAAGGACAAGTGTCTTTTATTACCATATCTCAACGTTCAAAGACATGATGCAACCACAAACAACAACATTAACAATGCTAGAAGCATCATGAACAAAGTTCTCTATGCCTGGAACTAGTCCCGCTCCTGTCCACCTGCTTCTGGAGGTCCATAGTCATATGCATTAGCTGCCTGAAGCTATGCTCTCCCCTGTCCACCTGTTCCCTACGGTTGGGGTGGACCTCCTGGTGGTGGTGGTGGAAACACCTCGAAGTGTCGTCCACCACTAGTTGCACAACTATCTCCTCTACCACAGTCTCCTGCTCCTTGCGGTCTGTCATGATCAAACCTCTGCCTCTACCTGGGAGGTCCTTCATCTATCTTCTGATCATTCGAGTGGCTGGTCGGACAGTCACGAGGCATGTGAGCATGGCCTCCACATGAGTAACCATGCCTGGAAGGCCTGGCTTTGTCTCCACCCTGGGTGCCCCGCACTACCGACCCTGAGTCGTGCGGTCGACCACCTGTAGGTCTGGTCCTCTTGGACCTCTGCGTCATCTGTCCACTGCCTGCTACATAAGACTCCACTGCATTTCGGCTAGTGGTGGGTCACAATGCTGGAGACTACTCAACAAAGAAATTCTCCACTAAGAGGGCTCGCTCCAACACCCATGTCTACATCGGGATGCTGTGAGAGATAATTAAAGCTCAGATCTCTCGCCTGAGTCCCTGCTCAAAGGTCTGGGACCTAAAGAACAGGTCCCGTATTATATCAGTCGAGTAGCACGAGAGGTCATTGAACTTCACTGAGTAATGCGCCACAGTCATGCTACCCTGTTGTAGATGCAGTAGCTCCTATATTTGCACCGCTGGAAGGGTGGCTGGTACAAAATCTGCCCAGAACAGGGTCTTGAAGTCTGCCCAAAGAATTGTCACCTCGTCATGCATCTAGAGCATCAGGCTCCACCATCTGCCTGCTGCTGCCTAAAAGAGGCTGCAGCAAGGATCACCATGAATTCTACTGGTGTCTTTACTTGCCTGAAAACTCTCACCACAGCCTCCTGCCAATCCTTAGCCTCTTGTGGGTCTGTCTCTCCCCAGAACCACGGTTTCCTCTGGTGCTGGAACACGTGCAGCACACTCACGCGGTGTGCATCACCTACTACTGGGGCTGGTGGCATTGGTGGCCCAACGGGTCGTAATACCACTGGTGCCTCCGCTGGTGCATCAACTGGAAGAGGGCCCTATACTGGGGCCTCATCACTCGGTGAGATGTTAGTACGTATAACTCTCAGGGCCTTACCTGGTTGTCCATAGGGAGGAATCCTGAAAGAAATAGATGCGATAGGGTCAAAGATTATACCTGGTGAGCTGAACTGGTTTGAGATGACTTAATGAAAACTTTTTAAAACACACACGCAATCAGTGTTTTCATGCATTGAGTTGGATATTAGAATTCGGGGTTCTGGTGTATGGATACGTCAGCCACCCGCACCAACACTGGACTCCCTGAACTGAAAACCACACTTTGTACCCTTAACAGTATTGCTTCATAGAAGGAAAATATTAGAGGCCTAGTTCTCCTGTAGAACCGAGGTCCTCTAATACCAATTTTTCACAACCCGTCCCTGGTCCCCACATTGGGACTACCCCAAGCCTGCCTTCCATAGGCCAGGGGCTGGCGACTATCACCAAAGACGTAGTTCCCTAAAAACTGGGAAGGCATTTCCTTAAAAAACTTAACACACACAACCAGAGTACAAGCGGAAAAAAAAACTAAGTGAAAACTTTATAACAAGAGTACTAAAAGTAAAGGGGCCAGAATACAAGCTCAACTATAAAGAACAAATACAACTGAAAAAAAGTACTACTAAAAATTAAAAAATAGCTGGAAGGTGAAAGCAGCTCCTGGATCGTCCTCCGGGCTTCCTAACTGAAGGGTAGGTATAGATAGCCTCCTCAGTGCTCCAAATCCATCTGTCTCCTCCGGGTACTGTCATGTCGTGAGGTCCACCTCTGGGTACCCTACATTCCTCGTAGACTCCGCCTCGGTCAGCGTTGTCCATCGTCTGCATCCAAGACAACGAGATGCGAGCATAGCCCGTGCAGGGGTGAGTATAACAATACTCACTGAAGACACTAAGACCCTCTAGGTCTCACAAAAACAATCCAGGGTTACCAAAAATTATAATTTCAACGGATAACCATTACTTAGGTATATTTCCATACATATATCTATGTTATCAAGTAACCCATCTCAAACATGAGGAAAACAAAAAGGACATTGACTTAGCTCAAACAATGATATTATTCATGATGTGGAAACCAAGGCTGATGGAGAACTCCTCCTCTGTCGAGCACAATAGTCCAGTCGCGACTCCGAGATGCTACTCACTAACCTTAGACCGCTGAGATACTCGTCCTATCGAGTACCACGGGTCTTCCGCATCACACAGTAGCGCTCCCCGCCATGGCCCTGCAACCTCACAGAGTAGCGCTCCCTCAGATAGTGTACAGAGGTACTCCTCCTGTCGAGTACTTCGTGTCTCCCACCTCATATTGTAGTGCTCCTCCGCTATGGGTCTGCCACCTCACACAATAGTGCTCCCCACTAGGCTAGTCAAGTCACTCCAAAACAAATCGGACAAGCAGCCCTCAGGTCTCAGCCAGCTACTAGGTCTTCGCAATCTACTCGCTCGTCACTGGGAGGGTCCGCTCCATGAGCTACTGGTCATTACTTCCAAGTGTCACGAAGTCTTACGTGGAAGTATCTCAAAGAACCGCCACGTCATTGGGGTGTCAATGGAATAGACGACGCGTCAATCGGACCCCTGGTCTGAGAGTTATTGGCATTTCCGTTCCAGGGGCCCAGTTGGTTTTTAGGCTCAAACCAACCCAACAGTACTCCAACAATGTCTGAAACTCAAGTGGAGTATGACAAAAGAACTTTCTCATCAAAAGGAAACCAAAGTAGTTTATGGTACGTCAAACGGACGTCCGGTCCTTATGTTATAAGCGTTTCCGGTCCAAGGGTCTGGTTGGTTTCGGTTTCGAACCAACCCGGAAGTTTTTTCAAATTCGGCCAAAACACACTTAGAGTACTGCAAAAGTACCTCCTCATCGCATGAATCCCAGTGCCATAGTCGCCGCATCGATCAGACACACGGTCATGAAGTTATTTGAATTTAAGCGAAACGGGCCCGGCCCATCAAGCCCAGTGGGCTGGCGGGTTGGCTCGTTCTTGCTCAGCGAGTCTGACTCGGCTAAGGGTTCGTCCCAGTCCGATAATGCATGGCCCGGCAGGGCGCGGCCCAGCCCGGCGGGGCGCGGCCCGAACCGACGCGGTGCGGCCCAGTGCGGCGCGGCGCGGCCCGCGGGGGGATGCAGCTCGGCCCGGCTGGCCGAGCGATGCGGGGGGCGCGACCCCACGCTTTCTTGAACCAGTGGCGCCGAGTGTCGCCGCCCTCCCATACGGCCGAACGAAGCCGGACGGTCATCCCGGTGCGAGAGGCCTACATGGGCGGGCCGCTATTACCATAGCGTGGCCCCCTCCTGGCACCGCGGGGTCTTCCCAGCCCGGCCGACCGCCTACCGGCCAGTTCATCCGCCGAGCGGCCCTAGGAACGCGGACCACTATCCTCCGTAGCACAAATCCATGGGGCGCCACAGTTCCTCCAGCCCGGCTAGCTATGGCCGACCGGTTCTTCTTTGGTCGTGCAGCCCGCAGTTGTGGGCCACGGTTTTTCAACACGTAGCTGGCACACTGCCGCCATTATTTCTGGTTGTCGTCACTTCCGGTCGCCATCGCCTCTCCCAACACCACTTCTGTCACCAATAAAAACGTGGATCAATGGAGCGTCATCGGGCTGTGTTTTTTTGGCCTGCGCCCTCTGCGTTAGGCGATATCAAGAGGCCAAGACGATCACATTCACTCAACAACAACAAGAGTATAATTTTATTAAACTAAAATTATACAAACCCCCTACCTCGTAATTGACGTCGATCGTCGTCGAGCCGCGGACGACGAGCGTCCCAGAGAACAGTGTCGTCCCATCAACGTTGGAGGAAGAGTCGTTGTCATGATGCAGAAATAGAATTCGGAGATGACGTAGATTTCTTGACGTTAGGGTGCATCCAGGGAGGAAGAGTCATTTGAAGATGTTCTTTTCGTTCTTCATTGGAGTTGTTCTTCGTTGAAGAATGATGTTCTTCGTCGGAGAGGAACACCTTCTTCTAATTCTCTAGAGCCTCCCCCACCAAAATATTTTCCAAGGTAAATATTATAATAGGGCTTCCCATTATATTAGAATTACCATCCAATTAAAAACAATTCATAAAGAATTATTGACACCCAAGTTAATTAAAGTAGGCATTAATTATTTGGGTCTGCACAATTTTTGGGAGAAGAGGTGGCCTCATTAATTCATGGTAAATCCAAGAGTTTCCAAAAGGGGAGTGAAGAGTTCAAAAAGGAGAGTTCAAGGGGTTTGGGATCATGTGGGCCCCACCACCATTATCCTCCCATGGGAGGTTATGTGGTGTGTAGGGCCCACATCCAACTCATCTTTGGAGGAAATAACCACAATCAAATAAAAATTATGTACACATAATTTTTATTAATTTTTTAATGAATCTCCAAAAAAATTAACATCTCCTAACAATCAAACACAACTACGGTAAAGGTCCCCTTAAGTGAAAATCGGGGTTGTGAGTTTATCGGTGTCCTCAGATTTCAATTCTGAGCACCGGTTCAAAAGATAGAAAAACACGCACGTATGTTCACTGAACGTACCTGAACAAAACTTCTAAAATTGATTCTGCGCACACCGATCCTTGGAATCAGGCGCCGTCAGAAACTGCGGACTTGTAAAATTACAAAAAAAATTTACAAGAACTTTTTCTTGAAATTTATGGGTCTTTACAATAAAATTATCAATAATATAATACTAACACATATTATGTATAAAACAATTCCAACCATTACAATTGAGTTCACAACCTAGAAAAATTCACAACCCTAATTAAATGCATCTAAATGTACAGTCATACATATCATATAACTCGTTATATATAATGTATGAAATTATTAAGACATCATTGAAGAAATTAACTATAATATAAAAATTATTTCATTTCAAAATCACTTTAAATCCATTTTTAACTAAATAAAGTAAAAGAGTAAATAAATTAAAAAGTATTAAATTTTGAAATATGATATTCATTTATTAAAAGTAAAAAACTAAAAAGTTAGAATATTTTATAATAATACATGAAACATTGTATTTTCTTAGAAATATAAATAAGAACATTTTCTTTCACCATGAATTATTTCATATATAGTTTTTAAAAAGTTCATTAATATAAACATAATTATAGTTCAAATATATGATATTTTTGGAAATAGAAACTTTTATATTCCATATGTACATTTCATGTTTTATGTAAACATTTAAAATAACATAAACATCACATATTATATATATATTTTTATACATTTACCAAAATATATTAAAACATTCATTAGATGATTCAAATAAATATCTAAATAAGGACTTCAAAGTGAACCTTTCATATTATTATTTATAAGTATTACAATAATTAATATAAGATAATTCTAAGTTAGCATTATTTTATAATTATAAATAAAATTAATAATTTTATAATAATTTTAATAAATATAAGTTTTGCAAAAATAAAATTAAAAACCTTATAAAATAAAATAAATTAATATTAACCTATAAAATTAACCTTTAATATTAAGGAAAATTATTTATTGAATATTTTGTTAACATTTAATAATTAATAAAAACAATTAAAAATTAATAAATATATTTTGATCATTTTTTATATTAATTAAATGACGAAGAACAGCTTTTCCAAAATTTAAAATAATTTTATAAAATATATATAAATTAATAAATGAAAAATAAAATGTCTTAGAAAAAATGAAAAAAATTTGATTCATTTCAAATCATAACGAACAAATGAGTACAAAACATTACCCTCAATTATGATTTGGATATATCTTATTTATTATATAATTCTATAATTAAGACAACTAATGAAAATTAAAATAAAATTCGATATTGTATGTTATAATATTTTATGTCAAACATTTTTAATTAAAAAAATTGAAAGGTTTATAACTAAACCAATGATTATGAAATATTATGTATTATAATTCCATTAAATGATTCATTTTTATATTTTATATCATAATATGGAATATGGGGATTAATGAACATCTATTTATTCTGAGTAATTGATTATGTATCATGACACATGATATAATAGATGATGGTATTCCCTAAAGAATCTATATCATTTATTATGATAAAGCATGTTTTATAACACAACATGCATTAAATTCAAGTATTATAATAATCATTGGAATTTTATTATTAATACAGATTAACATATGAAGTTATGTTAATGCCAATGAAATGTTAAATATGTTATGGGTCAAATAATCACTCACCTAATCTATAATTATTATTTATGTTTCTTTAGCAGAAACACATGGGGAGTAAATGATATGTTAATGTGATGAATGAATTGATATCCTAATCATAACTCAATTTTTTTAATATTTTAATTAACATATATTGTCTTAGGGTGTGTCCATGAGGTCTTTATAAGTTAAAAGAAGACTATAGAATGGGTTATGTGGATATTTTGAATTTTACCTATAACAATATTCATCTACTAACATTAAATCATGAGATATTATCATATCTATAGACTAAGAAGGGTCCTTACTATATGATGAACAATTTAGCATATAACATGGATACAATATTTAGGAGTGATTTACATAGGATAACACTTTTTGATATTCTTGATTTTCATAAGAATGAAGACATATATGATATCTTAGTAGGGTAAAGATTCCATAATTTTTATTCATTTATAGTTTTATGATGTTTCTAGTTTCATTCATGGTAATATTGTAAATTATGGTTTCTTTTTTCTTATGTTATATTAAAAGAATATTGTTTGATCATTGAAAACATTTAATTGGAAACATATCTTCACCATGTGTTTTGATTTTTGAAATCATGTTTGAGAATAAAGGATGGACATATCATTTTTAATATCACACTATCAATTATAATGAATTATTTATATTTTATTTTATGTATAGTACCATGATACTAATATTATAGGTAGGGACCTAGTTAATTTTATTCACTATTCATGATATCATAGAATATAATATATATTTCTATAGTGTATAACAATACATATGAGGTGATGGAAAACTGAGCATCACATCATATTGGTGATTTTAAGGATTATAAATTAGTATGATATAAGGTCAACTTCATAAATGGTTCACCTTATACAAAATCTATCTCAGATACTAAAGTAGCATGCTCCCTAATAATAAACCGATAAATTCCACCAAAGTGTTAAAATACTCCTATGATGTATCTTTTCATAAGTTGTTTTCATAGTTAAATTATAATTAATGCTAAAAGGTTAACCAATCAATGGTACAATATTATATGGAACAACATGGATTAGTCCTACACATATAAAATGATTCTTAAGTTAATGAAACAAAGGATCCCAATTGCGTGGGTTCAGTCTCACAAAACATGATATTAATCATATGTGTGATATGTTTGTGCTATAAAATATTAATCATATAATAATGTGGCTATGCAATGAAGGTTATTCTCATGTAACAACTATTTAATTAGTTCATCCTTAAACAAGATAATATATCATAGTAAATGGTAGGGTTTTCTATGGATTTATTCATTTTCATATCCTACTAATATCTTATTAAAATTCTACCTATAACATTTAATATGATATATGTAAAAAATTATTCATTAAACCTAAATTGATAATTGATATATATGGTCTATTAAATGTTTATAATTACCAAGAAAAGAAAATTTTGGGATATTAATTATGTTATAAATATGTTTAAAAATTTGTTAATTATAATGTTTTTCCAACATGTTTTCATGGTCATCGAGCACTGCAATGTGATGCCTGATGTTAGATGTTAATAAAATACATTTTTTAATGTATATAGATTTGTGTTGGGATTAACATTATATTTCTAATGCACCAGCACACACATATGTGTATTTTGAATTAATGTTGACCAATATTCAAAATTCATGTAGTCATTAGGACTTTACCATTATTTCTTGGGGTTGTGTATTGGTAGAGAGGATGAGAAGGTTGGATCATCTCAATATTGGGGTTGGGAATATTTCATCCTATGGGTTATTATTATAGATTTAGGATATCTTTATGAATCTTTCCCATTAATATCATTAGTACCAGGTATCTACGGGAAAGAAATCAAACGAGAACATGTGTTGATCTGAACATATCTTTATATCATTGGTTCTCTTTATTTCATTTACGCAGTGATCCTAATATAATTTAAATTTGTATAGATAGGGAATATAGAATTTATCTTCATCCAGTGAGGTAGTACATGTTGTGATGTTGGGATTTATCTGAATAAAGGATATCAAAATGTATCCATATGAAGGGAATCAAATCCCTAATTGTGTGGGTGTTATCATATAATTTCAAATATAAGGATAGGCCCATTTAGTTTAATATTATTATATAATAATTTATTTTTTGTAGTTTAATGTAATGAAATTATTAACTATAGGTAAAGGAAACTATCCATATATGGTGTGTGAATTACGAGTGATTTGTCCTCTTTAGTTCATTATATCTATTGGTAACTTGATCGGAGAGGACATCATAGGGGATTTCACATAGTGTGATGAAATTTTATCTTACTCATCTTCTATCATTTGGTAATCTTATACACATACGATATCTAATTTTAGAAAAGTTCACACTATGATTATCATATAAAGAATCTTATTATAATTATGTTTGAAATATTACTCTATCATATTATCATTGTAGGTTATACCTTATTATCATCACATTAGATGATTGGCCAAAATTGGGGGAGACTTCTTTTTAATAGAAAAATAGGTTGTTAATTGTGTTCAGATGTAAGATTTGAACCTCAAAGGAGTATCCTCTTGGGGCTTACACCTTGTCATTAACACATAGTGTATATATTTCTCATTAAATTTTCATTGATTTGATATCATTAATGAGATAATACTTGGGTCAAACACCTATGGATGAGGAGAAGCTGAGTAGTCACCACATTATGGGTGATCTGGGTAAAGTAGCTCTCATGTTTATGAGCTATGTAATGGGGTTGACCAAGGAGGAGGCATGTGAAAATTGGATCCTAGGTATAATACCTAGGAGAGGGTGTACTCAAGAGGTTATTGGATAAGTAGTGGTCAATTAATTGGTTTGTTCCCAAGTAGTCTGCACCCACGTTTCTGGACACCACGACTGTGGGTCATCCAGTACTTGATGCCTATGTTTCACTACTCAGATGGTTAGTTCCTAATTTATGGATGATCATGTATCTCAGTTATCATGTGATTTTTTGAGGTGGTCAGTTCCAAGGTAGTTAGAACCCAAGTGGTGGTAACTCACATAGTTAGTGCTCTGGTAGTTGGTGATTAGGTGGTTAGGTCCCATGGGATCAATGATCCATGTTCTATGTATTGGTTTTTATAACCCTTATTTGGGTTCACATGTATTCTATTTCACATTTTATATCTCAAATTTAGGTGGGTCTTGATATATATATCATCATATTCCTTATACTTATTTTTGTTTTTGATAATTACTCAAAAGAGGGTTCATTAGGAGACTTGGGAATATAGATTGGATATTTGTTCACTCAGGTGCATTAGGTATCATCACCATATAAATAATGGGTCCCTAGAGACCCTTTTAATGGTAATCAATGAACTATGTTAAAAGAAATTATTATAAAATCCTCATGCTCATTGGCATGAGTCTAAATGAGTGGAGTTGGGAATGTTGTTTGGAGCACACATTGTTTTACATGAAGAGATTTGTGTAATGCATTGATTATGATTATCTAAGAGAATATACAGGGTGAAACTATGGTGGGGATGGTTGAACGTATCATGCAGAGTTTATAAACTAAGAATTTCATGGGATGTATGGACCAACACATAGATCCAGGCATGTGGGGGTTGGATTATAGATTAGAGAACTAAAGTAGGGTGTGTGGGCCTAAGAGCTTATGTTTCACATGTAAGAAATGTGATAACACACATGGAGCAAGTCATGTGAGTCACGGAATATAGAGCATAATAACTATGTTATATGTGTGGGGACGGGAGCTTGTGTATGGCATGAGAGGAAAGGGTGTGTGATACAGGGAACAATATTATATTTCATATGATATGGAATCACATCTTCAAATGTATATAACCTTGGATTTGGGTGCTTTTTGGTTTCATGAGTAGTTAAACTGGATTCAATACAAGGAAATATCCATGTGTCTATATGTTGACCCATTTATAGTTATTTATATTTCCAAAACTAACATAAAGACCCTCCAAAATTGGTTTTATGATTTCAGACCACATTTTTATAAAAAACATATGAAATACATGGACTACTCTCTATGGTAGGTTCTCACCATCATATCACTATATTAGGAAATGTTATTTAAGAATCACTATCCCTCAATATGTGAGTAACCTTGTAGCACATGGGGAACCAATTAACATATTATTTATTAGGAAATATACTTTTCTAAAGTATTTGACTTGTATTTTCTAAGTGACAGTGGTAACATTAATTCAATTGAGAAGTTCATGAAAAACATTTTTTGGTCACAATTTTTTTTCATAATTAGTGAATTATATAAATTTATAATTTTTATTAAATAAATTATACATAATATTGACTAATATTATTTTAATAGATTATTCAAACTACATGGAATGGATTATAATAGAGATATAAAATGTTTATAAAAAAGTTATAGGATTAAATTCTATATTTTTTTGGAAATTATAAGATAATTCATAAATATAAATGGGTTTGTATTTTATCTATGAATAATTCATAATTAATTAATATGAATTGTTCAAGTTTAAGGCCTTATTTGATAAATAATCAAGACAGTATCAAAAGAAGTTATGGGAATTTATTTGATCAATATTGAAATTATTTTAAATATGATATATTTCGAATTGGTAAATTTTTAAATATTCAAATTAGAATATAAATTTTTTATTTTTAATATAATGTCATATATTTCATGAAAATTAACTAAAATCAATAATATAGGGACGATTTCATTGGAAAGGATGGTAAAGTGTTTATAGAAAAAATTATGGAATCTCTAGAGGATTAATGAAAATTTGAAGTGTTTAATTTCTAAATTGTTCAAAAAAGTATTTCATGTTTAAATATAGTAATTTAACATTTTATAAAATTTAATTCACCATATTATTCATAGATATATTTTTTATATTATGAGTTTTATTTAATTTTTTGTTTAATGGCATTTAAACTTTTTCTAGATATTATCACACAAGCATCTATAGAGTTCAATTCTATTTATGATAATGGATTTAGATTTATTTACCTTTATCTATATATTTCTTCTTGCTAATTTATAGTGTCACATGTCAATATAGTTTTAACATGTTGATTTTGTGAAAGATATTTGATTCAAAAAACTAGATCATTAGAATCATGAATACATGTAAAAGTACAAACATAAGAAATGATAGTTGGATTAAATACCATTTAATAACGTAACAAGAAAGATTCCTTAAATAGAAAACAATTATCAATACTAAAATCATTCTACTAGGAATGTTCAACCAATTTATAGTTCCCATGTATTATATTGTGTAATCTATGGTGGAAATAGACAATCCTAAGATCAAGTTATCCAAATCTCATTGTGAAATAAGGGTGACACGTTTCATAGTTACCTTAAGAGTTAGGATATCATAGTAATGATGGTGATATTAATAATATGATGTTTATCACATATAGTTTACCACTGAACCAACTAAGATTCATATATGATAACACATGAATATGTCTAAGAACCTTGTTGTTTAATCATGTAGGGATCCTTTTTATTTTCGTCTAATTCTATTATATGGACCTAATATTGATGCCTAATGAGTTCATGAATGACTCAGGGGTGGATGGGGATTGTTTAGAGAATAGATCCCTATTTCAGTGGCGAAAAAAGGCCTCTCACATGGTTAGTGTAAACTGTGCGGGGAACTCCACATGGTTAGTTTTAACCATGAGGGGTTTGACATAGAGTAGCAGGAGGGTGCACTATTTTCCCTAATCATGTGATTTGGGGGTGCATGACTATGGAAGAACTTCAAAATAAATTAAATATGTGTTTCTCATGGTTGTCACATGGTTTCCCTGACCATTCACCCGAACCATATGGGTGGCCCTCTCTACAGATGACTATTCATGATTGGAACACGGTTTGGAAAACCAGGAAGCCAAACCGCTTGAAGCCCAAATTTTGGGGATTTCAACAAATTTACATTAAATGATCTAATAAACTCTCTAATATTATGATTTCATTCTCCATTACACAAACCCTAATACTTTATTCATTTATATATATCAAAGGAATGATATTGGATTTCAGATTAAGTATCCTTCCAAAGTCTAATTCACTCTTTGTTTTCCCCATTGGATCTGTGCTGATAAGATCTTGATTCCTTTTTAATATTTCATCCTTATTATTTCTATCAAGGATACTATTTAGAATCAAGTTCATATGCCCCATTTTTTGGGCACTAATATATTCTTTATATATCTTCCAATCTAGACTGATGTAGAGTTTGATACTAGAAAAATAGAGTCATACAAGTACATGTTAAGGGGTCTACAACTCATCCCTCAAATTTCAAAATTTTATAAATTTATATGTGGTCTTGCTAATGTCATCGAACACCACTTATTTATTTAATATGCCTATAATGGATTTTTAGTACCATATTATAAGGCCCATGAGATATATGTTATTCATCATTTGTGGTTATGTCCACAACACTGACTATCCCATGTAGAGTGATTTCAATAAATGAGGTTTTAGTGCTTGACTTGTGTATCAGCACCACCGTTTGGGTGTGCCTTAGCTTTCCCTTGATAAAGGAAAACCTTTATATTTAAATAACTTTTGAGTAGATAAATGTAATGTAACATTTATTCGAATCACTTTACACACCTAAGGTAAGTTCTTCAACTTGATTAACCAATGTTAAATGGTAAATTAGAAGGTATATTTTATATATACGACTTGAATTAGTTTATATTAAATTAACTTCATGTGTTTGATCATCCATTACCATGAAACATCATGTTATGAATGTTAAATTACAGAACCAAGTAATAAAAAATGAAATGGATTAAATTGTTGCAATCCCTTGGCCTTATCACACTAATAGAAAACAACACTTGAACCAAATGAAAATATCAACTGAAAATACCATTACCTATATTAAGTAATTAATTGAATTAATTATAAGGTTCCTAATTACTTTTTGACAATGACATATTGACAGGAGTGGTCATACTTGATTTAGATTTTGGATTCCTAAGGTAATTCTTTAAGGACTCGTGGACACCATTCTGATTCAAGTAGTATAGCTTCCTTGGCAAAGACCCCCCTTGGAAACTGATCCCCATCAATCAGTGGATTCCCAAAATGACACCATATGATCTATCCTTTACTAATTACTTGATTCCATTGATACACTCCTTGGATCCAGTATGGCTTCTATGGACATGAGGTTCCTTGGTTACATCCTTGGTCCTAGCTATAACTTTTCATGTTTAACCGTCGATGTTTTCATTAGACTCTGTTAGAATCATGATTTTAGAATGCATTGGATGATGCTACTAGGAATACACCATTATTCTGATCCATGTTATAGTTACAACTGAGTTGGAAACCATTGAGGTCTAGGTTTCCTTCGTTATTACCTTGTAAACTATTCATTATTATTATCAATACCGGTTTTGTAGAAACATTTTCGAACCTATACTATTATTATCATAAGGTGATGTCTGTGCTGGCTTTGCCTCATGTGAAATAATAATAAAAAATTGAACATAATTAATAATTGAAATGGTTACATTTTTAGACACTAGAAGAGGGATAAAGAAGGTTCTTGGTTATTTACATTATTGTACTACCTTAATTTTTTTATTCATTATTGAACACTATTTCAGTTTATATTACAAGAAAATGATGGTGTAGACATCATTGGGGGTGGCCTATTGAAATTTATAACACACCCTATATGTGCACCATTGGTACCTGAGAAGATTATATTTATGAAGGAATCTTCCAAGGTAAGTGTACTATTTTAGACACTTGATTTCTTTCTTGAAATAGGATGGAGCTAGTAGCAGATGACATAGATAGATCTTGGGATGGTTGGAATAGTTTTTGGATTAATTTTTTCTACATTTTTAGAGCTATTTTTTCTGATTTGTATCCATGTTGTCCATCTTTATAGATACATGACATATCAACATAATATTTTGTATATTTTTATCAGTTGCACCTATTGTATTATAATTCATGTCTTTGTATGCTATGAGTTAGGTTTCTTATTACAATACTTATTCTATTTACCTTCTATTATTACATTCATCCATAGTGGTGCACTCTGAAAATTAGGGTATATTCTCCACATGGACCAACCCTGGACCTCACTACAAGTCAAATACCTCTAGAATTCTAAGAGATGTGCTTTAGGACATGAACCAAACTAGGATCAGGGAACCTTTAGTGGCATCTAGATCCGGGAGATCACAATGTGATATCCGCACATCATGGGCTAGGTGGAGCGACCACCTAGATTGCTAATCTCTTTGTGGAGGATCATGGATTTCATCAGGCTGAATTCACTCCAGTAATAGATTGTTTCAAGGACATATTTCATAATGATTTTTCCAGCTAACCACTCAAGAGATAGGTAGATTTGACGATTGATCTTTTTACAAGGGAAGGTCCACTATCCCTTCCTCAAAAAAATATGGAGCCTACTACACTCTAGAAGTTAAAGAGGCTGTGATAGGATCTAGTGGACAAAGTGTTTATACGACCTAGTACAACCTCTTTGGGATCAACCGTGAATTACACATAGAAGGAGGATGCGACCATACATTTATTTATGAATTATAAACATATAAACAAGCTTATGGTCAAGAACCATTGTCCACTTACTCAAATAGATTATATCTTGGACCATCATTGAGGAGATTGGGTGTTTTATAATATCAGTCTAAGATCAGACTATCATGAATTGTTAGTCAGGCCATTAGACATACCTCGTAAAACCTTCCATTGAAGTAATAGTCTATATGATTGCCTCGTTATTCCATTCATTAATATCAATGCACCCACTGCTTTCATGGCTATTATGAATAGGGTGTTCCACCCATATATGGATTCATTTTTTGTATTATTTGTGGACCACTTGTTGGTCTATACTCAAACTCGTAGTGACAATGATATTCTCCTTGAGATCACATTTAGTAAACCAGGAGTACATCAACTTTATTCCAAGCTTTCTAAGTTAACCATTTGGGTTGAAAAAGTTCACATCTTGGGTCATATTTCTTCATATGTAGGAGTATCTATTGATTAGATTATGTGACATATATAGTTTCATTGGAGAATCCTTGGAATGTGTTTGATATACAGAGTTTTTCTGTGGCTGGTTGGATATTATAGGTATTTTAGACAAGTATTATAACTCTTTTATGTAGTTCTTACTAGTCTTACTTGGACAAGTGTTTTTTATTATGGTCTGAAGAGTTCTAGAAATCCTTCTAGGTGTTGAATGAAAGGCTTCTGTTGACACCAATTCTGATTCTTCTTGATCCCAGTAGAGGCGATATTGAATTTTGTGATGCATCAGGAATTGGACTAGAAGAAGTGATGATGTAGGAGGATAGTGTTGTTATATATGGATCTTGGTAGTTGAAGCCTCATGATACAAACTACATGACACAAAAACTTCATCTAATAGAATTGCTTCATGCCTTACATTGCTGGAGACATTTTATGTTGGGTGAGTGATTTGTAGTGTCAAAATACCACAATAGCCACAAATATATATTTACAAAACGTGACATGAATCTCAAATAGTGAAGATGGGTTTAATACTTTTAGTACATTGATTTTGAGGTTTCATATATGCCTAGAAATGGAAATGTAATAGATGATGTGTTTAGTCAGGAAACTAAGGCCCAATACATATGGGAAGTGAGAGATGAATGGAAATTTTTGGAATATTTTATAAGATGCATCTACAGTTTCATGACTGTCATGAGTAGTCCTATCTCTCAGCTGGGATAGTTTTATATTCCCGCCATGAGAGGGTGGGGGGGATTTTTAGATGCTAAGGGATTGGTTCTCCATGACAGTATTATAGGATAAGACCCACCTCAGGATTGTTTTGTGTATACATAAGACATCCTATGTATACATGGAAATTTATAGGTTCCTAAATAAATGAGGTAAGAGATGATGCATGATTCCCTAATGTCTTAGTGGGACGTTTATATAGGGATTTATAAAATTTATTGAGACATGTGACAATAGTATTGGTGGTCAGGGAAGAAACTTCAGATTGCAGGCTTTATCAAGAGGTGTTCCACCTATCTGCAGGTGATGGCGAATCTCTAGAGACCTGATGTCTTGTTAAAACCTCTTATAATCTAGATATAGAAATGGGAATATATATACCTAGACATTATATTAATATTAATGAGGTTTCCATGGGGTAGTGATGATGTATGTGTAGTTATTGGCTGACTAACAAAAGTAACCCACTTCATTCCTATCTGAGGGACTTGATCATTTGATGAGTTGGGATGATTTCATATCCATCCAATAATTTGACTAAATGGGGTACCTTAAACTATCATTTCAAATAGGGATTTTAATTACATGTCATTATTTTTTTAGTGGTTACAGAAGGCTATGGGTTTGCAAGTGCTTATGAGCACATATTTTCACCCTCAGACTAATTAAACGTTATGAAAGATAATAGAAGTGTTATGGGACATGATTCGGGCTTGTATCCTTGATTTTAGAAGTAATTGGGAGAAACATATCTGTCACATCAAGTTCTCATATAATAATTTCTTTCAAAAGATAATTCATAAGGATCCTTTTGAGGCCTTGTATGGCGGGCCACGTCATTCATCCCTATTCTGGATAGAGGCAGGTGAGGTAGACCTACTAGGTCCTCATCTTATACAGGAGACTTCGAAGATGTTTTAGCTAATCATAAAGAATATGTATACAATGTAGTCTAGATAGTAATATTATATTGATCCTTGCTAAATACCTCTTGATTTTGAGGTCAGAGATCCTATTTTCTAGTGGGTATAACTCAGGTCATGGCATAATTGGATAAAGAGGAAAGGGATTCTATATCCTTATTTTGTAGGTCCGTTTGAGATCATGGGGAGTGTCAAGCCGTTAACCTATCAATTACTATTACCTAAAAGATAGTATTCCAGGAATGATGTATTATAAGTATCACAACTTCACCATTATCATGTTAACCCATCACACACTTTTGATCCTAAATATTTTGAGTTAGATGTCGATGCAACCATTGAGGAGTTTCCTATAGGAATCTTCAACTGAAGAAAGAAGGATCTTTAAGGCTATTTTGTTCCTCTAGCATGGGTACAATACCAGAAGGACCATGTATAGGATGAGACATCAGAGTGGGAGGCCGATGGACATGCCCAGTGGCCCGAGTTTTTCTTATAAAATGTTTTCTCTCCCTTGGAAGTTGAACTAGGGGATGAGTAGCTTTATTAGGGAAGACTATAATAACAACTATTTACAATCAGGTAATGAAACATTTATTTTTAATATATTTGTATTTTATGGTCCTAATATGGATTTCTAGTGAGTTTGTGATGGTCATAGGAGTGTCTCGAGACTGTTTGGAGCCCAAATCCCAGTTTTAGGGGTGAAAATATTATGTCTCATGGTTAGTGTAAAACGTATGGTATAGGCCACATAGTTTGTTTTAAACAAGCATGGATGGAATGAAATTTTTTGGAAGGAATACCATTTTCCCTAACCATTAAATTTGGGGGCACAACTATGAAAAAACTACAGACAATGTTGCAGAGGTATTTTTCATGGACAACACATGGTTTCCCTAACCATGTGGCATAACCATTCATTTGACCCCTCTCTAAATATGACCATGCACAGTTGGAGCACAGTTTGGAAAACCATGTGGCCAATCCATGTGAAGGATGTTTTTTCGATTTTACCAAATTTAACTTAAATGATATAATTATAGTTTCCCAAATTCTCTTTTATTTATAAATCATAAATACCCTCCTCTACCCCCCTATTGGGCTCCTGTGATGGTCTAATATAGGTTTTGAGATCATGGGTCTTTCCATAGTCTGATTCGATCACTATTTGTCTCATTGGATATGTAATGGTAAGATATCGATTCTTTTTAAACCTTCATCATTATTAGTTATATCAAGGGAGCTATTTAGATACAGGGTCATATACCCCATTATCAGTGCATTGATCTGTTCATATTATATCTTACATTCCAGGACAAACTAGGGGTTTATAATGGATGAGGAGAGTCATAGGAGTATGCGGTAGGTGGTCTATAAATCATCCCTCAGGTTTCACCATTTTACAAATTTTTAAGTGGTCAGGCACATTTCATCATCCACCACCTTATTAATTAAAATTACTTGCTTTTAGTCATTATAATCATGTTCTATGATCTATTACATATATGTTATTCATCATTAGTGGTTATGTCCACATCCCTGACCATCCCATCTTAGATGATTTACATAATAGAGTTATTAGTTATTGAGTTGTGAATCAACGCCACCATTCATGTTTACCTTAGCTTGATCATGATAAATGTTATAATTTCTTGTTAAATAATTATTGAGGTGATAAATGTAAAGTATAATGTATTCAAATCACTTGACCCAACTATGGTAAGTGATTCAACATGATAAATCAAACTAAAATTGTAATCCTGAATGTATATTGTATATATATGACCTGGATAGTTTATATAAAATGAATTTTATGTGGATTTGTATCCTTAGAACAGCATTATCATGTTATTAATGGTAAAGTAGTGAACCAAGTAATTAAATATGAAATTAATTAATAGGTTCCATGCCCTTGGCCTTATCAAACTAATGCAAGGAAATTCCTGAACCAATTGAACTTATCAAAAAACATGAAAATTACTTTGATTAATTAATTATATGAATTAATTGTAAGGATCATAATGAAATATATACCATGAAATATTCATTAGATTTGTAATACACTAGTTATATTTTTGACTCCCATGTGAATGCCTTGTGAACTATTGGATTCCATTCTGATTCATGGAGCTATTGGCCTTGGTTGAGACCCACCTTGGAACCCGATCCTCATCTATTTGGGGATGTATGGTTTTACATCATATGATACCTCCCTTACAAAGGATTTCTTGTGTACACTACATGGATCAAACATGGATTATATGGGCATGATATACCATGGTTACATCATTGGGCCTAAATAGCTTATCCCATTTTACCTTTGATGTTTTCGTTGGAATCAGTTAGTGTAATAAATATAGAATTACCTAGATGATGTTACATGTATTACACTCTTACCAATGCAGTAAGATGTTGTTACTATTGAGTTGGAGACCCTTGAGGTCTATTATGCCTTGGATATTAACTTGGAACAATTCCATTATTAATAATAATATTGGTTGTGTTTTTACATCATGGAACCCCTACTATTACTATCACGAGGTGATTTTAGTGCTCGATATGCCTCACTTTAATTAAATATATATACTGGATAATACTCAATAAATGACTTGGATATATGTATTGACATTAGATGAGGGATAAAGTAGGTACATTGGTGTTCACATTACTATACTGCTTTACTTTTTTATATGCATGCTTGTACAATATTTCAGTTTATATTATTCAGAATGAATGTTATAGATGCTATTGGTGGTCGAATAAAAAGACTTCTATCACACCCTATTCGACATCCATTAGCACATGGGTATATTATATGTATTTAGGTGTCGAAAAATGGAAGAATACTACTTCAGACACTTGATTTCTTGCTTGTATTTGGATAGAGCTAGTAGAAGATGACTGGGCTAAAGATCTGGATGCTTGGGATAGTTTTTGGATTTATTTTTAGTAAATTTTATAGAATTTGTTTTATGATTATCTATATATATGTATTCTTTATTTTTATATACATTTCATATCATCATCAACTTTTGTATATTTATATCAGTTTCACATATTGTATTATAAATATTGTCTTCTTTTTCAATGCATTCTATTATTATATTTATTATACTATTTAACATATATTATAATATCCACCAACTTTGATAAACTATTTTAATGATGAAATAGTCTCCCCATAGATACCTTATAGTCCCTCACTACTAGTCGACAGGCTCTGACATTTGGGGACATAAGCTTGAGGAAATGTGGGAAACCAGGCTTGGCAGACCTTTAGTAGCATCTATGTTCATAATTTTACAAAAAATGTCTTACCCAATTTACTAATTTCCGGGAAGAATTCTATAGAGGACTCACTGATATTTGAAATATAGATTTTGGCCAACTAATGTGTAAGTTAAATTTCAAAGGGGTCACCATTTCTATTAGAGAATATTTATTAAAATTCCCTGTTAAATGAATGTTAAAAATGATACACATATGATAAAAGATTTTTTTGTAAATAAATTGCATGAAAATTGTAGAATATGAATTTTATATAAATCATATATAAATGGATGGATTATTATAGGAAATTTCATAGGCTAATATAAACATTTAATAAATATTTATATGAAAAATACATTACTATGTTTTAGAGAAACACTTTATTATATAAAGGAAAAATTTATGCTGTTAAAAAGTGAATATATGTTCTTATGAGAATTATAGATTGATTAACTAAAGGATTCATGAAGGATTTTTATGTAAATGTAATTCATTATGATTTTAGGGATGGACATTTTTTGAAAATTTGAATGAATTCATCAAATTGTTACAGGATATTCCCAAAGTGTTGTGGATAGTTTATTTAGGCCATGTGATGTCTAGTAGCATGAGATGTATAGGTTATGGTACTATTTTTATTGTTCATATGGGAATAAGTTAAAAATATAACAAATACGAATATTCATAATGTTTAATAAGGTTTCTTTCAGTATCTAGAAATTGTCAATAAATAATAAGGTAATTTAATATTTGAGGATTAATGATTCTTTAGAATGGAATATTATAACACCACAAAAGGGATTTCTAAATTACAATAAAATATCCAAATTATGTACTAGTGTTATAGATATAAATTATTTTATTTTAAAATCTATATGATAAGAATCATATTATTTAGAAATGATTTAATTGTATAAGAGTTCAAAATCAAGAAAAAAATTATTAATACTTTATGTTTTCATTCAAGTGATGAAGAAAATATTAGCTATATAAAATATATGAATGTGAAGGAATATATAAATCTCTAATGGATCTATTTAAAGGAATTTTTTCACTATGTCACTTATATTATGTGAAAAGAGAAGATTTCTTGCAAACAGAATGTAATTATAAACAATATGAGATGATGAGTTTAATACCCATGATTTATTATTCATCATATTCAATAAAATTTTTTAGATACTGATAAGGAAAAAACATATGTTTTCCATGATAAAAGTGTTTATCCAAAATTCTATTAAAATCTGTAGAAAAAATATTCATTTCCCCAAAGTGGAATTTTTTTAGAATAATATTAATTTCAATAAAATTCTTTAAATTAATAGAATACAACATGTGATATGTATAAAATAATTTATTTTTTATGTAGCACCACTTATATGAAATAATTATTATATTTTAAAAAAATATTTTCTGATTCTTAACATGATAATAAGAAAATAATATCATAATATACATTACATTACATACATATATATTACTTCTAAATTGAAGAATAATCAGTAAAAATATAAAAACACCATGTAGGACAATATATGTTTAGTGTCTTTAGGAACTGGGGAACATAAATAACTGATTCATAAGACATCTACATTGTCTCCTACTTATTTCTACACATCTAGACCACTTGTTGACATATCTTACTCAATACCCTTATTCATGACCTGGGGAAAAGAAACATAATAAAGGGTTAGATTAGATGCTCAGTAATAGTAAACAAGGAATATATCAATCATATCATAACCATAATACATAATAACATAACATCGGAAAATATTATCCCACATATGAAAGATTGTGATATCAATTCATATGCTAAATCATAAAATTTCATAAGAATCCATGAACTTAATCCCAAAGGTCATAACATAAGACATAAAATTTTGTAGAATAAAATTAATATTATAAAATCATTAAATATTATTCAATGCTCATTTCCAAGACCATCATAGTAGAAAAATTCCATTATTAAACTGAGGTCACTCCTCGTTCCAGCCCTATATTACTGAACCGATATTATTATTTATTCTAGCCATGTCTATCTCATGAGTTATAAATAATTACCTATTGAATTGGAGGGATATATAGGCCCCACCCATATAATAATGAAATTATTAATCATAACCCATGAAATAAAATGGGTTTCTTTAAACATCATTACCCCATAACATAATCTGCTTAAAACAAATGGATTTCATTAATATAATTGCATAATAAAAATAATCAAACCATATGAACAATAGGGATTTTAATCTTGAAACATAACCCTATTAAGGAATTACATCATAGATGGAAAATAATTTTGATAGAACACTTGAAATTAATTCTTGGTGAAAATATCGCTTCTTCTTCAAAAATGTTTTCTTTTTCTCAAAATGACATGAAATTTTAGAAGAAAATATTTTTATTGAAAATAAACATGAAATATTATAGTTAAATATTAATGTAAATAAGTCATTATTAAAACATAAAATTACATTGATGTTGTATAAGATAAAAGAAAATTGTTATCACGTACTTTTGTGGGAAATTCAAAAAGTACCTCATAGCAGAAACGACAAAAGATAACGTTCATACCATTTAATAAAAATTATAAAATGGGTAAAATTAAATTTAAACAATTATATAAGGATATGATGAATATTTTGGTATACAAATTTAGGAAACATGGAAATTTTTAATAAATATACCATAGTATATACTTATATATAAATAATTACCTATAATAATGAGATTGAAAAATTATCAAATACCTTTGGTCCGAAATCCTTTTTATATATCTAAACCTCATATATAACGATTTAAAAAATTACATTAACTTATTTTAGAATCATATCCATTTTTATGATATCATATATGATCATATTATTATCCATTTGATAATAACATTTCATTATTACTCAATATTTGAGTATTATCTATTTCATTTTCCTATGCATGTTTTCTCGAATAATTTATGAATATATTTATTATGTCGTAGTTATATAATTATAAAATTATATTAACATAATACATATCATGTTTATCCACTATATACAATTATTAAATAATTCTTCAATGGATATAATGCATAATAAATCGCATCACATTATGGCGATGGTAGGTCGTACATATGCACGAGCGACAACATCATTCCCATAATTTTGAAATGGTATGGATGTGGATGGTATTTATTTTGGTCCCAAAATAATATAATATAATAATAATATATATTTATTATTTCCATAATTATACCATTTCATGTAATGTGGTCGTGAAAGACATATTACACCATAGCGTAGAGCCGATAAGATGTATGTACGGATGCATGGAGATTTCATTTTTTGTAGGATGAGTAGAAGGTAGAATATGGTAGTACCATAATCATAAAAAACTATCATATAAGTGATACCAGAGTTATTACATTATAATGGAAAAAACTCATGAATAGGAATTAGAAGAAGAAAATGGTTTGAATGAATAGGTAGAGAAGATTGCCTATTCTCAAGTGTGTTTTCTCTATATATCCTCTTAAAGGCACTACAGTTGGAATTTTGAGAATAACAGTACCTCTATACTTTAACAAGGGAAGTTCATAAGGGAAATGGGTAGTGGATTACCAATTGTGAAAGCTCCATCTGAAGTGAATAAGTGAGGGAGGAGGTTCCCTATTATAATTGAGGTGAGAGGCACTTTTGGAAACACCAATGATATTAGTTTATAATAAAATAAAAACCCATAAAAAACCTAAAAATTCCCTAATTTAGAATATGATATTATATAATGTTGTAATATCACCAAATAATAAATTTTATAAAAAAAATTTCGGTCAATTAAAACCTTATCATTTTAATTTATAGTTAGTTATTCTATTAAAATTTTAACTAAGGTAACAAATATTTCAAAATTAAAATGGTAATATATTTAATTATTTGATGTCAATTAGACCATAAATAAATAATTAAGAACATTTTAGACTATATAATAATTATTATTTATTTTTAATAAATGTTTTATATTTTCAAATAATTTAATAATACATTCTTTTGATAAACAATCTATATTGTCAATTTTTACACTATTTAATTAATTGAAATTTTAAAAATATTAAGATAACAAGTAAACATTCAACCAAATATTTTATTATATTTCAATGAGTTCAAGTTCATATATAATTTTTTAGATATATTAATTATCCCAAATTATATTTATTTTAATATTTTAATCACGTTTATTTGTTATCACCATTAATAAATTAATTATTACATCAATTTTGTATAATTATTTAATATTCATATTATTTGAATAAAAATTAATAATAAAATAAGAAGGGTAAGATAAATCTTATATATTTCAGAAGAAATATTTTAGTTGAATATATCTTTAAGAAAATATAACATAAAAATGTTTTATTTATTAAAACAAGAATGTGACAAATTTAACATCACTTTAAATAAAATATTATAAGTGCCATAATATTCTCCCAATGGATCCAAAATGTTAATAAATCAACCCTTGTATGACTATGGTCAATATATACTTGAAAATGAATATTTGGTCATTTTTTGTTCTTTAATGATTATTATAATTTTAATGAATATTGTTTTATTTATTTTTGATCAATTAAATCATTTCTATATCAATAATGTAAGGTAATCTTTTTCCTAAAATTACAAATAAATTAAAATTATAAAGAAAAATAGTTTAAATTTAAAATGAGTATTTATAGTAAAATTTATCTTTTGTTTAACAATGTATTACAAATGTTATAGTTATTAAAATTTGAGTATGACATATTTAACTTTTATTTGAATAAAGTAAATTAAATGTGTCAATCTAACCTATATGGCTTCCAAAGTATAAAATTTCCACCCATGGATTATTTAAGTCAAAACACACTCATCCCATAATTTTAGTATAAGTTTTAGGCTAAAGTTATAATATTGTTTTTACCATTCATTACCCAATATTCCATTTTACAGTAATAATAAAAAGGACAAGAGTTACTATTAATAATGACGAAAAATAAAATAATTGTATTTATATAGTTTAGTCCTACTGATTTTGAATATGAAATCCAATTTTCAAAAAATTTTAACACATAAGTTTCATTTATTAGTTTAAAAATAATCCTATTATCGGAACGTGAAAACGAGTTTTAAAAGTTAAAACATTTCAAAAGATTGAAATATTTTTACATCTAAATTCAATATAATGTTATTTAAAATGACCTGCATTATATTAATTGAAAAAAATAATAATTTAATTATACTTTAAAACCATTCAATAATATAATTTTATTAGATGAAGCATTTTTATTTGAAAAAGTTATTTTCAATTAAATTTTTTTATATTTTTATTATTCCCCAAACCATGAAATTTATCAAAAAAATATAAAAAATATGTTCCAAGTAAATTTTTATACCCAACTTCTAATGAAGATGTTTATTTTGACTTATAAACATTATTAACATGTGAAAATTTTAATTTAAATAGGTATTTCCATTAAATGGTGATAAAAATAGCCTATTGAAAAATATAGGTTTTTGTAAATAAAATAGGGATTATTCATATCTTGTGACTAAAATATCTATTGGATGAATATAAAATATATTTCATTAAATATATAAAATTTATATTTCATTAATTACATTTATTAATTGTAATTAACTTAATTTATTAATAAAGAATACAAATATTTCCTTTATATTTAATTTGTCCACATTTTTTATAAATAAATGATAGCCAATGAATTCACTATACATTTTTATAAGTTTGTTATATTTATTTCTACTAACATAAATTCTAGGCTATAATGGTCATTTTATGCTAATGACGTCTCACGGTTCGTTTGAACTCACAATTTCATGCAATGAAAGATATTGGAGAATTAAAATTATTTAAAGAAAATATTTCATAAAACCATTTAGGTGTTACATTATACCCCACTTAAACTGAATTTAACCATCGCAATTCAACCTGTGGAATCAAAAATATGAGGATACGTCTTCCTCTAATCATCTAAAAGTTTCCATGTAGCTTACTCAAATTTTAGGTTCCTCCGTAAAATCGTAAAAAAGAGAGTGGTACTGTTTTCTAATACTTTTTTACTATGATCCAAAATCGCTATCGATTGTTCATTATGAGAAGGATATTTCTCTAGTGGTATGAAATATGAGTTTAGTATATGTGAATGATTTGGTATCTAGTTTCTCAGGAGAGATACATTGAACACATCATGAACTTGAGAGATATTTTGTGGAAGCACCAATCTATATGTTTCATTCCCAACATGATCAAGAATTTCAAAAGGACTGATATACATAGGGAACAACTCTACCTTCTTTTTGAATATCATTACTCTATTATAGGGAGATATTTGTAGAATAACCTTTTCAACCACTTAAAACTATATATATTTTTGTCGGTTTTTCACATAAATTTTTTTTTGACTCTAAGCTTCTCTGATGTGTTCTTGGATAGATCTAACCTTATCTTCCATTTAATCAACAAGATCAGGTCATAATAGCTTTATTTAAAAAGATTCATCCCAACCTGTTGGAGTTCTATACTTCTTTACATAGAGTTCTCCATAAAAATCCATCTTAATACTGGAGAAAAATATATTGTTGTAAGAGAATTCTACCGAAGGTAGCTGTTGATCCCAACCACCTTTGGAATCTATAGATCAAGATCTCAATATGTCTTCTAGAGATTGAATTTTCCTCTCTGACTAGCTTTCTGTATGAGGAAGATAATCAGTGCTGAAACATATCATTTAAAACATAACCCTAAAAATGATTCCATCTTATATAGAAAATAATTTCTATAGAACAATTAAAATTTATTCTTGACTAAAATATACTTTCTTCTTTAAAAACGTATTATTTTCTCAAAATTCCACAATGTTATAAAAAAAATATATTTTTTTTTGAAAATAAACACGAAATATTGACAAGAATGATTCATGGAAATAATGTTTTTTGAAAATTTAAAAATCTTTCAATGCTGTATAAGTTAAAAGAAAACATTCTTCTCATAATTTTTTCGGAAACTCAAAAATTACCTTGTATCGAAAACGAAAAATGATTCCTTTCAAAACATTTAATAAAAATTTAAAAATTTGTAAAATTAACATTAAAAAACTATATTAAGATATGAAGATTATTTTGGAATACATATTTTGGAATCATGTACATGGATAATAAATATACCCTACTATATACTTATGTTTAAACAATCTCGAATAATAATGAGTTTGAAATATTATCCATTACCTTAGGTCTGATATCCTTTGTATGCATCCAAACCACCAATATAATGATTTAGAAATTGTTATTGAATTATTCCACAATCATATTAATTTTTATGATATCATATATGATCTTTTTATCCTCCATTTTATAATAACATTTCATTATTACGATTTATTTGGGTATTAACTGTTTTATTTTCTTATACATGTTTTTACAAATAAGTTTAGATTATCCTTCTTAGGTCATAGTTATATAATTAGAAAATGATATTAAAATAATATGTACCATATATATTCATTATATACATTTATATAATCTTGATTTAATGGATATCATGAAGAATGAATCACATCCATCGTGGAGACAATAGGTTATACAAACGCACATGCGACAATATAATTCCCATAATTGTGAAATGGTATTGAATTCGATGGTGTTTATTTTTTTTTCAAAAATTAATATCATGTAATAATAATCATATATAGTTATTAATTAAATCATTATACCTATCCCTATAAGGTGGTGGTAAAAAACATATTATTCGATAGTGTGAAGATGAGAAGTCATATGTACGCACGTGTGGTTAATTCATTTTTCATAGGATGGATAGAAGATGGAATATGGTTGTTCCATAATCCTAATGAAATATCAGTATATAAGTGATACAATATTTATTACTTTATAATGGAAAAAACTCAGGAATATGAATTATTAGAAGAACGACATTTCAAATTATTTGCAGATAAGATTACAACTCCTTCGACATGTTTCCTCAAGATCTCTTCTAAAAGGCACTAGAGATTATTTTTTGAGAACACCAGTACCTATGTAATGTAACTAAGGAGTTAGATAAGTGAAATGGATAGGGGGTGGATGATCTTGAAGTCTCATTGTGATGTGAATAACTGAGTGTGGAGGTTCTGTTTTACAATTGAGGTGATGGGCACTTTGGGAAACTCCACAAATATTAGATAATAATAAAAATAAAACCCCATTCAAAAAATAAAAAATCTACAAAATTTTAATCTTAGACGATATAATGTTTTCATATAATAAAGAAAAAAATTTTAGATATGTTTTCTAACTATTAAAAAATTATCATTTTAATTCACACTTAGTTATTCTATTTAATTTTTAACAAAGGTATCAAATATTTCAATATTAAAAGGATGAAATATTTACTTATTTGATTGAAATTAGACTATAAATGAAGACTATATAATATTTTATACCATATAATAATTTTTTTACATTTTTTTAAAAAAATTATGATTTAAAAATTATTTAATAATACATTATTTTGAAAGATAATCAATAGTGTCAATTTGTACTCTATTCAATTAATTGACTTATAAATATACTTTGATAATAATTTAACTTCAAAAAAATATTTTATTATATTACTAAGTGATAGAGGTAATATTGAATTTTTTTGGATATATTAATTATCAGAAATTAAATTTATTTTATTATTTTTAATCATATTTATTTTTTATCTACATTATTAAAATAATTACAACATTAATTTTGGGTAATTATTTAATAATCATATATGGGAATAAAAATTGAAAATAATATTTCATTAAGAAGATAAATCCTATAGAAAAATGAAGAATACTTGTAGTTAAATATATATTCTAGAGATTCAATCATTAAAATTGTTATATTTCTTAATACATGAATGCGAAAAATTTAACATAACTTTAAATAAAATATTACAAGTACCATAATATTTTACATATGGATATAAATGGATGATAATGTGACCCTTGGATGATTTTGGTCGAGATACACCTGACCAATAATATTTTATCATGTTATATGTCTTTTAATCTTTATTATCCTTTTAATAAATATTAAATTATTTATTTTTCATCAATAAAATAATTTTTGTATCATCAATGTATAAAGCATTAAGGTCATTATTTAATTTCTAAAAATTAAAATTAAATTCCCTTGATAAAGATAAACATTTTTATTTTTAAATGGGTATTTATAGTTGAATTAATATTATGTATAAAATTATACAAAAAGTGATATAGTTATTAAAATTTGAGTAAGACATATTTAACTTTTTATTAAATAAAATAAATTACATGTCCTAATATCATCCAAGTGGCTTCTAAAGGATACCATTTCCACCTATAGATGAATTAGGTAAAGAAATACTCATCAAATTATTTTAGGACAAGTATTAGGGTAAATTTAAAATATTATTTTTACCCTTAATTACCGAATATTCCTTTTTAAAATATTAATAAAAATTACCAAAGTTACTATTCATAATGCCTAAAAATAATAGAAATCTATTTACATAATTTGTATCTAATGATTAAAAATTTTAAATACTTATTTTTAAATTCAAAACACAAAACCTTTAGTAATTAGATTAATATTAATCCCATTGATGAAATGAGAAAATGTGTTTTAAAAGCCAAAACATTGCGAAAACATTAAAATATTTTTACATATCAATTCAATGTAAAATTATTTCAAATGAACTAAATTATATTAAATGATAATAATATACTCTATATATAGTTTAAAACCATTTATTAAAATAATTTTTCCATTTAAATTATTTTGATGGAAAAAAGAAGTTTTTTATTAGTATTTAGTATATTTTTACTATTCATCAAAACATGAAAGTTATCATAAAAATTTTAAAAATTAATTCAAAGTAAATTTATATATCCCAATTATAAAGAAGAAGTTTAAGTTGAAATATATAAACTGTTAATGTGTCAAAATGTTAATTTAAAATGGGTTCTCCATGAAAATATTGTAAAATTACCCTTTAAAAAATATAGGTTTCTGTATATAAAATAAGTTTTATTCATATCCTATGAATCTAATAGGTATTTGATTAATATAAAAATATTTAATTAAGTATATAAAATATATATTTCATTAATTTAAATTATTAATTATAAATCAATTATTTTATTATTATAATATAAAAATATTTCTGTTACATTTAATTGGTATATATTTTTCATACATAATTGGTAGCCAATAAATTCAACATACATTTTTATAAGTTAGTTATATTTATTACCACTAACTTAATGGGTTCGTTATAAAGTACATTTTATACTACTGACATCTCACGGTTTGTTTAAACTCATGATTGTGTGCAATGCAAGCTATTAAAGAATTATAATTATTTGAAGATCATAAAAACATATGGGTGTTACATTCTACCACCATTATACTGAATATATACTTAAAAGTTAACCACGTAGATAAAAAAGATGAGGATACATCTTCCTCATAACATCTTCAAGTTTCCATGTTGATTCCTAAAATTAGTGGTTCCTCCAAAAAAACATTAACCAATAGAGTGGTCTTGATTCATAAATTTTTTCCATATGATCCAGAATCTCCATCGTTTGTTCATTATAAGTAATTTCATTCTCTATTATTGTGACTTCAGAGTTTATTATATATAAAGGAATAGGTATGAAAATTTTCAGTACAGATACATACAACCCATCATGAACTTGAGAGAGATTTGGTGGAAGCGCCAATCAATAATATACCTTCCCAACATAATCAAGAATTTCAAAATGACCGATATACATAGGGCTCATCTTTCTATTATTTCTGAATCTCATTACTCTCTTATAGGGAGATATTCATATAATCACTTTTCCACCGAATTCAAACTCTTTATATTTTCTTCGGTTTTCTGTACAATGTTATTGTTAACTCTGAGCTTCTTTGATATTTTGTTGAATAGATATAACCTTCTCTGCTATTTCATCAACAAGATCATGTCATAATAGCTTTTGTTCTCCAAATTCGTCCCAGAAGGATAATTTTTTTTCAATTCCTTCCATAGGGGGATTCATAAGGAGTCATCTAAATACTACAGTGAATGCTATAGATGTACGAAAATTCCACCAAAGGTAGGTGTTGATCCCAATGACCTTTAAAATCAATAAAAAAAGATATCAATATGTCTTCTAGACATTGAATTTTCCTCTAAGACTGACCCCCTATCTAAGGATGATATGAATTGTCAAAACATAATAGTATATCTAGATCCTATTGAATTCTTCGTGAGAACATCGAGGTAAACCTTGGATCCTGATCAGATATAATGAAAAGTGGTACTTCATAAAATTTTACCACTTGCATTATATATATACTAGAAAGCTGATCAAGGGAAAATCCTATTTAATATAAATTATGTTTGAAGACTTTGTAAGGTGATGAACTATAACCCATATAACATTATGGCCTTTAGAGTTTTCTGTGAAGTCTAAAAATAAATTCCGTAGTAAGGTTTTCCAATTTCCATTCTGGTATGGTTAATGGTTGTAACATCCCATTATACTTCTATCTATATTCCTTAAAATGACAGTAAACTATGCACCAAGAGACATATTTTGAAACATCTCTTTTCATGCCATCCTATCAAAAATAATCTTTTTGATCCCTGTACATCTTTGTTCTTCCTTGATAAATTGATAATGAAGAACTATGAGCCTGATCGAACAACACCTTCTTTAATTCTGGTATGGGGGGAATACAAACATAATTCTTAAACCTTATTATTCAATTACAATCATGGTTGAATCTAGGAAAATTTACCACCTTATTTTCTATATTTACATCTTCCTTCGACGCCTCCTTAAACATCAATTATATAGATGGTTGAACATTCATTTGAGAAAGATAATATTTCTACCATTCCTTTAAAATTTCAAGATCCATCTTTCAAAAATCAATTAATATTAGATCTTTTATTATCCTCATCAAGGATATGCTCGCATGGTCATTTAGACTCAATGAATATCCCACCTTGTTTAAAGTCCTAGGGTGATAATGTATTGCATTATAATAATATTTAGTAAACTCCAAACATCTTATTTGGTGAATATTGAGATCCATTGGTCAATAAAATATACATTCACCTTTTATGATAAGTATAAATATCACACCGTTCTCTATAAAGTCAGTGCCTCCATATCTTTAATGTAATGATTACCGAAGCTAACACAAAATTATGGGGTGGGTAATATTTCTCAGGGATATTCAATTGAAACTAGGAATAAAATATCACTATATCATTTTTCATGAGAGAACATCCCATTAACTTCTTGTATTCATCACTATAAATCACAAACCTTTCTCCATTACAAGGCAGTGTGAGCATAGGTGAACTCGCTAACCTTCTTTTTATCTCTTTCAAATTCTCTTCACATTCCTTCATCCACAAAATTTTAACTCATTTCAATATCAAATTGGTGAGTGGAATATATTGTAATGAGAAATATTTAACCCAATGCCAATAATATCCTGCCAAACCAAGAAAACATCATATCTTAGTTACTATTGTCGGTCTTGGCCAAATTTAAATAACTTTTATTTTTGCAGGATCCACATATATCTCCTCTCTAGAGGTTATGTGACCCAAAAACAAAACATTCTAAAGTCAAATTTCATAATTGGTTAATTTTTCATAAAGGTTATACTTTATTATTGTCTTCAATAATATTTCCAAGTTGTCTTTATGATCATCCATTCTCTGTGATTAAAACAGAATATCATCTATAAGTACTTCCACAAATTGAAAAGGGTAGTCTCTAAAGACTCTATTAATTAGATCCATGAATATATTGGGGGAATTAGTAAGACCAAAATCCTTAAATATAAATTCATATTGTCTATACCATGTACATAATGTCATCTTTGTCATATCCTTATCATTGAACCTTAATTGATGATATCGTAAACAAAGATCAATCTTGGAAATATACTGAGATCTATATAGTTGGTTGAATAATTAATTAATGCAGGTATATGTTATTTTTTCTCGATAGTGACCTTGTTATGTTCTTGAGAATCAATGCAGAGTCTCATTGATTCATATTTCTTATTAAAAAACAAAATAGGTGCACTACAAGGTGACACACTAGGGAATATGAATCCCTTTTGAAGATTCTTCTGGACATTATTCTTCAATTCCTTCAACCCAATTGGGGCCATTATATATGGTTTAACATAAGTATGCATAACACCCAATATAAGTTATATATAAAACAAAACTTCACATATTGGTGGAAGACCTGGAAGTTCATCCAGAAATACTTAATCGAAATCCCATCAAATAGGAGTATTATTTATTGTCAGTTTCTCCCAAACCATTTTAAATAGAGAACCATCATTTATAGGAACCAAAACCCATAATATGGAATAAATTTCTACTAGAAGGTTATATTCATCCTTGTGTTGATATATAATCATAGATTAATTGAGAATATGAAATGTGACTCCCCTTCCATGGCAACTGATATGAGATCCATATATAGAAAGACAATCCAGGCCAAGAATAATTTTAAATTCCACTAAAGGATGGATCAAATGATTTGTAGGATGAAATTTCCCAAAAATTCTAACAATGGGGGAATTATAATCTTATGATGTGACCGTTATCCCACTAGGAGTTGTAACAGCAAACTCAAAATCTTATTATTGAGGTTATATGAAGAAATCCTTAGAAACTTATTCAAAAATAAATGGGTGGGTGGATCCAGAATAAAATAAAATAAAAATTTATTTTAGATTGGATGTTAAGTATACCATTCCCAACTTTATTAACATGCTCCATATCATTGATATATATCATATGTGACTTTCTATAGTCTTTAGATGTAAGAGCTTGGTGACGTCGATCATCATTGATAACACTTGGATTAGGGAATTGGTTGTCATAATGCCTCATTTCCTTTCACTTGTTGCATTAATGAGTATGGGGTTCATTCTGTGTTTCCTTTTCTCTATTCACATCATTAGACATATTTTCCCATCACTTTAGAATTTATCTTCCAGATGAGAATCCCAATACCTGTAGATCTCCAAAATGCACAAGAGTTGGTCTTTTGAGAAGTCAAGTGTCTCTAGAATTTAACTATGGAAGTTGAGAAGGGAAATTGTTGGGGTTATCTATGATTTATGGATTAAGGTTAAGTGATGATGTGAGGGAGGAGGTTCCCTTTTATAATTGAGGCGAGTGACACTTTTGGAAACTCCAAAAAAATAGTTTATAATAAAATCTAACCCTTTGAAAAACCTCCAAAATTTCCTAATTTTGAAGATGAGATGAGATTTTTTGTATTCTCATTATCCAAAAAATTTTAGAAATTTTTTTTGATCAATTCAAACCATATAATTTCAATTTACACTTAGTTATTTTTTTTAATTTTTAACTAATTAACAAATATTTCAATATTAAAATGGTAAAATGTTTACTTATTTGATATCAATTAGACCATAAATAAATACATTAGAAAATTTCAGACCATATAATAAATAATCAATATTTTTTAAGAAATTATGATTCTTAAATAATTTGATTATACTTTATTTTGATAAAAAATCATTACTGTCAATTTGTTCACTATTTGATTCATTAATTTTAAACAATTATAAATATTACATTGTAAAAAACAAACCAATTGTTTTATTATACTCTTAAGAGATCAAGTTCATATATAAAATTCTTTGAATATATTAATTATACCTAATTATATTTATTTAAATATGTTTAGTCACGTTTATTTTTTATCTCCATTAATAAAATAATTACAACATCAATTCTATGTCATTATTTTATTGACATATTTATTGAATAAAAATTGAAAATAAAATAATAAGATAAAGATAAATCATATATATTTTATAATAAGACTTTTAGTCCAATATTCCGTCTAGAAACTCCAACAGAAAAAATGTTATCTTTTTTAAAACACGAATCCACCAACATTATAATCACATTAAATAAAATATTATAAGCGTCATAATATTTTTCTTTATGGATCAAAATGGACAATAAGTCAACACATGGATGATTATGGTCATGATATAATAGGCCATTATGATTTAGTCAAGTAATTGTTTCTTTTAATGGTTAATAGCATTTTAGAAAAATTATTTTATTGATTTTTCATCAACTAAATAATTTATGTATCATAAATGTATAAACCATTAAGGTAATTAATTATTTCAAAAAAATATCAATAAATTTCCATGATAAAGAAAAACATTTTATCATTAAAATGAGTATTTATAGTTGAATTTATCTTATATATACCTTTACATAAAAATTGATATAATTATTAAAATTTATGTAAAACATATTTAATTTTTTTAAATAAAATTATTCAAATGTACAAATCTAATACAAGTGGATTCCGAAGGATAACATTCCAACCAAAGAATGATTTAGGTAAAAAAACTCATAATGTCATTTTAGGACATGTTTTAAGGAAAATATCTAATATTGTTGTTACCCTTAATTACCAGATTTACCATATTATTGTAATAATAAAAAATTATAAATATACTTGTCATAATGCCAAAAAACAAAGTAAATATTTTCAAAAAATTTCTACATATTGATTAAAATATAGAATCCATTTTTAAAAATTAAGGATACATAATTTTCATAAATTAGTTTAAAAATAACCTCATTATTTGAATGAGAAAATGGGCGTTAAAAGTTATAAAATTTTTGAAGATTAAATTGTTTTTACATGTAAATTAAATTTAAAATTATTTCCAATGACCTAAATTATATTCAATTATAAAAATATAATCTATTTATACATTAAAAACATTCAATAATATAATTCAACCAAATAAGTAATTTTTATGGAAAAAATTGTTTTCAATAAAATTTTAGTATATTTTTACAATTCATAAAAACAGAATGTTATCAAATAAATAAAAAAACCTTAAAATTAAATTTTTATATCCTTCTTAATAATTTTAAGTTTATACTTACATATAAAAATTATTATGGTGTCAAAATATTAATTTAAAAAGGGTTCACTATTAAAAGGCGATAAAATTACACTTTAAAAAAATATTGGTTTTTATACATAAAATAGGTGTTATTCATATCCTATGAAAAAATAACTATTATATGAATATCAAAAATATTTTATTAAATATATAACATATATTTTTTATTAACTTCATTTACTAATTGTAATTCACATAATTTAATAATACATAATAATAATATTTCATTTACATTTAATTGGTTTATATTTTTCACAAATAATTGGTAGCCAATGAATTTCACATACATTTTCTTAAGTTAGTTATATTTATTCCTAGAAAATTAACGACTAGGTTATAATGTTCATTTTATACTAATGACATCTCGCAGTTCCTTTAAACTCATGATTACATTCAATGTAGGATATTAATAAATTAAAATTATTTAAAGATAATATTCCATAAAAACATCTGATTGTTACAAATATAGTGTATAAAGGGATAGTGGGGTAATGTATTTTCATTAATAATTATTAAGTTATTAAATTGAAGATACATCATTCAAAATGAATTTTTATATCCAAAAATTTTTAATCTATATAGTTAAAATATTAATTTAAAGTGTGACATCAATTACCAACATATTTTATACTCAATGTTTGAAGGAAATGATTATATGAATAATTATGATATAATTTGAAAATATTTTAAGTATAAAAAATAAGTTATTAACATCATCAAATTTGAGATTTTATAGTTAAAGTGTAAAATATTATTAGGAGTTAAGGATTAGAATAATGATTCAAAATTAATTACATAATACAACCAAAATTACTTCAAATATATAAATCACTAATGTGTTTAGTGAGATAATTTTATCAGATGGTAACATAAAGATATAGAGAAAATTATATATCGATTTAATGTATTTAACATATCCCATGAATGTTTAGTAAACACAATATTTATATTCTTATTTACCATACATGATATGCTATATAAGAAAATATATGTGTTTTTTAATGATCTTAAATGGGTTTAAGAATATCAAATATTGCAATTTTTACAATAGGAAATCTCCACTTGATCATTATTTTATATTGGATACACATATTTTTATATATAAAAATATATATAACCTGGAGTGAAATGATAATTATATTATGAAGGATATACTTTAAGTTATCCTTATTTTTTTGCATCATAGTGTATTAATGATTCTGATTAAATTATTTGGTTCGTGTGAGAAAGATTATTATATTGAGGTAAAAATTATACTCGGGAGGCACAAAACCAATTTTGTGGAATGTATGACCTAAAAATTATTATACATATATTTTCATTGACAATATAATTTGTGTAAAATGGGTAAAAAATTCATATTTAGATTCCCCACATAATGTGGTTGGTGATATACATATATTGAGAATATACATTCATTGATACATCTTACCCAATTCATCAGGCATACATAATCAATGAGTGGTTGGGTATATTGGTGATTATTTCATCAGTTAGAGAACTTCCATATTTGTATTTGTTATATTGTATGATTGGTATAACATATATTCCCTAATTGATAATTATTAAATATTCATGATTTTAAACCTAGATAGTATATATTATGTTCATTTGTAATTGAGCAAAGGGATTGTGATGTTATCATCCTAAAATGTGAATGGAATGTGATATAATCATC
The DNA here is from genome assembly GCA_963277665.1 of Viscum album. Classification (NCBI taxonomy): domain Eukaryota; kingdom Viridiplantae; phylum Streptophyta; class Magnoliopsida; order Santalales; family Viscaceae; genus Viscum; species Viscum album. The sequence continues at coordinate 1,160,088,337 of OY728153.1, read as the reverse complement.
AACCGATTTAGTTTTTACTCATAGAACAAGGAATGTTTTATTTAGAAATATTATAATGACATAAATTCAATTCTACTCTCATTATTTTCCTAGATAAATTGATCGCATGAAAATTCATGCATGCATTTGATTAAGTTATTGGATAAGGTTACATACATAGATGTGTTTGATGGAGATCAAACTAGATATATTTATCCCTTAAGTATAATTGATTCTTTTTTAAATTCCATTATTTTCATACATTTATTAATTCTAGAAGTCATATTTTATTTCAATGCTACAATGAATGATGTGGTTAAAAATTGTGGTTTTGTAATTTTGGATTGATTTGACTGAATGAGCTCCTCATAAAAGTTTTTATATTTAATCCAAAAGGAGTTTATGCAGAATAATGACAAGTTATTAATAATTAGATGATATATAGTTATCAAAATGAATGAAATATTAATATATACAACAATCATTAATAGGTTAAATAAGTTATAATTAAAATAATCACCCACATATGCTATAATTAAAATGATTTTTTCCTGAAATGTATCACATGAGAAGTAAATAGCGCATATATGTGATGGATGAAAGAACAGCCTTAGAAAAATCGTTAAATTTGTAATATATGAGTAAATGTGAAGTGGATGTAAGAACACGTACCTTCTTTTCAGGTATGTTTTCCTTTTCTGGTCGTTTTTGAGAAAAAGAGGAAATTATGGAAATTTTAGAAGTACACGATTTTTACTTTATGAGTACACGCCATGTATGCGCACTGCTACAAAATCAGGCTATAGGATCAATATTAAACCATGGATATATACCCAAAAACCATCGCTATTGGTTATATCCACGGTACCCATAACAGTGGCTGGTATTGGTGTGGCTATAGGGAAAAACCTATAGCCACAGTTCCAACTATGGATACAGACCTAATACCACGGTTTTCATCCTTTGGCATAGGCAAAAATAAATCATCTCTTATAGCCACATTTTCAACCATGGCTATAGACATATAGCCACAGTTAGGAACCGTGGATTTAGACCTATTGGTACGGTTTTAAATCGTGGCTATAGGCCTACACATTTCGTAAAAAAACCCAGCACCGTTCAGCCGGTGATGGACACTTGCATCCTCCCCACCACCCCATCCAAATCCCCCCACTCTCCCCCTTTCACCCCACCGACACCTTAAAGCCCCTCCATGCACCCCTCCCCCCACAGAACCCCTTCCCACCCTAGACAGACCCCACTCACCCCCCCTGGACAGACCCCCCTCCTGGACACCCCCCTCACTCCTGTAAACATCCTGGACAGACCCCCCCATGCACCCCTCCCCTTACAGCCCCCCTTCCCACCCTGGACAGACCCCACTCACCCCCCGAGAAAGACCCCCCTCCTAGACACCCCCTCCCTCCTGGAAACCCCCCTGGATAGAGGCCCCCAAGACAACCCCACCTGGACAGCAGCCCCCTGCTGGAAACCCCTCGCACCACCCCTACTGGACCCCCCCTGGACAGACCACCCCTCCTAGATACCTCCCTCATAGACAGAACCACCTTGACAACCCCACCTAGACGCATCCCCCGCTGGACCCCCCAGATAGCACCGTTCATCCGGTGTTGGCCCCTTGCATCCTCCCCACCACCCCATGCAAATCCCCCCACTCTCCCCCTTTCACCCCACCAGCACCTTAAATCCCTCCATGCACCCATCCCCCTGCAGCCCCCCCTACCCACCCTGGATATTCCACACTCACCCCCTGGACAGACCCCCCTCCGGGACACCCCCTCCCTCCTGGAAACCCCCTGGACAGCCCCCCCCCCCCCGCCCAGGACACCCCACCCTGACAGCAGCCCCCCTCCCCTACTGGACACCTCTTGCACCACCCCAACAGGACACCCCCTGGACAGACCCCCCCTCCTGAACACCCCTCCCTCCTAGGAAGACCCCCTGGAAAATCCCACCCAGAGAACAACCCCTGCTGGACCCCCCCCTAGACTGACCCCCCTCTTGGACACCCACCTCCCTCCTAGAAACCCCCCTAGACAACCCCACCTTGACAGACCCCTCCACCCCTTATACAGACCCCCCCTCTAGGACAGACCCCTCCCCAGGATAACCCCACCAGGACATCCCCCCTGTTAGACAACCCTTGCACCACCCCTGCAGGACACCTCTCCCTCCTGGAAACCCCCCTGGACAACCCCATCCGAACATCAGTCCTCCCTCTTTGAAACCCCCCTGAACAACCCCACCCAGACAACAACCCCCTCACCCTCCTCGAAACCCCCATGGACAGACCCCCCCCCCAAGGACAAGAGAGTAGCCCCACCTAGTGGACAACCCTTGCACCACCCCTGAAGGACACCCCCCTCCTGGATACCCCCTCCCTACATGAAACCCCATGGACAACCCCACCCGGACAGCCCCCCCACCCCTCCACCCCCTAGATAGACCCCCCTCCAGGATAGACCCACTAGGACAACCCCATCTGGACAGTATCCCCCCTACTGGACAACGCTTGCACTACCCCTATTGGACACCCCCCCCATCCTGGACAACCCCTCCCTCTTGGAAACCCCTGTAGACAACCCCACCCTGACAACCCCACCCCCCAGACAGCAGCCCTCCCTGTTGGAAACCCCCCTAGACCACCCCACCTGGACAACGACCCCCCTCCTGGAATCCCCCCTGGACAGCCTCCCCCCCCAGGACAAGACAGCATCCCCGCCCCCTACAGGACAACCCTTGCCCCACCCTGTTGGACACCCCCCTCCTGGACACCCGCTCCCTCCTAGAAAAACCTCATGGACAGCCCCCCTCCCCGGACATCACCCCCCCTCTACCCCCCTCCACCCTCCTGGACAGACCCCCCCCTCCTGGAAACCCCCGGGACAACCCCCCCACTGGACACCCCTTGCACCACCCCTGCTGGACATCCCCCACCCTGCTGCACAGCCCCCCTTTCACCCCACCCTGTACCCCCCCCCCCCCTGAACACCTGCACATCCCCACTACACACCCCCAATACCCCTTGCAGGTGGAATTTTGGAATGGCACTAAAGTTGGAATGATGGTATCCTGGGTAACACATGGATACCTTAGGTGTAGGGAGTCATAGTGGCCTAGGTGTGGTATCATGAATCAAACCTAGGTGTGGTATCATGAATCACCAGATAACACAAACCGCAAGATTATGGCTTTTACTACATCATGTTGTATACTTGTGTGCATATTTATAATAATCTAAAACATTCACGTATGAATCATATATTTTATTAAAATCATTGAAAATCATTGTGAAATGATACCAAGTCGTTTGGATATGATCTTCATATAAACACCCTAAAACATTAGGAGAAAATACTGCTCCAAAATTGTGAGAAACTAGAATCCTTGTATGGGTGTTTTGGTGGACATATTAGAGTTGTGAAAGATGATAATATTTTTTAGGAGGTGGATGACTAAATAATGATGTGGCCATGGAGATGGTTATTTTTCCTGATGATGAACTATTAAATTCTATGATGTCAAGAAGAAGGGTATTTCATTGGGAGTGAAGTCCTGTGAAGCACTTGAAATGATATGAATATAGTGGTTATTTTGTAAAACATTGATACTCATTTAAATTATAATTTCATATAAAAATGATGTGCATAATTCTTTCCTAAAAGTATTCAAATATCTAAAATATGTCTTTTTTTGACTATGTGATAAAAGAAGATGTGACAATATAGTCTAATAGGTAGGATTACCACTACCCCCTCGCACACCCCATGCACCCCCCGCACACCCCATTCACCCTCCCCCCACCCCTTGCACCCTCTCCCTTCCCCTTGCACCTTCCCCTCCCCCTGTAGATCCCCACTGCACCCTCCCCCTTCCTCTGCACCCCCATCCCCCTGCCCCTGCCCCTGCAGACCCCCCCTGCACCCTCCCCCCTGCCCCTGCACCTACAGACCCCCTGCACCCTCCCACCCCCCTGCACCCCATCTACACCCTCTTCCCTTGCTCTAGGGATAAGATTTATCTCACTTGGCCCAGCTCCAAGGTTCTCTACTATACCATCACCACCTCCTATTATGCATGATGAATCACCCTCTATTAGGAAGATCTCATAAATTTATAAAATGTAATATTTTTCCTCTAATATTATAAATGATTTGGTAATATTTGAGGAGATTATAATGAGCTGAAACAGGAGTTAAAATATACTAATGATGAGATTAGAGAACTTAAGAAGTCCTCTATTCCCATGGTTGATTTTGATAAGTTGTTTGGGTTAATGACTACCCAAACAAAGTTTCTTAGGAATCTCCAATTATTTCCTCCTATTCAAATTGTTGTTTCAGATGTAAATTTCAAAGAGCTTAAGGATGTGAATGCTATAGATAGATATTTTAAGGATGTTTATACTACCAAGTCTGTGTTCAATGATATCGATGTTATGGTTTTATCTCAAAGGTACATTTTCCAACCCGATCGGGCTACACCAATCCATCAATCTCCCTTGTTGAATCCCTTGATGAGAAGGAGGTTAAGAGTGCCCCTTTTTCTCTAAATCATGAAAGTGTGTCTTGTCCTAATGGTTTCACAAATTATTTATTTATGTTGTTCTTGGACATAGTTTGTGATGAGCTCCTTAATTCTATGAGGGATTTCATTACCCATTTCGTAATGCCTTCTGGAATCAACTCCAATTTTATTTCCTTGATCCCAAATAAGGAAAATGATGTAGATGTAAAGGATTTCAGACCTATTTCTATTGGGAATACCATTCCAAAAATAATTAGCAAAATTATTGCTATGAGGTTAGGTCCCATTTCTCGTGGATTTATCTCTTCAAATCATCCCCTCATACATCCCTTGGACACCCCCTAGATATCCCCCCTAAACACCCCACAAACACCCTGCCCCTTCCCTACAGACCCCCTCCCAATAGCCCTTGGACACCCCCATGGACAGCCCTTCCTAGACACCCCACCTGCACCCTCCCCTGCCTTGAAAACCCCCTGACACCTCCCGGGATAGCCCTTGGACACAACACCTACATCCTTCCCTACAGAAACCCCTGGACAGCCCTTAGACACCCCCCCCAGAGAGCCCCTCATTGAAACCCCACCTACAGACCCCTAGCACCCCCCGGATTTCCCTTGGACACCCCACATGGAAATCCCCTGAATGAAAATTCTATAGCCATCAAGACCTTCACTTAATTATGAAATAATGCTAAATGAAAAATGCCTTGAATCTTTTCCAAGAATATTCTTTGCAAGGATTTGTCTAAATAATTGACTTCCACCACTTATAACTTGGACCCTCTAGTATGATGGTTACAAAAATAACCTTAAGAGACTCATAAATCTAAATATGGATAAAAATATCATCAAACTTTATTACCAAAACTAATTGATCCTAATAATATTGTTACCCAGGAATTATTATAGGGATACCATCTTGATTCTGGGGTTCCTATGTGTGCCTTCATGATCGATTTATTCAAGGATTTTGATTCGGTCAGGTGGGACTTCTTATGAGATTCATTGGATCTGCTCGTCTTTCTAGCTAGGTTCTCATCTTGGGTTAAAAGATGCGTCTCTACCCCAATTTTCTCAGTGAACATTAATAGCAGTTTAGATGGCTACTTTTCGGGGAATAGAGATATCATGGAAGAGGATCTGATTTAGACTTTACTTTTTGTGATTTGCATGGAGTTTTTCTCGCGCATCCTGGAATGAAGGAGGCTAGGGGGTAGTGCGGTGGCTGGTGAAGGCTGGGTGGATGGTGTGGGGGGAAGGTAGGAAGTAGGGGGATGGCATGGGGCCGGTGCGGGAAGGAATTGGTGGTAGGGGGCTGGTCTGGGCTAGATTGCAGGTGGCTAGGGGCTATTGGGCATGTGGCAGGGACTGGTGTGGGCTGGGATGTAAGAGGTCGGGGCTGGTGAGGGTTGGAACTGGTGGGTGGGCCTATTTTTTAGGTGGCAGAGGGCTGGCATGAGTGTTTTTCAAACGGATGGGGGGGGGGGGGGGGTGGTGTGGTGGCTGGTGCGGGCTGGATTGCAAGTGGCTGGGGGCTGGTGTGGGCTCGAATACAGGTGGGAGGGGGCTGAAATGCTAGTGGAAGAAGGTTGGGGGGATGGTGCGGGCTGATTCGAAGGTGGCATGGGGGGTATTGCAAGATGCAATGCTGGTGGCAGTGGGCTGAAATAAAGGTGGAAGGGGGTGGTGTGGGTTGTATGTGGCTGGAGTAGGGCCAAATCACAACATGAACGCGGTGTGACGAAGGCGTGATCACGGCGTGATCGCGGCGTGAGCGCGGCGTGACCGCGGCGTGAGCGCGGCGTGAGCATGGCGTGACCGTGGCGTGTTGGCCCGGTGCAGTGACATCCGCGGGCAGTATCTTCGGTCCAGGAGTGAAGGGAGTGGGAGGAGGCGGGGAAACATTCTGGTCATCGCCCCACTGACAAAAATTGTGATCAGTCAGTCTCAACATTGATTACAAGAGTCAAAGAATACTATCACTGCGAACCACTGTGGGGTGTCATCCTAGAGCAGGGCCAAATCACAGCCTTACTACGGCGTGACTGTGGTGTGACCCCAGCGTGTTGGCCCAGTCCAGCGACATCTGTTGGGTAGCATCTTCCGTCCAGGAGCGAAGGGAGTGGGAGGATGCGGAGAAACATTCCAGCCATTCCCCCCCCCCCTCGTTAGAAATTGTGATTAGTCAGTCTCAACATTGATCAGAATACTCATGGAATACTATCACTACGAACTATCGTGGGTTGTCATCCTAGAGAAGGGCCAAATCACAACGTGACCGCGGCATGACCGCAGCGTGACCGTGGCATGTTGGCCCGGTCCAGCGACATCTACGAGGAAGCATCTTCCGGCAAGGAGAGAAGGGAGTGGGAGGAGGTGGGGCAACAATCCATTCATCGTCCCTCCAGCATAAATTGTGATTGTCAGTCTCAACATTGATCACAAGACTCATAGAATACTATCACTGTGAACCGCCGCGGGGTGTCATCCTGGAGTAGGGCCAAATCACGGCATTAACGCGGTGTGACCTCCATGTGACTGCGGCATGTTGGCCTAGTCTAGCGACATCCACAAGGTATCATCTTCTGGCCTGGAGTGAAGGGAGCGGGAGGAGGTGGGGAAACATTCCGACCATCTCCCTTCCGACAGATGATAGAACAAATAAACTATTTAGTATGCTATAACAAGGGATCACAAAGAGAAGGTTGTATAGAGCGTCACAATTTCACAAATTCTAAAGGGAAACAAAACAACTGAAAATAATCATACACCCTACACAAACCATTACCATATTCATTCACTTTTCCTAAACATTGAAATTTTATTTATAATATTCAAATCGTGAAAAGGAAAGTGTCATGGTCAAGGCATATGCCTACTCGGGCAATGTTATTTGAGTTAAACGAGTATGATAAGCCAAATTATATTATTCAATGAAAACAAAAACTAACTAGCCACAAAACAAACACCAATAAGAGGCATATGAAATACTCAAACCAAACCTCAACATGATACAAATAACTATCACTACTCTTTGGTTTAGAAGACAACATACCTCCATTGGAGGGGTTTTATTATAAAATTCATGCATTGATTTATTTTAAAAACATGACTATATTGATAAAAACATGACTTTATTTATAAAATGAAACAATTATATTAAAGAACACTTATTCAAGATATGCAATTCAATATAATTAAGCAGAACTTAGAAAGAACCTAAATTCAATTTAAATAATTCTTGAATTAAAGAGTCTATAAGTGGGATCCTACCTCAAGGTGGAACCAAACTGTCCACTTCTGCTCTTGGAGCTTTCTAACTAAAATTTACTACTCCCCCACTGGGTATACGCACCTTCACACACATGCATGGACACCTAGCCCCTATGAACACACCCATATGGCCATGAGCATGTGCAAGGGGATCCTTTAACAAATGCTTATATACATATACCAGTCTCCACTGACCTATGTATGCATTTATATATATATATACATGGGCACACATAGCCCTATACATGCATAATCACTGCTAGGACTAATTATATCTAACTTTATTTTCCAGTTCGTTACTAATTATAGCTATGATAAAGGGAAAGTTATACCTTATCAAGGAAATGACCAATGCACAAGACGTATTCAATCGGTGAGTTGATTGAGTTGTTGTGAACTATTTCTACAAATATGTGATCAATCACTGCACCCTACTTAACATTAATTAAAAAGAAAAAACAATGAATATTGGAATGTGAAATGCTAATTCCCATTTATTCATGAAAAACAATAGTGTTTTTTATTTCAATTTTTCATAATTAAATAAATAATTTATAGTTTTAATTTGAAGTGCTCTAGGAGAGATATTGAGTCTCACATTAATAGAAAGATTATGATTTTATGTGGTGGCTCACCATTGAAGACTTTTAAAATAAAACATTTAAAAACTAAATAACATGTTTTATTAAGCCCAATTACCTTCGTAACACCCAATGGCCGCACCTCAATACACCGGTTTCCCCGGACAATGTCAATTGATGCATTTGATATTGGGCCTGTCCAGATATGTTGCACAACATCCCATTCTTGAATCCTTCCAAATTCATAATCTTCTTTGAAAAAGGAAAAAATAGAAGCAAAATGTGTGTGTTTGTGGGGGGGGGGGGGTGATGAGTCAAGCTGCTTGTTTAAATGAGCATCCGAAACCATTTTGAGCTATACCTCTGTAATTGATGTTCCAAACAACTAAGATTTCTCGAGGATCCAGAATTGATTTTGGCGTTCGATCAGTAAAATACCAAAAAACATGGTGTAATGGTTTTCAAAACATTAGATATTATGATATCAAAACTAATGACTTATTCATAATATTGGAAGGGATTTCAATGGATGGGAAAGAGGCGTGGCATGGCAAAGTGGCAAACAAAATTGGAAAATAAGTTAGGTTTAATAAATTATTTTGGTATATAAAAAAATAATATGGAAAATAAAACAAAATAACCAAATGAAAAAAATGGAAAGTGGGCATGATAATGAAAAATGTTGTTTGGCCATTCAATGTCACTCATGCACCTATTTCATAGATCTCAAATGAGCTCATCCTATTTTGATAGAAATTAATTTCATGGATTCAAAATTCTTATAAACCCTAAAACCATAAATCGTAAAACCCCAAACCCTAAAATTATAAAACATAAAACCCTAATCTCAAAACCATAACTTCTAAAACTAAAACTCCTATAATATAAATCACAGAATCCTAAAATCAATAAGGCTATAGGTTAGACACAAAATCTCAAAGTCATAAAACTAATGTTGGATTTGTGTAGCCACCCTCCACCCTGCCCCCTACTCCTTGCCCCCTGCCCCCCTCCACCCTGCCCCCTGCCCCCTGCCCCCTGCCATCTCCACCGAACCCCCTAGCCTACACAGCCCCCCTGTACCCCCTGCACCCCTAGTCCCCTAGCCTGCACCAGCCCCCCCTGCACCACCCCCTAGCCTGCACCAGCCCCCTAGCGTGCACACCCCCCTATGAGTAAAAAAAATCTTTGGAGATGCAGTGGTGTCTCAAATGAGAGGAGTAAGGATTAAAATGGAAAACATAAATGCAATAACGTCAATCAATATATATAAGCATAAACTACCACTGTGAGTTTTCGTAGGAATACACCTCCATTGGTCTAGTTTTATTACAAAACCATGACTTATTTATAAAACAAAACAATTATTTTAACTAAGTCTTGATCAAGAATTACAATTTCATATAAACAAGAATGAATCAAGAAGGAAGCTAAATGAAATTTAAAAAATTATTAAATTAAAGAGGATGGGAGAGGGACTCTACCTCACAGCTGTCAAGACACACACAAGAGGATCCTTATATATATTCTCACATGCATAAGAATGGGATATGTTTTTTTGCTGGTTCTCTGCATAGCATGCATTCCTATCCACATACAAAACCTATCATGCGAAAGCATACACACAAGAAATCTAGTTCTTGTGAAGACATTGAGACAAATAAAACCTCATAAAGATATATTTGGAATGAGTTATACTAAAAAAGGGATGACAAGAATTCCTGGGGAGGAAGCCATTTCAAAAGGACCATCAGTGTTCGATAAATAATATTGTAAAAACGAGGTCCAACGACAATGTACTCCAAAATTGTGTATTAAAAAGAACAACACATTGGTTATCGAACGAAAGTACCAAAAGTAGTATTTCATTGAAATTGATTGTAATTACATCTTAATGTCATCAAGGATTATGATGCATAATTGTGACTTATAGGCATCCTCAAATACCTGAAAGGAATAGATGAAAAATATGACTAAAAGTATTCAGTATACATGTTGAAAATTCAATAATCATAAACAAATGCAAACCAAGTTGATTTTAAACATTGAGAATTTGTGCACATTTACAAGCCTCGCTCACCCCAATCATTGATTCAGCTGAAACCTGTCCATATAAACCCCAGAAAAAGTTTAAAACACAAATAGATGCAAGTTCATGCATGCGTGAATTAAAGGAAAAAAGGAGAATTATTAAAATTCAAATAAAAGCTTAACATATGTGAAATCACATTCAATAAAAATGGTGTATTCATAGCCCCTTCCCCCTTGCACACCCCCCGGCCCCCACTGCCCGCTTGCACACCCCCTGCCCCTACCCCTTCTCCATGCCCTCTCCCCAAGCTAAGAATAAACCTTCCATGGTTCTGGAGCAGCTCATGCGCTATCATAATGGTAAAAAGAAAATCTCACATGAGGGAAGAAAGAAATCCATGCTGCCCAAGGCTGCTTGAGAATCTAGAAGTGCTTGCATGGAGAGTCCTTGCAGACTTGGAGCTTAATAAGAAAGGAAAAACTAGTTGAGAAACTTTTCTCAACCCAACAGATCACATTGATGAGTAAGGACATCCACCTTATTCCCTAATTATTTTTGTGTTAATAGTGTGCCATACAATGTAGGGAATTGAAGGTGAAACTAGTTCTCAAGAGGAGAGAAAATGAAGGAATGTAAGCTAGAATAACTATTCCTGATCTGAAAAAAAGTCACCATCTTGGGATGGTTTATCAAATGGGATTCCATAGAACGTCATATTGAAAGATCTTCCTTGATGGAGTTATGATAGTTTGTCTCCTAAATGGGGAGATGGGTGGAAAAGAACCTTGAGAAGCATCCTGATTTATTTATTCCATGGAAATCTGGAATTTTTAGAAAGTGGTTGAAAGATTCATTGATGAGGTATATATTTCTCTCATTCTTATTAATGAACTAATAACATCTGATATTAAGGGGGAGAAATTGAATTGATCAATGACAAGAAGCTAATGAAATTTGAGATATCTAGGCTGATTTCTAAAACCTACTACATATACTTGAATGTTTTCAATATGTGTATTGAGATGAGTGCAAGTTCTCAGTTTGTAATTCCAAAAAGATTGAAGATATCAAATGGCATCATTTGGTTTCAACATGAGGACATCTGAATAGCCCCTAAATGAGCCCTGGGAATTAGAATCAGTTGGTATCATGTTTAGTATTTTAATGGGACAACTTTGGTTTCTAAATCAAACCCTCGTATTTTTTACAGCAAACATGGATCGCATAGACTTTGAATAGAATAAATGATGGCACATTGTTTAAGAATGAAGTGATACCATCCTCTTTCATGAACATTGTATTTATTTTCAATTAGGGGAGAATATAGAATGAGAGAAGTCAATGAGAAAAAGAGTATTGGAGAAAATTAAAGAAAATCTTGTCATACCAATTGCTATATTGGTATTGAAAATAAACACAAAGTGAATGATTGTTAAATACACATTGTGTTTGTGTCATATTTGTTGTAAATGAGGACGAAAAGTTTTTTCAAGCCAATATAAAGATGATAAATGGCTTTCATGATAGTTGGAGTACCTAATCATATTGATGAGACAATTGGGACCTGGAAAACATAGAAGGGAGTTGGAAGTTCCCAAGCTTGTTGAGAAGGAATATGATGTTCCCAAGCAAAGGTGTTAGTATGTGAATCTTATATGAGGCTTGAAGAATTATCATGAAGCTTGTAAGTGATGTATACTGAAACCACTGATTATGTCACAAAGAAATGAACAAAAGAAGGAAGTGTTGCCAATCCCCTTTTCCAGCCCTCCTACCAGCCCCCCTGCAGACCCTCCTAGACACCCCCTACCAGTCCCCCTCCCAGTCCATATTTCTCTTATATAATTAACACATTCCCATGAATCTTGTTCTTGATTCCACCTCCATGTGGAAATCTAGTAATTTTATCACTTGCTTCCTTATCACTATGACAACCTAATGATCAAAGTTGACTTGAATTTCAATTACATTGTATATTTAGAAAATCCCAAAAATATATTTCACATTTCTGTAAGTGAGGGGATCTTATACTTTCCATATATAAATAAAAGAGGGGTCATCAGTTATGATATGGGCATGAAGGCTATTATATCTTCTTCTGTCAAGCCATATAGACATATTAGGCTTATAATCTAAGGAATACTATTCTCATCACCTATATAATCCAAGCTTCGTCACCAAAGTCATCATAGGCTAGTCACCTTTGGTATTTTAGGCTCATCACCTAATGAACGCTAGGCTCATCAGCGAAGGAATTCCATGCTCATCACCTAAGTAATTCCATGCTCATCGCATGAGGAAGGAAGGGATTATGATGCATTAAGAAAGGTGAATCATCTTATTCTTATCACATAACAAATTCTATACTTTTCATATATGTAAAGGTAGAGTCCTATTATGCTCATCACAAAATTATTGTCATGATTTTAGCTCTAGTGGGGACTAGTCCCCTTACTCTCATTACATAAGTTTGGTCACGATTTAAATTCCAGTGGAGACTAATCCCCTTATACTCCTCACATAAGACAAATAATGGCATAATTTTCTATAATATCATCATATAACCTATTCAAAATATTATGGTTACCAACCACTCATGGAAGGTCCATTCAAATTCTTATATTTCCAATTTTAATCCCAATTCTGATATTTCCAATTTTAATCCCAATTCACGGAGAATCCCCTACTTCTAGAATAAAAATTCAAATTTAATCAGGATTTCAGAACCAATAACAACATTAGTCATCAATTATAAGATATGATTTAGGAGAGGCATGGGATACCCTTATATATTTAAAAAAAATATTGGGGTTAATAAAGGTTTGTAGTATTCTGTGGGATTATTCATTATGTAAAGTAGATAATTATTGTATTATCAAGGATATGTGGATGATATCTATGGGATTCCTATGTGAGTGTCTGTGTGTGTTACACCCTAATATGGACCACCCAAAATGAACCCACACATGGATTCTATATGACCTCAAGTTCACCTAACCATACACTAAATTCTTCTACCTTGTGGTGAGGTCCTCGAATATTCATCGGGACACTGTTCCCTCTAATATAAGGCATGAGGGTCATGGAAAAATCTACTAAAAATTTGGAATCACCCTTCAATATAATAGAAATCACAAAAACTTATAGAAACAAAATAGAGAGCCAATTAATCCCCCACATTCTAGACTAGAAATAAATAAATCTATATATTGTTGAAGATTAAAATAGCTCAGTAGAAATAGCAGAAAAACATTGAATCATATATAAATAAAATGGTAAGATCATCAATACATGCTAAATGATAACTAAAATAAAATTGGAATGTGGACCAACTAACATAATACAGCCTAATAAATCCTTCTCATCTGCAATTTACTAGACATTCACTACATTTACATCTCCAATAAATACTTGTACCATAAGAGAAATCAAGAAGGTCTCATCATTTATATTGAAACCCAGGTCATGTATATGAGTTTTGGTGAGTCCAATGACCTTGGTGGAACCCCCAATTCCTCAACAATACAAATTAGTTGGGCCAACGCACTGTATGGAGGAGGAAGGCCCTAAGAAGGGTATGGAGTAACCCTTCTACTGATGCACCGAATGGAGGAGGAACGCCCAATGAATGGTATGGAGGAAGTGAGTACCACTCAAGGGAGGGAGACACCCCGAATGGAGAAGCTAAGCCACAATTGAAGAATTTGTGCTGTGAATGAAGGAACTGCGATGAGGGATGGAGGAACTGAAGCCGGCGAGGATGAGCGATAGAGGACAGTAGCGAGGGTGAGATAGGAAAGTCGTGAGGGAAGAGAGGAAGGTGTGGTGAGAGAGGCTGTTAGGGAGGAGGAGAGGCCATCGGGGGAGGAGGGTGCCGCAGTGAGATGGTCGTGTATCGGCGATGGAGCTGGAGCATGACTGAAATCGATAAAAAGGGGGACGCATATCGGGGATGGGGGCGGAGCCCAATGGGAATCGAAAAAATAAGCGGGATAGAATTTGTGTATCCACGGATTAAAATTTAAACCATGGCTATAAACAAGTTATAGCTACAGAACTATAAAATCGTGACTATAGGTCCATGGGTATAGATTAAATTTCTAGTAGTTTCGGTTACCACAGGTAGCCAGGTGCTGGACTTGTAGCGGCCATGCATTCAGCCATGTGGGGTGACCTAAAGGACGCCTAAAGTAGAGTAAAAAAATGGTGAGTACACACCATGTAATTTTTTTCATTAAACACACCAGGGTTGCATCTAATTGCCAGAATTCTTTCTAAGTCTCATTCGACCGAGATCTCCGTTCGGCCGCATATCTTTGATGAAATTTCGAGCGAGTGTCTGTCCTCCGAATCAAAAACTGTTAGTTGCGTTGGAACCACATCGGTGAGTTCTATCTTCTCCTAGAACACCATCTACTATTTTCTTCTATCTCATGAGATATCATATGTTGAACGTTTTAGACGTTTTCTAGATCTACCATGTTCTAGGTCGATCCAACGGTCATCGCTGGAGTATATCAATCTCACAATGCCGAGGTAGGTGGTTTGTGCCTTTCTGTTGAAAGTCTTTGAGTATTATGTGAAATTTTGATGAATACCCTTGAACGAGGTGTTGCGTGTTTATTGTTTTACCCCTATTGTTTTATTTCCATGCTTGTATACTTATGTAGAGGTTAATTGTATATGAATAGGGTTGATTGATATGATTTGGATGTGTTTCCCATACATGTTCTATTTACGACCGTTAGTCTGCTTAGCCTGTTTGGATGCCTTGCCTATTTTCCATGCCTAGTGCTGATGGTTGGAGTGTTTGTTTTTAGACATGCTTGATATGATGTAGACTGATTTAGCTAAGTATTTCTTGAGGTTTACCATGGATATTTTTGCCTTTCTATGCTTGTAGACCTACACAGGGCTGAGAGAACCCGGTGTAGTAGACTATTAGGGGAATTGACCGAGTGAGCTTCCATAGAGAGTCGTTGAACCACTATAGACTTTAAGGGGAATTGACCAAATGAGTTTCCTCACAGAGTCTTTTAACCACTTTAGACTATAATGGGAATTGACCGAGTGAGCATCATCAGAGAGTCTTTTAACCACTTTAGACTATAGGGGGTTTGACCATTTGATCTTCCTTAGAGTGTCTTTGAACCAGTGGGGGCTATGAGGGGAATTGACCGAGTGAGATTCCTCAGAGAGTCCATGAACTTGGGGCTATAAGGGTAATTGACCATTTGAGATTCCTCAGAGAGTCCTTGACTTACCTTAGACTATTAGGGGAATTGATCGTGTGAGATTCCTCAGAAAGTCTTATTTTACCTTTGACTATAAGGGGAATTGACTATGGGTGCATCCTCATAGAGTCTTTATATATTCCTATAACTAAACCAGAGGGGATAGGCTATGTGTATTTTCTACAGGGTTACCGTTATTGATTAGTTGCTTTTGATATGTGGAATTGTTTTATGCTGAGTACTTTATTGTTTACTGCTTCTATACTTCTACCTTCCATATATCCAATGACTATTAAGAACATATCTTTGTGTGGATTTATACTGGGGATTTTGTCTCACACTCTATTTGGGCCATGCTTTGGAGCCCAACCAGATTATATTGTTGCGGGTATAGATAAGGGAATGCGCCCTTTTACTTCAGGTTCTTGATTGACTGTGGAGTTGGAGAGCATGGGACCAAGCTGTGGCTTACGATGCAGAGGAGTTGATTACGTGCTTTCTTTTGTATTTTGTTTAGTACTGTTGCATTCTATCATTGTTATTTATATGGCTTCTTTCCTAGATATATGTATCATGTTTCAGTCACATATATATGTGTGTGTGCTCCAGTTTATTATTTTCTAGTCTTCTGTTATTTACTTCTGTATGGATTTTTACTTCTTCTACTATTATGATTATTTTCCTTCCAATGTGTTACTCTGCTAATGAGGAAATAGTTCCCCCACTATCACACCCAAGTCCCTCACTGCTAGTCGGTAGCCTCTAGAGTTCTTGGAAATTCACTTGAGTCAATGTGACCAACCGGGTACGGGACACCTCTGGGTGGCTTCCAGAACCAAGATGTTACAGTGGACCAAGGATTACCCTTAAAAACTATATAATCATTACATGGGTTGTAGAAAGTGTTCAATGAATACATTATCTTCTCCCCATACATTATCTTCTTCTTTTTTCATTAAATCAGGAGATATAAGTATATCATGAATGGAATAAGGGTCATTACCACATTATTGGTGATTTGATATAGCCAATGGACACACCATGTGTTGGGATGTTTTTAGGATATCTATTTGTGGTATTTATAAATATCATATGATTGAAAATAAATATGGAAAATCATCAGTGTAGTGTAAACATTTTTTTCCTAATTCTATTTTTTATATATTTTGAGGATTCATACATGGTGATTTCTGGGTTTTTGTTTTATTAATTCTTATTCTATATAAAAAATGTTTCATTTTATCCTTTTAAAACATTCAATAGAATGATGCACTACAATGGGATAACTCACTACATGGTGATGGGATATTATACATAAATACAACATCAACTCACTATTTTTGTGGGTATTATGAACCAGGTAATGGTCACTATTTTCCATGACACACCATACTCAGAATGATATTTTAGGGATCACTTTCTACTAGAATAAGGATTAGTTCCCTTTACTACATCATTTTAGATAGCTTCATGGCAGGGATAATATGTTTAAAAGTATAAGAATCTTTTCAAGATCAAAATGAGAAAACTAATATGACTTAATCATAAAGGCCTATATTTGATAAATCATTGAAATCCAATTGGAACATCCTTACTTGTGTAGAAGAAAATAAAAAATCCCTTATAAGATATATTAATATTTGATATAAAATATACAAAAGTAGGCAATTCCTCTCCCAATGAGAACTAGTTATATCAATGAAAATTATTTAATATTAAGGATTCTTCCACATAAAAACACAATTTGTTAAATAATTTCATCCTCTCATTTCATTCTCTCTTTATTCCACTAGAGTTTCAATGATGTTCACTCAAATAATTTTCCATCATAGTCTATAAATATTATATAATATAAGATATCAATCTATAGTGAGGAAATATTTGATATATCACATTCTTATATAGAAAAACAATGTATCGCATATTGATGTGAGGTCAATTCTATAAAAAAAGTCTTAATTACTAATAGAAATATATACCATATCTATATATATATATATTTATAAATTATATAATTAAATCCATAATTTATGTACTTTTCTTTCTTGTTATTGTATATCATAAGTCATTATAGTACAAAGGCATAACATTTAAATCATTCTTAAAAAAATAGTTTGAAAAATATACTACGTAATATAATTGTAGTCAAAATAATTAAAAATACTCATGATATATTCTTTTAATCATGGTGAATTTAATTGTGTAAAAGTATATTCTTAGTTGAACAATTGAATAATTTTGTCACATGTTGATCAATGAGTTATAGATGCAACTCGAAACACCACCTTTTGAGATTTACAATCACCATAGTGAAATATATAACCACAGAGACAAGATTTTTTTAAAACTAAATCATTGTAATTTTTTTCAATGTTAATCACCATCAATACCCTATATCAAAAACACCATATAAAATCAAAATATTAAATGATTATATTTAGGAGGTAAAATATATTCCTTAAAATGTGATTTTTCTACAGCCTAATCTTAATCTATGTTCAACATGAAATTATTGGATCAATTCAAATTCTTAATTCACTAACAAAGCATTAGTCTTTATACTCAATCCTCATTATTTCTTAATTCACTCTCATTGTATGATATTTATCCTTCAAATCTCCCTTGTATATGAAATTTATGGAATGAATTCCAATGTTGAACACACGATAATGCACCATTTCTATAATGTTCAACTAGTTGGGATGTAGTCTCTATTAGTCATAAAAAGACATACATTTCATCAATAAAATTTTAAAAATTTCATATATTTTATCACATTACAATATATACCTTGATAGTTAAATAATTATTTCCTCTACAATCATGATCCTCTAGATAAAATCACCCTATATTAATATAAATCATGGAATGATTTTTTATTCTTCCTGTAAATATTCTGCAGACTTCTCAAAATGCATAAAAATTTTCTCTAAGATTACGAAATGATTAAATAATATAAACTAGGAATTTTTACTCACATCAATCAATCATAAAGACATTATTTTTAATCAACATATATCATGATTACCTTAATTTTTTGATTATTTTATTTTGTTTAAATATTGAATTCACCTCAAGAACATTGACCATCCATGTATCTCCATTCAAATTCCCATGTGTCAATGCCATGTTTTTATGAATAATCTTCTAGATTCAAGTTATGTAAAGGTATTTTATGATCACCATGCATTATATGAAAATTATTTTTTCACTGAATAATTTATCATGGTTGTATCATTCTCTTGATTTAAAACAAATCCAATACCAAACCTCACATCAATGTGAAAAAATATCTTGTTTTGTAATATGGTATATTAAAAACTTATCTAATAGATGACCTAATGGTTAAAATGTTCCCCTATATTGTATTTTTTTCAATAATTCCGTAATTGTAGATCAACAATTCAACTTATCTCTAAATACAAACGATACATTCCATTTAATATTATATTTCATATTATGCCTGTCCCTAACAATATGATTAAAATTAAATGTTCACTAGTTCAATGTAGCTTCTATGCTAACCAAATAATTTATCAACTAAACATCCACTATGTCACATAAAGATTAATCTATAACACTTCCATATTATATTAATTCAATTAGTATAATATCAATTTATATCCATGAATGAATATTATCCCCCTTTATCAACAGATATTTTAGAATTTTATTTCCTTGAATGTTATCCCTTTCAAAAGTTTTATTAATATAATTTATAGCTCTGTATTTATCAATTCATAGCTTTCCTTGATGTAACATACCATCTTAAACCACTAGGTCTGATTTAGAATGCTACATGACCTTATTATTGCCTTCCCATATGCATTAGGTTTTTGAATTATAATGAGGGTCTCATGTGAAACATCTGTGAGAATATATTCTCATGACCATGTAATATGAGTGATAATAATGAATAAACTAAATAATAAAAAATTTAGAAAATATAGAAAATATAATAATGGAATACGCATAAGAGCTCCCAGTATTGTAAGTATGTCTAGAGTATAAAGTAGTAGAAAAATAAAATATAGAAGTAAATAAACATCTATTTTTGTGGTACTTTGGTGTCTTCCTCAGTCCACTTTGTCTCCATACTCCACCAATCAACTATCCACTATAGGTCCCTTTGCCTTCAATAGATATCATGTCATGAAATCTACAGACACACTGAAATTTTTGAGTAGGGTGTGAGTACATGAATTAATAAGACACCACCAATGCATATTTACAATAAGTGCACAAAATATATTCAATAGTGTATATCATGAAAAAAGTAAATTATTATTAAACAAAAAATTTCTGTTTAATCATGCACTGACCAAGACGCAACGAATCCCGACCCCACATGATTTGGCACATTTTATATAAGAAATTCAAGAAGGCACTTACCTCCATCAAGGTCACATAGCGCACCCACCATTCTGGTGGTTGTTACCAAATAATAGTATGTTCCATCAGGTCTATATTTGGACTTCTTGTCCTTTTAATCACCCACAATCAATGTTCATAGGAATCCATGAACAACATACGGCAACAATCCACTATGATTTCCCCTCTATATGTCTACCCATGTTCGCCTTTATAGATGTTAAGAATACTCCAGGATTGGTAATCGGCCACTAGACCACTCAACTCCCACCCTCAAGGCTCCACCTATATATATCAGTTTCTACCATCTTCCCACTATGCTTTCCCATTTTCAAAGGTAGCCACACTTACCTTTAAGGATGTTAGGATGGTGTTTGGTTGGGTAACCTCGTACACCCAACCTCAAGGATCCACCTTAGTATCTTGGTACCTAAAATGAAATTCCATAAGAAATAAAACAGAAAAACAAAACTCATCACATCATGGAATAATAAGTCACACTAAGATCAATGTCATGATAATTATAAAAAACATGTATGCCCACAACTACTCACACTCACATGCAATTAATAACCAGTTTCCTCCAACAAGACACTATGATTTTTCCTATACTTGTGTATCCACAACCTCCATTAAGGATGATAAGACTATCTAAGGATGGATAACCAGCCACATGAACACATAACTCCCACCCTCACTACCAATCGACAACCTCTTGTATACTAGGAGGAAAACATGAGGTCTTGTAGAATTATTAATTGGACACGATCGTTCAGGTTGGGATGTTACACATGAATCATTATCTCATTTAAAACATGTGAAATGAATTTATAGCTCTCTTTTATGCATATATAGAAGCTTATAACAAAACAATATTGAAAAAATTGATTCATTAACTATAATTTTTATGGTGATACAACATGTTTTGAAAATCATTATCCTCTTATACTACTTATTTAAATAAATATTATTTTACCATATTTATTAACTTCCCATTTTCTAGATACCCTTATTATAGATTTTCATCAAATTATCTAACTACCTTGAAATAAGATATCCAAAAATCCTCTTAGAATACTCATGTATAACATAAGTGTAATAAATAAGGGAATAATATTACACCATCAATGTTGTACATTAATATTTTATACTTTTATAAAATTATATAACTTGTGTGTTCACCTACTTTACAAATATCTTTTTGATCTCAACCCCAATTTGAAAAAAATGTCATAAAAGAAAGCTAAAATCATAGATTATGTGATTTATACCACATATAGAAATAATCTACTTCTATTAATAGGGTGTATAATACTTTATGAGTAATATAAATAACCATTAAAATCAAATACAAAAATTCCCTTAAATTATTTTAGTTCCATTAAAAAATTCATCAATATCATTTATCAAGGGAGTACCATATTATACGATTTATATATAATGAAAATAAAATAATACAACTTTTTAGATTATGTGAATGTATATATTAAAATCCAGCTCTAATGTTTTTATTTATTCATAATGTTCATGATACATAGATTTATCCTCAAGGTCTAAAACGAGACAGAACATGTTAGATACAATTAAAAATGGTAATCTATTGGATATATCTAACAGGAATGATTTATAACCATTATAATAACAAAATATTATTATAAACATATATTTTGATTTTGATGTATAAATTTATCTTGATTCCACTTATGGATTCCATGTTTTTATTAATACTAAATGATTTTTTATTTTCAGAATTTAATTTAGCTTCACATTAATTTGTTTTTATATATAAACCATTCCTTGAATTTAATGAACCCCATGGATGATATATTTCCCTTCAAATGGCATAACTACAATAGTAGTTATAAAACTTGTAAATGGTAGTGTTAATTTCCAAAAATTAGTACGTTGAGGAATTTAGCTAGTTTTGGAATCTTACACCTTACTTTTAATGAATTTTCTAGAATTATTTTTAATTATCCTTGGTGCTAGATCACATGAACACAACTCCTATATGATAATTTAATGACCATATTCTATTATTACTATCTTATGATCTAACTATAGTGTGAGATTGATCCTTTTAACACATGTCTCCTTGTGTGATGAATCATTGATACATCCTTAACCTATGAATATTCTCCCATGTTAGAAAAAAATTCATCTATATTCCTATGTTTCCACTTAATGGGACATTTGTGTTTATTTAGGCCTAGTTAATTATTCATTATATTAAATGAAATTTTATTACAATTGATTTTTTACCCTTTGTGTTTCTTTTTCTAAATGATCATCATTATTTCATTCAATAAGTGATGATTCCATGTTTATTGTATAAAATTTCATATTTTTATTCCATGATGGTCTCTGCACATAAATATCCCTTACATCAATATGAACACATCATTTCTTTTAGTAATTATTTTGTTTTAATAATGTGAATCTATATATAATGATAATATATTTTTTATAAGGAATTTTTGATTTCCTTCTAAGACATTAATAACATGTCACATTGCAATACCTTCACATATAGCCATGATTAACACAAATAAAATATTTTCAAAATAATTTATACATTGGATTTCTTTGTTAGGGATGAGTTTTTGTTGATGTTCATCGCACTTCACTCAACCTTCTTGAATATAAACACACATCCATAGTGTATTCAATAACATTGTAATAGTAATACATATTTTCCATATTCCTTTGAGAATAATACTTTCTAGGTTTTTAAATCCACCAATTTTCTTCTAGTGAATCAAAATTTAAAATATGATATACAAAATTTATTATATCTATCATAGGAGTATTCTCTTACATCCCTTTCCTTTAAGATAATCAATACTATATATAA
Source organism: Viscum album (assembly GCA_963277665.1). Taxonomy (NCBI): domain Eukaryota; kingdom Viridiplantae; phylum Streptophyta; class Magnoliopsida; order Santalales; family Viscaceae; genus Viscum; species Viscum album. The sequence goes on along the minus strand of OY728153.1, from coordinate 1,160,065,463 downwards.
CCCCTTAATCGTTAAATAATTTTTATCCAATTATTCATCCATATACTATATTATGGAACAATAATTCTTTCTGGAGTTTATTACATCTCTATGTAATACATTAATAAAGATTATGATATCAGTATTTCTCTTCTCCTTTGAAATTTTATCTTTATATACATGAATGTGTAATTTCATTAAATGAGATTGCTCTTTAATATTTTCACTAATCCTTGAAAATTATTCTTTTGAGGAAATATTATTTATATATAATTTCACACTGTCCATTCATTGTTCTTCAATATATAAAAAATAATCTTCTGGTTTTATTTCAAATTTAACAACCTATTATTTTAGGAATAATATTTCTCCAAAGGTGTAGAATTTACTTTAACTATAAAAATATTAAAGGCTACAACCTCTTCTATATGAAGAAATTGAAATTTATTATTTTATATGAAATATATGATAATTTTACAGAAGATTATTATCCCATAAAATAAATACCAATCAACTTAATGAAATTATCCAATTTCATAAAGGTATTTATATTCTTTCTCCTCTTTATAATTATTTATTTAATAATAAAATATTGTCTATATTTTTCTAACCAACGACTCAGCCTCAGCAAATTCAAAATATATACATGTATTTTAAATTAGTACACTTTTTTCAATCCATGTTTAGGGAGTAAGGAAATGTAATTCATTTTATGAGTTTTTATAAATCATGTTTTTAGTCTCTAATATGTCCAAATATATATAACATTGAAAAATTATAATGAAAAATAATTTTTAATTTAACTAACATGAATTTTGAAACACATTACATGGTGAAAATGTATTCAATGTCATATAAAATAATAATAATATTTAATAAATATTAGTAAATCATCTTCTGGAGCCTATATAAAAAAAGTCATATGAAATTGACAACTTTAATTATTAATTCAATAAACATAAATCCTCTTAAATGAATCCATGTGTAATACAATAATGAAAATAGATTTTATATATTTAGATCTAAGTCAAATCCTTTGGAAATTGATATATATTTTTATGTCTAACAAATATGATGTGAAAACTAGGGAGCCGTGAGAGTTGTTGTGGTGGTATAATTATAGGAACATATAAATAAATATTTTCCACTTATCCTTTCTCCATTGTAAAATATTATCCCCTTGTTAACTAAAAATAATTTCAATCGTTCACTCACCGGAATATATCCTCAATGAAAATTATTGGATATAATGAAATTAAATAACATTGGAACACAAATATTTACTTTGATCACAAACACTTGGATACATCTATTAAGTATATCCTCAATGATGTGCTAATGTACCAACGTCCACTATGAATTCACTATGTCAACAAAGATAATGAATTATTTGATGGCCACATCTCTCCAGGGAACACTACTCAGATAACTAATATTTTTGTATCAATAAATGCCCACTATGTTATATGTAATATTATTCTTCATCGGCATAGAAATTTGAGGATAGCTTAATCAGTTTATAGTTTTGAGGGTCTCATCAAGATCAACATGTGAAAATAGGTATGAGTACATCTTTAATGTCGTTATATAATGAATTTTTGTTGTCATAGTGATACCTACATACTTACAGAAATGATTTTTCTATTATTTTTTAGGATACATTAAACATTTTCCCCTAATGAAAAAATAATTGAAAAAAATACTATCCCATTGAGAAAAAAACATCCCAATGAAACTCAATGAATTTGAATCCTTCTTCCACATACAAACTAGATTTGTTATATAAACTATTCACCACTATATTGTGTCCTAATTCTATTATATTATAAATTTCATTAACTCTCATTAGTTTATTGTATAAGAAATCATAAATAGTCTTCTATTATCCAAAATATCAATAAAATATTATAATTTACATTATATATCACGACCGTCCAAATTCATGGATTTTGTCACAAAAATTTTAATGCAACCAAAACCACCATACATGTCTATCAAACTCCTAAAAATCTATGACATATCCTACAATTTCTAAAATAAATTTAAATATATAATTTATCAATATTTCTTATGTATTATAGTGTAACATATTTTATTATTATGTATTTGATTTTAAAATCACATAATATAAAGAATCATGGTCAGATAGTTGTACTAAATCCTAGAATAATGGATTAAACACACCAAAATGTATTCCATATTTAATTTTTATGGTTGAATAATAATCCATATACCATAATATCTTCATATATACAAATATATCTTTCACAATTTTATTCTAATCATCATAAAACATAAATCTATAACTTCTCGACTTATTTACAACTACATAATATTTAATTGGATGTGAGTCTCTATCCAAAGATAACAATCAAAACACAGTTTTAAATACCGATATTATGTGAAAAATTTTATTATAAAATATTTAATCTTTATGGTTTTATATATACTTAAATATTACTTACTCCATCATGAGGCTTGAAACATTTATGTGATTCTCATGTCAAAATAAATTATCCAAACATCAATATTTATCCTCTATGCTTATTATTATATAATAAATTCCCTTTATTGTTAAATTATAATTATACTCTCCCTCCAGTATTTTTATTATGCTGTCAATTCTAGAATTAATTTTTTCATGATGCATGATTTCATTATTATTAAACTTGTAATGATGTAATCTCTACAATTCGTGACGTAACATATCTTTCATCTATTTTTTAATCCTTAACTACATGTATCATGTTGTTATATATAGATAATGTTGTAATTTTTTTCATCTCAACTATAAAAATAATCAATGTAAAATACAAATGTAATACTATGAGTAGTGATTTTATTCTTCATGAATTCCCTATAGTTTCACCAAAATGACCAAAAATAGATCTAAATCATCTCAAACTCCACACAAATATATTTTAAGTTAGACTAGAAATTTAAAATTATATAATTTTATATTTATCACCAAATTATGAATAAATATTTAATAATCTATGTATACTTATAGTGTACCTTCCAAACATCCAATATCAATATAGCTCAAGTTCTTCTGATCTTTTATATTTCTCTATTTATAACCCTAGGATTCAATTCCATTATTATTTCAAAAATGACTTATTGGGTTAAAAAATTCCAAATAATTATATAATCTCCACGTTTGATATAGTTTTCATCTTTCCCTAAGAAAATGACTTCATGGTCATAAAATATTCCAAAATGAAAAAAACTCCAACACACAACATTACCTCTCATTCATAAAATACCTGATAAAAAAATTATTCACTTTTTTAAAAAATAAAAAATAAAAAACACCTGTTTTCAATATTATTATTCAATATAATAATAAATTTCAAATTACAGGATAATTGATTACATTGTAATTTTTTTATTTTCTATAGAATGGATAAAACATATTAATATTTTAAAAAACAAATTAAAAACTCAAAAATATTTAGAACAACCTTGTGTTTTAAATTATAAATAAATTTAAAAATTATTATTGATGAAAATGCATCAATTGATGAATTTGATTTCACTAATTTTATTTTTTAAATTATTTTTGGATAAAATCATAAATATAATACTAAAGTAATCCTTCCTCTTTGGTATCTAATGGTTTAATAAGTATACAAATTCTTTGGAATGTTTTCCATCAGACCATTTCTTGATAGAATTTTGAATATATTTTGTAAAAAAATATTGATTTGGTTTCTTGTTGTAGTGCGTTTAAGACTAACTATGTTTACCATAATCACTATTTTAGGTCATATATATTAGTTAATAAGGAACAATATTTTATTAATCAAATATTATATACATATATTTTAGATTTTTCAAATCCTTATAACTGTTTTGTAATTCTATAACAATGAGCCATTTAATATTTGAGTAAACATTCTTCAATAATATTAAATAATATAATGCCAATATATGAATTATAAAAAAATGTGGCAGCTCAAAATATTTGGAAAACCCATAAAATATTTCATTAAAACTTCATTACCATGGTAATAAATCAATATATCCTGCCATATAATTCACATAAAAAAGTTTCACAGGATATACTGTGCTATTTTTCCTTGAAGGGTTTTTGATGGAATTGTTGAAAACAATTGTTGGGGGTTTGGGAGTAGTTTTTAAAATTGTTTTTGTATTATTTTAATATGAAATAATGCTGCATCTAATACATGGTGATGGTAATTAATTCATTAGAGTAAAGTTACAATATACATTAGAAACATATTTTGTTTTATATAGAATACATAATAGTCAATAATGACATTATAACATTGGTTGTAAATTGATCATGAATTATTATGTTCTCATAAAACTATGAAGTAATTGTTGAAGGGTCTTGGAAATGAGAAAAATTGTTCTTAAGATAAAATAGTTTGAAAAATATATATAAATAATTTTAAGATACTCTTAAAGTGTGGCATCTTGGAAATGAGGACATTGGAATTTTGGAATTTATATACACTTAAACAAATAAATGGTCGATGGTCACACTAAGTATAAAATATATTTTCATAGTGGGGTAAAATAATATCAAATTCCCTTTATACATTATACAGTTAAACTTGATACATAATTTTTCCAGTAGATGTTGAAATTGAAAAGATCAAGAATCGTATATATATGCATGACTTTTTGATGATATGTAATATATTTTCTTTATATATAATATTGAATAAGTGGAAATGTTTACTATATACATTAGAAATTGGTAGATTTCTAATAAGTTTTTTGATACAAATGTTGGATGAAATGTAATATATTGAGTAATATATAATATGATTGATCATAAGTAAGAGATACTCTAAAGTATCTGGAATCATTGAATATGTTTTTAGTGTTTTCCCAATAGATAAGATGTTACCATTATTCCAGTATATGAAAATGTTTTACCACCCAATTTGTATAAGAATAAAATATGGTGGAGTAAGTGGCATGCTAAAAAGGTAATGAAAAATAACTTCCATTCATAGATTTATTTTTTATTGACTGAATACCAAGGGGTAATCAAAAAACAAAATATAAGAGTCATCAAGGGAGAGTAAGAGTATATAAGGGTTATTAACTTTACAAAATTTGATAATAATGATCAATATTCTCAAATAAACACAAGGTTCATTCCCTTATAATTTTTGTGACATTCAACTAGTTTTAAATCATGGATAGAATGTATGTAGGATAATAGAAAACATTATGTTATTTATAAATGTGAACATGATATAATATTATTGGTGATTTTAAATTCATGGATTATGTAGATTAAATTACCAAATAAAATCATATCATGACTTAGAGTCCTACACCATATGTTTTATGCCAGAAAATATTATTAATTATAATATAAATCTAATAATTTGGTTTGAATAATTTAAGATAGAAATTGAATTTTGTAGCATAATTATGACCTCAGTATTTATGGTATATCATAGACATTAGGTGGAGTAAAAATAAAAGTGCATTTCTCATTAAATTTATTGTTAGATATGGGAAATATCTCATCTAGGAATATTGAATTGGTTACACTGGGCATCATGGTGGTTATATGAAAAAGATCTCAAGACCAAGAATTCAAGAATATTTTTTATATTCTTGATTTAGAAAAAATATCTCATGGGGATGTTTTATGCTTAAATAATAAGATTATAAGAAAATTAGATATATTTGATTGATATTATCAATATATATATATATATATATATGTTGAGAAAAAATAGAAAAATAGAAAAATTGATGATATGATTTTAAATGGTGATGGAGGTCTAGTACACATGTTTATATCCAGTTCCAAAAAATTATAAAAACATAATCCACAAAAAATTAGAGTGAACATATCTAGTTAAATTCTAGTGAATAAGCCCCAAGTATAGGAGGAGTTCCCCTATTACATCTTTTAATCGGATAATTTGTGCTAAAGTAAAACCTAGTGTGGAATTATTCTCATTTGGAGGAAATATTTTTTTATTGGGATATGTCATGGAAGATAAAGATTCAACCCTTTAAATGTGATGTTTATCTCGTTATAATTTAGTGAAAATAGAGAATAAGGGCCTGAGGTAAAAATGAGAACCCAATCACGATCAAGAATGAAGTGTCTAATGATGAATAGAGACAGACTTACATGTTCTTAATCTATTGAATATATTCCCTTGTATATAATATTTTTAAGACCTTATTTAATGATGTGCATAGAGGAACGGAGATGGAGTGTCCCTTTGAACAAAATTACATCTTTACAAACAACATTAAATAACCATTACGAGCATTATTACAAATCTTATACATCAAAGAACTATCTTTTTCTAATCCTTGGGTTAACCCTTTTTTGTGAACCAAATTAAATCCCATTATCTTATGAAATCATTATTCTTATGCATAAAAATTTTAAGATCATTGATATTTTTAGAGAATGTAATTAATACGTAGTTTGAAAAATAGATCATGCATACTTATGAATAAGATCTGAAAGGAAACAAAAATTAATGAAAGAAAACTATTAATTTGGGTTCCAATCTGTTTCACCCACATATTTAGAATTCTCATGTTATAACAAGTTTTATCATATATAAGTTAAATATCATGGTTTAACCGTAGTTTTTATTTTTGTGTTTTTTTTATAAATGGATTCCATGATTAATCATTCATTATTTCAAAGGATCTAAATGTTAGGGTTAGTAGAAATAATATCTTATATTCCATATATCTTATGTAAGGGAGGTTATAAATTATATTTTACTAGATATTGATTTTTAATCAATTTGTGAAGGAAATGATAATGTAAGGACTATTTTGATCTTGGTATAGTAATTATCAAATGAATTTCATAGGAATATCACTAATTATGATACTAGCTATAATATATGAAAGTCCTTGTTCATGATCAGTAGATGTATCACCGTCTATGGATGATGAATACTTCATTATTCTAAATATAAGGAAGATAAAAAAGAAGATGTATCCCAATAAATAATGAAATCCAATTATTGTGAATATTTATTATTTTATTCTCAGGTATGATTTTAAAACTATTTTATAGGTTTCAAGAATGTATAGAAAAAACAATGGCAACATGAGGATAGTTGGGGATAATTATTTAGTGGATGAAGTATAAAATAATATGTTAGGTTTCCAATTTGAAGGTTTTTCATATAGTAACTTAGCAGATTTCTAATACATGTATCAGAAGGAGGTACAAATAGAGATCATTCAAGTTGTGAACTTTTCATTTATATATATTCTTTCCATTGAAGATAAAATATTTAGGACAATATTGATAGCCACAAATTATGGAATAAATAATGATAGTTTAAATATAAAGGATTATAGTGATCTATATCAAAAATACCTTAAATTATGGAAAGAAACTAGAAAGTGATAATAAATTAAAATTCATAATTCTCCTACGGAATACACAACATTAATTAATGAGAAAATATATAGTATAATTATTATAAATTTTGAAGGAAATAGATTCTAGAATTATAGAGAATGATGTAAAGATCAATGACCATGATTTAAATATCAACTCCTCAAATAGAAAATAAATTATTTAGATTCCACCTATAGAATCCTTAAAAACTATTAATGAGAAATATTATGATATAAAATCTCTAAATAAATGTATGGTACACACTAAACCTGTAATAAAAGACTCTCAACAGGTGTACCAATGATATGTTACTATTGCTGATTAATGGGGGTCAATATTAGTTCGTGTCTATAATGACAAAGGGTCAAATTTATAAGTTAATCTAGAACATAAACATTTAAACTATAAAATGAAAACAATGAGTATTATTTTTAGAAGGTATCATTTATTTGTTTCAAAAATGAAAATTTGGCTAGAGATTACTAAAAGAGTGAGTCTAATGGTTCTATAAGGGATTTATTATTTTCATGAGATATAAGAGAGGTAGAATAATGACATAAAATAAATCAACTGGTAAATTAGGTTTACTATAGTGTAAGAAGAACATTGATCTCAATATAAATTTTATAAAGATCCTCTGATGATTCACTAAGAAAACCTCTTGTAAGAAATATTATCCATGGTGGATGATAATGAAGGAGAAATTTATTCTAGTTATGATAAAAAATAATGCTCAATTAATGAAAGTTTCATTAAAAATAAATATATGAAAATCGAGTTTCATATAAATTTATGACGATAAACTTATGGCATGATTATGTAGATGAATCCATCTAACTAAAAGGAATGAGAGGAAAACCATTAGATTTCACTTTGCATAGAAAATAATCATGATAAAAATGATGAAATAGCGAAGCATATAAGGAAGAAACCTATATTAATGGGATAAATCCCAAAACTTATATGGAACCCAAGATAAGGAAGTTGATTAACTCTAAATCCCATATCTTGATTAAATCTTAAATTATTGGTGTTTCTCCAAATGATACATGCTTTTAATACTTAAATTAATGTGGTTAACTAAGGGTTGGTCTAATATGAAAAATCACAGTCCTCAAATAAGGGATATCTAGAGGTACCCATCTTATCCTATAATTAATTGTTTCTAACTATTTTCAAATGTGGGGAATAATTAAGTTAGACATACAATCTAAGTGTTGGTAGTACTAAATGATGACATTATGTATTGAATAAAAATAATATCTTTCGGATAAGTTAAAATAGGATGCATACATCTTGTGGAATTATAGATAATAAAATTATAATTCTATATAACTCATAATCTAAAAGAGTACTTTTCTGAATATGACCCAACATGCGGTGTCATGTACCCACTTTAATGTTTAACATTGAAGTTGAAATATTATGATATGATGGAGAAGTACCAACAATGAAGATCCTAGTAAGGAACAAAATAGTGTCAATTACTTATCTAATAAAAATATTGATACCAAGAAAACTATAATATTTATTATGTGATATTAAGATAATTATTTAGTTGTATTATATCAACAGGAAAAATGATTTATATGGAATGATAAAGTAGAAACATGCATTTATAAAATATTTTTTATATTTTATTTTATAAAAAAATGTTTTCAAAATTATCTTTACATAATAGAAAAAATGATACTATTGGGTAGTTCCAAAAACAAAATATTGGTTTTCCATGATAGAAATTATCAAATATGTGGTTTTGGAATTCATGGGATGTTTTTGGACAAGATATAAAGAATATTTTGCCACATCAATGAAGGTGAATCCCAAATAACTCACACAAAATTTTGTATCACTAGATAATAGGATAAATTGGAGTAAATTAAATCAAAAAGTTGTATAAATGACACAATGTGTTTTTTATAATTTATTTCCCAATTTTTTTATATGCGGGATTAAATCACATGATGTGTTGTTGAAAATAAAACTTTAATATTAAATTATTTTTAATTTAATTGAGTTCCATTGAAACCTTTGATATTGTTAAAATAGAATTTAATTTAATTCCCAGAGTTCCATATCATTAGAATTAGAGTATTTTTAGTGATTCAAATTACATTTTTTAAGTTCACGAACTAATATTATAGAGTTTAATTAAACGAAATATATAACTTGACCAATCATTAAAAGATTATAGATTTTGAGGTATTTTTACATAAAAAGTGGTAATAATTTTTATCCAATCATTGGTTTATAGGATAGATATCCCATATATTTTCTAGGATGAAGTGTTTACAAGAGGTACAAATATGTGGAATTAGTAAGAGAAATTAAGAATGGATCCAAATGTCATGAAATGGGAAGGAAAAATTAATCATAATTAGCCAAAACAAGGTATGAGATTATTTCTTTTAGGTTATGGTGGTGGGGTTATTTTCAAATAATTTAGGAAACCTATAAATTAAATGAGGAATATAAAGAATAATAAATATAAGGGATGAAAAATATTTTAATATCATATTTTTAGAGGTGATGTTCAATAAACTTTCCCCTACTATATCATTTTAATGTACATGGAGACTATATGTAGCATGGTTTTTTAAAATATTTTAGTCTTAATGGATATGCAAATGGAGTTCAAAGGTATCAAGGGAGAGAATATTAAAGGAAAAAAATGAAGATAAAATATTCCATGTATATTATAAACAATAGAGGAGAGAGTAGGAAAGCTTCATATATCTTGGAATTTCTTAATGTGAGAAGGAAAAAAAAGTATATTTTTATTTATGGTTGTGTTGTTAAAAAATCCAAATGGGGGAATCTTTTAACTAGTTAATTGTTAGTTGGATTTAATCAAAAAATAATTTTTTTTATGTATGAAATGATGTAAATATCTATTGTATTTATAAAATTTCAATTGATATTAACATTGAATTTATAGTGATAATAATTGATATTAAACTGGATTGTTACTATATAACTATTAATCATATTCTAGTATATTTTGAATTCATATTAGTCAAACTTGGATTTGGAACATAGGGAGTCAATTGATATGGATATATTATGTTCTTGTAAAACCAAGAAGTAATTATTGAATAATTGTGGAAAATTAAGAACCCTTATAGATATTTACCTTGTTTGTAGGATATAGATGATTCACATGAAGATACATTGAAGGTTCACATGATTGATCATTTTGAAGTTGAAATCTTGGAATATTGGTTCAATACAATTTCGAAAATGTTAGATAAAACCCTTGGGATATAAAAGATTTGAATATTGGGTTTGAGTATTTGGAAATTTTCTATCGTATGTAAAATATTTACCCCAGATATATAATATAATTTGGAGTGAATGAAATGATATTATCTTAGATATCATTGTATATGTAATATGTTTTTATGATAAGTAATACATTTTCTTTGAAGTAAAAATTATAGTAAAAGAATAGTTCCCTATGAGAAAGTCATATTCCATAATGATTTTTATATAATATATATATATATATGTGTGTGTGTGTGTGTGTGTTTGTTTGTTTGTATTATATATGACATGAAAATTGTTATTTGAATTCATAACAGTATATATATTCTATTCTAAAATGAATGTAAGTATTGGTTGGATATTCCATTAACTAACCACCTAATCTATCAATTATTATACCATTTCATGATATAAAACATATAGGAGGTGAAAAATTCGTATAGTGAATGAATATACTAGTCTTAGAATTTATTTATGCATTTTCACTCCATTAAAAATGAAATAAATTAAGTTTTTCCTTATATATTCTATATATACTATTAATAGACAATAAAAATTAGTGGTGATTCCATGTTTCTTGGAAAAAACTCTATGAGGCATAATGTTATCTTCATATTCCTTCTTTGCATTTCATATTTTAGCACATCGTGAATGAAATAATAATCCAATCCAAATATTGGGTGATTCAATGAAACCCACAAATACTCTATGGTGATGGAATGTTTTTTAGATACCCTTTTGTGATCTTTATAAAACACAAATGATAGTTTTTTTAAATGGTCTTGAATCTCTTCAATGTAAGTTATCCATTTATATATTCCAATATTTATAGTTTTACCACATTCCCATTTATCTTACATGAGGGATAATTGGAAAATGGTTTAAATCACTTCTATCTATTTTTATAATCACTATTAGTATCCTTCAAAACACTTTAATTATATCATAGGAGACCCATGCATTAGATCTGTCAAAAAAGTCATTGAAATCAATAATAAATGAAAATAGGTAACCTTTTTTACTTACTATTAAATGGATTTTAAATTTCTTTACCTTTACACAGTTAACTTCTTGAAAAAATATAGCGAATTATTATCATACATAGATATTAAATAATTATTTTATGAACATTAACTACATTATACTTACGTTTTCCTGATGATCTTAGTGATATATAACATTTGTAAATAAGGAAACAAGAATATCTCATTAATATGTAAAGTACATCATCTCCAACTAAGTTATTCATAAATATAACTATAACAACCTAGTCTTAATGTAAATATGCATTACATCAAATTTTTGGAATACTTAAATCAATTTAAAAATAGACACCCAAATGTCGTATTACCTTAGTGCCTCTGGAAACATTGAATCATAAACACTGGTACAGAAGCAAGAAACATTATCTCCCATGAGGGTATTCATGACTATAAAAATTATTAGAAACATCATAATTAATAAATATCCTCACTTAATGGGTAAAGAAACATAAAAAATGGTGATATCATATTCTTAGTAAGGGTAAATAAGGGAGACATGTAAGTATAAACATTATCATAGGGGTATGAAAACATGATAATTTAAATAGAAGATCATACTTTTCGTATAAAATATTAAAAATAAGAATCATGAAATAAATATAGGTCATTCATAAGATATTCATAACAATAAAATTAATAACATAAACCATGGAATCATAAGATAAGAATAGTACATTGAATTGTGGAAACACATAATCATATAACAACATTTCCATAGTATCCAAGGAATCACCACCAAGACAATATTAGTAGTATGAGTTCACTTCCCATACCATCTTGGTATTCATGTTTTACTCCCTTGACCATCTTAATATCAGGAGTTCACAACTAATATAATCATGGTAGTCATGGTTCATTCCCAATACCATCTTAGTTCATCTCATGAAATATAAATCTTTAACAAATGTATTGGTGGGAGATGTAGGTCCCACCAATCTCTTAATAAAATCATACATACATGTGGCAAAAAATAATAAACAATAATATCATTATAAATGAAAAAAATGGGTATTATATACATTTCATCATATCATAAGATGTAGAAAATGGTACCGGTTTCATAATCATTTTATAAAAACTATATCCCATGGAATGAAGTGGGATTCAAAGCGTATATCCCATAAAAGGAAAACATGTTTCATAAAAATCATGTTATTTAAAAAACCATCCAAAGAGATATTTGAATGGAAACGTGGATCATATCCCCAATAATTTGTTACTAACACAATGTGATGTCATCTTATATGGGAAATAATTTTGAAAAATATTTTAAAAAACACTTTATAGGGAAATTAACATTTCCCTTATGAAAAATTATTCATAAAATATAATATATTTACAAAATCATTTTCATTAAAATAACCTTGAAAACATATAATTGAAGAATTTTTAAAAAAATTGAAAGCCATATTCATTAGATACATGTATACGATCTTGAAAATAATTTGGAAACCATTTTTTCTGGAAAAATTATTAAAAAAGCTTCATAACCTTTTGAAAACAACATTTCTTAATGAAATACATTAAATTCATATAATAAAATCTAGTAAATGATTTGAAATTCGTTTATTTTAAAATAAAATTAATACACATTTTAATAAAAATGAATGTTTTAAACATGAAAAGTAAGATTCAAGGAAATGATGGTGCATAAATCTGTATATGTCATACGTGGTAAAACATTTATTCTTCATGGTAAAAAGAATAGAGAAATTATTTATTCAGAATGTGATAAGATGATTCCTTTGAAAACATTGGTAAATGATAAAAATGGTAAAAAGGTTTATTATCATAGGAGATTTTTATAATATTCTCGTAATTAATTTTTGAATATCATGGTTTTGAAAGAACACAGATTTTCAACTGAATAGAGAAGGCTTTATTTTCATAAAGAAATTACTTAATTATATTAATATCTAAGGAGTAGTAAAATGGTACAAATAAAATATGACATAAATACAAACTATATTATAATAAAATTTATGTGTTTTGTTTAAATATGGATAATAAAAGTTTATTAATGAAAACATGATCTTAAATTTTTTTGATAAATAGTGAGATTGTTTCAATAAACTCTTGCAACACAGTAACATGGAATCATACTCCCCATGCTGGAAAATGAAATTACATGGAACTTTAAAATATCATTAAATGAAGGATATTCATTTTATAACATGTAAAATTCAGTTTATACTCCTCGTATAAAAATATAGGTGTATAACATGGCATGTGTCTTAAAGAATAAAAATTGAGGCAAAATTACTTTACCAATTCTGTAAATTTTGAAACATAAACCCATAAATAAATGATCATGTAACGACCCGAATACGGAGCCCCTCCACTGGTGGCCCATACCCGGTTCTCCACATGACCTCAAGCGCATTTCTGCAAATGCCAGAGGCTGCCAACTAGCTGCGATGACCTTGGTGAGTCGGTGGGGAAACTATGCCCTCATTCGGTAAGGTATACAACAGAAAAACAACAGTCAATAGCGGAATCAGTAATAACATACATAACAAATGAAACCAAACAGTGGAAGAAATGAATACATATAGTAAGGATGATAATGATGCAGTAGGTACAAGTATCTAAAGAATACAGCAACCACAACAATGTGCTGAAATACAACTGAAAGCAAGTGCAAAAAAACAACGTAAACTCCTCAGCATCACGAGCCACGACTCGGTACCATGCTCCCCATCTCTAGTGAAATAAAGATCCTAAAGTATAAGGGGACTTTCCCTTATCCACACCTGCATCAACATAGTTTTCTAGGCCCAAATGCATGTCCCCAACAGGGTTTGAGATACAACACCAGTAGGCAATCACCTAAAGATTTGTGCCTAATAGTCACTGAATAGATGACAGTAATAAAACAAGAAGCAGTAATCAAGATAGCACAAATAGATACAATCTAAAATACTAACATATAAGGTAATCAAGTAAACAACCAGTGACAATAGTAAACAGGTAACCCTCTGGGTAGCTCTCATAGCCTAACCCTTATGGTTCAACCCACGAAGCACTAGCAGCCCTCTGGGAGGCACACACAGTCTCAGCCCTATGGTTTAGATAGAAAGTAGACTCTCTGGGGAATCACTCACTGTCAATTCCCCCTATAGTATCGTATCATACTAAAGGACCTATGTGGAACCACTCAACATCTCATTCCCCCTGTGGCCCGCGTCGAGGAACTACAGACTCTCTAAGGAAGAACTCATCGTCAATTCCCCCTGTGGTCTCGCATCGTATTAAAAGAAACTATGTAGAAGACCTTACGTCTATTCCTTATATGGTCCACTACACTAGGCTCTCACAGTCTTGTGTGGAAAAGGAAAACATGCCCAACACACGTGCATCATCCAAGTGAACCTCAAAAACAACTTGGCTATCAACTAAGTCTCGACGACATATCAAAGAGATAGTTCCACTATACTACAACAAGGTATGGGAACTAAAAAAACTCCCAATAGGAAAAACAAGCATGGGAAAGAAACTTGATAACAAAATAAATTACTCTAATCAGAAGCATAAACCTCTACTATAACAATCAAGAAAAGTAGGCAGTATAACTGGGGAAAAACCGGAACACACAATACCCCGTTCACGAGCATTGGTAGAATTTGCACATAATATTCATTAAATTTCTACATAAAGGCACAAACCACCTACCTAGATCCTAGGAGATCGATATACATGAACCTCGATGACAGATTCCCCTTAGAATGACGAAGATCTGAGAAAACGCACACAACTTTCATCCCACGATAACTTGGAAATGAGGAGGAATCAAGAAACAAGACTCAATTAGAAGGAAGAACTCACCGCTGTGACTCCAACACAACTGACCGTGCTCGAATCGCAGAATGGATAGAAAGGTAGGAGTTCGTCAAAGATTCGGCCGTACGGGTCACTCTCAATAGAACCAGACCTAGAAGAAGACAAAAATCATGATGAGGAGCGAGCCTGGTCGGTTTAATGAAACAAAGTACACGACGTGTACTTCTTGAGTACACGGCGTGTATATTAGTTTTCTGTACTCCGAATTAACTGGCCTCCACCTCACTCTTACACACTGTGTGTGTGTCCCAGACACACCCATCACACGTCTTTGAGCGAAAAAGGGAGTACACGGCGTGTACTCAGAAAGTAAACGACGTGTACTTCAAATATTTCCAGAAAGGTTATTTTTTCTCAAAAACTCTAGAAAAAAGAAAAACATTCTTGAAAAGAAGATCCGGGTTCTTACAGATCATAAAATGTTATGTAAATATCCAAATATTTCATTTTAAGATTAATATAATACATTAATGTAAATTTCAACACCACACAAAAGAATTGTGTAGTGAATAATGCATGTTTTTCATGGAAAAAAAGAGTGAGATGAAATTCTCTTACCTTGAGTCTGACATGTCTCATGTGTCATTATATTTAAAAATAATAAAATTATGTTAATTAATTAATTATTCATAACATTTATAAGGTTTATAATTAATGTTACTAAACTTATTACAATGTTTTATACAACTACTTAAACAATTTTGTTTAAGTGGGGGTGTTTTTACCAAATTCAGTTCATTTATTAAAAATGACTATGGTTGGTTGACTATGGTCAAATGGTTCATTATATAAAAATATAAAAAATATTAATAATCATGAAATTATTATCATATTTATAAATTAATTATACTTTTAAAGCCAATCATTAAATATGGTTGTAAAAACAAATCAATGTTACAAACATGGAAACAGTAGGCAATACATACACATGAGCAACATTTCCATTTATCAACGATCGTTATAGAAATAAGTAATGTAACCATAATATTTATAAAATGATAATTATATCATAAATACTATATTATTTAATCATATATACTTATATATAGAATAATTGTGCCATAAAAGGAATCACATCATGTTGAGGAGGCGGTTGTCGACACGTCTACGAACAACATTGTCACTTCATAAGTGAGTGAAAGGGAAATAAATAAAATGGTTATATTATATTTACATAAAGGTAATTATGTTATTAATATCATATAGATTTTCTATGTCACATGTTTTAAATTAAAACCATCCATTATTCGTTCCATGTATTTTTTTTATGAATCACATCACTTTGAGGGGTGATATTCAGCACTTCCTCAAATGAGATTATCGTATTTACACAAGATGGAAAGTATAAGGGTATCTATTGTAAAATAATTAAATAACATTAAATAAATTAAAAATATATTAAATATTATATAAAAATAGAGATTCCATTATTATTTCTACCATGAGAGGTTCAAAATTAAGAATGAACAATCATTATTTTGTGGGGCGGTATTTCACCGTACACATAAACAGTATATTCATTAACCATAAGATAAAAGTGTGTGTGTATGTGTAGGTTAAAATATTATCATAATAAAATATCAGTATATTGAGGATACTAGTGTTTTTGTATATGTATGGAATAAATATAGTGGAGCAGATATAGAATGAAAATAATATAAAGGATCTTGAGAGATGAAGTTACCTCTTCTTTTGGATTTTTTTTTGGTTTTCAACAAAGGGTTTCATTGGATTTATTTCGACCCAAAGAGAGGAATTAAGGAGGAATTAAGGGATCATAGGGAGCTATTTGGGTAGAGTTTGGTTGTGTTAAATTGTCTTGAGAAGTGTGAGGAAGTGGGAGGAGAGGAGGCCTTTTATAGTGGAGGAGGAGTGATACTCTTGTAATATTTTGGAAATGGGAAACCCAAACAAATTTTTTATTTCTAGTGGATCCAATAATATTCCAAAGTCTATCCAATTTAATAAATATGGTTAGATAATGGCCTTTGAACCAGTTTCTAGATCATATTAGGCCTTACTATTAGAGCTTGGTCCCTTTTTAAGCTTAATTTAATCATAATCGTTGTAATTAATTTTAATTACCTTCAATAATATTTTTTTTAAAAACTAAGTTTATATTTTTAAACACTATAAATTATTATGATTCCAAATATGGAATCATTTTATTTCAAATTTCAATAACATTAGTGGAATAAATTAATTTAAATTGAAACCCATAGATGAGATGACAAACTATGTTTTTTTATAAAAGCGGGGACATGAATTGGTCACCCAAATCATGGCCCAGAGAAATTCATTCAAATAACCAAAAGATCTAAATGAATGAGGTGAAAAGAGCTTACACTAGCGGGGATTGAGGGTTATACAACCTGATATTACCAAGAAAAATAATCTAGAAAAATCGTAAGAAGAAAAAATGATCAAAAAGACATTTCATCATCCATTCTATGATCTCCATAAGAAGATTCTTGGATATAGTAGTCCAAGAATCTAGTAGGTATCGATTAGACCATTAGATTTCGTTTTGAAAGAAATGAACACTTGGCTTGAAAAGAACGTAAATTCGACTTCAGTTGAATAAGAAAGCATATCTAAAATAGGAGAGTTTATATCCCACTTCCAAGAACAACTATCTGTTATCTCATAATTTGGATCTCCAAAACCAGATACTTTGTCCAAAGGAATCCAGTGTAGTGGATAAATATCCACTCATAAAAGTGAATGAATCTTAATAACATACTCTTTCCCTTTCATCCAAACATGCCATTTAAAGAGTCCCCGATGAGAAATAGATCAATTAAAATGGTTATAAAAGTAATAAACATCAAGAATCCGAACATAACATAAAGATAACTAGAAAAGAAAGATTTTAAAATATAAATATAATTCCCATGGAATGTCTCTATAGTTGAAATCTGGATTCTTCTTGTATTCATCAACCATCCCTAAGAACATTTGTTCCATGATTTGAAGGTACACCTCTACTGAAATATCACTATTATTGTATTTTTGGAAAGTTAATTCATTATATTCCTCCATCCATGAGATAATTTCCTCACTCACATCATATATAACCATAATCTTATAGTAATATCCATATCAGTGGTATTTATTTTCGTCATATTCCAAATCTTCTAAAGCAGGGGTTAAAACAGTTTCAACAACTATCGTTTGTTTTGGAAGCTTAATATTTTCCTTCATAGAATCATCTGGTGATCTTTTTACTATTATTAATTCAGGAGAATAATATTCCCTAAATATCATAATTTTTTTTGGATTTGGGGTAATGTATCGATCCACATCCACCATCAGATTTTCCCCCTTCCTAGCATGTGATTTGAAATAATCTTCCTCAATTTGATTAGTTTTATCATCATTCTCCTATAGAGAATCATTAGAATCAGAGAGGACACCCTACTTCATATATCGTTTCTCATGTGATTAAAAATGGTTCACATGTTCCTCCAATATATTAGAAGGGGACATTATATTACATGTGGTAGAATGATGGGTAAGAAAAGGGCCCTAAATTCATTTATTTTCAGAAGGTTGTTCATTATTGAGCAAAATCTTCTTTCTCATATCAACCTTCTGAAATTCATTAGATATCACAAGGGTTCTGAAATTATACATATGACTAATATTAGTCCCATTTATTCCATTATTTTTTTCATCCTAGGTGGTTTTTTTATCTTTAGGATGAGAATAATTATAGCCACATTCTTTTTAAGTGTGTCCAAGCTTGAATGAATACGGACAATAATATGGATGCCTTTCATAAAAAACCTCCGGAAAGAATCCATAATCACCATTAGGGATCCATATTTTTTATTTGGTAAAACATAGTCCTACATATTATGCAAGACATCATGGAATTTAAGTCTTTCATAAAACATAATCTACACTTTAGTGTTCTGTATAAACAAAGATAACCATTATCTTGCATGTATTTCATGATTAACTAGTCATTCCATATAAGAAAATCCAAATTTAGTTCCTTAATAAATATTAAATATTTATTTTTAGTGTTGCGTGAAATGAAAAATAGAAAAAATAATAAATCCATATGAAAAAATAATTCACAACATCTAAGGGTGTTATATTCTACTCCCTTAAAATGAATTTCACCCTCAAAATTATTTTGGGTTATTAAAGGTTTAATACTTGAATGTTCCGTTCTTAGAAACCCACATCATAAAAATCAATACTAAAACATACTCTTAAAAATAATATTTTTAAACATAACAGTTACCCAACGTAACATATAAAGGGGCTTAAAATGGGATAACATATGTGGAAAGTGAAAACAAGGACATAGAAGAGAAATATAACCATTATATTCTAATGGGGAGTGATAGAGAATAAAGACAGGATAAATTTAACAATCACAAATCCATAAAGATGCATTGAATAAAGGGACTATCTAATTCATCATAAACGAAGGCACTAGAATAATATTTTTTGTTTCAATATCCTTTTTCCTAATGTTAAATAATGTTCATGAAATAATATGCATTCATGATTTCAGGAAAACCTCACCTTGTGTTGTTAATTTATCAACATCACCTATTTCTCCAAAAAGGAAGGTTAATTTTTAATTATTGAAGCAGTTAATGATCATGATATTCATGATATTGCTTCTAATTTATCATAAGTCATCATCAAATTCATGTTTTTATTATAGGTTATCCAATATTCATAAATTAAATTGTGGTGAGACAATACTTTATTATCATAAACATCATCCAATGTTTGAAAAAATATTTCCACAATTCGTTAACCTTATAACCCTTCTAAAATATGAATATAAAAATCATAGGATATAATGTCACAAAATCATCTTAACATTGATCCAATTATATCACAAAGTAACTATTAGTTGTCAAATTTCATGTATGTGAATAACTTCATCATATGTTCTATTAAAACATGGTAATCAACTGAATTACCATAAACCCTTATTGTAAACATGAATGTCTTCTTATTTTAATACATTTTGGATATATTCCATAAATCAAAAAATCTAAACGTGATAGCATAAACCACTTGTTAAGAATTTCGTAATTAGTTCAATGGTAATCAATATGGTATAATTTACTTATTTTTATCCAAAATATGGTTATTAAAACAAAATTATCTTAACATAAGAAACATATTAACAGTTATCTTCCCCTTGTCAAAATATCACCATATCATTAAATAAAAATTCCATTACATTATAAAAATTCAACGTAATATTGTGAATACTTAGTAAAAAACATAAATAGAACAACATGTTCATATTTAACCATTCATACTACATAATTAATGAATAAAAATATATATAAACATTTATTATTCCAATTAATCTCTATTTCATAAGTAGGATACCTGATTTGATTACTTAAAACCTATTTCTTTCACATTTCCCTTCTAGTTTCTTCATCAACAACAATATAACCATTACTCATACCACCTTGTTGATTTTATTTGTGAGATTTACACATAGGATTTATATTTGAATAATGGACATTCATTTAACTCTTAAATCATTTAACCATTGATGTCGTCTTAGGGTGGCCATTATTCCCATCCATTTGGTTAGCTAAACCATTCATTCTTCATTTTAAGTGGCTTTTTTGGTATCCTACTTTTCCACAGTCATATATCTTTCTTGTTCCTATAAGATATTCATTTAGTTGATTCTTTCCACATTCTTGAAAAAAAATAAACCCCATATTCTTTCTTCCATGGTCTCTATTACCCGAAATCTCAGTGAACTCCTTCATTCTCTTATTTTGTGAGTCTAAAAGTTGGTTAAGGTATACGTTGTTGATCATGTTCGTTGAAATTTTATTATATATGATAACATCATCCATACCACTAGTGACCATCCCATTTAATTTCTCATCCTATATTATCCATCAGTTTCAATTTTTATCCCATTCCTTTTGATTCCTGCCACTGGCTAAAACCAAAAAACATTGAATAATAAATGATTATCCCAACGAGGAACCAAATAATCATTAAAAGTAACTTATAGTATGTCTATGTTTTTCCAAATTCCTCAATATTTGACACATTAGTATTATCCTAGGTTACTAATAACCAACTTATATTTCAATCCTTCATGATGTTTTGTGAAGATCTTATGAATTCCAAAAGCATGTCCCCTAAGAGTGTAAAACCAGGTGTTCAAGAAGGCTCATTGTCATGTACCGGATTACCGCTAGTCAGGTCTGATAAATATTTTAGAGTTGGTAACCCACGATATATATCTTCCATATCCACATCCAATTTGAGTATCCAGACATGTATGTAGTTCTGGTAAACCACTCACTAAATTTTTTATAAATTTATTGGACACTTTCCTATACTTTCCCTTATCCCTAGACTTATACATAAACATGTCATTGGAGTTATCAAAAGGGTTTTCACATCCTAGTTTCCAATGGTTAACTAAACCTTTTCTCTAATTAAAACTATAACAACCCATTCTT
Source organism: Viscum album (assembly GCA_963277665.1). NCBI lineage: Eukaryota > Viridiplantae > Streptophyta > Magnoliopsida > Santalales > Viscaceae > Viscum > Viscum album. The sequence continues at coordinate 1,160,043,471 of OY728153.1, read as the reverse complement.
ATCAAATATATACATTGCATCACAATTGCAGAATACTTAAAACATAACTAAAAACACAACTAAAGACTATATTATTTTAGTTTGTTTGGAAACATGGAAACATAAACCCTAATATATAAGTGTGTTACATTATCTACTAAAATATTCATAATTAATAGAACCCTTCTTAGACACATCATACCTAAAACATGTCTTCATATCTTGTGGAAGAAAACATTAGAAGAGGTGATCTTAGATGATTAGTAAAGGTAATAAAGGGAGAAATGTAAACATAATCATGAGCACAAGGTTATGATAACACTATAATATAAATAGATTTTCATGCCATAATATCTATGTCCATAAAATGGAATCATTACATAAATATTATTAGTTAATAAGACATGAATCATAATCAAATGAAGGACAGAAGCCATTCAAGCATAACATGGGAATAAAATATCGAGTTATGGCTAACAAAATCAAATAATATGATTTCCATAGTAGCTAAGAAATCACTTCTAAGACCATATCAGTAGTATGGGTTCACTCCACATACAATTTTGGTATTCATGGTTCACCCCATGGCCATCTTAGTAGCATGAGTTCACTCGTCATAACATCTTGGTAATAATGGTTCACTACCAAGACAAACTTAGTATATCTCATGAGATATATTTACCCAACACATTGGAGGGAGATGTAGATCCCACCCAACTAATAATGAAATCATACATACATGTGACAAAAAATCATAAAGAATCATATCATAACCCCTAAAATGAAAACGATATCATACACATGTAATCATATCATAACTTGTGTAAAAAGATATGAGTTTTATAATCATTTCATCATAAGAAAAAATCATGGAAATAAGCATGTTTCCAAGAATATAAATCATTAAAGGGAAAAAAATATTCATAAAAATCACGCTATTAAAACATAGTCCATCCAAATAAATAAGTGAAAGGAGTCTTGGATTATATCTCCAATAATTTATGGGTGACACCAATGGATTTAATCTTAGATGGGAAATAATTTTCAAATATCTTCAAAAAAACATTTCATGTGGAAATTATAATTTCTCCTTTGAAAAATGCATCTTATAACACAAAGAATTTTGAAAACCATTTTCATGAAAAGAAACTTGAATAATTAGAAATGAGTAACTAAGAATATTTTTAAATATTTTTTCCTTTAGAAACATATAAAGGATCTTGAAAACCTTTTGAAAATTATTTTTCCTTAAAAACTAACAAAAGATTCTTCAAAACCTTTTAAAACCCACTTCCCTTAAAAAATAAATTCAAAAATTTTAAATAAATCATGTAAATGATTTGAAAAAAATTTCTTTGAAAATTTATTTAAAACTATTTTGATAAAAATTATCCTTTTAAACATGCAACGGATTATTAAAATAAATAATGGCATGTTAATATATACTTTTTGTACAAGGTAAAAAGAACATTCCTTTTGCACGATAAAAAGGTTAGAAAAATTCCTTCTTTAGAGTGAAATAGAAATATTTATTTGATAACATTGGTAAAATACCAAAGGGTAAAAATTTATTTCAATGATCATACGATATTATTATAATATTCTTGAAATTCCTTTTCGGAAAGAATGGGTTTTAAATAACACATATATGTGTCCGAAGAAAGATATAAGGCCATAGTTTCTTAAAAAATCATAATTATCATAAGAACCAAATAGTATAAAAATAGTACTAATACCTAAAGACATCATGACTTAATATAGTATAAAAAAGTCATGAGTTTTCATGAAAGATGATTCATAATATTTCATTAATGAAAAACATGATCATAAAGAATCTCGATAAACTGTGAGATTTTTTCAATTAACTCTTACCAGATTCCAACATTGAATCATAATAACCATGTAAGAAAATAAAATTACATGGATATTTAAAATATCATGAATATAATTATATTCATTATATAACATGTCAACGGTAGTTAATATAACTCAGATAAAAATATTGTTGTATAACATGGCATGTCTCTCAAAGAAGGAAAATTGAGACAAAAATTCATTGCTGATTTGGTAACATTTGAAAATTATACCACATGAAATAAAGATAATAAAATTTTTATGTAAATAATAATTTATTTATTTATAATATCCAAATTATAATTTCATTATTAGTATATACACCACACAAAATAAGGGAGCGGTGAATAATGCATGTATCTCACTAAAATAAAGACTATGATTAAATTACCTTACCTTGAGTCCGACTTGTCTCATGTGTCTTTATATTCATGAATAATGAATATACATTAATTAATTACATTATTAAGAATTTTTTTGAAATTTATTATTATTTTTACTCCACCTATTACTGTGTTTTATACAACCACTTAAACAACTATGTTTATGTCGGGTGTTTTTACCAAATTTAGTTCATGTATTAAAAATGACTTTGGTTGGTTGACTATAGTAAAAGGTATTATTATATAAAAATATCTAGAATTATAATCCTAAAAAATTATAATATTTATACATTATTTATTCTTTTAAAACTGATCATTAAATATGGTTGTGAAAAATGAATCATTGTTACAATTCGGGAGACGATATGCCGTATGTATGCATGAGTAATGTTCCCACATCTCAATGATCATTACAAAAAAACGTAAGTAACATTAATATTTACAGAATTATAATTATATCATAAATAACATATTATTTAATCATATATACTTATATTTTTAATTAATATGATGTAAAAGGAATCACATCTTGTCAAGGAGGCGGTAGTCTACACATCCACGAATGACATTATCACTTCATAAGTGTATTAAATGGTAATAGCTATAAAGGTATATATTATATTTATAGAATGGTAACTATGAATTGAATATCATATAAATGTTTTTCATGTCACATATGTTTAATTGAATCTACCCTTTATTCATTCTAGGTATTTTGTGAATGAATCACATTGCTTTGAGGGGGTGGTAGTCCACATTTCCTCAAACGAAATTATCGTATTTAAAAAAGATTGAATGTATAATAATTTGTGTTGTAAAATAATTATAAATGATTAAATAAATTATGTATATATAATATTATATAAAAATAGTGTTTCCATCATAATAGTCAACATGATAGGCATTAAAGGAAGGGTGAATAATCATCTTTTTGTATGGTGATTGTTCACCGTACACATAAACATTCTGTTTGTTACCCTTTAGATGGATGCGTGTGTATGTGTAAGTAAAAATATTAGCATAATAAAATATTCTTATATTAATTATAATTATATTTTTTGTATAATATTGTAATAAGAAGAGTTGAGCGGATGAATAATTAAAATAAGATATAGGAGGTTGAAGGAGGATGTTACCTCTTATTTGGGTATGTCTTTTTGGTTTGCACCAAAGGACTTCCTTGGATTAATTTCTACCAAATGGTAGTATTAAAGGTTTAAGTGAAGGAGGATGTTACATCAATCTAAATCTTCAATCTGATTTCTTGAATATGATTTTCTGAAACTGGTCTTCTCAACAAGATAAGATGATTCAGATTCTCTTCTTCTTAAGCACTCAAGGAAACTTCTTCAAGATGGAAGGAACTTTTCACTAATAATTCTCCAGTACTATTCCTTTTTCGTGTGTGTAAAGTTGCAAATGAGTGAATGATCTGAGTACATATATATAGGCAACTTAGAAAATAATGGCGGTAATCTTTAAAATCTTTCCCGCTTCCAAAAATCTCAAAAACTCCGCACATCTCTCGCATTTAATCTTTAATCTTTGACTTCTTCAAATATCAATAAATTTCTCTGAGATTTATGCAATGTTGAAATTCATGTTTTCTTGAACACTTCATATCTTTCTCAGAATGAAAAGGCTCGATCTTTGATTCTTAATTTCAGGCTCAGAAGGTAAACTCTACCTTTCGGGATAAGTAAGTAGACTCCAAATTGCTGGCTCAGGAAGTAGACTCTGAATTTCTGGTTCATGAGGTAGACTCCAAATTTCTGATTCATAAATTAGACTCTGTGTTTCTGGATTAGGAAGTAGACTCTGAATTTCAGGTTCATGATGTATACTCTGAATTTCTGGCTCAGGAAGTATACTCCGAATTTCTGGATCAGGAAGTAGACTCTGAATTTCTAATTCATGAAGTAGACTTTGAATTTATGGCTTAGGAAGTTGACTCTGAATTTCTTGTTAATGAGGTAGACTCTGAATTTCTGATTCATGAAGTAGACTCCGAATTTCTGGCTCAGTAATTTTACTTTGAATTTCTGGTTCAATAAGTAGACTCTGAATTTTTGGCACAGGAAGTAGACTCCGAATTTCTAGCTCAGGAAGTAGACTCCGAATTTCTGATTCATGAAGTAGACTCTGAATTTCTGCTTCATGAAGTAGACTCCAAATTTCTATTTCAAGAGGTAGACTCATAATTTCTAGTTCATGAAGTAGACTCCAAATTTTTGGTTCATGAAGTAGACTATGAATTTCTGGTTCAGGAAGTAGACTCCGAATTTCTGGCTTAGGAAGTTGACTCCGAATTTCTGGTTCAGGAAGTAGACTCTGAATTTCTGGCTCAGGAATTAGACTCCGAATATTTGGTTCAAGAATTAGACTCTTAATTTCTGGCTCAGGAATTAGACTCTAAATTTCTAGCTCAGGAAGTAGACTCCAAATTTATGATTCATGAAGTAGACTCTGAATTTTGGGTTCATGAAAACCGGTTCAGGAAAACTGGTTCCGAATTTTCTCATAATTTTTCTTAGTGAAAAAATCAATCCCCTTCACCATTTCTTCAACATATTTTGTTATGAAACATTTCATGATTTGTGATATCTTTATGATCAGTAAAGAATCTTCTAATTATGATTACATAGTTTTAGAAACTTTCTTAACTTCACACTTCTTATTCTTCAACATAATCATCTTTGAGGAAATCATCAGCAACCGGCAACTTTGACTTTCTGTAACTCAAAAAAATTCTCCAAGAAAAAGATTATTTGAAAACAAATACAATGCTTTGTTAAACAAAACAATATAAAGGTTCTTTAATATCCCCCTTTGGGTTTGTTAGCAACCATTGTTAAAAAGTTTTCACCTCTATAAAAATTACATCTCATGTTCTTGAATTTTTCCAAAACATAGCCTTTCTCAAAAATAGTGTCCTAACAACACAATACTGGATAAAGTAATGTTTTTGAAGGAATTCCATCCCTCGATGACAAGAAACGTTTTTGGCCATGTAATGATAAACATCACCTTACTCAAACTCCCCCTCAACTTTTATCTTTCTCTTTCTCACTTTTCTTTTCCTCTCTCATTTTTCTTTCTTTTCCTCTCTCATTTTTCTTTCTCTCTCTCCCCCATTATATGATAACCACAACTTTAGATTCATCAAAGTAAACTTATATCCCCATTTTTCAACATAATCCAAAGCATGGTGGGGGAACATCCTTATGAGATTTAGGAAGTCATGGGAGGAGGCTGAACATGGAGTTTCAGCCTCAGTTCAAAAAACCATTCCTTTGACAATACTTTTTTGAAAATATCGTCAATATGATACTTTGTTGAAATATATTCCATCAAGACTTCTCCATAAACAGATTTCTATTTTTAAAAAGTGATACTTTATATCAATATTATTTGATCATGAATTTTGAACAGGATTCATGGAAAGATCAACAACACATTGATTATCACAGAGTATTTTCAATGTTTTAGAATCTTTCACTTTCAAATCTTCCAGCTGAACTTTCATCCACATCATTTGAGTACAAGACAAAGTAGCTACAAAATATTCAGATTCATCTGTACATAAAGTAACTAAACATTTTTTGTTGTTGTTCCAACTCACACAACATTCCCCTAAGAAAAAAGATCCTCCTAATATTGATTTTGTATCGTTGCAATCACCAGCCCAATCAGCATCAGTATAATCATGAAACATCATCTCATTGTTTCTCTTGTATAAAAACCCATGTGATGTTATTCCTTTAACATATCTCAGAATCTTCTTAACTTCCATCATATGTGATTCTTTTGGATTACTTTGTTATCGGGAACAGATAGTCACAACATAAGAAATATCAGGCCTTGAGGCTGTAAGATAAAGAATACTTCCTATTAACTTTTGCAAGTCTTTCTAATTCACATTATTCCTTGAATCATCATTACTCAAATTTGTGATCACTGAGATAGGGGTTGAAACTTCTTTTGATTCTTCTATCCCAAACTTCTTTAACAATTCTTTGGAATAATTTTCTTGGGATAAGAAAATGTAGTTTTCTTGCTATTGAACATGTAATCCAAAGAAGAATGTTAATTCTCCCAACATTTACATTTCTAAATTTTTCTTCACCTCTTCAGAAAACTTATCATAGACCATTTCTTCATCTACAGAAAAAATTATATCATCTACAAAAATGATTACAATTAATGTTCCAGAATCAATATCTTTAACATACAAGTTTCTATCAACCTTTCATTTAGAAAAGTTCATCTTTCTCAGAGAAATGTCAAGCTTTGAATACCATGCTCGTGGATCTTATTTCAACCCATAAATGGATTTATTTAATTTGAAAACTTTTTTTTCATCCTCATCAATTAAAAACCCACAAGTTTGATAAATGTAAACTTCTTCCTCAATCTCACCATTTAAGAAAGATGAATTTACATCCATCTGATAAAGCATGTAATTTCGATGTGCTGCCACTATAAGAAACATTCTAATAGTTTCCAACCATGGAACAGGGGAAAACGTTTCATCGAAATCCACACCTTCCACTTGTGCATATACTTTACACACAAGCCTTGCTTTGTTTCTTGTAGCATCTCCATGCTCAGTCAATTTATTTCTGTAAACCCACTTGGTTCCGAAAACATTCTTATTCTATGGCCTTGGAACAAATTCCCATGTTTCATTCCTCTCAATATGATCTAGTTCACCATTCATAGCATCCACCCATTCATTATGTTGAATAGATTCTGAAACTGATTCTGATTCTACATTTAAGATAAGGGAAGTTTGATTTTCTAATATTAAGGTCCTTCTAGTATGAAATGGACCCTTCTGATCCCCAATAATATTTTCAAATTCAACATGTTTTTGTAAGGTAGGAAAACTAACATTTCCTTTCCCAACATCACTTTCTTCCCCATGTGACTCATCTGAGTCACATTCACTATTATGGGAATTCTCTGATATATCATCCTCAGTATTATTAATTGATGTTGTGAAGGAATTTGAATTTTCAATTACCTTTACATCATATGAGTCCCCCAACTTCTATAATCGTTTGTTCCAGTATTTGTAACTTCTTCCATTTGGTGAATAACCCATAAATTTTCCTTCTTTAGCTGTCTCTTCAAACGTTCCTAGGTCCAGATTTTTTATTTTGATCAAGCATGGACTTCCAAAAACATTGAAGTAATTAAAAGAAGGGTTTTTGTTATACCACATCTCATAAGAGGTCATGTTGGTTTTTCAGTCTTAACAAGCATCTATTTGGAACATGCACAACAGTCCTAATAGCTTCTCTCCAAAAGAATTTTGAAAGCCTGTACTCTGATAACATACTTCTTCCCATTTCCACCAATCTTCTATTTTTCCTTTTTTCTACTCCATTTTCTTGTGGAGTATAGGGATCACTATACTGATGTTTGATATCATGCTTCCTTAGATACGTTTCAAAAGCATTTCGTGTGAATTCAGTACCATTGTTTGTTCTCAAATTCTTTATGGATGATCCCAAGTATTTCTCAACATCTCTTCTGAATAATTTAAACATTTTAATAGCCTCTGACTTATGCTTCATGAACATGATGTTTTTCATCCTAATGAAATCATCAATAAAAGTGATAAAGTATAAATCTCCATTTGTTGATTGATGTCTCATCGGCCCACACAAATCGGAATGAATAAGCTCAAGTGGTTTGTTAGATTGAATCTCATCTCTTTTATGACTTTTGTTTGTCATCTTTTCTTTCTGACATGTAATACAAACATCTTTATCTCTTCTTTTCAGTTCTGGAAAATTCCAAACAACATCAACTTTAGAAAGCTTACTCATGTTCTTCTGCCCAAGGTGGCCAAGTCTTCGGTGCGACAACTTTTTTTCATCTTCAACACTCAAATAGCAAGATTTATTGGATTCTCCAATTTGAAATATATTCCCACTGGTTCTTTCTAATTTTGTAATCACTTTTCCATTTTTCACACTTTTGATGATACAAGAATTATTTCTGAAGATAACTTCTTTTTCATCATCACAATGTTGACTTACGCTAAGTAAGTTAGGTTTTAGTCCATCAACAAGAAAAAATTCTTTAGACTTCAGTTTCTCTACTTCAACCTCTCTCATTCCGATTCCCTTAATTTTTAAGGAACTGTCATTGCCAAAAGTAACTGATTCTCCATCATGATTTTCAACATGTTCAAAGATTTTTATATCACCTGTAATGTGTGAAGAACTTCCACTGTCAAGTATCCATGGTTTTTTCCTCTTACTTGCTTTCAAATCATTCTCAACAATAAAATCTCTTTCATCAACCTCCTTATTTTCAGCTTTATATTATTTCTTATCATAAGAATATTTTTCTAGACGAAGTGTCATACATCGTTCGACATGATGACCAGACTGATCACATATTCCTCAAACATCTTCTAAACATTCAAATTGATTATTTGTAATAATGTTTCTAACATCTTGAGAATTCACCTTTTCAACTTTCTGTAAGTATAGAATGTTACTCATTATTCCACATTTCTCAAACCCTCTTCTAGGTAGAGATAAATTGAGCAAAAAATTTTAAGCTCTATGCCCATATATTCAACAGCACCAGAAATATCCCTCAAATCTTGGTATTCAAGAATGATCTTTCTCTATAAAAACATTGTTGAGGTTGATAGCTTCTTTCAGCTCTAGAAAACTCAGGATGTAGGCCATCTCTTATTTTGAGTGAGTTTTCTACTTTTTTAGGATTGATATGTTTATGAAATCCTTTCTCCACCCAAGCTATACTAATACTTTTTCTATAACATGGAATGTTAGAAGAATCAGATACAACATTATATGTGATAAGAGAAGATTTCACCTGATTCTCGTAATGAGCCTTCACAACATTTTTAGAGGTCTCAGCTTTTAATTCATTAGCTTTGATGAAGTTTTCATTCATCTTCCTCAGGGTATTTTTGGACCCAAGGAGTTTTGATTGCACCTTTACTTTTTCTTCTTTAGCTTCCAACATCTTGCTAAGATCTTCAATCATCTTTCCCTGTTCAACATTTCTATGTTTGTAAATTAAAATTTCTTGAATGTATTCATCTTATTTCTTGGTGACATCATTACTTCCATCCTAAACTTCTTCCTGATTCTTCTTCAACACACGAATTTCATTCTTGAGATATTTGTTTTTCTCAAGACATGCAAGAAGTTTGGATCTTAGATGATATTCTCTGTACGATTCTTCACCACTTTCTTCACTCTATGTGGAAACATTTGTTTTCTCAACATTTGCAATGACGGTTCTGAACCTTTCTTTACTTTCATCTTTCGAGGAATAATTGTCAGATGATTTAGATTCAACCTTCTTGCTCAACATAATTCTTTTCGTTCCGAAAAACATCTTCTTGAAATTTTTAGAATTCTTCTTTACTTTTTCATTCTTGTTATAGTTTATCCATCGAGGATTCTCATCAGAAACATATTGATATTTTCCAACTTTATTCTTAGGGAAATTCATAGCAAAGTGTCTGATTCCACCACACTCAAAACATTTGAAAGGAAGTTTCCCTCCATACATTCCTCTTCCTCTTCGATAGTTCTTGGATATGAGAGACATGATTTTTTCATTCAACATTTCATCTTCCTTATCATCAGACTCACAAGGATCAGCTTTATCGTCATATTGGATTTTCATATTTCTCATGGTTTCAAAAGCTATTTGATCTTTTATCTTATTCATAAATATTGGATATTTCCTTATTTCATAAGAAACAAGAATGTTATGCAGTTCATCAAGAGATAAGTTATCCTTATCTTCTAAAGCTGAAATTTTAGAATCAAACCTGTCTGGAAAGTTTCTCATAAGATTCTTCACAATTGTAGAATCATCCATGACTTCTCTGAATCCTCTGATGTTGCACAAAATTTAATTAATTCTATTTAATTATTCATCAATTGTTTCATCATCTCTCATCCTGATGTCTTCAAACATACTATGAAATATTTTTAGCTTGGCCTCCTTGACTTTTGTATTTCCTTCGAATACACTTTCCATCTTATTCCACATTCCTTTTGATGTAGTGAGACCCATCACCTTCTGAAAAACATTTTTTGATAAGGACATAAGAATAATATTTCTAGCCTTTCCATAAACTTCTATGTTTCTCTTATCAGCAAACGTCATTGGAGCATTTTTCTCAATAGGTGGAAAGTCAATAGTAGTAGCGTCAACAACTTCAAGGCCAAGAGATAGGAGATAAGGAATCATCCTATTTTCCATCCATAATAATTCTTTCCATTGAACATAGGAATTACTCTACTATTGATAGAATTTATATTCTCCATGATAAGGATTAAACAAGGGAACCTGTCATCTGATACCAATTGATGTTCCAAGGATCGAATAACAACTTAGAAGGGGGTTTGAATCGGTTGTTAACTTTTTATAAGTTTCTAAACATTCCGAATCATAACCCTTGAAACCTATTAAGATTTATTTCCTTATCAACCATTAGAAAGAAACTCAAGCCTTCAATAAAGGTAAATCAAGAATGACACATAAGATTTATAAGGTTCGGCCTCAATAAGAAAACCTAAGTCCTTGTCACAGCCACTCCTGTGGGTCTATAGAAATCCACTATAATTAAGAAGTGAATACAACATGTGTCAACTCCCGTTGGACACCTTCTATCTCCCGATAGGAAAGATTATATTTACTCCCATCAGTATACACTGTTTCCTTAAAGAACAAAAGATCCAAACACAGGAATAAATACTTTGTTAAGATTCTCCACAAATGCTCACTCTGAATCTTCAATCCGATTTTCTGAAACCGGTATTCTCAGCAAGATAAGATGATTTTAATTATCTTCTTCTCAAACACTCAAGGAAACTTATTCAAGATCGAAGAAACTTTTATCTAATAATTATCTAGTGCTCTGCCTTTTCTGCATGTGTATTTTTTTTTAAAATGATCGAATGATCCGAGCACATATTTATAGGCAACATAGAAAACAAAAGCAGAAATCTTGAAAATATTTCCTGCTTCCTCAAATCTCGAAAACTCCACCAATCTCTCACTTTTAATCTTCAATCTGTGACGTATTCAAATATCCTTAAATTTCTCCGAGATTTATGCAAAGTTGAAATTTGGGTTTTCTGGAACACTTCATATCTTCCTCAGAATGATAAGGCTTGATCTTGGATTTCGAATTTCAATCTCATAAGGTAGACTCCGACTTTCTGGATCAGGAAGTAGACACATAATTTCTTGCTCAGGAAGTAGACTCCGAATTTCTAGTCTAGAAGGTAGACTCCGAATCTCTGATTCATGAAGTAGACTCTAAATTTCTGGATCAGGAAGTAGACTTTGAATTTCTGGTTTAGGAAGTAGACTCTGAATTTTCATCTCAACAAGTAGACTCTGAATTTTTGGCTCAGGAAGTAAACTCTGAATTTCTGATTCATGATGTTTTCTCAGAATTTCTGGCTTAGGAAGTAGACTCCGAATTTCTAGTTTAGGAGGTAGACTCTGAATTTATGATTCATGAAGTCGACTCCAAATTTCTGGCTCAGGAAGTAGACTCAGAATCTCTAGTCCAGGCAGTAGACTCTGAATTTCTGGCTCAGGAAGTAGACTATGAATTTCTGGCTCAGGAATTATACTCTGAATTTCTGATTCATGAAGTAGACTCTAAATTTCTGGTTCATTAAGTAGACTATGAATTTTTGGTTCTAGAGGTAGACTACGAATTTCTAGTTCATGAAGTAGACTCTGAATTTCTGGCTTAGTATATGGACTCAGGATTTTTGGTTCAGGAAGTAGACTTCGGATTTATGGCTCAGGAAGTAGACTAAGAATTTCTGGTCTAGGAAGTAAACTCTGAATTACATGCTCAGGAAGTAGACTACAAATTTTGGCTCAGGAAGTAGACACTGATTTATGATTCATGAAGTAGACTCCAAATTTCTGATTCATGAAAATTGGTTCAGGAAAATTGGTTTAGAATTTTCTCATAATTGTTTTTCGTGAAAAACATCAATCCTCTTCACTATTTCTTCAATAGCTTTTATCATGTAAATTTCCATGATTGGTGAGAACATTAAGACCAGAAAAGCATCGTCTGATTATGTTTAGAATGTTTGAGGGACTTTCTTAACTTTAAACTTCTTATTCCTCAACATAATCTTCTTTAATGAAAGCATTAGCAACCAGCAACATTGACATTCTATTAATCAAAAACTATATCCAACAAAAATATTAGTTTTCATCAAATACAAAACATTGTTAAACAAAACACCACAAATGATCTTCAATTTTCTTCTTTGATATAAATGGTATGGTTTTAGAAAGTTATTCTCACATTTTCATACCCTAATGCTCATCTTATGTTTACATATTTCCTTTATTTACCATTACTGAGAATATAACCTAACACTTTATTATGTTTTATTTCCAAAAGTTATAAAGAAATGTATTATGTGTGATATTTATAAGAACGGTGATAATTGTTAAGAACATAGAATGAGTTGATGAATTTCACATATGAACCTATTTTTTTATGTTTCTATGTTTCTGAAAAAATATGAAACATAGACATATGTGTGTTAAATATAATTAGTATTCATCTAAATATATGTAATATCTATGAATGAAAATAATAAATCTCTATAGAAAAAAATATGAATATATTGATGGATATTTTAAAGAACATTTTTTGAAATAATATGTTTCTGTATCTGGTCTCCAACAACACTAGACCTCTATGGTTCTAGGGGATGTATAATTGTGTTAGTCACTGAATATTAATTTACAATGATGAAATATTTATGTATTTTATTATCTTGTAACTTGAGTTTTTATCAATGATATTTTGTAGATTAATATTTGAGATTTTTTTTTTAAATCCTAGGGTTTAATTCTATTTATATAATTATATAATAAAGCTATGTTAGTATAGAGATTATGTGTTTTTCTTGAAAATGCGTCCTTGTCTTGATACAATAATGTGTATTCAGCTATGGAACAAATAGAAATAGGGGTAATAACTATTAAATGTGTGGATTGGGCATTAACATGATCTATACTAGTTCATAGTGAGTGGGTCTAAGATTGTACACCTGCCTAGACACTCTTGGGTGATGTACAATGGTAAATTAACATTTTAATTAGGAACCATAAAGATGGATTTTAATAGATGTTGACCATGAATGACCAATGTTAAACCGAATATATCATAGAATTAAAAATTTACATATTATTTTTACATACATTGAATAGTTTTTTGGATTATATGATGTATCAATGTGATGTTAGATTCTCACACAAACCATTTTGGTTTTATTAATGGAATGATGAAAGAATGATGATGTTAAGGTGGTGTAAAAACACACTCAAATATTACTGTGTCTTATTTGAGCTAATTCAAATTATTTATTTTCTATAAAGGAAAGTATATAGGAATATTGATCTATATAATTAATAATTTGATGTCTATTTAGTACTAAAAATTTATAATGGCATGATTATATCCATTAAATTCTATATTTCTTCTCTTCTAGATTTTTTTGGTAATTTTGTTTATATAAATGTTATGATTCTCCCTTTATTTGAATTTTATGTGAATTTGAGCTTGGATTATCACATTCTATAATGATCCTATATCAATTTTCATAGAATAGAACTGTTTTTTGATATGTTAAATTGACCAATGATTGTATTTTTGGGTGTGGATTTATATTAAATTATAAATTATGTCACTTATATTTCATGGGTCTTACTAACTATTCACGAGGGATACATTCCTAAAATGGATGGGGAAAAACTAATCCTAAAATATATACATATTTTTAGGATTATTACGACATATTTCTTGAATAAATTTCTAGTATTAATTAGACACTAAATGAGTATAATATTCATTGATATTATATATAATATTCATGTGTTTATTATTCATAAACACCATTTTAGTGCATTTTACACTTTGAACATCATTTCACATTATGATTGTAGTTCTTTCTAAAAATGCACTATTATATGGTACGTTTTTTAATATCATTTAAATTACCCAATTAGCTTGATTTTATTTTAGTATTTAATTTTCATTTTTCTAATTATATTGGGAACAATTAATACTTGTGGAGTGTTGGAAGATTCACATTGGAAGACCACCAAAATGGGATTTAATGCAAAGAATTCTGGAGATGGAAGATTGGACACTAGCACACTGATGAGAAGATGGGGCCCAAGATACAGGCCCAATGAAGCCCAATATTCATGGGATTCAAGAAGACATATACTGGAAAAAATCATTCTGCATAATTCTGTGATAATTCAGCCTTCATGGTGGTTATTTAGGCGGCCCAATTTGGAGATAAAATTGTAGGCCAGATTTTGAGGCACATAAAATCATCCCACCAATTTAACCATATCTCATAAACCAGATATATTATTTTAGGTTGAAATTTTACAGAGAGATAGGGGACATCAGGAGATTTATTTTTTTCTTCTATGGCCCACTCCAAGTAATCCATCTAAAAGGTCTTCCAGATGACTTTGTTCATTGAAAGAAAGCTGGCTGCAACCTCGGGTCAAGGGTGGAATAGTATACTCTATCTTAACATTCCACCCACCTAGGCCCAGAACCATTAATTGAGGTGACTTCCACTGTTGTAGGCTCAACCAAAGGCTTGAAAATTTATTATTTAAGGTAGTGGTGGTTGTAACAACCCGATATTTTATGAGGATTATTATATTTAATTTCATTGATGTCTTGGGTTGTACGCGACACCAAAATTATCATGTTCAATGCGCAACACTATTCTTGGCTCGTGTTACACAAAATTTCAAGTTCGTTTGATAGAAGTTATTCTACGCCACATTGAGTGTATATATATATTCAATGTATAAGTGAAATATGGTTGGATTCTATTATACACAACAACAAAGGAATCTTTCACTATATGTAACCCTGACTTTGCTTCGTTTACACACAATTGTGACCTTCCATGATAGCGTGTGTTGTACGCAATACAGAGATTCACTATACGACGATATGTTATTAAATTATCATATAAACTAGCTGTTATTAATAGTAATACCCACTTTTTGAAATTTTATTTTTCAAAATGGACTTCATTTTTGGATTCGGAATATCGAAATTAGCCTAGGTTGAATTTTTGGTATTTTTCTGAACACTTTCAATTTTTGATGAATAGTAAAAATACTGGGTTACTATTTAAAAACCAACTTTTTATTTAAATATTTATTTAAATATATTTTAGTTCAATATTGATACATAATACCTATAGAAGTTCCATGTAATTCATTTGTGTCATTTTATAATAATTTTAGATATATTAAAATTTTATTGAACTTTTCACCGTGTTTTACCCGCCACCTTGGAGAATTTGAAAATTTACCTAAAACTTAATTTTACCACTTCTCTGAGTGGAATTTTAAAAATCCTAGAGACGCGAATAATATCAAGGAGTAAAATTTGGTTCAATAAGATAAAAATAATTTTTGGTGAATAGTAACTTTTTACTTTTATTTACCATGGTTAAAAGTAAATAGGGTAATTTAGGGTAAAAATGATATTATTATTACCCTATCACATGTCCTAATTTGATTACATATGTGTAATTCGACCAAAAAAAACCTTATGGATAAAATATTACCCTTTAGGTCCACTTGTATTAGATTAATTTATTATTATTTTATTTAATGAATAATTAAAAAAATTAAAATCAATGTTTAATAACAAAAACATGTTTAATATTGTGTTATAATAAGATAAATTCAACTATAAATATTAATTATAAATATAAAATGATTTCCTACATAATGGTATCTTATTTATAATTTTTAGAAATTAATTAATTTAATTTATTTATCACACAATGATGATGCAGTAATTACCACATTAATGAATGATTAACATAATTGATGTTATAAATACCCAAATAAATGTAATTTTTGACTTTTTATGAATTTAACTACTTTTCTAGGTTAATATGACATGTTAGTATTGATTTAATTAACTTTTTTCGAACTAATCATGTTGTTATGAGTTTCACAAAAATGATGTACCAAATAGTGTCAAAATTGACATAAAATAGTTTTTAAAATAGATATTACATTATTAATTATTGTTCTATTCCTAAAAATATACGGTTTGGAAAAATGACTTAGAAAAGGTTATATATATTAATAATTAACCACTTCGGGTTCGTTTGGCTTGTTATAGTAAGTTTATTAACCATTTAGTGTATGAACGCAAAAAGACACCGTAAAGTTAAATTGTTTAACTTACAGTTAAATCTAAATGATAAGGTTAAAATAGTAACCTAAACTTGTCTAAAACCTATTGGTTGAGAGTATTTCGACCCATACACAACATTATCTTCGAAATAAATCAATTTGGAGCTATTAAAAACCGAATACTACTTTATTATAAAATAATATTTTATGTTTTTCCAAAGGTGCCCCTCTCCTCCCTTATAAAACGAGCACCCCTTCCCTCTTCTCTTCACACACTTTTGAGCCTTGATGCTCAGACAAACCCTGACAATTCCTCTTTTAAACCTCTTTAGTTATATCATAGAGGTTCTGGTCTTCTCCAATGACCAAATCTAGTGCCCTAAGAATATGTTTAAAGGAGGTATGCCGAGGAAGAGGAATGCTCTTCTACCGACCCTTTCAAGTTTCTTTCATCTTCTACTTACTCTTCTTTATTTTTTTCATTATAAATTAATAACATTAGTATTACTTATATACTTATATGTTATTATAAATATTAAACATCCCTATTTCACCTTCTATCCATCCTACGGAAAACGAAATCACCGCGCGTGCGTAGGTACGGAATATCGTCTCCACGCCGTGGTGTATTCTTTTTTTGACCACCACCTTACGTGGATGGGTATAATGGTGTAAATAAATTACTATATATGATTATTGTAATGTGATATTGATTCTGAAATAATATACATACACTTCAGTACAATTCCACAATCATGGGAATGATATCATCGCCCGTGCGTACGTACGGACTACCGTCTCCACGACGCGATGAGATTCATTCTCCATGTTAACCATCAATGAATGATTATAAAGTATATATAACGAATAATAATGAAATATATGAAATAATAATGATACTATATTTATGTATATATATATGTATGTATATGTATGTATGTATTTCACCAACTTAATTCCATTCAAGTCAATAAGGAATGGAAAACAGCGTTCATGCGTACATACGGCCTACCGTCTCCATGAACGGTGTATTTCATTTCATTTATCTATCTATTATATATATATATATATACTGAATATATTTAAATCATGATTTAAATTTTGTAAGTAATTAAATCATGATATAATTAATAATTATATCAAGAACAACAAGTCCAAACAAGTACGATAAATAAAACGATTTTATCCAAAATGCTTCTTTAACATGGAATTTACAAAAGAACGGGTAATATAAAGTCATAAGTGAACCATATATGATATAATAATAATGAATATTATTCTGTAATAAGTATATGACATTATTTAAATCATTACACAAGATTTTAGGATAGATATGAAGCATATCAGTCCTAAGGTAAGGGATAACTTTTCCAATCTTGTTTTTATCTGAAATTGTTTATTCGTAAGTATTTACTGGGGTTATATTTATCATCCATATCCCTGTTTTCTAAAAATGGTTTCATGTATGTTTAAAGTAATTTATACCTATTTTTGACTTTTACTACATGTTATGTAAGGAATATTTCTTTTGTTTATGTTACGATGTACTGTTTTGACTTTTCCGGCAAAAGTACGGGAAGAATGTTTTTTAACTTATATGACATGAACAGATTTTTATGGTTTCATAATGCCATATTTTCATGAAGCTTAACTTACAAGATTTAATGACTATTTTCAAAAAAATCATTTTCTTTTAAAATTGCATGGAATTTTGTGAAACGAAAATGATTTTGAAGAAGAAAGGATATTTTCCTCAAGAATTCATTTCAAGTGTTTTATCAAAACCATTTTCCATATAAGATGGAATTATTTCATATGTGTTTGTTTCATGTATAATTTCTCTATGATTTAAAAGGTTTCACTTTTCTTATGATAAAATGATATCCATTTTTTGTATGGATTATGTTATGATGGGATTATGTTTATGAAACCCATTTTATACTTTGGGTAATGATGAATGATTTATGTTCTTGTTGTGGCACAAGTAAGAATGATTTCATTATGAGATGGGTGGGAACTATATCTCCCTCCAATGCATTGTGTAAATATTTATATCTCATGAGATAGACATGGCTGGAATGGTATGTTAATCCGGTTCGGTAATAAAGTAATGGAACGAGGAGTGAACTCGATTCAGAAAGGGACTTTGTCCACTAAGTTAGTCTTGGCGACAATGCCTTGGCTACTATGGAAATCATATCTTGTGCTTAATGGTTTTCCAAAATTAAATGTTTTTTCCCATGCTATTTTATCATGATTTATGTTCTTTTATGATATATTCCTCATGTACTTCCTAGATTTATGTCTGTGCTCAAGATTTTGATGTTTAGATTTTATGTTCAAGTTTTTTCATTCAAATGTTTATGGATTGTTTTATGTTCTCTATGTTTACCCTTACTGAGAATTTGAGCTCACCCTTTATATGTTTTCTTTTCTCCAGGATATAAATAATCATTTTAGGTAAGAAAACAAAAAGGGGAAGATCATTATGGGAGATGTTGAATATCTTTCACCATGATTGGAAGATTATGATCTGAGTTTCCAAAGACACTAAACTATAAAATCCTTCTATGTCTGTTTTTGTTATGTCTTACGTATTACACAAAAGTAATGTAATGTCCATGTACGTCGAGCTTTGGGTCTCTACAGTTGGTATCAGTGGAAAGGTGTAGTTAAACAATGGATACTAGGATACGGAAACATTAGTGAGATCCCTAGAGATATTTCTATGGTATGTTTAGGGATGTCTCTAAGGTTACGTATAAGTATAGGTTATAGACCTAGAATTAAGGTAATGATCATAGAATTTAACTTAAGATGTTAGATATTTAGGGTAATCCTTCGTGATTATGATTTTTTCCTCTCACACTATTATTTTTGGGATTTAGAAAATGTCTGGAAACAGGAAGATTCACGATAATGGAGGATATGTTGGACAATGGAATGATATTCTTCATGAGCAACCAAAAGAAATTGGATCTAGAAGTCCAAATATCATTATTATGCCTAATCATCAATCTCTTAATATGACCAATAATCTCATCTACGGTGTGTTTCCCGACTCATCTAATAAGAGAATTATGGAGTTTCATGATGATCATAGAGAAAAGAAAGTTCAATTTTCCTCATGTAAATCATGTGGGAAGAGACATAGGGAGAATGTTTCAAAGGAACTGGAAGATGCTTTGGGCATGGAAAAGAAGGACACAGAGCCAGTAATTGTAAATGAAAAGGTTCAATTAACACCATTGACAAGGATAATGGTATTTCTACGACATCAACAATGATTAGTTGTTTTAAATGTGGAATGTATGGGCACTATGCAAACCAATGCCCCAAGGGAAAATCTCATGAAGAGAATCAGAATGGTCATATGGGTTGTATTTATGTGGATGATGATGATGAGGAAAATACAAATGATATATGAGATGAAGGAAGTGTTGAATCTTGGTCAATGGTTTAAGAAGGTAGTGGAATGATTGTATGTTTATCAAGGGTTAAGTTGTATAGGTAATTTAATGGTACTATGGAATAAAGAAACACTTAAGGATTGTTACACTATTGTTTTTTCTATAGTATTTGAAAGTATATGTTGAATGGTACTGGTAACCATGAAAGGTTATTCATATATTTTTGAAAAGAAGATAATATGCACATAATGAAGGGATAAAGAGAAAATGAAATTTTGATCGTATTCATGAGCTCATAACTGATATAAGGAAAAAGTGATATCATGGTTTGAGTATATAGAAATTTTGTTATTTTGGTATGTGGAATGAGTTAAATTTTGACAACATTCTTTTTTTTGCTACGGTTCTATGGTAATTCATGTTTCAAAAGAATACATGATTAAGGTATTCACATGTTTGGAATATGACCAACAAGATATATCTTATGATATATGGGAGATAAATGATGGTATTCACATGCTTGGTTTATGACCCCTCTAGTAATCATTTTCTTTATACTATGTGATTGGAATGATTTATTTTGGATAAGTGTAAATATTGGAATGGATTATATTGGTCATAAGATAGTATTTATTAAAGCACAGAACTTGTTTTTCGATATTATTTGAGGAATGTTATAATAGTATAGTTTTTGAAAAAGGACAACCCATAGGACGAGCGACAACCCGTCGCGTCGGACAAGGCTATGGGAATCGAACCCACAACTGATGTGTGACATGCCTTTATCGCATACCATGGGCCTACAAGATGTCCCTGGTTAGTAGAAACTAGTTTTATTTTATTAATCGCTATGATAAATGAAGTATAAGTCCATTTTTTGAGCCATATACGATTTATCTCACCATCAATGGACTTATGTATATATCTTTTTCTAACCTTATGTTTGAGACAAATGGAATGACCTATCATTCTACGCATGATCTACTAACACTTCACAAAAGAAAAATTCAACTTTATTTCTTCAAGAGATGAAGTAGAAATTGTTAAAGGCACATACAATAGTGTGATTGTACCAAAATCATGTAAGTATTTCTTTTAATTCTTCAACATTATAGAAATGATCTTGAAAACAAAAAATGTTGTCCTAGTTCCCTTATATATGATGAATCAGATGGTACCTTAGATCATCAAAAATTTATGGCTTTGTGATTGTTGGCTTTTTCATAGCCATGTTCTCTACCACTCTCCATCAGAACTTGATGGTTAGGTTTCTCTTCCATATCAATATTCTCACCTATGTTCTCCTATGTGGAAACCGAGTGATGAGTTAATTTCGGTAACCATTACATTTCATAATTTAGTTTTTTTAAAGTTATGTGTTGGTATTCCTTTTTACGATGTGGGTTTCTATGAAAGAAACTTTCAAGTAGTAAACCATTTATAACCCCGAAAAACTTTGAGGGTGAAATTCATTTTAAGGGGTGTAGAATGTAACAACCCAAGATTTTATGAGAATTATTATTTTTAATTTTATTGATATATTGTGTTTTACACGACACCAAAATTTGCTTGTTCTATATGAAACACCGTATACGCAACACTATTGTCGGCTAGTGTTACACAAAATTTCAAGTTCGTTTGATAGAATTTATTCTATCAAGCATTGAGTGTACATATTTATATATATTATATGTATAAATTAAACATGGTTGGATTCTATTATACACAACAACAAAAGAAATCTTTCACTACATGCAACCCTCACTTGTCTTGCTTTACACGCAATCACAACCTTTCACGATAGCGTGTGTTGTATGCAATACTGAGTTTCACTAAACAACGATATGGTATTAAAATATTATATAAACTAGTCGTTATGAATAGTAATACCGACTTTTTGAAATTTTATTTTTCAAAATAGACTTCATTTTTGGATTCAGAATATCGAAATTAGACTAGGGTGATTTTTTTTATTTTTCTGAACACTTTCAATTGTAGATGAATAGTGAAAACACTGGGTTACTATTTTAAAACTGAATTTTTATCTAAATAATTATTTTTTTATTTATATTTAATTTAGGTCAAAATTGATACATAATACCTATATAAGTTCAATTTAATTCATTTGAGTCATTTTATAATAAATTTAAATATATAAAAAATTTATTGAACTTTTCACCGTCTTTTACCCACCTCATAGGAGAATTTGAAAATTTACATAAAACATATTTTTACCGCTTCTATGAGTGGAATTTCGAAAATCCAAGAGACATGGTTAATTTCAAGGAGTAAAATTTGGTTCAATAAGAAAAAAATAATTTTTGGTGAATAGTAACCTTTTACTTTTATTTACCACGGTTAAAAATAAATAGGGTGATTAAGGGTAAAAATGATATTATTATTATCCTATCACACGTCCAAATTCTATTGGATAAGTGTAATTCGACCAATAACAACCTTATGGATAAAATATTACCCTTTAGATCCACTAGGATTCGATTAGGATATTTATTATTATTTTATTTAAAGAAGAATTAAAAAGATAAAATCAAAGTATAATAACTAAAACATTTGTAATATATGGTTATACATAAGATAAATTCGACTATAAATATTCATTATCATGATAAAAAGATTTTATACATAATGGTATTTTATTTTTTATTTTTAGAGATAAATAATTTAATTTATTTATTACACAATGATGATGCAGTAATTATCTCATTAATGAAAGATTAACATAATTGATGTTATAAATACCAAAATAAATGTAATTTTACACTTTTTATGAATTTCACTAATTTTATAGGATAATATGACATGTTAGTATTGATTTAATTAGCTTTTTTAGAACTAATCATGTTTCTATGATTTTCAAAAAAATCAAGTACCAAATAGTGTCATAACAAACATAAAATAGTTTTTAAAACAAATATTATATTATTAATTGTTATTAAATTCCTAAAAATATAAGGATCGGTCAAATGACTTCGATAAGGTTATTAATATTAAAAATGGACCACTCGGGGGTTATTTTGGCATGTTACTGTAATTTTGTTAACTATTTAGTGTAAGAAAACAAAAAGACATGGTAAAAGTAATATCATTTAACTTATAGTTATATCTAAATGATAAGGTTAAAATAGGAACATAAACTTGTCTAAAACCGATTGGTTTAGAGTATTTCATCCCATCCCTACCTTAGCTTCTAAATAAATCAATTTGGAGCTATTAGAAACCGAATATGACTTTATTATAAAATAATATTTTATGTTTTTTCAAATCTTCCCCTCTCCTCCATTGTAAAAAGGGCACCCCTGCCCTCTTCTCTTCACAACCTTTTGAGCCTTGAAGCTCGGACAACCCCTGAAAATTACTCTTCTAAACCTCTCTAGTAATATCATAGAGGTTCTGGTCTTCTCAAAAGACCAACTCTAGTGCCCTAAGAAGAATTTTAAAGGAGGTGCATCGAGGAAGAGGCAATCTCTTCTACCGACTCTTTCAAGTTTCCTTCTTATTTACTTCCTTTTCTTTGGTTGATTAATTATAAAGTAATAAAATCAGTATTAATTATATATAGATATGTTATTTAAAATATGAAACATCCCTATTTCACCTCCTATCCATCCTACAGAAAATGATATCATCGCGTTTGCGTATGTACGGAATGCCGTCTCTATGCCGTGTTGTAATCTGTTTTCAACCACCACCTTACTCGGATGGGTATAATGGTGTAAATGAATAACTATATATGATTATTGTAAAGTGATATTTATTCAGAAATATTATACATACACTTCAATACAATTCCACGATCAATGGGATGATATCATTGCTCGTGCGTACATACAGACTACCGTCTCCACGACGCGATGAGATTCATTTTCCATGTTAACCATTAATGAATGATTATAAAGTATATATAATGAATAATAATGAAATATATTAAATAATAATGAAACTTAATTTATGTACATATATATTTATTTCATCTAATTAATTCCATTCATGTCGATAAGGAAAGTAAAACAACGTTCATGCGTACGTACGGCCTACCTTCCTTATGAATGGTGTATTTCATTTCATTTATCTATCTACTATATATATATATACTGAATATATGTAAATAATGATTTAAATTTTTTTAAGTAATTAAATCATGATATAATTAATAATAATATCAAGAAAAACAAGTCCAAACAAGTACGATAAATAAAACGATTTTACCCAAAATGATTCTTTAACATGGAATTTACAAATGAAAGGGTAATATAAAGTCATAAGTGAACCATATATGATATAATAACTATGAATATTATTCTTTATTAAGTATATGAAATTATTTAATTCATTATACAGGAGGTTCAGATACGTACGATTCATATCAGACCTAAGGTATGGGATAACTTTTCCAATCTCGTTTTTATCCGAGATTGTTTATTCGTAAGTATTTACTGGGGTTATATTTATCATCCATGTCCCTGTTTTCAAAAAATAGTTTCATGTATGTTTAAAGTCCTTTTTACCTATTTTTGAATTTTACTACATGGTATGTAAATAGTCATTCTTTTGTTTATGTCATGATGGGATGGTGTTTCTGGAACCCATTTTATACTTTGGGTAATGATGAATGATTTATGTTCGTGTTGTGCCACAAGTAAGAATGATTTCATTATGAGATGGGTGGGACCTATATCTACCTCCAATGCATGGGGAAAAGATTTATATCTCATGAGATAGACATGGCTAGAACGGTAAGTTAATCTGGTTCAGTAATATAGGACTGGAATGAGGAGTGAACTCGATTCAGAAAGGGACTTTGTCCACAAAGATGGTATTGGAAAAAAATCCTTGGCTACTATGGAAATCATATCATGTGCATAATGGTTTTCCACAATTAACTATTTTTTTACCATGCTATTTTATCATGATTTATGTTCCTTTATGATATATGCCTCACGTACATCCATGATTTATGTCTTTGCTCAAGATTTTTATGTTTATATTTTATGTTAATGTTTTTGCATTCAAATGTTTATGGATAGTTGTATGTTCTCTATGTTTTCCCTTACTGAACATTTGAGCTCACCCTTAATATGTTTTCTTTTCCCCAGGATATAAATAAATGCTTTAGGTATGAAAACAAAAAGGGGAAGATCTTTATGGGAGATGTTGAAGATCGTTCACCATGATTAGAAGATTATGATCCGAGTTTCCAAAGACATTAAACTATTACAGTCCTTGTGTGATTGTTTTTTGTTATGTATTATGTATTCTGAAAAAGTAATTTAATGTCCATGTACTTCGAGCTTTGTGTCTCTACAGTGGTAGAGTAGCTGAGGATCCTTGGACATTGTTTTCATTGTAATGTTATTATGTCGATTTGGCCTCGTA
The DNA here is from genome assembly GCA_963277665.1 of Viscum album. Lineage (NCBI taxonomy): Eukaryota > Viridiplantae > Streptophyta > Magnoliopsida > Santalales > Viscaceae > Viscum > Viscum album. Next base: position 1,160,018,195 of record OY728153.1, on the reverse strand, counting down.
ACGTTCTTATTTATCATGTACGTTATTCGAATCAACTTAGTTCTTAATAAAATTTCTTCCTTTCCTCTTATTCTGTTTTTATTCTTTTTTACTTTGATATTTTTGTCTTAATGTGTGAATTCATTCACACCACACCTTGTGATATTCTTTACACAATGGGGGAGTGATTGCTTTATTTTTATTATTTTTTTCATTCTCCAATTCCTCCCCCATGAGTCTAATTTCCGCTTCTATTGAAACCGTAGAATCAATGGAGGGATAAATATTTTATGGATGGATCCAAGGGAGTAGCAAAGGGATGGTTTGAATGTTATTTCTCACTCCATTAATTTATAATCACTTTTTTTAATTGATAATTTTTTTAAAGATATTTTAACTCCTTCATCCTTTTGAATTTAAGACCACACACTTCAAGTGCTAATACGAACCTTTACCTTGAAGTGATAAAAACGTTGATCATTAAAGTGTATAGGTGATTAGTATTAAAGGATATAGGTATTAAACTAGTAAGTGATGATACTTTTTGATCTTCTTAAATAAACCCATCTAAAATATAAGAAATTGAAATCATTAAATCAGGAATTCATCTAATCCACCCTAAGTGATAACCTAGGATCAACACATTATCCTAATTTGAATTAACATAAATATATTAGTGATACCTTAAACCCATCTAAAATCAACTCAAGTTGGCCACTTAATATCCAAAAACAATCAATCAAATGTATGTGTCTGTAGGTTACTTCTTAGGTCTATGAGGATTTGATAACCCAAGATAAACTAAAAGGTCCATTCTACCTTCATCTATTGGGTAAATATGAGCGTGAATCAAATTTTAGAGCCATTTCTGGGGACCCAAGTCAGTTATATCAACACCCATTTCCATTTCTCGTATTTTTTTTCTTTTGGTGCATGTCCACCTACACTCGTGATCAATCAAACCCTCTAGTTAGGGTGGATAGTCCTGGGGTTAGGGAGTCATGTACACCAAGGGAACTCTTTCCATTAGATCATAATATTACTAATACTGTATAGTCAAAAATTGAGGCCAATTAAATGGAAGGTCTCAATGAAACCATCTCATAAACCCTAGTGAGAACCAAAATGGAAACCCAAATGAGGGAGCCTGAAACTTAGAGAATGCAGTTGATCAAACCCTGAATGACTACCTCACACCTACCTGGACCAATTCCCCCTCATGCATTAGACAAAATCCCCTTGGATATTCCAACTACATCTTTAAACCCCATGTCCTAAACCACCTTCCCATATTCAATGGAATGGAGTCCGAGATGCCCAACCTTCGTGTTAAGGAGTTCAATGACATTGCAGAAACCATGTGTCCCCCACATCAACTAGAATCAGGTAATATGAGGTTATTTCCTTTTTCATTAATGGATCGAGCTAAAAATTGGCTAAAAAATTTGAGACCATCATCCATAAACTATTGGGACTAATTACAAATAGAATTCTACAAAAAAATAATTTCCCCTCCACAAAACAATTACACATAAAATGTGAATCCAAAATTTTTTTAAAAAGAGGGAGAGTCATTCTATGAAACATGGGAGAGGTTTCAGGACACTATAAATATGGTTCAAAACCATGGTTTTTCTATTCCTGAACATGTTAGAATTTTCTATGAAGGGTTGGGTCTCAGGAAAAACAATTCATTGACATGATGTGTAATGGTTCCTTTAAAAATAAATCCTCAAATAATGCTTATGAGTATCTAGAATTCCTTTCTGAGAATAACCAAACATGGGGAACTTCACCTTATTCTGAAAACCAACAAAGAACTACTGGAATTCATACACTTAGAAAAGAGGAAATCCTTAGGGATAAACTTTCATCAATCTCTAGTAAGTTTCAAGAGATAGACGTCAGGAAAGTCCATGAAATCCAAACTGTAGAACCTGTTTGCACAATTTCTGAAAAATATGACCATAAGATAGAAAACTACCCAACCATTCAATCAATCTAGGATGTTCTTTTTGGAGGACCCCAAATAGAAGTAAATTATTTGAACTTTTAAAAGCCACAATACCAAAACAACTTCAACCAAAGGTATAATGACCACCCAGTATTCTGCTGGAAAGATAAACAACAACCTAGCCAACCCCAAGGACAAAATACTTACCCACATTAGAACTACCAAACACATAACTAGTTCCAAAGCCATCTATCCAATACCAACTTCCACCGGTCCATTTTCAACAAACCATCCCACCGCAGAAATATCCTCATGGGATAAACCAATCTTCTCAAGCACCAACCCAAACTATTCCAAAAAGCCTACTAGAACAACTGTGAAAACAAATGGAAAGGATGAACTCAGAAAAATCTTCCCTAAAACAACATCTTGAAACCCTCAAATATGGAAAGGCGCCCTTTCCTACTCAGGTAGTACCTTCCTCAACATCAAAGGGAGAGTCAACTTATACTCAAACAACTCATGAACAACTAAAGGTTGTGATTGTTTTAGGAAGTGTGAAATCAATTGAGAAACTAGAACAAATAAGTCAGAAACCATGTGATGCATCAAACTCTAATGAAAATTCAAATAAACCACAAGATCACACTTGGGAAACATATAATAATTTGAAAGAAACAACTATTCTACAAAAAAACCCACAACCTACACCATTTCCTCAACACATGAGGGGGAAAACCAAGCCAAAATTGAGTGAAACATTGAGGGAAATCTTCTCACATGTCAGGTTGAACATTCCTATTATCGATTCAATCCAAACTTTACCTGCCTACTCAATGTACCTTAAGGACTTGTGCATTTTTAAATGAAAATTTTCACATTAAAACCATGTCCTTTTGGCAGCTAATGTGAGTACCACCATTCATGGGACCATTTTTCCTAAGTTAAAAGACCCGTGTTTCCCTTACATCAATGTTGAACAAGGAGATAGAAAAGTTATCAAGGCCTTGTGTGACCGAGGTGCTAGTGTCAATATCATCCCCTATGATGTGTACTACCTGTTAGGCCTAGAATATCTCCAACCCACATCTGTCACACATAAAATTTCTGATTGTAGAATTAGGGTCCCAAATATGATTTTAAAGGATGTTCTGGTAAAGGTTGAAAACTTCATCTACCATACTGACTTCATTGTCCTTGAAAACCATCCAAACATAAGAAATAAAGAACAAATCCCAATCATCCTTGGACATCCCTTCCTTGCAACAATTAACTCTATTATCCATGTCCAAAATGGGAACACGACCTTCACCTTTGGAAACATGAGTATAGACTAGAACATATATAATATAAGCTCACAAATAGGGGATGATGAGGAAATTAATGATGCAAACATGATAGGAAGCATTGATAAAGAATCCATAGAACATCAAGGAAAATTAGATGAATATTTAAGACAGGATGAAATTGACTTCCTTTGTTCACATGAAGGAATTTTATCTCCTTGGATTGAATCATTTTCAAATTTCTTTTGTGATTAAGTATTAGGTCCAAAAATAAGTCAAACCTTTTAGAAACCAATTTCATGGAGACCATGCCAACATACATCCCTAAATTTGATCAAGAAAATCTAGCATCTGAAACTTATACATGTGGGGAATCAATCCTATCTAAAACTCCAGGAAACAAAATTGAACTTGATCCAATGTTCCAATCTTCTGCTGAAATTCTGAACCAACCTGATCTTGAATTGAAGGAACTTCTCACTGTACTCAAGTATTCCTTCCTAGGGAGCAATCAAAAAAATCCTGCTGTCATTTCTTCTTCTCTTGAAGCAAATCATGAGAGGATGATTCTAGATGTCCTTAGAAAACATAAGAAACCCATTGGTTGGACCCTGTCTGATATTCCTGGGATTATCCCACTTATCGAGACTCATAGGATTGTTCAGGAATCTGATTCAAAGCCATGTCATCAATCCAAACTGCGACTCAATCCTAATCTCATGGAAGTAGTGTGAAAAGAACATCTAAAATTGTTAAAAGCTGGTATCATATATCCCATAGCTGAGAGTGAGTGGGTCAGCCCAATCCAAGTGGTTCCGTAGATGGTAGGAATCAAAGTGATAACCAATAAGGATGGAGAGTTTCTTCCAACTAGGGTGAGCAGTGGATGGAGGGTCTGCATTGACAATAGGAAGCTAAAATCATTCACCAAGAAGGACCATTTACCCATTACCATTCATTGACCAAGTCCTAGAGAGAGTGGCAGGTCATGCCATCTATTGTTTCTTAGATGGGTACTCGAGGCATTTTTAAAATGTGGTCTCCCTATAGGACCAAGGGAACACTATATTCACATGTCCATTCAGAACCTTTGCCTTCAAACGCATGCCCTTCGGTTTATGCAATGCCCCAGGAACCTTCCAGTGGTGCATGATGGGAATATTCTCAGACATGGAAGAGGATTTTCAAGAGGTCTTCATGGATGACTTCTTTATATTTGGGGATACATTTGAGGGATTCCTTAGGAATGTGGAGAGAATTTTGTCCAGATGTGTAGAAACGAATCTGACCCTAAATTGGAAAAAATGCCATTTTTTGTTAAAACATGTATTAGACCTTGGAAATATAGTCTCAGGTAGGGGGATTGAAGTTGATAAATAAAAGGTCGACATCATTCGTCACCTTCCATCAGCTAGAAATGTTAAGGAAGTGAGGTCTTTCTTTGGAAATGTTTGTTTCTATAAAAGATTCATCAAGGACATTAGTTCAATATCCCTTCCCCTTTGTCCTCTCCTAGTAAAGGATGCTCCATTTGTTTGGACAGAAAACTGCGAGGGTTCATTATCAACCCTCAACTCTTCTGTTACCTCTCCTCCAATTATGAAATATCCAAATTGGAACCTTCCTTTCTATCTTATGTGTGATGCCAGTGACTTTTTTGTAGGAGCTATGTTAGGAAAACGTTGTGATAAAACTCTTTATGTCATTTATTATGCAAGAAAATCATTAAAATATACCCAAATCAACTAAACCACCAATGAAAAGGAGTGACTTTCTATTATTTTTTTCATAGATAAGTTTAGGTCATACACTTTAGGATCCCCCACCACTGTGTTCACTGACCATTCTACACTAAAATACCTCTTCCAAAACCAAGATGTTAAGGCTACACTGGTTAGGTGGGTCCTTATCTTATATGAATTTGACCTCACAATAAAGGATAAAAAGGGTGTTGAAAATTTTTTATCTGATCATCTCTCTAGGATGGAATTCAAAGACTACTCAAATCACATTTCTGTGTCTGATTCATTTCCTGTTGAACACCTATACTCTGTGAGTGATAGCCCTAGGTATGCCAACATAGCCAATTTCTTAGTTACAAGAGTCATTCCAAAATTCTTAGGGACTCAAGCTCAAAGAAAATTCATTTCTGATGTTAGGCACTATGTGTTTGAGGATCCATACCTCTATAAGTTCTTCCCTGACTAAATCATTAGAAGGTGTGTCCTCGAATCTGAACAAGAGTCTATCCTTAAATTCTATCATAGTGAGGCATGTAGAGATCACTTTTCCTCTAAGAAAACATCTTCTTAGATTATTCAATGTGGTATCTTCTGGACCACCCTCTCATGGGAATCCTACACATTTTTTCAAATATGTCCAAGGTGTCAACAAGTAGGGTTCGTCACAAAAAGGAATCAAATTCCACTCAATCCCATATTAGTGATTTAAATATTTGACTGCTGGGGAATCGATTTCATGGGTCCCTTACCAAACACTAAGGGATACCTATACATCCATTTTTCTGTAGATTATATATCGAAATGGGTTGAAGTTATTCCCACCAAGTCTAATGACCATCATGTTGTGATCCGATTTCTAAGAGAGCACTTATTTTCTCGATTTGGAATTCCTAAGGCTATAATCAGTGACTAAGGAACCCATTTCTACAACCATCCATTCTCTTAACTTAGGTCTAAGTATGGGATTTTTCACAAGTTTTACACTGTGTACCATCCTCAGACCAATGGTCAAGCTAAGTTAGCAAGTTGGGAGATTAAGAATATTCTTGAAAAAACTGTCAATCCTTCTAGGAAAGATTGGTCCGAGAAACTCTCAGATGATCTTTGGGAATATCATACAGCAAAAAAACCATCCTAGGAATGTCACCATATAGGTTGGTTTATGGAAAAGAATTCCATTTACCTGTTGAAATTGAGCATAAGGATTTTTTGTCAATTAAGAAAATAAATTATGACCTCTCATTGGCCAGAACAAAAAAAAAGATCTCAATGAACTTGAGGAACTATGGATGGAGGGTTATGAAAACCCAAGGATCAATAAAGCTAGAGTTCAAGCCTACCTATCTAGGAATGTCAATGTAAAACATTTTGAACTGCTAAAATCCGTTCTCTTGTATAGTTCAAAACATCATTTACACCTGAGAATGTTAAGGTCTAGATGGTTAGGTCCTTACATAGTGCATCATGTGTACCTCTATGGGGATGTAGAGGTTCAAGATCCCACAAGTGGTTACATTTTCAAGGTCAATGGTCAAAGGTTAAAACCATTCATTGAATCATTCAATAAAAAATAAATAGAGGTTGAGTTAACTGAGCCAACCTATGAAATAGGAAAAAATTGATATATTTAGGATCCATGTCGGGCTAATGACATTAAACAAAGCGCTGCATGGGATGAAACCCATGATTTTTATCATTTTGAATCATCTTTTTTTTAAATAGGATTAATGAATCATTTGGATATTTAGAAAAAATAGACTATTGACAGGTTCTTCTATTATGAGTATAGATGGGTACAAAAGGGGAGCGCCATATTCATCCGTGTCACATGGTGTGATCCTTGAGTAATACCTTACCCAGAAATTTAAAAAGAAGACAATGTATTATCAGTTTATTTTATTTTATTTTTATGTCTTTAACGGTTAAAATTAAAATACAAAATCAATAAATAAAAAAATATAATAATAATAATGAATAACACATTGTAAGTCATGGGTCAAACCCCATCACAACCGGTTAAGTCGCGAGGAATCCAACCCGGAACTGAAGGGAGAGAGGGGTGTGCACTTACAATTGACCTACAGCTTATTTCACTTCCTTATTCTATAATTTTAATATATATACTTATATTTTACTTTCTTTAATATATATATATATAGAGTTTTTTTGATTTTTTTTCCTTTTTTTCCACTAGGGAATTCTCAGAGTGACATTGAGATCAAGGGATTAAAAGGAGAAACAAGAATTTCAACTTCAACCACAAGGTGACTTCATTCCATGATCCTCATTTCCCATTTCCTTTTTGAACTCTCATTCACTGCCTCTACCCCCTTCTATTTTTTTTAAACAATGGGTATAATGTTATTTTATGTTGGGGGGGGGAGATAAAATAAAATTTCTTTGTGTCAAAAAAAATGAATGATTTGAAAAACAAAGTGTGCCTTAATGGAAGGAAAAATTTATGTATCCTTGAACACGATAATAGAAATTGTAAACTTTGAAACATAATATCAAATAAATTAGAACGCCCTGATTTTGATTTTAATCCATGTATACTTTCATGAGCATAGATTTTGGAATGTGTGGTTGTCTAATGTGATATTTCATGGTTTATATTTTCATCCAAATAAAAAAAATCACAATTCACGTCCTTTAGATTGTGGGGTATTAGTTTGAGTTCATGGGGTCCCACAAATAAATAGTACAGGTTTGGTGATCATTTTAGTTTTAATATGACTATTCTATAAAAAAATTAAAATAAATAAATAAATTTGCACCTAGAGCAATGAAATGACCTAATGCGTGGCTTTTAACACTTGGGGATCGTGACTCCATAGTTGTACGGACCAGAGTTAGTAATTTTATCCCTATTTATGGTAATTTGAATTTGTTTTTTACTGAGTTAACTCGATATGTTGCACGAGTATGTGAGCTTCACTTGGTTCCCTGAGGTCTCTGATCCTAGGTGTCATAGACAAAGTCTCGCTACAGGGGTTGACTCTTTTGAGTGCAATTTCAATTACCATGGAAAAATTGGAAAAAAATACAATATTTTTTTGAATACTCATCTTAATATTGTAAAATGATTCCCCCTAGCACTTCAATCATTTCCCTATTGAATAAAGATGAACCCCCATTCTAATGCAATGCACAACACATCATCACTTTTAATTGATATTGGATGAAATATGGAAATGAATTTGAACAAAGGAATGGGCTTGGGATTGGGGTATGATTAAGAAAATATCATTTATTAAAATATTTTGATGGGTTTCATGATAATATCGTATAAGGTTTTTTGGTGATTGTTGTGTATTAAAATGTTTTTGAAAAAGGAAATTAGAATATCATATTGTTGAGATATATTTTTCTCGGGACTAGCAAAACTCAAGTTGGGGGGTGTGAATGGCCACTAAAAGAGGTTAATATTCATTGTAAATATATATAATATTAATGTGCTTTATTATTCATAAACATCATTTTAGTGAATTTTACACTTTGAACATCATTTCACGTTGTTATTGTAATTCGTTCTTAAAATGAACTATTATGTGGAACATTTTTGAACATCATTTAAAGTTCCCAATGATCTTGATCTTATTTTCATAGTTAATTTTTAGGTTTCTAAGTATATTTGGAAAAATTAATACTTGTGTATTGTAGGATGATTCACAATAGAGGATCACCAAAATGGGATTTCATGCAAACAATTCTAGAGAAGATAGATTGGACACCATCCCACGGATGAGAATATGGGGCCCAACATACATGCCCAATGAAGCCCAAATTTCGTGGGATTATAGAAGACTTATATAAGAACAAATAATTCTGCAGGAGCCAGTGCTAATTCGGCATTCATTGTAGTTATTAAGGTGGACCAATTTGGAGATAAAATTCTGGGCCAGATTCTGAGGCCCACAAAATAATCCCACCAATTTTAACATATCATAGAAACCAAATATTATTTTAGGCCCAAATATTATATAAATCTTGGGGACATCCGAAGAATTAATTTTTTCTGCTATGTACCACTCTAATTTTGCCACTTTGAAGGTCTACCAGGTGCCTCTATTTGGTGGAAGCAAGCTGGATGCCATGTCGGTTCAATGGTGGAAAAGTCTACTCTCTCTTAACTTCCCACCCACCTAGGCCAGCCACCATTAATTTAGGTGACTACCACTATTGTAGGCTCAACCCAAGGCTTCAAAACTGGATATTTAAGGTAGTGTTGGTAGAGGAGTTCAAGATCCTTGGAGCTTGTTTTCATTGTAATGTTATTATGTCGATTTGGCTTTGTAACATTCTTCTATCTCATATAAGTTGTTCAAATCACCTTAGTTATTAATAAAACTTATTCTGTTAATATTATTCTGTTTTTCTTCTAATCACTTTGGTTTCATTTCCTTAAGGGGATAATTTATTCACACCATACCTTGTGATATTCTTCACACAATAGTGGAGTGATTTCTTTATTTTTATTGTTTTTTTTACTTTTCCAATTCCTCCCCCATGAGTTTACTTTCAGCTTCAATTGATACCATAGAATCAATAGAGGGATTAATCTTTTATGGGTTGATACAAACAAGTAGAAAGGGGCTGTTTTGGATGTCATTTCTCAGTAAATTAATTTCTAATCACTTCTTTTAGTTGAGAATTTAGTTTGAAGATCTTTAAACTCTTTCATCCTTGTTGAATATAAGGCCACACACTTCAAGTGCTAATACGATCCTCTAACTTTTAGTGCTCAAAAATTTGATCCTTCAAGTGTATAGGTGATTTGTATTATAGGATTTAGGTATTAAACCAGTAAGTGATGATGTTGTTTGATCTTCTTAAATGAACCCATCTCAAATATAAGAAATTGAAATCATTAAAAAAGGAGTTCATCCAATCCACCCCAAGTGATAACCTAGGATCAACTCATTATTGTAATTTTAATTAACTTAAATCTATTAGTGATACCTTAAACCCATCTAAAATCGACTCAATTTGGTCACTTCATAGAAAAAAAAACAATCCATTAAATGTACGTGTCTGTAGGTCACTTCTTAGGTCTCTAAGGATTCGATAACCCGAGCTGAACTACAAGGACCATTCTACCTTCATCCCTTGGGTAAATTTGAGCATGAATTACACTAATTCATGATGTTGGGTATTTTAAAGGAACTCATATCTATTGATACACCACTTTTAAATTTCCCCTATAGAATGAAAAAGATAGAGTTGTAAGACATAAAGTAGAAAATATAATAGAATATCAATAAATTATTTATACAACCTAGGTAAACACTATTTTTTACACGTATTTTTTATTTTATTAATAAAGATGAAATTTTTGGGACCTTACTGACATTTTATTTGTGTTTTCATGTGGAAAGATGGCGCCTCAATGGAGTGTGGAGGTGTTACTGAGGCTAGGGGAGTGTCCATGGCCATTTTAGGGTCCATTAAGCCCTAGTGGTGGGTGTGGTTTAAGAAATTTTTGAGAAAAGGTCTTGGATAAGATGTTTTGGTATGTTCATGTGGTGGTTAACAAGCCATGACCAACAACATGGATCATTAATCCTTTTGGAAGATGATTTGTACTTGTGGTATTCCTTATTCCTGTAACATCATACTTGAAACACCGATGGTGGGAATGGATCCTTCTGTGTAATCTATGGGGATATCCTATTAAAAACATTTGGTAAAAATAGAGTGTGTTTTCATGGTTATGGTTTTAGATCACTATGGTAGAACCTATGATACACAACCCTAGCAGCCTCCCCACTCCCATGGTGTGGGTGTAGTTAGGGAAAAAATTTATGTTTTGTTAAACACTCTTAGAGGAAATATGTTTCATGATGTATTGATCAAGAAATCCATTACCATGTCTAGTCAATGTAAGTGGTCATGGTGGTGGTCTGGAAGGTAATGAAATGGCCGAAATAATCTCTATTCTATCTTGACCTCGATAAACTTGAAGGGGGAGAGCTCTTGAGACATTATGGGGGTTTTAAAATGGATTTTAGTTCAATTCATCCCCTCTGATAACTAATATGAACTTCTCTTCTTGAATTTCCTAATTTTTAAAATGTTCTAATGAACATGGTACATAGTTGGACCATCTCTCACATGATGTTTCAGTAATATAATTTTCTAATGGGTTGTCTTTATTATACCCCCTTCGTGCACAATTATTGAATTTAGTAAATATTAAAATCCCATTGATCATTGTGTTCTGATTGTTTGGAGCAAGGTATGACATATTTTTCTTTTAATATAGTGTCAACATCTTGTTTTTAAGAATGAATTCAACAATGGAGAACCAATTTTGTGTATTTAAGGTCTTGGTTTGATGATGGTTGAAAATTTTATCTTATAACTAGTCTTCCATCGATTTGATGGTGTTTCACTCATTAGTGGAAAAACTATATTACTCTTTCTTATTTAGATAATTTTAAACTTATAAATAAATATATGTTATTCATTTGTTCTCCTATTTATAATCAATAATAATTTTATCTTTATTTATCTATTACATTAATTATGGAATTCACCATATTGAAGCCTAATATGAATATAAAAGAAAATAATTGGTCTTTTCGTAGTGATCACATACATTTATACTATGATAATGGGTTTTCTCATTATTTTTATAATATCATTCTATATTTTCTTATGATAAAGTTTACCATTTTTGTTATGAATATAATTTATTAAAGAAATTAAGTCTTCTAAACCTAGGTTTCTAAATAATAAAGAGGCTTACTAATTGAATTTCTTCTTCACCATTAGACTTCAATGGAAAATGATGTGATAGTTGAAATAATTTTTAAATTTAATTTAGATTTTGATAGCCAAAGACTTTTTATGGAAGTGGTTGTTACCTATGATTGATTAATCTATTATTTAAAGGTATTAATGAAAAAAAAATTCAATATAGATAATTTTTTGATCTAACCTTTCCCATTTTGGTGTAATGTTTGGATTGATTATTTTAAGGCCAGGTAAATTGATGACTGGATTATTTTATTTCATTGTTTTTTTATTTTTCTAGATAAGGATAATTTATTCGTGACATGATGTGATCTTAGGATGGTTTTTAGTTTGTGGGATATGGGGAAATTTCTAGGTTTGTGACTGGAGTTCTATCAAATGACAGTCTGTTGAATGATGATAAGAATGGTTGTGTAGGGGATGAAATTGAGGCTTATTGAGAGGTTTGAAGTTGGTATTTACTATTTTTATTATGGTATAAACTATTATTATTTCTAGATAATTATTTTTACTTAATGTATGGATGGTAGAGTTTGTTATTTTTCATTCCATTTAACACTACTTGAGGCAGCCAGTTGTGTTTGGTTTATACATCTCTTTATGGTAGCTTATGACGAGTTATAAAGTCCTAAGAATTATTGAATGGAAATAAATAATGAATAATTTAACCCATATAGTATGAATTGGACTGAATAAAAAAATAAAAATCTTGATGAATGTAGGAGTTGTTGGATTATTTAGGGGTTCATGGGGTTTATTAAAATTTAATGTAACTGTGAAATTATCAAATAAAGAACTTAATGAAACTATTATTTTGATACATGTGTGCGAATGGGATATATATTCCTTATTAGTTCCTTCTGGGTGTCTGAAAAATGAGAGATAAATTTGAGTTTATGTCTAGGATATTTCATATAGTGTGGTTGTCGGTTATATTTGAGTTCTTATGTTAGGTGGTTTCCTACACCACTCCACCCATGTAGGTAGAGTGACTGGACCCAATTTACTACAGAGTTTATTTTCCAAAACATCCTAGTTGGAGAGGAAGGGATGGATAACTATATTCTCCTTCCATGCCATCTTCACCTATTAGTGTTATATGTCAGTATTCATGGTGGTTATCTTTACTATATATTGGTGTATAACTGGTTACATTGGCTTCTGGTTATTTCACAAACATGTATATTCATATATAGTATCATATGCATTATTATAGGTATTTTTTCTGCGGAATGTGATGGATTGAGGTATACTACATGATCTATAGTCCATGGTGGCTCTCAGGATCTGTTTATTTACAATATATGGATGTAAATTTTCATTATTGGATTTTTTTTATGCAAGCAGATTTTGGGATGTGAGGAAGAGGCATGGTTATTCTTGGGGTGCATGGTGTATTAAAGTTACCAAACTATTTTTTGGAATGATAACATTATATAGAGAGAGGTATCTTCATACATGTGATTTTTTGGTAGAGTAACAAACAAGTGATGAAGTAGTATATGGATACCTTCATTTTATATTATGTTTGTTATTATAATATTAATTTTATGTGATACATGGTGAGAAAATCATGGTGACGATTGGAATATAGAATAATAGATTATCTAACGAGTTAGCTATGCTTGTTTTCCATTAGGCTTTAGTATGAATTCTTTGTCATTTTTATGAGTGGATCTAGGGAGTATCCTAACTAGTATACAAAAATTGATCACTATACATATATATATATAAACTATATTTAAGGACTATGGTAAATGGTTGGTGATTGGCCAGAAAATTACTACCTTAGGGTGTTGTTCAAGAACTGTTTGGGATTTGAGGTTGCTCCCCAAAATTTACATTGGGTACTTTTGGATTCATTTATAGTAGATTAGTTAAATGAAATTTCATACATGTATTTGAGATATTTTATTTTATCTAGAGAATCATTTTTGTTTGCTTTCATAATATCTCCCATTCTAGATGATCTTCTAAGAGTGTAATGCCACCAATTTTCCAATAGAATATACTATCAGTAATTATCACCTACCCATGGCTGATTGGATGGGAGATTCAAGATTATTTATCCCCTTATCTTAATGTTCTCACAGGAGGGGTTCAATTATTGGGACAGATTTCTAAGAGAGTGGAATGAAATGATAAGGTTTAAGGATATAATTGAATTTGGAGATATGTATTAGTTATTACCTCATGGGTTGGTATGTAAACTGTATCATTTTTGTTTAATTACCAATTTAAACTCAGTATACTATATATTCCATAGGTATTTAGGTCTCCATGTAGCCCTATGTAATTACCATTAACATTACTAATCCTAATAAAAACTAGAAAATTATAATGCATCATTCATGTTTTCTCATATGATTAAAGATGGTAGACCATGGGACTTGGTTGAAGATGAATTAAATAATTACTCATAAATATTCCATACTTTAGGTTTAGGGGTCCCTAACCATTTTTTATTGTATATGTATGGAACAAGGATGATGTCCTCACCATATTCACAGTGGATTTGTTCAAAAATATTTTCCATATGATCGCCATAGAATTGATGTTATTGACAATGACACATTGAAGAAGACACTCCAAGTGTTTTATTAGCTGAGTACATAAGAGTATACATTATATATTTTGGACGTAGTTAATAAAGATTGTTTTGATGAGGTGGGAATAAACTTATGCTCAATCCATTCTCAGAAGGAGCATTATTTTCATGTGGCAATAATTATATATGGGTAGTTAGGATGTGGTTGTTCATGTTCCTCAGGGGTCACAAGGATTCTATTATCTCATGGGATTAGTTTTAATGTTCATTTCATGCCTAGATTTATTCATTGAACATACAAGTGACCAATCTAAAAGATATTCTTACACTATGACATTGGATTTTGAGTATATATGTGGTTTGGATATGTTTTAGGTTCATTCATTAATATGTGTTGGACATGTTTCTAGATGATAATTCCATGGTTATTCATTTCAATGAGGCTCCATAACCATATATCTATCACTAGGTTTCTATTTATGCTACAGAATTATCTTCATGTGCTTTAGAGGGAATAGGTTGAAGAGAGGGAACTATCTAGGAACGGATCATTATGAGAGGGGAGTATTTAGGATTCTCCACGTATCAGAGTTATGGTTTTGTGTTTAACATTTCTTTTATATAATATAGTTTAGATAGACAGTGGTAGGCTCTTACCCTCTTGATCTCATTTCTATAGTGGTGGTGGCTCTCAAACCTCATAAAGGGGATCTCACATCTATTTTTTTATATATTCAGTAATTATTAGTAGAAATATTTCATCATATTTCTATGTAGTAAGGATATGATATGTTTTACTTTTTATGTTATGTCGTGTGGTGGGATGTGGCCATTGGAATTCCCCAGATATTCCTAGAACAAGTGATCCATATTTCATTAAAGGTAACCTTTTCGTTTTTTCTAATAAGGTGTATAGATTATTTGTTTTAGGATCAACACCCTCCTTTATACCACCCACCCTAGTATTTTCATCGAGACATAAGGTAGAGAGGACTATAGTGACCATGGAATTATCTACACTAGTTAGAGACTGAGAATATCTGTATGATGTGTGTAAAGAATGAGATCTATTATTTGGGTAGAACCCCTCTTTCATAAAATCCCAATGCTTTTGGATATATTTATATGACCTCGTCATCATCATTGAATAGAGTATTTATTTTAGGGTATCAAGGATTTCATTAGTAGTTGAATTGTGATATATGATGTAGATAAAGAGTATTAGAAGTTCATTAGTGAGTGATATAGTTAAATTGGTCATATATGTGTTTTATCCTTGGCTTCTATGATGTCTAAGTTGATACTGCTTTCATTAGAAGTTTGGATGATGATATTTCTAACGGTTGTAGTAGTGAACCCTGACATTTTCCTAGAAGAGGTTGTAATTTTTCCCCAATGATAGGAGATCATGTTTGGGATAAGTATATAGCTAGGTGCTTCTCTGGTTTATATATCCTTGTAATGTATGGATAATTCTATATTGTGGTGTTTTCAAATATATATTGATGATATCATTAAATGGGGATTTTTTGCTAATCATGTCACCATGGGGTTCTCTAGTTTTGTCTTTTAAGATGTTTGATGGATCATTTCTTCGATGTATCAATTATTGTATCCTAAATCTTAGTATAGTGAAGATTATATGCCCTCTTATAGGGATTGGTGATTTATTTAATAAAATGATATGGAGACAAAAAAATTTCTTACAAGAATATTATATCACATTAATGATCGGTAACATAATAGTAATACACACAAGGATAAAATTTATAGTATATATAAAAAAATTGGCTCATACATCACATGGAAATAATTAAACATTTAAAATATTTTAATCCATATTTTTTATAGCTTTAAAATATCTCACAATTTCCTTAGTACATATAATCACCTAAGGATATACATCAATAAAATGGGTGAGCTAAAATCCCACAAAGGGGAGACATAACATAGAAGGAATAAGATACCCGAGTAAATAGTACATTGATAAAAATAATAATAAACATCATATCATAATCTTATCATCATCATCATCATCATATTCCTGGGGGAAGATTTTTAAAAATCATGTAATATAGAATATGATTGATAATATAACATTATATCATAGTGGTCAAATACCCCACATTGTGAACAAATAAACACCATGATCACGTATAAGATATGTTTTTTTAAAGGTGGAGCTTTGGTCAAAAGACCAAAGCAATTTTATTATAAAATAGAAAAGAAAGATTACAAGAGTCGAAAAGATGGGATCAAATTACAATCTTTAACTTGCAAAGGAATCAGGTTTTTAGGGAGCTCCTCTAGCCAGGTTATTGCCTGATCTATGCCTTTGTTGGTGAGAGCATCCGCAGCCATATTAGCTTCACGGTAAGTATGAGTTGCAATGTAATTGACGTCATGGAGAGATTGAAGACAATTCATCCAGCACGTAGTAATCGGCCAAGAAAGATGAAAGTCTCCCTTCCAGATGGCTTGAACAACAGTAGTAGAGTCACTTTCAATCCATAAGTTGTTCCACCCATGTCGAAGAGCAAAAGAAATGGCATGAATAACACTTATCATCTCAGCTTCCAGAGAGGATGCAGTACCACAGCCTCCAAAAAAGCACCCCACGATGTGGCCATGATGATTTCTGAAGACGGCTCCACATCCCACAGGGCCTGGATTACCTTTAGAGGCTCCATCCACATTGATTTTAATCCAACCTGGGAAGGGAGGTCTCCAGAAAACCTCAAAGGTGCGCAACGGTTTCGAGAAAGTTGCCTAAAATTGAAGACGTCTAAGAATCATAAGGTCATCCACCAAGTTGTTACATGAACCCTTCTGGATCAAAGAAGCTTCCCGAATAGCGATGAGAATCCCCATTTTACCTGTATAAATGTTGTGTGAGCAATTATTGTGAAGAATCGAGTTTCTATCATACCAAATCACATGAATAAGCTCTGCAACCCTAGCTAGGAACAAGTTTCTGATTTGTTGAGAGTTGTCCATAGCAACACAACGTTTAAGTTGCTCCTCAATAGAGTTATGAACCGACCATATGCAATCAAAAGTGTCAAAAATATAGTTCCAAAGAGCAGTGTAAGTAGCACAATATTGGAATAATTGGTTAGAATCTTCTCTATTCTGATTATAAAAACGACATTTAGAACAAAGATTAATACCAAAACATTGAAGACAAGCATTAGTGGGGACCATATTGTAGGCGAGACGCCAAATAAGAGTGAGTCTGGAGGGTTTAATCCAGGGCTTGTCAAAGCTTTTTATCCATTTCAAATCATAATCAGCATTGTGTAAGGAGTTATTATAAAATTTTTTGGAGTTAAGAATTCCATTATGAGAAGGTTCCCAAATCAAGAAGTCACATGTGGCAGAAAAATGGAAAGAATCAATAATTTGAATAATGTTTTCGGGAAGGTTGTCAGTGTGAGAATTAAGCACATTGCTAACAGTGGAGTTGATGTCATCAGGGATATCGGCAAGAGAGGTCAAAGAGATAAGAGGAGTGCCAGTCCAGTTGTCCAACTAGAATCTCATGGAAGAGTTTCTCGAAACCATCCATCTAGCATTGTTAATAATTATGTCAAACGTGTCTCTAACAGAGGGCCAAATGGAAGAGGTCATGAAACCCCTATTAGATCTTTTCAATCTATCAATGAACCTATTTTTGATAAAAGCAATGGGGGGGTTTCATTGTAAATCAGGTTCCAGGTTAATCTGGCATGAAGAGCTTCATTAAAGTACTTAATGTTTTTAATTCCATGACCACCCATGTCTAGAGGTTTACAGCACTTAGCCCAAGGGATAGTCACAAGTTTCCTGTCCAAGGTTCTTCTTGTCCAGACAAAGTATTTTATTTAAACGTTTACTTTTTTAATGAGACTAGTTGGCCATTTATAAACCATCATCGAGTAGACAAGTTTGGAAACAATAACCGACTTGACAAGGAAGACTCTCCCCGCCATGGAGAGAGATTTTCCTTTCCAGGAGGAAAGCTGATTAAGGACCTAGTCCACAATGATTGAAAGATATCAAGCTTTGGGTCTACCCCAGAAAATGGGAACCCCAAGGTATGTGAAGGGAATAGTACCTTCTTTGATGTTAAGCTCATTGATAATACTATTTTTTCTAGAAAGAGGGAAATTTTTTCCAAAGTAAATGAAAGATTTATTCCATCCAATGACTTTGCCCGAGACCTCCTCGTAATGGTTGAGAGCAGCTTTAAGAGTTCGGATGTTTTTTATATCTCCCTTTAAAAAAAGAATGATGTCATCTGCATAAAGGAGGTGAGTGGGGGCATTCACGTTTCTGTAAGCATGAATTGGTTTGAGCTTATTTTGATCAACCAGATGTGTGAGAAAGCGGCTAAAATAGTCTTCTGCAATGGAAAAAAAATTGCAGAAAGGGGGTCTCCTTGCCTTACTCCTTTTGAGCATTTGAAAAATCCTCTAGGAGAACCATTGACCAAGATGGAAACTTGAGCTGAGTGGAAGAGGGTTTTAATTTTAGATACGAAGTTATCATTGAAGCCAAAATCATGAAGAACTTTGAAATTGAAATTCCAGTCCATTGTGTCAAAAGATTTTTGAATGTCTAGTTGAATGGAAATGTTTCCGCCTCTATTTTTATTATTTAACATGTTAGTTCATTCTGAGGCAAGACAAATGCAGTCTTGAATAGATCGCCCCTTGATAAAGCCAAATTGATTACATGAGAAAATTTTATCAGTAATAGTGTTGAGTCTATTAGCAATTAGCTTGGTGATAATTTTATAGAGGTTGTTGATCAGAGCAATAGGGCGGAAGAGGTGGATTTCAGAGGCATTATCAACTTTGGGGATCAAAGTAAGGAATTGGGAATTTAAGTTATGAGGTAAGAAGCCGTTAACAAAGAAATCATTAATGAGATTAAAAACATCAGCATGTATAATATCCCAAATTTTTTGATAGTAACCGTTATTGAAACCATCAGGACCTGGGGCACTATCAGGGTTCAAACCAAACACAGTGTCTCTGATTTCATGATCAAGAGGAACACTCAGGAGATAACTATAATCAGCATCTGTAACAATTGTAGGAATGATGTCATTGATGAGGTCTTTGTTCATACAAGGCCCATTGAATAAAGATTCAAAGTAAGAAACAACATGATTAACAATCTCTTCTTCTTTATCCAAAAGGTTATCTCCATATTTAAGGGAGGAAAGGGGTCTACTAGCTTTGCGAATTCGTTGTAAAGAGTTATAGAACTTGGTATTATCGTCACCATCATTCAACCATTTGAGTTTAAAAGTTTGTTTGCGGATGTTATCCTTGAAATTTAGGAGCATATTTAGGCTCATAGTAATGTGAGCTTCGTGATTTTGATCAGAAGTGAAGTCGGAGTGGGTGATATTGTTTTGAATTTGTTGAAACTCATTCTTCAGAGAGAGGATGTCATTATCAATTTGAGTCGCTTTATTGCTGCACCAACTTTATAACATATATGAATATATCATAAAATCATTATTCTAAATATTTATGATTATCATATATCTATATATTACTTCTTAATATATTAATATTCCTTTCATTTCCTAAGAATATTATTGGTGTAGTGCCTTTGGAATCATGGAATCATAAAAAAATTGGGTCATAAGAGCTCTATATCATCTCTGACATAGTTCATTTTTACTAGATCCCTAATTAAACATATCATACATAATACAATTATTCATACAATTAGTAAAGATAACATAATGAATTGGGATCTATAATGCTTAGTAAGGGTATCCATGGGAGATATCAACAATCACATATGCATAACATGAGAATAAGGGTACAAGAATGTGATCATAGAATTTGAAAATCATACCCTGCATATCAAATTTCATAACACTAATTCATGGTATAAATCATTTAAGTTCATAAGAAACAAATTATAAATGAATAAAGAACATGGTCAATGAGAGTAATACATAGTTATAATACATGGATTTTAGGTAAAAATATAAGTATATAAAATAATTTCCTTTGTAATCAAGCCTAATTTCAAAGGCTATCATTGTGTAATGAGTTTTCTCCACAAGACATGATTTTAGTAATTGTTTACACACAAGACTAGCATAGTGGAAAAATTCTCTAATTTAATAGGGTTACATCCTCATTAGAGTCCTATTTATCTCATGAGAATTCAATAATTAACCAATCCATTAGAGGGAGCTATAGGTCCCACCCATCAGATAATTAAAATAATATATATATGTTCCAAAATATCATAAAACATTTATAATATCATATCCTATGAAAATAAATAGGCTTCATAAACATTTCATTGTGGAAAACCCCTTTGAAAAAAGAAATAGGTTTTATAAAATTTTATCATTTCATCAAAGAATAACCCATGGAAATGGAATGGGTTTCAAAAATATCATGAAATCATAAAAATTAACCATATTGAGAAGTAATAAAGAGATTATAATTGGATAATATCCCCAATTAATCTTAATTAACATAAAATTATGCCACCATAGATGTCAAATTATTTTGAACTATTAAATAAAAAATTTCTTGAAGAAGATATCATCTCCACTTTGAAAACAATTACAAAAAAATTCTAAAAATTTATTAAATAATAAAGAAATGTTTTTTTAATACTTTTAATATTTTAAAATAATATTTTAATCATTTGTTGGTTATAATTGTGTAAAATAATATTCTTGTTGTACACATTAAAACAAATATTCCTTTCACATTTTTGATAAAAAGTAAAATTTCCCTCTCCATAAAATGAAATGAATATTTTTTACATTTTCTTTTATAAAATAATACATGGTTAAAAATACCTTTAAAAAATAATATTAGAATAAAAAAATTAAAATTAATTTTTTTTGAAAATATTGATATAGGAGAAGAAGGTTTTTCATCTGAAGAGAGAAATAAAGTCTATTTCCCTTAAAACAAATCATGGGTATCTTATGTAAATAAATATAGTAATATGAATGGAAACATGTCATATATATAAATAACCATAGAATAATAAAATTCAAGAATACCATGAGATTTATATTACACCATTACATCATGCGGAAATTAATCATAAACAATCCCAATAAACAATGCGATTTTAACATAAAATAGTTACAATTTCGGTAATTTTTGAATCGTAAGACTCATGAAATAATAAAATATAAATGGATATTTATTTCACATAATTTTTATTATATTAATCATAAAATTAATTCAGGGAAATTATTTTCACTACACAGAAGAAACAACTTGTGTATATGGAATGTCTCCCATATAAATATAAGTGAGGTGAAATTCCCTTATATTATCAGGGAACATTTGGATCGTAATCCCCATGAAAAAATTATGTTAAACAAAACATTAAATATCATTATAATAAATAACCTAACGATCAAAATTGTAAAAGGGTCTCTATATACAACTCATAAATGATGTTTGGTGAAAAACATAACATTTGTCCCAAAAAAGACAACATATGTTGAAATTCCCTTACCTCATGTCTCAAAATTATTCATACATATTCAAAACATCATTATAATAAATATAGGTCAATTATAAATCTATTAAATAAAAATTACCATATATATATAAATATCATATAATATATTATTTACATATGATATTTTATTACATGTTTGTTAGTAGTTCTTTATTATAATCATGTTTTGTTTAATAGTAGATTCGTTTTTCATGTATGTTTTGTTTTTTTATTTTTTTACTTTTATATTAAACATGGCTAAATAATATCCAAAATTTTAAAAGTTATAAAAATTTAATATATATTCGTTGTATTTTTATTTTCATTATACCATACAAGTTATGTTTAGAAAATTAATTACATAGTTCACTGAGATGGTAGGTCATACGTACACATGAATATTGTTTCCATTTTCTTGAAAGATGGAAAAAAGAAAGATATATATCAATTAATAATTATAGAATTATTTTTATATAATATATATAATAAATATTCATTACACATATCCTTATTACAAACCAATTGAAAACAAAATGAATAATAGTCAAAATAACTTCGTGGATGCAATAGTCCACTCATTCGCACGAGTGACATTATCATTTATTATCAATTTTTATGGTAAGAATGTATATATGTTATTATTAATTAATAAGTGTAATTAGTTCATAAATATCCTATATATAACTTAAATCCATTATTATATTCATCTATGGTAAGGGATGATGGAAAATGAATTACACATTTTTGTGAGGTTGTAGTCCTCTAAATACATGACTGAAAGATTCCTTCCCCATTTTATAAAAGATTATAAGGATATAGGTTATGAAATTAACATAATTATATATAATTATATTTTATATACTGATCTAAAAATATAATTTTAGTTTAATATTCTTTTGTAGAGGTGTAAAAGGAAATAAAATAAAAATTCTCGGTAAAGAATAATATTGTTTCTTCAGACAAACTTTTTTGGTTAACACCAAAATAAATAATAAAAGGGTTTCAAAATGAATATAGGGACTCTATTAATAGGTTAGGGGAGAAATTACAGTATTTTGGTAGGTATTTTTAGAAAACAATTTGATGAAACTATAAATGGAAGTGGAGAGGGGGTAACTTTTTATATGTGGGGGAGATGCCTCACTTGGAATTTTGGAAATGAAAACGTTATACCCACATGTCAAACATGTGAAAGGATAAAAAGGGATCATTATAAAACTTTATTTTATATAATTTTGATATATAGTTATAAAATATGAATTTTAAAAGGTATTAGATCATTTTAACACTTCTTTTTAGTTTTACCCACGGTAAAGACGTAGTATCCTTAACTACAATAATTAATTATTATTGTTTTACTAATCATTATGAAAAACATTATATTGAAAATATAACATAATATAATATTTTCTAATTTAAAATATGGAATACACATTTTCAAATTCAATAAATGTATGTTTAAGTATTTAATAGAAATTTTAATGCAAAGATATGATGAAAAAGTGGGTTTCCAATGATTTTTTTTTCATAATTATATAATGGTTTTATATAAAAACTAAGAAAAAATTAAATTCAATAAACTATATTATATTAATAATATAATAATTAACTTAATTTTACCTTTAAATCATTTTTCATTATTTATCTTTGGAAATTATTTACTCAAAAAATAAATTTTTAATAAAAAACACTATATTTCTCGATTCATCAAAAAATATATCTTTTCAAAAAATTATAAAAAAATTACCACAAAATTATTTTACATGTTGATAAAAATATGAAGTTATTTTTTTTAAAGATATTTTATTAATGTTTCAAAAATAAATTTTATAAAAAAAATTCATGAAAATTAATGAAAATCATTTTTTAATAAGAGTATTGTTTTCAAAATAAATAAATAATATACTAAAAATTATGTAACTATTCATAAATATATTTTCTATATATAAAACTTCTATAACTACTTTTCAAAATGTGTTTATTGCTATTACTAAAATAAATTTTAATATCTATTTTAGATTGGTGAGTAGAAAATATTAATATTTTTAATTGTATATCAGGGTTCATTAAAACATTGTGTAGTGTAAAATGAAAGATATCAAGGAAATAATTTTATTTCAAAACATATTTTATAAAATATAAGGTATTACATTATTTAACCTAAACATTCATTTCAACTTTTAAATTATTTCGATCTGATAAAAACAACTGAGGGAAAATATGTTGCATAATACCCTTACGTACTAATATAGCTTTCTCAAATTTCCGTTTCTCCATAAATCCTTAACAAGGTGAGTGGAAAGGTTTCGTAGAACTTTTTCTATAATATATATAATCTCTATATTTTTTTCTTTATTAGAAAGATCTTAATCTAGTGTTAAAACATCTGATTTTTGTACATCTTAAGGATCAGTTATGTGAATCCTTAGGAGAGATGTATTGAACAGATCATGAACTTGAGTGAGGTTTTATGGAAGTGCAAAGGGATAAAAAACTATCCATTCATGATCAGGAATCATGAAAGTGAAAATGTAGCTAGGGATTATCCTTCCCATTTTCTTGAATCTTAATACCTGTTTCCATGGGGAAATTCATAGGAAAAAATTACACCATCATTAAACTATAGATCATGTTAATGATTATCTACATAACTTTTCTGTCGACTTCTTTCTTCACTTATTTGTTATTGAATGGATCTAACCTTATCGTCTATGTCATTAGATATATCTATTGCAAAAATAAATATATCTCTAAATTCAATACAATATGTCATATTTATACACTTATTTCCATATAGGGCTTCATAATGAGACATTCTCATGATTAAGTAAAATCAATTACTGTATGAAAACATGACTAGAGGATGGTTTTGATCCCAAATAACATTAAAATAAATTTAAAAAGATATAAAAATATGACTTTTGGTTTTTGAACATATTTTTTTGATGATATACAACACAAAAACTCAGTTCTGTATCAATATTTTTCTAATGACTTCACCAAAACATCAATGTAATCCCCATATACCAATACGTTAAAATAGAATGTGGTACTCAATGAAACCTTATCAATATCTTAATTTATATCCTATAAAGATTATGATTGTGTAAATACTGTCTCATAGAAATAATTTTTTCTTTAATTTTTAAGATGATCTATTACAAAACATATAACATTTTTCTCTTTATTTATTTTTCATATTCTTATAAATAAACTCATCGTGATGTTTTTCCATTCCATTTTGGAATTAGAACTTTTTTGAAACCACAATAGTAATTTTCCTCGTAGAATTATCATTATGAAATAATAATAACCAATATAAAGTCACTGTAATATCCCTCTTCATATAATCCAACCATAAATACCTTTTTAAATATCTATACATATTTGTAAATCAAGGATAATTTGAGAATGACGAACTATGAGCTTCCTCTAATAGATAATTCTTCAAATCGTATATATACGGGTTGTATACACAGTTGATGAACATTTTCAATCCATCAGAGTCTAGGTTAAACTCTGGAACACTTTTCACCATCTTCTATGGAACAACATCTTCCTTCTGCACCTCTTTAATCTTTAATTGAATTAATGGAAAAAACATACTTGATAAATATAAGACATTACCGATTCCTTCATGATTTATAGATATATTCTTTGGAAATACAAAAAACACTGGATATTTATCATTTTAAACATTGATATACTAGAATGATATTTTTGACTCGATGCATCACCCCCTTGTTCACTTTCTTAGGGTAGTAATGTATTTACCAATCCTTATATTTAATCATCTCTAACTATCTTCTTTGATGCATGTTAAACTATTTCTATATGAATATATACATTATACTGTTATGATCATCATATATATCACACCATTATCCATAAATATAATGAATTTATATCTTTAATTAAGAAATTACCAAATTTGACTCAAAATAATGAGTTTGGTAATTTTACCCATGAACATTAAGTTACTATGAGGTATAAACTATAACATTATCATTCTTCATGAGGACACAATCCAACACATTCATCAATGCTTAATTATAGATTAAAAACCTTTTTTATTATGGGGTAATGTAAAAATAGTTTTACTGACTATCCTTCTCTTCAATTCCTTAAAATTTTATTCACATTCATCTATCCAATGGAAGAGTGATCCCTTCCATGTTAACTGGGTGACTAAATTGAAATTTGAGGGAAATATTACATAATTAGTTAATAATAGTTTCTTGAACCAATAAAACTATATGTCTAAGCCACTATGGTTGGTATGGGAAAACATTTAATAGAATCATTTTTTTTATAGATCCACAAATATAACCTCTCTTGAGATTGCATGACCTAATAATGAACCTTTCTGTATGTAAAATTAACACTTTGTAAATTTTTTATATAGTCTCTCATTCTTTTGAGTTTTCAGCATAATTATCAAGTGATCTTAATTTCCTTCCTTTAACATTGAATAAATATTAATATCACTAATAAATATAATGAGTAACTGATTAATTTAATCTATAAATACTTTATTCCTTAAATCTTTTAAGATAGGGGAATTACTAAGACAATATAAAATCATTATATATTTATAATGTCCATACCTTATATATAATTCTTTCATCGGTATAGAGATATTCTTAACCCGAAATTAATGATGTCCATAATGAAATTCAATCATGGAAACGTACTGATATCTATGGATTTCTCCCAACAAATAATCAATACAGGGTGGGGTTTGATTATTCTTGATTGTGATCGTGTTTAGCTCACGATAATCAATACAGTGTTGCAATAATCCACATTTCATCATGAAAATAGTAAAGGTACACCCCAAGATGACACAATTGACCAAATAAATTTATTTTTATGATTCTATTTTATTTTATTATTCAATTCTTGGAACTCAATTGTTTTAATTCTATAGGGAGTCTCTCTAATAGGTGTAACATTGGGTATGAGTTCTATTGAGAACTCATTTTCAAATTTCTAAATAGTACTAGAAAAGTATTCTTAAAAGATATGAATAAACACACTTAAATTACCAATATCATTTATTTTGAGATTATCCCCAAACATATTACATAAAAACCCTTCTTGAATCGTTAACAGGACCAATACGATGGGTATATTTTCTAAAAAAATCTCTTATTTATCATCACATAGATAGATGATCATATGAAGGCTCAGAATATCAGGCATTAAATCACTTCCTTGTAAATGGATGTGGTATTTGTGTAGAAAAATCCAATCCATTCATAAGATAACATTAAGTTAAAAAAGGGATAGAATGAGTATATTTTTAGGAAAAAATTGCAAAAAACATCAACTATGGTTGAAACATAGACTTGAGATGTGACCATCGTTCCATTAGGGGTCTTCATTCATAAATAAGTATCTATTCATCAGGGTGGAATTTTTGAACCCTTAAAAATTAATTTGATATAAAAATGAGTATATCACGAGTAAAATAATACATTAATAGTTTTAGAGTGGATAGTAAGTGTAACTTTCACCATATCGTTATCATAAACATCATCATAAAGAGTGATCACTTGAGATTTCCCTTTATTTCTCAGTATAAGAGGTTTCTGACATTTATCATCATCATTAACCTCTTGAGTTAATAACTAGTTAGTATAATTATCATACTACTTGAATTTGAAATAGTAGACTTTGTATTTTACATTATATGGAGATTTCCCTCTTTTCATATCATTAGTTATCCTCTTCTCACCATATTAGTAGTTGATTTCCCAATAACCTTCCTTTTCAAAGTTAAAACATTTAGTAATACCATTAATACAATCCTCACAATTTTTCATTCAACACATTGAGAATATAGGATGTCTCATATTCTTCTATTCACAATTCATAGAAAATACTTTGATTTACAGTATTCATTTCATATCAAAACCATGAAATTCATTCTCAAATCCAATCGATATTGAAACATTTAATAATTTCATCTTAGATAGTGAAGTTTCTATTGGAAAACACCTATGAGTTACTTTGTTTTAAGACACTAAATAGTCAATCATCTTTACTTTTAGTTTGGGTGACAAAAGAAAAATAATACTTCATAATTGTTGAAAACATTACCTCATAGGTAGCAACATATTCATCAACCATCTTCATTTGACCAAAAGTTTCCTCTCTATTTTCATATGAGGAATATGTGGGATGTAGTTATTTAAAAATAATCTATTAAACTCACCCCACTCCATGGTTTCTATTTCATTAAGTTTCCTCTTATTCTTAATTAGATTCCAATATTTATCTGCTTCTCCTTCCAAATAATAGATGAGTAAAATGATTTTTTCATCCTCCAAATACTAGAGAATGGAAAATATATTTTCAATGGAATGGATACATTTCTATTTTATCTATGAATCACTCAATCAACTAAAATAATGTTGTCATTTTCTCATGAAGGAATCAACATAATGATTTTATCTCTATTGATTATATTGATGTTCTATATCATTCATAGCTTGAGGATATTTTGTTAGAATATAAATAACAATTCTCATTCTAAATTTGATTAAATATGGATTCATTGGAGAAATTCATTTCATTTTTTTCACATCCATAATTAAAATGGTTGTTTTGGTTTCAATACATTTACTAAAACCAAATTACGTAGTGTATGAAACAATAATCACAGTGGGGAACTATATAATCATGAAAAATAATTTATAGGATATCTAAATCACAACTTCATATTTTCAATCTATAACAGAACAGGTTTAATTTAGGCTATCTAGGTTAATCTTATATTCAAATCATTTATTATGGTTTATAAAGAATTTTTAAATTTCAAAAACAAATCCATTTGGAGTTTCAATCCATTGGGGTGGAAAGGATCGTAGTTGTACACCAGGTGAAGATAGAGTCAAAGACCAATGACCCTTTTCTGGAGTTTTTACCTTGTGTGAAATAGTTTCCAATCCATATCAACTTTTATTATCTAGACATGGTTATAATTTCTTGAAAACCACTAACTCTATCCTTCACCAAAATTCAAGGACATTTTACTATACCTTGTCTTATCCTTAGTATTATCCATGGATATAAAATTAGATAGATCACTATGGGATGTCACTAACTTATTATCACCCATGTTTCCTAGGGGTTAACAGAACCATAATTTTAAACCAAATATAACAACTGAAACTTCTCATACATAGATATTACATCCTAAGATAAAATATTATTTTCAAAATATAATGATGGAAAATATAATTGTGTTGGTCTAGTGCATTTGGAATCATGGGGACATAAACAACTGGTCCATAAGAGTTATACATCATCCCCTAATTAATTCATTACAAATATAACACATTGTATAAATTTTATACATAAAACCTTTCTTCATACCCTGTGGAATAGAAAAAAATAAAGGGTGAGATATGATTCTCGATAAGTGTTAAAAAGGGAGATATCAGTGATCACATAATCATAACAGAGGAATAAGTTATTATAAATGTGGGAATAACACTTGAAATCCATACAATACATATGAAAGTTCATGACTTTGAGTTATGGAATAAAATTTTCCATTCGTAAGACATGAATTATAATGTATCCAAGAACATGATCCATCATAGCATAACATAGTAATAATACAATGTTCATTTAATCTATAAAATATTATAAAATAATTTACTTAGTAGTCAAGTATAAATTATAAGGCTATAATAGTGTAATGGTTTCAATCCCTAAACCACCACATTAGTTAAGGCTCACTCTAAAGACTATCATAGTTCCAAAATCCCCTTACTATAACAGGTTCACACCTCATTCTAGTACAATTTCACTCATATGATATCAATCTTTAACCAACACATTGGAGGGAGATATAGTTATCACCCACATCATAATGTAAATCATACATATGAGTCCTACAATATCAAAAAAAATCTTTATATTAGAACCCATGATGAAAATTTTCTTTCATAAACATTTACTCATTGTATAACCCAAATAAAAGAAATAGGTTTCATAAAAAATTCACCTTTTCATGAAACCATAATCCCTAGAAGTGGAAATGATTTCATAAAAATCTTATAAATTTAAAAATAAATCACAGAGTGTAATAATTAGGATGTTTTAATTTGATCATATTCCAAGTCAATATTATGTATCATTAAAATATGTCATCAAAGATAGAAAATTAATTAAAAATATCAAAACTAAATATTTTTATGTAAATTTATCCCTTTTTACATTGAAAAAACTTACGTAAAATCTAAAAAAATTAATAATAATGAAAATAATTTATTTGAAAATAAATTTGAAAAAATTTATTGTAAAATTTAAATCAAAAAGTGGTCCTGATTGGGTAGAATACCATTAATGTCATAAACACTAAAACTAATATTTCTTTCAAAATTATTATAAAAATTAAGAAGTTACTTTTCTTGAAAAAAATAGATGATATATTTTAATTTTTTTAAACATTAATGGTATAAATTATCTATAAATAATCATTAGAGAATAGTATAAAACTTTATTATAACATTTTTACATATTATAGATATGGAATAAATATGTTTTCTGAAGAAGAGTTAAATAATGTTGATATTCATTAAGAACATATTTTCATTGTCATATGTAATTAAAGAGAGGAAAATTAACGGAAAACATATATTAAATTGAAATAAATATATTATAATAATTTTCATGAATTTATTTTGTAGTAGATCATAATATTTAATCAATAGAATCATAATGTTAAATAAACTCGATAAATAATGGGATTGTAACATAAAACCTTTACCATTTTGGTAATTTTTGAATCATGATACCAATTAAAGAAGAAACATATATTGATATCAAAATATCATAATTTTAATCAATTTAATAATAAAATACACTCAAGTGAATTATATACACTATACCAAATAAGAAAGTGGTGAATATTTCATGTGTCCCATGGAAATAAGAGTGAGTTGAAAATCTCTTACTTGCATTAGTAATACTTGTATCATAATCCCCTAGAAATAATAATATTATATGACATATAAAATTTCCTGAGAATAAATATATTCATCATATAATAAGTGAATTTTTTTTATATTCACCTCATAAATGAAGATTGGTGCATAACATAACATATGTCCTAAAGAAAACAAATTGAGATGAAATTCTATGACCTCTAGTATCAACATTCTCTATACATGTTTGAAACTTCAGTTTAAGAAATATAGAACTATTAAAAATATATTAACAAAACATACCCATATATATCATACCTTATATTATTTTATTATTATATTTTATTAACCATTAATAAACAATATTTTATTAAAAACAATTTTCAGGTAATAGCGACATCATTTTTCATGTAGGTTTTGGTCTTGTAATTTTAGTAGTTTTACATTAAAAAAGGAAATAACATATTATTAATTTAATTAATGATATTATTATAATACATATTGATTATATATGTATTTTTAGTAATATATAATATTTATAGATAGAAAATGAATTACATTTTTCATAGAGATGGTAGGTCGTATATACACATGAACATTGTTTCTATTTTATTGGTGGATAGAATTAAAAATGATAAATGTGACTAAAATAGTAAATAATCATTATTATATGATATATATATATATATATTATATTAATTAAATATTCCCTTATAAAGATCCATTTTAAAATAAAATGAATAATATATCATATCACTTAGTGGAGGCAATAATCCGCATTTATGTATGAGAAATGTTGTCATTTTTCATAGGATTGTATGGTAAGAATGTATATTTGATATTATAATTTCAGAAGTATAATTATTTCATTAATATCATTATAATTCTTTAAATCCAAAAATTTATCCTTTTATGGGTTATGGTTATGGAAAATTAATTCCATCAGCCCACGAGGTGGTAGTCCGCCGAACACACAATTTACAGTTTTGTTTCCCATTTTATGGATAAGGATATTTTTGTAGGATATTTTAAAAAATAAAAACATCTGATTTTATGGTAGATATTTATTTTTCTATATTATCATAGTTTAGAAATATTTCAAGGATATGTAATAATAAATAAAATAAAAACTCACTATTTAGAATGACAACTTTTCTTTAGACATAAAACATTAGTTAATACAAAAAAACATTTGAAGAATACATTTATAATAAAATATGGCCTTTTAGACGTGGTTATGGAATTAATCAGTGGAATTTTTTATTTTTTGGATTAAAAAATGTCTTTTCATGTCTAAATAGAAGATGAATTTCTATTCCCTTTTATAAGTGGGAGAGAGGAAAAATTGTAATTTTTGAAAAGAAAAAGGTATATCTACATTATAAATATTCCAAAATGACTCATTACTAAACAATAGTTGATATAAGGTCAAAATACGGGTATAAAATATGAATTGGTCATGTATTTAGGTCATCTTAACACTTATGGTTGTAATTCAACCCTTTGGTAAACCCATTTTATCCTTAATGACATTGATTAATTTTTAATATTTTTACTATTAATTATGAACAAACAGTTTTGTAATCACGTAATATAATATTAATTATGTTAAATAAAACTATTAAATCACATTTTCAAAATTCAATTCACAAAATTTTTTATGTTTAATTAATAAATTTACCAACGGATGAGATGAAATGTGGGTTTCCAAGTGAAAAGATTTCCTAAGTACATAATGTTTTTATACCAAAAATAAAAATGAATTTTTATCTTAATAACTAGATTTTATTACGAATAAAATAAATTAATTAAATCTCTTGAATGTTTTTAAAATATCATCCACTTTAAATTCCTCAGAAAAAAAGTTAGTTTTATATACTGACCATTATTATTCACTATTTTTTGAAAATACTATATTTTTATAAAATTTTAAAAAATTTACTCTAATATGATTTTCATTTGTTGATTCCAAAAATGAAGTTAAGTTTTTTATAATATATTTTCATAATTTTTCAAAAAAAAATTAATTATTATTTCTTGATAAAAATAAATGGAAATCATTTTTTGAGAGGAAATGTATTTTCAATGTTTTTTTGACATTAATAAAAATTAAGTAATCAATTATTAATATTATTTCTTTATCTAAGAGCCATAAAATTATTATAAAAATTAACTATATTCATATTCAAACATCCATTTTTCACTACAAAGTAATAAAATTCATGTTTAAATATTAATATTTTTAATGGTATATCAGTGATTGTTAAAACTCTGCGTTGCATGTAATGCAAGCTATTGAGGAAATTAATTTTTTCTGAAAATAATATTTCATAAAATATTTGGGTGTCAAAATATTTTGGAATAAATATAGATTCATGTTCATAAATATAACACATAATAAAATATGATATATTAGATTAACCAAATCATTGGATGGATATATAATTTATGCCCACCCATCAAATCATAAAATGATCAAAATCATGCATTCCACATAGAAATACAACATATAACCACAACAGTCGTGAAATAAACCCGATGTAAGGAATGAGGTTCATAAATGATTTTAAATATCGTACATCATATAATATACATCTGGTTTTCCCAATGAAAAAGGTAGGGAATAATTTTTCATAAAATATCACTGTTCCTTAAATAAAAAGAAACCTAAGAGGTTTAAAATATCATTTTTTGAAAAATAATGACTTGTTGATCAATTTTTTTATTCAAAATCCTTTAGGAAAGGGGGAAACACGTATTTACCAATATAGAGAATGAAATAATATTTAAATATAAGTTTATAAATATTATAGAAATTATTATACAGAAAATTATGTAAAAGAGGTCATAACCCAAAATTGAGAGCCTTGGGTTTGAGAATCCCCTTATCCCAAATCCCTCTTTATTTTGTATCTCTTATACTTCATGAAAAAAAATTGGTATATAGAAATATATAACCCAAAGTGAATTAATTTCATTTTTTTAAATATTTATTAATTATAATCATTGTATTAGATTTCTTAGTTTCATTCATTAATGGTGAGAACATTTTAATATTATATTTTCCTTAAAATTACCCATCCCATTTCAAATTAAAATTATTTAGTTATTAATAATTATAAATTATTAATAGTAACTACATGAGATTATGAAAAAATTTGTTTATAAATTTATATTATATAAGTAATTTAAAATTATCATCCATAAGGGTGGCGATAAGAAAATATTATGAATTACCAGCATTGGAGGTTAACTAACCATTAATTGAACATTGCCAAACGAATAGGGAAGATAAGTTTGAAGTATAAATATAATATAACTATATATGTTATATTAGGATAAAATAATAAATATAAATTCCGCATACTAATTTATTTATATTATAATATTTGGGTTTAAATGGATTTAAGTAATAGAGGTTGAGAAGTGTAAAGTGATAGGATAAGTAAATGAAAACATACCCTCTTATCAATGATTCTCCTTTTATATGACACTAAAATCCTTGATTTAGTAGAGATAGAAGGCTCTAAAACACCCCTAATTATCCATAGTGGATTAAAATATGTGATTTGGGAATGAAATTTTCACTGTTATGTGTGGGGTAGTGGATTTCCAAGGGTGGGTAGAGGGGTTATTTATACTTGAAGAGAGAGGTATTTTTGAGTTATAATTCTGAATTAAATATTATATACAAGCTAAAATATTGAATATAAATAATTTTTAAATTTTAAAATTAACTTTATGAATATCAAAAACTATATAATTTGAATTATTTAATTTAATCAAAAGAAAATTTTGAGAAATTGTAAAACATAATTTTAATTTAATCTGTTTTACTTTAGCCTCTATAAAATACATTATTTTTTTGGAAAACATGTTTTCAAATTCCAAGAATATGAGATACTATAATCATTATCTCAATCTATGTCACCACATTACCTTAAGTATGCCTCATGTGTACCGGATGATATCATCTAAAAGCCTGAGTCTATAAAGAATACAATGGGGAGACTGCACCAACCTATCTAAGAAAAAACAAAATGGAAATAATATAATAATATGTCATAATTAGTATAAATAACAAATGAACAACATGCATCACGATCCAATAAGTAACCAGCTATCACATTTTATAAAAATATGACGAATACACCAAATTTTAGGAAGACATACTATAATCACCCAAAAAAATTCAAAAACTAAGAAAAACACTGAACATGGACCCATGTTCATCTTGATCATGACACCCCATGCTCCAACCCATCACCACATGTTCATACCAAATACTATGTCTTGGTCCTAAACATGTACATGAAAAAAAAGTAGCATCTTCTAAATTTCCCATAAGCCATGGTGGCCTGAGCATGGTTTGAGTACAAATTAGTAGGCCAAAAAATGTTTTCTAAAGAAATATCTAGTTAGAAAAATTGTGTAAACATGTGAAAAAGGTGAAATATACTAAGAGGAAATAAATAATCATGTTTCATAGTAAAAAAATCATTAATTAATCCTTTTATCCATTAATTTCTCTTACATAATCCAATTACACTAACCCACTCAGGCCCGTCCAAAATCCAATGCCCTAACTAAAATGGGAGTATTCATACTTTTAATCACAAGGGGTGTCAAATAATTAATTTTATTAAACCATTAACCATGGATCATTGTATAGGTAATTACATCAGTCATATACTTTGGGAGCATATAGCCTCAATCCAATATCCTAAACCCTGAAAAAAAATTATTGGGGCCTAGAGTATCAGTGTAGCTAGACCCAAATGTAAAGAGCCTCAGTTCATTCCTAGACCACGAATAACATTAGGGGGCCTGGTGGATCAGTTCATCCTAAATTGAAGGTGAGGTGCCTCAGTCAAACACCAAAATTATACAATTCATCAACAAGGCCAAAAGAATTAGTCTGGACTGACCCATTGGTTAGTAATCTCAATACGACACCCTACTCATAGAACACATAGGTGGGGCCTAGAGAATCAGCCTTCCTGACACCATAGTGATAATCCTCATATAAATACCTTATTCCTACAATACATCAGTGTTTCCAAGAGAATAACTCTACCCCAAACATAAAGGTGAACAACCTTAGTCCAACACGCTAATAATAAAATTTACCACAGGGACATGATTTTCAAACCATTATTCATATTTAATTATTTTATAATTTTATTTACCAAGGTCCCAATGAACCCTTGAAATCAAATCATATAAATAAAACCCAAAACCAAATAATAAATTTAAACCATCATGAGGCCACACATTTTAAACATTGGTTTTAATATTTTAAAAGCTAAATCATTCCCAAAGTCTTCTATTTTAAAAAAATTTAAAATTTCCATTAAAAAAATATCATGACCAAAAGGGGAATCACACATTCATTAAAATCATATTTTGAAATCAATTTAGAAAAAACCTGTTTAAAACACCTGGAGTTCAGAACCTGCTTTCAAAATCATGCACCATTATATGAAGTCATTTTTCTTCAATGATAACTATAGAAGTGTCAAAATCTAGAATAGATCATTTAGAAAATAACAAAATCCACATAAGAATTTCAAAAAATCTAACATATAAAGACTTTAAAAATATCATTAACCATGCCCACATACCAAATGGAAATTCAAATCCCACTCACTTTAATAATTACCCTATCTCAACGTCATCAAATTCATTTCACTAGTACCAAGGGATGGAATACCCCATGAGTATCCCTAGGTTTGGTCACACGTAATCAATGAACCCAATGGGTTCCATGAAGGGTTTCACACCACAATCAAAGGCCTAATTCACATTCCATAGTGAAGAACACAAAAATGAAGCAATGAAATAAATGTGAACAACCTTATAATATTATAAGTCAATAAGACTATGGGCAATGATTGTATACCACCTAAATTATGATCATATTCAACTACTCATCCAACAATGGCTCGTGGTCCAATCCCAAACTACCATAAACATCAAAACATGGAATCTGGTGAAAAATATGGTTTAATGGATTCATAATGAGATAGAAAAATTCAATGATTTATTTTCAATAAAATGTAAGGAAACAATGTTGAAGACTTACCCATAGCATCTATTTTCACTAAATGTTATTTCAAACGTCTGGGAACCAAAGGTTAAACATCCATGGAGGAGGAGATAGAAAATCATTCACCACCCTATCTACGGGGGGTCGAATGGGTGAGAAAATAAAGGGACATTGAAATAATATCAGGAGGGAAAAGGATTAAAAATCCAACTTTTAATGAGTTTTATGGTTTGGTTGCATAATTTTCTAAATCATTCTCTAACCACATGGTTCCCTCGATACAAGTGGAAACTGATCCACCTGATTTTTATAAACACCTATATTTTTTAAAAAACAATGAGGTGGTCATACACTCACCACTATTGAAGGGGAAGTCAAGACACAAAGTATCTTAGACCACCATACATTTTTACAAAATCATAAAGCCCCTTATGAAATCTACTTGGTTTTGGAACATGGTTACTACTAATCATTCCCTAACCATTCTCTCATCACAGATTTGCTTACTTTCCTCTATTACCATTCCCTAATGCACAAGGACACACCTGAGACCTTTCCCACACATGGGAAACCTTCCAATTACCAATCATTAAATCCTTGATGTACTTTATAATAAGATCTACATCTTACAATTTCACCACCTTATAACTACACATCCTCGATATGCATTCTCATACATCACCAAGCCAAAAAGACAGCATGGAAATCCATGTCGCCCACCAATAAACTTCTTTTTCCCATGATTCCTCTGAAACATGTCCATTAAAACACAATATACATAAAAAAGAATAATATCACCTCTTAATCCTTTTGAATTCAATTGAAAACACATGCTGGAAGCTCTTCAAAGGCTGCATCGACCTCAAAACCACTATTTCAAACATCATACACATGTGGATGTTGGGGTAATACCACTAAACCAACCAAACAAAAGGGAAGTGAAATAAGCACCACCATCCTAGGATATCCAATTAGTGGTCCTATAGTTCGATTCTCCCCATAAGGCTAAACAACTTTTAATTCTCGGTAACCAACCTATCCTTATTTCCAAACCCAACGATGTACCGAAAATTGAATCAACCAAAGAATTATATGATTAACCAACCACATTACTCATCCTATTTCA
Source organism: Viscum album (assembly GCA_963277665.1). Classification (NCBI taxonomy): domain Eukaryota; kingdom Viridiplantae; phylum Streptophyta; class Magnoliopsida; order Santalales; family Viscaceae; genus Viscum; species Viscum album. The sequence goes on along the minus strand of OY728153.1, from coordinate 1,159,980,319 downwards.
GTGCATAACTCAAGGCCCAATGGCCTTGTTTCGCACTCGAACACCCAATACACAACCAAATCACAACCTTCATCTAATGCTATTCAAATAGTCAAAACCCTATCCGATTTTCATTGCTAAAAAAAATACACCAAGATGAAACATAACTAACCCATCCAACCCATAACACCAATAAAATCATAAAACAACTACTAGACTTTTTTGGTGTTCCCTAACATTTAATATGTCTCATAACAACCATCTCCCATTGTTTGGAACCGCCACTATCGATAATGACCCCTAGAACCTCAAACAGAAGCTTCCATAAAATACCCAATGTGAATATTAACTCACCATTCCCAAAAATCCGTGAGAACACTTTTCAAAATTGTCATCTAGCCTTACCATCAAAACCATCTTGAATAGATTAACCTCCACCATCCATATCTCAACTAAAGATAGCTTGATTCATCCTCAAAACCCATTTCCATTCCATAAACATTGTTATCATTTAAGAAATCCACCAAATTTGGTTTAGAATTCACCAATTTGGGTCCCCTTTTCCATGATCTGTCGAACCATCCTCATCCAAATCACCCTGAAAGTCCCAAATCCCACTACTGGCACATTACAACTCCACGAGGCCATAGAGCCTTCTAACTTATGGAATACCACCAAAATTTGATGCACCTGCCTAATTAAATCCCTGAATTCCAGTGAAATTTCACCATGATAACTTCAAATACTATAAAAAATGTCATTGTGATCCACCACACCCACTAAAAACTCTGAAAAAACATCCATATTATTTTTAGAAGTACCCTTAATGTGAGGACAATGCTCAGTCCAACCAACCACCATATCCTAGGATCGAATATCCTTCCCAAGGAATCCAAACATGGAATTCACATGTTCCCCAGAGTAATTTTGACTCCACAACATCCATTCCATGGCATTACACAAACTTCAATTAATAACATATTGATCTCCACCTTATGAGTGTCATTTTCACTTCTTTCCATAAGTAGTTGTGACCAACACATCTCATGAACCCATCATTTGAGAGCCTGGGGAGTGGTCATGACCATCTCTCACTCAAACGAGTGATAAAAAAACATTAATAATCACATGTTACCAGCTTCCATGAATTACAAATTCCCCATTTACAACCCCAAAACAACCCCACAAACCTCACTCACTGATGTATGGTGGTCCATCACCCACCACATGGTTTCTATTTTAAAATTATTTAGGGACCAACCATTAATAAGGCTTTTAATCACACTAGAAGAAAAATATATTTTGTTTTGTGTATAACCAATGATCTCTTGGTGTACAAAGGATGATTTCAATATAAAGGGGTTTCTCATCTATAATATAGAAGTACCCTAAGATGCCATTTAAAAAAGATAAATTTCATAATACATCGCACTGATCAAAAAATAAATATTCTATCATATAACCATCACTTCCTACTTTGGTTTTAAAGAAAATGATAGGTGCTTACTCATGAGGCATCTATTTACGTTTCCAGAATAACATCCTTCATCTCTTGAACATTTCCAACAACTAGTCCTTATAAGAACCCTCAAGGAAATTCACATTCCTGAAGTACTTCACCAAAGTAGTCTCAAGATCACATGATCTGTAAATTACCGAAGATAGACCCAGAATATTTCTCACATGACTAAATGTGATTCTTAGTTTCTCATCCTCATTCGACTCGATCTATTCTCAATTTTTTCTTCAATAAACCTATGATTCCATGAAAATAATCCAAAATACGTGGCCACCTCTCACATCGGGTTTCACTTCCTAAAAATGGGTACCTCCATGATTTAGTCACCCTTATACTATCTTCCCAAAGTCATCATCATCTTCTGTACTGACCACCATCAAAACCAAAAGACTAGGTCTCTGAATGATACTTCCCTCCAAAAATACCCTTACAACAAACAATAATCACTCAAGTTCTCACCTGAGAGAGAAACTAGGGAATAAACACACACTTTTCACTATAACCTGATGGAAACTATTTTTCATTGATGAAAACTCAATGGAATCACACATGCTATACATCCCAATGAACCCTCAACACTAGTTCAACCTCAATCACAATTAACCTTAGTTACTCAAAATAACTAGCCCATGACCACAAATCAGGTTTCGTATAAAAAATGATCGATGTTCCCATATAGACCTCGAGGATCAACCCTCACTAGGATGTACACTCAATCTACCACTATCAATGTATAAATTGTCTAAATGTGTCATACACTCCTAAAATAACAAGAAACCCAGTCGACCCCACTTACAGGCCACACTCATAAGTCAAATGACACCAACTCCCTAAAATGGAGTCACATATTAAAAAGTATACTAGATATAAATATATGAAATAAAAATAAATATTATTTAACTTCCCCTTTGTGGACATCACTCCTATCCTAATTCCAAGACACATTGTGTCCAATTCCCCAAATAGAAAAAAATACTCTTGGTTTCAAACCAACAACATCACAACCACCACTAATAGAACCATAACCAAGACCCCCACTCTTACGGACAAACATAACCTAGAAAATCCCAACGAACAAGGGATACCACATCCAAATTACAAAACACCATCTCAAAACCCCAAGGTCATAGGCCAACTGATGACACAAAAACCACATCCTTGTAAACAAAAATTAAATCCCAATAAGGATCATGAAACAAAACCATGGTCTAAAAATATGGCTCCCCCATTGTCCCAAAAACCCATACACAGGGTGTTAGCACAACACTAAGGATACCCGTTTATAGTGTCCCTAAAACATCCATATTTTCCAATTCAAATTTAACTAAAATTCCCATTCTAAATACCTAATAATTAACATTTATAATATTTTTATTTTCCAGAAACATGGATTTAAAATTTCAAAACCTTTTTATTAACCCAAAATTTATAAAAAACAACATTACTAAAATTCATATTTCATATTAAAACATAAAAAAATTATTGAAAATACCAAGAGGTATAAACCATAGACAATAAATAAATTACCGGTATATATCTTCTAGTGAATAATCAATCATATGAAACATAAAGATTACCTATCAAAACTATGTACCTAGAATGACTCAGGAACACATACCCCCTCTCTATCCATACCAATCCCATATATAGAACCTCCTAAAACAATAACATCACAACCATGTTCACCAATAAAGTACAATACATAAATAAAATATAAAAGAAAAACACAAACATAAATTCCTAACCATGGTAACTTGGATTTTTCCTCTTAAGCGGGGATACAGAAACCCAAGAACAAGATAATAACAAAGCCCCACAAATATCCTTTACTTCTGTATACCATTCCCAAATGGTATGATAAATGAAACCACCCCAAATACCACATTCTCAAAACATCAAATTAATATTTTAATGAGTTTAGACCTTATAAACACTCTCAATATGATTCACAACACAAGACAGATGCTCCTCAAAGAACGCATTGACATCAAGCCTAGAATTACCAACATCAAACACATGAAGAATTATAGGTAATATTAGTAAAAATACCGCACCATATGGGAAGATAAATAATCACTACTATCATGGTATAGGCAACCGGTTTCTTTTCGATCCTAATCTCCCCATGAGGCGAAAAAACCATGCAAACCATGTTACCAACCTGTCATTATTTCCACACCTGATGTTGACCCAAACATTTCTTCACCCAAATTAGAAAATGATTAGACAACCAAATTCCATTACTTACATCATTCCACAACTCAAGGATCAATATCCTCATTCCATACCAAATAAACCAAAACAAGACCATATAAAAAACATCATCTCAGTGAACTCAATTGGTCAAATACCGAGTCATTTCCCATTGTCAAAATTTAAATTACTAGGATAGAACATACCTGACCCATCCAAATCATAGCACTAATAACATCATCAAAAAAACCACTAGATAACTATTTTTCTTCCTATAATAAGCATGGTTTTACAACCACTACAATTTGGTGATTGGCATCGCCACAATCTAAGAGGACAACTTGAACCTTAAACTGGTGCTTCTATAAACCCACCAAAGTGTTTTTTCACTCACCATCTTAAAACATCAATGATAACCATATACAAAATTATCATCCATCCATACATAATAATCCTTTTAGATTAGATTCACTCCCATCATCCATACATCAACAAATGACTACTTGGTTGCTCCTAAAAACTGATTTCTATTCTGAAAACTCACTTATCATTTCGATCAACCACCAAAGATTGTTTACATATCACTTCTCCCGTTACATTTTTTCATTCTGTGTTTAACCATCCCTAGCTATGTCTCTCAAAAAATCCTAAATAGAACTATTTTCATGCTACCACTCCACCTTTCCATGAAGCCTACTTAGTCTAGGCATACCACCACTATTCGTCACACTTACATAAGTCTATCCCTAAATTTCTATAAATTTTCATTATTAAAATATCCACCACTCCTCAAGACATAATCATTATCTACTGAACCCACTAACACAACTCCAACAAAAACACCCATATTTCTTTTTGAACAACCCTAACTCGGGGTCAACCCTCATCCAAACCAACCACCACATCCTAGGCCCACATAGCCACCCTGAGGAATCCAAAAATGGACATCACAAGTTACACCTCAGTATTACAATGCCATCACATCCATTCCATAGTATTATTTACACATCTATAACTGATATATCCTTACCCACCTTATTATTATCATTGACACATCTTTCCATAAGTGATTATGACAACCACATCTCACTCCCCCATCACTGTAGGCCCTGAAGAGTGTTTATGACTGCATCTCCATCACTCGAGTGAAAAAATGAAACATTGAAACCATCAATTCAATGCTTCCAAGAATAGAACCATTAATATTTATCTCCATACTAACACAAAAAAACCTCACATAGGAATGTCTAGTGGTGAACCTCCCACTACATAGTTTCACTTTTATACTTCTCAATGGCATAATTATAAGATCATGGGATTTACTATGAGGTTTGAATCCATTTTTGTTCAGTTTAAATCATTTTTAATGGAATAATGTGAGTTATAAATGTTATCAAGTGTGTTTCGGGGGGTGTTTGGGGCTTTTTTCGAATCCATAACCATGTTTTTGAAAAAAATGACTACACATATGGTTAGTAGACACCATGTGGTCCAGAATGCATGGATTTTATAAGTGTGGAAGTCCTGGAAAATGGTATTAAAGAGAACACATGGTCAAATGAAACCATGAAGGAAAAGGCACACACCCATGTGACATTCTTCATGCCATGTACAATGGTTGTTGGCCTGGGTTGTGCAAGTTTAGGCAAACTGTGTGTGATAACTATGCGAGTTTCACCCTTAATGTAGTAAAGGGAACATGGTATCAAAATATATTGGAGAACCATGAAGAAGAACACTATGACCTTTTATATTTTAGAAGATTACCATTTTTACCTTAAAAACATATACCCTAATGTCTAATTTTTATTTCATCTTTTGGAGAGTATTTTTTTGGTTTGGAGATCTCCTTTGAAACTGAAATCATATATTTTAATACTTTTTATCCATTTGAAATCAGATTTGAGTGATGATCATCTTGTTGGATCCACATCAGTATGCACTACAAGCCTCTTGTGCCATTATTCAATCGTATTAGTATAGATAGAGTTATTTTATGAAAAACTAATATTCCATATTTTCCTTTTCTCATACATTCTTCACTTTTCATCTGATTTGGGTCGAATTGAATGCTGATAATGAATGATCACTATAATGTGATCCTAGAGTAGATTGTCTATACTTTTCATGAGTGGTTTGATTGTTTATTGTAGTATTTTCCAAAGTGCAGTGTAACATACATTCCAATGTCACCCTTAAAATGAATTGGGTTCTTTAATTAAATGTAATAGAATCTTTTAGGGATTACTACTAGTTCCCTGAGACCAGTTGGAGGTTTTTTCACCGACCATGTCCATTCATGGGGCGTGTCTTTGAGTTTAATTTTTTTTAACCAACCATGTTGTGTGTATTTGAGCTTTCCTAGTTATATGATTTTATATTGTAAATGAATTTAATTGGAATGATTGTTAGGAGATGGATATTTCATATTTTTCTTGTTTTCATTATTTATAAAATGGGTTATATGAAATTTTTACGTTAGTGGTTAAACACATGGATTGTGAAATTTTTGAAATTTTAATTTACAAATGAATGTGATTAATTGAGATGGTAGGGGATATCTTGGTGGGTACACTATGGATCTAAACTCTACTAGATTTCGAGGATGTTAATCATTGCATCATTATAGAGGCCGTAGATTCCTTCGATGAGATACTTGGGTCTTGATTCCATTGGATAACTTGGGCCTTCATACCCCTTGAACCTGGATTGTATGGGGTCATAGTGTATATAGTCTATTGACATGAAACTTGGACTCCATTCCAAGTCTAACTGAGTTCCCATCAAGATACACTTGGGACTCGATAAGGATTCATTGGTTCACTATTCATTGGATATGGACCTATGGTGCATGAATCATCTGATTATATGGATCAGTGGAGGTAAATGTGATTTTCATGGTTATATGGCTCGGTCATGGTTAATATGAAACATTTGGTTTTACAGTGTGGCTGACGATGATAAGATATATTGTGTATAAAACATGGTTGTGGTGTTTACATCAAATTTTATTTATTGATTTTTAGATATAAGAGCATTTCCATGGTCTTCCATGGATCCTTTAAAGGATTTATAGTATCAATTATTTGGTTTATTGTTTTCATGGGAACATTACATTAAGTACTTCCATAACTGTAATCTTATGAACTATTCTTTATCTTGTCTTACATATCAAGGATTTGTTATAAACACCATAGTTGGAGACCTACTGTGATTGAATTAGAACCCTCGTTCGGCCCACCATTGGGCACCAAAAAAGAATATATGTATTTAGGTAGGGATGAGGGAAAGTACCCACTGTTTGATGCTTGGATTTGTGCTATGCTTAGGAGTTGGAGAGGATAAGAACGTATTGAGGCTTGTGGTTCTAGATGAGATAATTCCTTTTTGTAATTTTTGGTATTCTAATAAATGTACTATATTGGGTGTCTTTATACATTTTTCACATCATTATAGAGACCTTAAATGATGAATCATTATATATTTTATTAGTTTTCAAATTATTAATATATTCTTATCTGGAATATTTACATTCTATCAAATTTTTTTACTGACTCATCTATGGATTGTTGTTGCTATTGTGGTATGTTACATTATAAAATGAGAGAATTTTAGCCCCCGCAAAAATACCATTGTCCCTCTTTACTAGTTTAAAGCCTCTGTCCTTTAGGAAGATGTACTTGAGGCCATGTGACCCACCATCTCAGGGAAACATTTTGTGGAATCCATGTCGGGATAATACAAAGTGATATCATAGGTTTTTATATATTTCCTTATTATTTTGTAAGAATAGAAATGGTATTAGAATGGAAATGGAATTTGGTAATGAGTTTTTCCTGGGATTATGTACCCCACGTACCGGAGAGAGCCAAATTTCCTAGAACAAGTATTGTGGTATATGTTATTTTACTACTAGAGGAGTTTTGATTCCACTATTTAGTGTGGAAATTGAATTGTGATGTAAACATTTATATGATCGAGGGTTATATTTTTTTAAACCTATTTGGATGAGGGTAATCCATCACATTCATAATTAATGAAACATTATAAGAATCATATTCCATGCATTATTCCATCCCATAAAGGGTTCATTACTTTTATTCATGGTGGAGATATTTTCTTGGGCGATATATTAACTAAGTGATAAATGTTTTTTCCATGAATTGGGAAACAAATTGGTACATAGAGTGTCTTCCATAACCTATGAAATGTTTTCCTAATTATGATACAACAGACACCCTAAGTAGCCAATTGTGGCACGCTGAGTCCTAGACTAAGAGTCGCACGTATCGAAACATGATATGGTGTGGATTAGGTGGATGCCATATTTTAGTTTATAAGATGTTTAAGAAATTATATATTATATTTGATTCACCATTTGGTTCAACCATTTAATATTAAATATAAAATTAAGATGAAAATGAAATAAAAATTGAATTGTGAAATAGAGAACTTGAGCTTCACCTAGATTTTGACTTGGTAGCAGGCAGTGTCTCTAGTGATGTTTTTAACTGTTTATTTTTACATTGTGTTGGAATTAGTATCAGGCTATTTGGTATGACATTGTTATATGATTATTTTGACCTATCCTATGATTTTATTTATAATATTTTTATTTTAACCTTTTTTGAGGTGTATTTGGTACTATAGAAACATGTCACCATGATGTTATCCAATTGTACGCTAGGAGGTTAGAGATGATCATACTCAGAGGATAACAGGACATGGGAGATTGGATGATCCTTTTATTGTTCCATCTATAGAACCAACTATTATTTTATACATAGATGTTGAGGAACAATTTCTTAAGGATTTTCTATGTCATATTCACACTTTTTAGGGATCACCACAACATGCCTCCTCTATGGTAGTGTTGATGTGTGTGTTTTAGTAGCATCACCCTCTCACATTTTCAAGGGATGGAAGACCATAGGCTACTGAGCTATGACTTGATACTATGTTGTCGATATTCAATCAATTAGAAAAATTTTATTATGGGATATTGAATCATTCATAATACACATTTCATGGAGAAATAGAAATGATAGTGGGATATTTTTAATCAAACTGGCATGTTGTAAGATATTGTTTTGGCTGATATCCAAACCAGATTCTAACAAAACTTATTTCCCGATACTTTGAGAGAAATGTGGGCCAATTATTTCTTGAATATGTAGTAAAGAACCATTATGGTTATGGATTATTCAATATGATTTATAGAGTTGAATCCTTATTAGTCCATGTATATTGATGTTGAGGCATAAAAGAAGAGATTCATTGAAGAAGGCATCAGACATGCGATTCAATCTCAGAAAAATGTGTTCGAATTGGGATACATTACTGAGATATTAAATCAGGTTCTAATTACAGTGCAGAACCTGAGGGAAGCTAGCAATGAATAGAAGTGTAGTGTAGTCTACTGGACTAGTGGTCTTACTTATAGAGGTATGAAGAAACGTTTTGAGGCTTCTCATGATCTAAGTTCTAACTAGGCTATTAGTGCTACTAGTACAATTTTCTTGCATCATTGTATAAGATGATGTTTTGTAAGGAATTAGTGTAATCGTGAAATATCCATATCCAGATATTTTGGAAAATAAGCCATGTACAATGTTTTTTAGGACTTTCCCACCATCAGTTATTAGAAGTGGGTTAGGTCCAACACTAAGTTTAGTAGTAGGATTGAAATATCCATGTTAGGATAGGAGATGGAGTAGTACAGGATGTCCAGGACATGGTGGTGGTCATGATCGAGGAATCCATGACCCAGTTGTACATAGAAAATATTGTGGTATTTCTCTAGGTATTGAGGTTATTTCACAGGGTTGTGGTTCAGGCTAGTTTTATTCTGCATAGCCTACACTTGAGGAGGAGAATTCCAAACAATCTACAATAAGAGGTACGATCTTAGTAGCCTCTACTCTTGTATCTCCTCTTTTCAATTCATGTAAACCACATAATATTATATCCTTACTTATGGTGGAAAGCCTTGGGATTTTTGTTCCATTCTCTAAGGGATTCATGACACTTGATACCCTATTTGTGATTATAACAGAGAGTGTATTCCAGTGTAGGGAGTTCACCAATGGGATTTTTTGGATGTCAATTCATATGTAATATTTTTCACTTTGAGATGATTGTGTTTTACATCATACTTTGGATGTAATCACTCGTTACTTATCAAGCCTACATCAACTTCTATCACCAGAGGGTAACTTTCACATCATCAGAGGGTGGAGATTTCATTAAAAATGTGGAATGTCATGTCCAGGTGATCCATGATGGATCGAAATATTTTGGGCTAGGCGCAAGGATAGAACAAATTTCTAATTTTATCTAGATGAATAGGGTAACATCAGGAAGATTTCCCTCTGGTGTTTAATCCTTTTAGGTATGTTTTTGTGGATTAATTTTTTGGTTTACCTTATAAGATAGAGATTTAGTTCACCATCGACTTACTTCCATTACCTGAATCAGAATCCGTAACTCATTAAGGATTTCAATTATTGAGATGAAGGAGATCAAGAGGAAGCTATAAGATTTAAAGATAGAGGGGGTTTTATGACCCAGTAATTCACAATGGGGTTCACTAGTCCATTTGAGAAAAATGAAGTTAGAACCCTCAGTCTTTGTGTGGGTTATCGAAAAGAAAACCAATTAAATTTTATGAACCAATATCCATTACTATGGATATATGACCTTTTTTATCATATATAGGGAGCTCAAGTGTTATAGTAAATTGATCTGAGATCTAGATATCATTAGGTGTGTGTTCATCTAACAGACATACCTCAAACAACTTTTTGAAACTGGTATGGTCTATATGAGTATATTTTTATACCGTACAATCAAAAAATTGTAATAGTGGTATTCATTAAACTAATTAAATGAATTTTCGATATTTTTTAGATTTTCTGTGGTGGTTTTCATGGATGATATCTTGGTATATTCTCACAATCGATCCAACCATGAAAAATATGTAGATCATCTTGGATACAAAGAGAGATCATTATTTATATTCTAATATCATAAAGTTCCATAGATGGATTCATAAGAGTCACTTCCCAAGATATATTATATCTGATGAAAGAGTATATATTGACCTAGAGAAAGTGAGAGATTCCTAGGATCATCCCAAAATCAACATTGAATTACATATTTTCTTAGGGAAATTATTATATTATAGGAATTTCATATATTAATTATCATGATTAGTAGTTTTATTGATGGATTTAATAATATGTGTGTGAATTTTGTATGGTTTTATATATGCTGGATATCCTTCCATGAGCTAAAAGGGATATTGAATTTATCACAAGACATGAATCTACCCTATCTAGGAAAGAGAAAAACTTTGTACAATGAATCATCTGGTATTAGAATAAAATATGGTCTGATATAGGGTATTGAATAGAGGTGTATGAGACTTTTAAGTTGAGGAAACATGAATGAAATTACCCAAAAACAATGTTGAGTTTCCAACAGTTGTTCAAGATTTGTACGGTTGAAGGTACTATTTACTGGGATAGATTTTTCTAGTGTACACTAACCAAAACATCCTCAAGTATATATTTAATCATTATGATCTGAATTTGATGTAGGAAAGGTGGGTTGAGTACCTAGAGAATTTTGAATTAGAGCTAGCCTATAAACCTCGAAAGGGAAGTGTAGTGGCTGATGCAATAAGCATGATGGATCAAATACATACTGTTCATTAGGCCAGTAGCATGTCAAAGCTTACGAATTGGGTTTTTTGAGATGCAGTTGGAGGTTATGGATGGTAAGGGTAAAACATTTCTTTCATCCTTAATTTCTACATATGCCCTCTTTGATAGATTATGGAAGAGGAAGCTTTTAGATTCTGAGGCACTTTTAATATGGGAGAGTGTTGAAGGTGATAACACACCTCTTGGTCGAACCATGGGTGGGGATGAGATCATGCATACACGTGGTCACATTTGGGTTCTACTAAAAATATGTTGGGTTATAATGCAACAAGTTCATGCCTTTGTATGGGTGAAGCATCCCTATGTTACAAATGTGTATCATGATTTCTGTCACCAGTATTGGTGTTTGGGTATGAAACATGAGGTATATGATTTTGTTATGAGTGATTCCAACTATAACAAGGTGAATAATGAACATCAGTGATGAGCTGGACATTTACTTCAGTGACCTATTTCCATGTGGAAGGAGTATGATTTCATGGTAGATATCAGGACCAATTTTTTTGAGGTCTCCTCTGAGTAGTGATATTTTTTGGTTTGTTGTGGACTGGCTTACGAAGTTTTCACATTTCCTATATATTATGGAGACATTTTCAGTTTATTATACTGGGTGGTAGTATATCCATTAAATAGAATGACATCATTGGGTCTCTTGTTCGATCATTTTGGATAGTGATGCCTAGTTTACATCTCGTTTATGGAAGATCATACAAAGGGAATGGGGTATTAAGGTGCTTCTATACAAATTTTATTACCCTTATACTAACGTCCAATAAAATAACATGATAAAAGTGTTTAAGGACATGACGACAACATAAATCCTAGATTTTAGGGTCTCTTTAGAGCGGTATATACCACTTATGGAGTTTTCGTTCAATAATAGTTATAATGTGACTATATATATGAAACCTTATAAGGAATTGTATTGTAGGCCATTTCAATCTCCCCAATACTAGTTTGAGGTAGGTGAGCATGCTGTAATGGGACCACATCTTGCGTATAAGACTTCTGAGCATGTCTAGTTGACCAAAAAATTTAATTATACTACACAGTATTGATAAAAATCATACGTTGATCCCTATTGATGACATCTAGAGTTTCAGGTCATGGATCATGACATTTTATGTATCTCATAATGGCTGGGACACAAGTGTATTTGGATACATAGTAATATTTCAACGTGAAATGTTTGGATGTTTGGGATTTTTGGTACCGATCTATGCACATTGTCATCCATGTATCTTAGATACAATGATTTCACTCCTTCCCATCTCAAAATATATAGTCGGATGATGTGGAGTTACAGGTTGATGTGTCCTTTAAAGAGCATTATATAGGCATTGTTGACAGGTAGAGGAAGGTTCTCCAAGGCCATTCATTTCAACTAGTATGGGTTCCATAGAAGCAAACCATTTATATGATAAGACTATGGAGAAGAAGGCTGACATATTTGATCAGTTCATAGAGTTAATCTAAATCTATTCATAACCACCTTTGAGAGGGAAATATAAGGAAAATTTTCTTTATGGGGAGAAAATTTTAGGATCCTTAGTTTTTCTATAAGGTATGGACCTTTTAATTTTTAGTTTAAATGCTTTTTTATAGCCTAATGTGAGTGTCTAATGTGATTATGAGTGTTTCTTTGGTGTTTGGGGCTTATTCAGAGCTCATAAATAAGAATTTTGGGAAAATATGCCCATCTCTATGGTTAGTAGAAACTATACAGGTCAGGCCATGTGGGTCGTCTAACCATGTGATTCCTAGATAGTGGGGTTCATGATCCCACACTATTTTATGAAACCATGAAAATAGAGTCACATTCCAATGAGGCATGCTACAATCATTGGACAGTGTTTATAGGAATGATTTTTTAATGGGTAGGAAAACAATGTCCACTATGTCTGTGAGATTCCCCATTAAGATAGTGAAGGGTGCACATTTGGTCCATGGTTTGGAAAACTGTGCAGCCAAACCATGTTGCCCATTATTTTGAGAAAACAATGATCGTTATTTCATTAAAAACCTTATAACCTAAAACATAATTTCTATTTCATCTATTGGATTTTAGCTTGAGGTTGAGAGAGCTCATTTAAAGCTAAAACCATGTATTTTGATTTCTTTCTTTCATCCACACTCGGATTCGAGTGCTGAACATCTCATTAAATCCATGTCATTAATATGAAAATCCTCTTATTTATTAATGTGTTCATCAATGTTTTGATACAGTTATTTAGGTGTAAGATAATATTCCCTATTTTATGGTTTTTCTATGGTTTGTAATTTTTCTTCTGATTTGGGTTGAATCAAAATCTAATACCAGATGAGAAATCTACTAAAAACATATGGTAGGTGGTCTATAATATTATTAAGTTGTTTAATGCTTTATATATCGAGTTTCCATAGTGTGGAATTACATACTTTCCATAATCTGCACTAAAATGAATTGAATTTTTGAATTTAATGTAATGGAACCTATTAATGATTCCCACTAGTTCCCTATGACCTGTTTGAGTTTGTTTTCACAACCAAGGACACCATTTGGGTGTGTCTGTGTTTTCCTTTTATTGAAACCCCCAAGGGGTATGTGTTTGGGATTTCCTAGTTATAGGAAGTGTAATTGTAAAAAAATTGAATTTATATTATAGATAGAAGATTTATATTTCTCATTAGCCTATTGATACTTTTTATTCAAAGGATTATATGAAATTGTTATGTGTGTGGGTAAACTCTAGGTTTTTTAAATGTTATAAAATGGGAATTAACGAAATAATTGGAAATTGTAATGGTAGAGAATTCTTTTGTCGTTATAACATTGATAATAACTTCATAAGATTCCTTTCCTGTTACATCTTGGATCCTAATAACAGTAGTGGGGGACTAGAAAGTTATTTCTCCTTGGGTCATAATTTTTTGTGATTCCATGGGCCTTAAAACCCCTTGTATATGACTTTTCTAGGATAAAAGTATAAATGGTTTTTTGAAATTCATTGTGGACCCCATTCGAAATCTAACTGTGTTTCTATCAAGGATCCCTATGGAATCGATGGGGAAGCCTTGGTTTACTATACCTTGCATCTTGCATTGAGGGGGTATGATACATATGATTACATATCTCAGCTAGGGTAACCATTATATGATTGATTACACAACTCATTCTTGGTTGATATGACATTCCTGGTTATATAGTGTGGGCATGCATGATAATATATATTTTTTATATAGCATGGTTGTGGTGTTTACTTCCATTTTCTTTCAACTACCTTGATATAGGAAGTTGACTCTTGATTTGTAATGAACCTTGTATGGTTGTACAATATCATTTGTTTGGTTTCATTTTCTTTGGAACATTTCACTTTTTACATTTATATCTATTAAATTATGAACATTGATTTATCTTGTATTGCAGATCCATGATTTTTTATAGTCATTGTGGGTGGTGACCTACTAGGATTATATCTCACACCCTATTCAGGAACTCGTGGGTACCTGGAAACACTCTATTGATATAGATAGGGATAGTGGAAAACACCCATATATTTATGCTTGTCATTGTGTTGTGCTTTAAAGTAGGGGTGCACAGGATCGAGTTGACGCTCATGATGCTAGTCAGGATAAATTTTTTCTTTGGGGTATTTTGGTGCATGTATTTTATTGGTTATATCTATTCTTATTTTAATGCATTTTAGGGAAATTACATGACATTTCATTGTATATGAGATTACATTTTTCATTGTTTATACATTCTCATAATGGATGTTTACCTAATGTATGATTTTATTTATTACTTCCTCTATTGACATTTATTTCTATTATGATGTGTTACACTATGACACGAGAACATAGTATCCCCATGTGAACACCCTAGTCCATCACTACTAGTCATAAACCAATGGCATTATAGGAGTTGTGTTTGAGTCCATGTGACCCACCGAATCTCTGCACCATGACACAACATATAAATTTGAATGTTATAAAAAATGTCACGAAGTCCTTTCATCCCACTAGAAAAAATATTTAGTTGATTGGTGTATAGACAATGATCTACTGGTGTACCGAATAAGATTTCAATATATTTTCAATTATCAACTCAAATATCTTTGTACACAAATATTTCGTTGAATAAAGCTACCATGTCTGATCCATAAAAACAATCACAAAATAAATGGCCTCTCATATAACCATAAATTCCCTATTTGGTTTCATGGAAAATGATAGGATCTTACTCCTGATCCACATATTTACTTGTCCAAAATAGCATCATGCATCTTTGGAACATTCTTAACACCGATTCCTCATCCGAAACCGTGAGTTCACACACTTTACTACGGTAATTGAAAAAACTAGGATGAAGATCACATGAGTCGTATGTCACCAGAACTCAACCGAAACGCCAACTCACACAAGTGACCATGCCCCATGTTTTACCATCCTAATCAGATGAATGTAATTTCCAACGTTCACTTACAATAACCAAAATTTCCATACAAACAAGCTCAACCACACGACCATACCTCACATTGGTTGTCACTTCCATAAAAAATAATTCATACATTATTTATTCACCATTGTATTGTCCAGACAAATTCAACATCAGTTCCCACATCCCGAACCATCAAAACCATAGGGTTAGGTCCCATAAAAATTCTTCTCTTATAACATACCCTTAATACTAACCATAAGAACCCATGTTCTTATCTGAGAGAGAAACAAAGGCATGACCATGCACTTCTCAATTAAACTTGAGGCCACATATCATGAATCGATTACACCTCAAAGGAATCACTGAAGCTTCAAATACCTAACCAACTACAACCCTAGGTCATTCTCACTCAATGTTTCCATCCATTACTCAAAAAAAAATAGTAAATAAACACAATTTAGTTTATATATGAAAAACCATTTACTTTTCTACTTAGAGCCTAGTCCGAAATAAAACTCGGAAGAACTCTCTATCCACCACTATCAAAGGCAAAAATATAAACCAATTCTCTACACACCCAAAAGCACAAGAAACCCCACCAACACCTCAAATGGTCCAACCGTAGAAGACAAATAGAACCAACTCACAAAACTTGAATCATGTCCAAAATAGAATATTGACTCTCTATATAAGATGTACAAATCAACTTCCAATAAGTTTCCCCTTGTGGGAGGAAATTCTATCCCCATTACAAAACCAAATTCACCTAATTCCCCCAAGAAAACATTTACTATTTGTTTCACACCCTTAAAAACACACCCACCACTCATGGAACCACAACCAATAAACCCATTATAAAGGCCCAAAACAACCCACACGATCATAACCCTTATGGACTTCCACTTTTGTGTTACTTTATAAAAACTCACAACCTAAGGATTATAGGATAACTGAACGTACAATAGGAACATTCATTTAACAACACATAAAAACCCCACAAACTTCTTACCCTGTAATTGTGGTCTCAAACTAGGGAACTCTTAGTACCTAAACTAATAATACACAAGGTCCAATCCCAACACTAGGGATACCAATTTTTTGGGTCCCTTAAGGATCCATCATTTAAAACTCATCTTTAACTAAATTTACAATTTTAATAACCTAATAATTATGATTTCAAAACATTCCATATTCATTACCCAAGGATTTATACTTTCAAAACCTTTTTATTAACCAAAAATTTCAAATGTAATATCTTTAATCAAATTCATATTAAAAAAATTCATTAAAAAAATTCATTAAAAAATTTCAAGAAAATAACAACATTCATGATCCATCGATAGAAAATAAACTACCATCATATGAATCCTAAGGAAGGTTTAATCACCATTAATATATGGATGACCTGTGAATTCTACGTGCCTAGTATGATGTGTGAACAGACACACCCTCTCATTCCATACTGGTCCAAGATATAAAACCCCATAAACCAATAACATCACTCCTTGTACATCCCTCGTGTTTCAAATATTAATCATCTTTTAATGATAATAATAGAATGTCAATTACCAACCTTCATAACATAGATTTTCCTTCATATGTGGTGTTTTAGGCACCTTATAATGATCTCAGTAAAATTACCTTATAGGATCCTACTATTATTCTTACCTTTCCCAAATAGTATAAAAAAATAATGAACAACTAATTTGACTTTGAAACACCCCATCCCAGGAGCCACTATATTGGGTGCCCCTAACTGAGTCACAACGTAAGGTCAAGAACGCCTCCACATATGTTATAGGACACCGACTAGAAGCGTGAGTCTATATCGAATACAATGGGGTTACTTACCTACTTATTAGAGTAAAAAAATGGAATTAATATCACAATATTTAAAAAAAGTAATAATAAATTGAAATTATACAGAAAGAGACAAAAATTAACCAAATAACACATGATATTACAATATGATGAATACACCACATGTTCTACAGTCATACAATAATGAACCCAAGAAATATTGAAACATTGAACAACTCCAATCTTGGCCCTGATTCCAACCCAGTCCTAACATCCAAAGTTCTATTCCATTATCGCATACAGAAACCAAACACCATTCCCTAACCAGATCGTGTACTAAAACCAACAAGTCACATCTTCTTGATTTCCGTAGTGCTATGGCAACTCAATAAGGGCGTGAGTCCAACTTAGTATGCGAAAACCAGTGGTTTCAATATAACCATCTAGTCTGAACAACATTTTTAGGTGATCTTGGTTCTCTAAATAAACAGGGAATCAAAGAATAATGGTTCATAATTAGAAAATTATTAATTAATCCAATTATCCTATAATATTGTCATGTAATCCATCCGTCCTATCCCACTCCATACATGATGGGATCCTAATCCATAGTATAAAAGTGGGTTACCGAGTCCTAGTCAGAAGTGGCGTTCATTAATCAATTCAATTCAACCATTCACCATAGAGAATCATTCATGTAACCACATCATGTCCATAGTTTGGGAACATTGAACATCACTCCGACATAACAAACTAGGTAGAACATCAGTGGACCCTATAGAATAATTTTATCCCAACCCAAGGGTGAGTAGCCTTATTCAAACACACTAGTGTGTTAATAACATCGATGGAGCCTAGTTAATCAGTCTAGTCTGGCCCAAGGTTGAGGAGACTTAGTAAAACACCATAATCGTACAATTCGTCAATGGGGCCTAGATAATCTTCCAAGCCCACCACATAGGTTAGTTGCGAAACCCCAACACCCTAAGAGTAATATACATCAGTGGGACCTATATAATTATTCAAGACAAACCCATTGGCTAGGATCTTCAATCCAACAACATAATTATACAATAAATTGGAGGGACAAAGAGAATTATTTCAGCCCACCCTAATGGGGAGGTAACACAATACAACACTGTAATCATAAAATTATCCAAATAGACAATATTATTTTACCATTTTTGTAAAGAGCTGGAATTTCCATGAATGTTTTTTATAGATGGAAATTTTACGAGTCCGTAGTTTCTGACGGCACCTGATTCCGAGGACCGGTGTGCCCAGAATCAATTTCTTATGTTTTGTTCGGGTACGCTCAATGAACATACATGCGGGATTTTATATCTTTTGAACTGGTTTTCGAAATAGAAATTTGAGGGCACCGTTGAACTCACAATGCTGGTATTTGCTTAAGGAGACCGTTACCACAGTTTCTTTTTATCGAGGTTGGATATTAATTATAGGGGTTTCTAAATAAAATTTAAATTAAAATATGTGTTGCGTATTTTTATTTGAACGGTAGTTAAAACCTCCAAAGGGAGTTTCGTGGTGGGGCCACCCGCACATAACCTCCTTTGGAAGGATATAACAAGGTGGGGAACACTCTAGCATGAACCCCCTATAACCCCGAAGTAACTCACATTTAATTTAGGAGAGTCTCTTAAACTTCCAACATCCCCCTTTAACTCTCTCAACTCTTGGAACTCACCTCATTTATTTTTTTGAACCTTCCACCTTCTCTCATTAAAGTTCAAACCCCCATTAATTAATTAACTGAGCACCCACAATTAATTCATTAATTTGTAGAGATTTGAATTCTTTTGAATTCCATTTGGAATGCATGAAAAGAAAAAAAAAATAATAGAGAGACTATTATTTTATTTTGGGGTTGACACATACTAGATTTGGGAAAATTCTTGGAGACACGACATCTTACAATGAAGAACGAACTATTCCAAAGAAGAAGGCTCCTCGTCTCCGAAGAAGGTAAAGCATCATCTTCTACCTTCTTCAATCGGAGCAAGGATGGGAAGCACCACCGCCCTCAAAGTACACCGAAGGCATCGTCTCAACTCGTCTTCACCGAGCTCTACCTCCATCGACGTTGATGAAACTACGTCTGTCTTCTGCGACGTCCATCATCCACGATGCATCAATGTAAAAAGTCAAATACGAGGTAGGGAAAAATTGGATTATTTTTATGTATGAGTTATACTCTTCTTTGCTCATAGTGTGTTTTAATCTTGATGTCGAATGATAACAATGTATTGGGGAGGTCTCATACCGCACGATCATGGTCTGAATGTCCCAGCCTTGTTGTTTTTCTCATTATGTTGACGATGGAGGAGGATCCTGGAATAGGCCAGCAATGCAAGGGCCATTGTCACACCACAAAAAGAAAATCCTTGGCCAAGCGGGCCGCAGCGGAGCCGGAAGGGCACGGTGTCGTCGCACCACACTGGAGGAGGGTCGCGGTCAGGATGGGTCATGGAGGAGGAAGCACAACATTGTTGCTCCATGCTTACAATGCAGAGCCACGGCCAGGAAAGGCCGCGGCGAAGGGCGTGGTACCATTGCACCATGCCGGTGACAGGGAGCGGCTGCTCGAGCGGCCATCCGGGAGGTGCGGGACCCCGTCGGGTCCCGCGTGGGCTGGACTGGCGTTGGTTCGGTTCAATCCATACAACTATGTCGTTCAGGTTCCAGGGGACGCATGCCTCCTCCCTGGTGTGGCTAGGCCGGGCCGCCTTTGGGTGGGCCGCCACGTGTCGGGCCGCTCATGGTCGGGCTGCCACCGGCCGGTCCACCCACAGCCGGGCCGCCCATGGCTGGGCCTCCACGGGCCCAACCGCCCACAGCCGAACCGCCCACGGCCAGGCCACCCCAGAGTCAGGCCACCCTTAGCCGGGCTGTGTTTGGCCATGTCGCCCTTGGCCGGGCCGCCCACGGCCGGGCCGCCCCTCGGGCCGGGCCACCCGTCGGTCTGGGCCGTCTCTTTGGGCTGGGATGTCCCCTCGGAATGGGATGCTTCCTTAGACCATGTCGGACCTATAGTTCGGGTCAGACCTCGGTTCATACCGGGTCATGTCGGGTATGTCCGACTGGGTCAGACCGGACCCGGACCCACCATGGTCGTTTAAACCTTTTAGCTCGCATCTAAGGCTACGGGTGTCCGATCGATGTACCACCTAGGGTGATGAAATTCATGGAGCGAGATGATTCTTTTGGAATACCCTGCATGAGGTTTGGATGCATCTGGGTTATGGTTGGTTTGGTTTGAGACTAAAAACCAACTGGGCCCCTTGAACAGAAATGCTAATAACTCTCAGACTGGGCATCCGATTGATGCACCGTCTATCGCGTTGGGTTCCTTATGATGAGGCTAAACTACAAGATACATCATATCAGGAAATTATGATAGTATTTGTATCAAAACATGGATCGAGGAGCGGAGCCTCTCGGAATCGAGCGTGTTGTGTGTTGGAAACCTAGGGCTGGCTGCGACGATACTGTACCGAAATCCTCTGTGGGTTCTACGGCAATGAATACTCTACCAGAATACTCTATGGATTCAAAAGTGATGACTATTGTACTGGAATCCTTTGTGGGTTCGACAATGATGACTACTGTACTAGGATCCTCCGTGGGTCCGACAGTTCTGACTTCTGTTCCCGGATCCTGTGTGGGTCCGACAGAATAACTGGTCTTGTATCCTGTGTGGGTTTGATAGCTTAGCTGGTCCTGTATCCTGTGTGGTTTCGATAGCTCAGCTGAATCATAACTGGTATTGTATCCTATTTGGGTCCGACAGCTTAGCTAGTCCTGTATTATGTGTGGGTCCGACAACTTAGATGAATCAGTGACTACATCTGATCATCTCTATCTCTCTACTAAAGATGTATACCAATGTGAGCTGAGTCTTGACTTTTAGTCGATATCATCCAAATGATTGAATTACTTCCTTGGTGAAATTTCTTATTCATGGGCTCGAGAGTTGGGGTCAGGCTGTGATTGGTATCTTAGGTATATTTATGGGAATATACCTAAGTAAGGTTGGTTGATACTTCGTGATTGAATATGACAACCCTGGTTTTATTAAAAACATAGACATGATTTATTACATAAAACTTTACATCATACAACAACAAAGATTGAGTGGTTTAGTGTCATTAGGGCTTAGGATCATTACATAGAAACAAAAAACATGAAATATGACATCTTTATTGAAAACATCATTTACATGACCACTACATCCCCTCATACTTAGCATTGCATGGGATAACCTGAGGACATGCATAAGAAAAGGGTGAGCTAAAAAACCTATTAAGTGAGTACACATGAAATAACATGAGGAGTACAATACATGTTAGGTAGTAAGCATATCAATAGAGCATAAGAGAAACATGAACATAAAGGCATGATAAATCATGATAATCATAACATGGAAATGTGGAAACAACACTTTACATGGAATTAGCATGAGCCAAGGCCCATTGCACATGGAGCATGAGTAAATCCTCATTGCACATGAATCACGAGTAAATCCTCGTTGCACTTGAATTATCATGAGTCATCACTCATTGCACATGACGTATCATTATACTATACTTTACCCAATGCATTGGAGTGCTATAAGGGTGCACCCTTCTCAAACATTTCATTTCATGCATAAGTGTGCCACATGAATCATAAAACGTGGATTCATAAAACATAACCATTTATTCCACTATGAAGCAATGTGGAATTAATACATGATATTTTATAATAAATAATTAAATGTGCATAAAGGTGAATTCCCTTGATGGAGAAATGGGCATGGTATTCACTACACAATGGCATTGGCTTAGAAAATCGGTGCGATTTCGGCAGCGTAACGGTGTGACATAAGAATTCATAAAAACGTTTGATGAGAGAGAATGGGGTTCCTCATCATTTTTAAATGTCATGTACAATAAGTAGGTCATATATATACATGTCCCAAAAATTGTAATGGAATTTAGATTCATGATACAAAATTATTTCATGAATGTAAATGAGGAGAGAGAAATTCCTTTCGAAATCTCGGCATAGTAACGGGAGTACATGGGATGCATCTAATGAGAGAGAAATGGGTATCCCATCATTCAAAAATTAAGAGGGTAGTATTAGGGAGGTGAGAAACCATACCCTAACATTTATTATTGAAATTAAAATGGAAAAACAAGTTAAAGATAATTGGACAAAAAAGAGAAAGGAAGAAAAAATCCATTACTTTGAAGTGTGCTTTCAAAGGCTAGAGAGAGGCTTGTGAGAGGCTTATTGGGAAATTGGGGTAGCTTGGGAGGATTCTAGAGAGAGTAGGGCAGTGTTTGTACAAACCTCAAAGGCTTGGGTGTGGAGGAAGTGGAAGCTTTGGTGGGTTTATATAGGAAAGGTGATGGAATTATTTATTATTTAGGTTTGGGTCCCCTTACATTAAATTATTCTAAAACACAAACCATCCCATGGTTTGTGCCCATGGTTTTTGGAAAAGTGAAGAGGAAAAAAATATTTTATATGGCCAAAGTCCTGAATTCTTAAAATATTATGCTTTCTTATGTGGAGGTGAGTCACACTCCCAAGGAAATTAATTTAAAAAGACAAGGTGTTTAATAAGTCTTGAGGGGTCCATTAATGCTTTGAAAAGCATGTCAAACAAACCCAAAATCACATTATTTTAATGGTAAATAATATACTGGCCGAACATAAAGATTATAGTATTTTATTACATCACTATTGAATCATTATGATGTCATAATACACATTATATATTTAAACGGTATTTAATTTTTACCCAACAATTTGACTGTCTCAAAAAATTATGAAAAATTCACCGTTGGATAATTTTGACATCCTGATTCCATAAATACCATTTATTTTATGTAAATAATTTTCTAAATATGTTAATTATCACTTTTAAAACAAAAACCGACATTTATAAAAAATTCACGGGTTTTGACAGAAATGGATTTCAAGCCTTAATACAAATTATAATTGCATTAATTAAATTATAAGATCATTTATATTTAATAAAAAATAATTTAATATTATTATTATTATTTTTTAAAAAATTTATTTAATTCAGAAAATCCCTTAATTTAATAAAATATAATTCTTAATTAAATAATAAAAAAAAACACAATTTGTACTCTAAAAAGTATTTACAATGATTCAATAATGACTAGAAATTATATTCATTATTATATACAAATATAATGTACATGAATATAGTACTACTTATTTGTTACATAACCCCTTAAAACAGCCGCATAAGACCTAAGGGTAAGGTGTGCGATGGTGACAGACTCTTGGAGTGGCTCGGTTAACATCGCTCGAGTGGTAATTTCAATCAACTTCCACTTTTTCCGTAGACGGTCACGTTCGAGAATTTCATGATGAAGCTCAGCTTGGGCTTGGCCAAGAGAAAAGTGCAAATATGCCACCTCTTTTCCGAGCTCCGACAAATGGTCTTCCTATGGAGTAATTCTACTTGATGATGCCATCGCTTCCATTGTCTGAGTAAATTGGATTTGTTAAATCCCTATATTTATACTAATCATGTGATCACTGTTCAACGGCTATATTAGCAATGGTCACAATACATAACATAAAACAAAAGAAGTTGACATATTATATAAACATAAAGATACATTTAATTAGATCAAGATGTATTTCCATTAATGAAACATTAGGTCATTACAATATTCCCCCCTTAAGAAATTTGGCCCTCGAAATTTTCCATTTCCCACACTAAAACAGATGTGGGTAACTCAGCTTCATCATTTCTTCTAATTCCCAAGTCGCTTCTTCAAACTTGTTGTTTCTCCACAACACCTTGATAAGGGGCATTGTCTTATTTCATAGAACTTTTTCTCAATGATCTAAGATCTTCACTGGTTTCTCCTCATAAGAATGATCATCTTCCAATTGTACCACCTCATAAGAGAGTAAATGTGAAGGGTCCAGTATGTACTTCCTTAAGAGGGATACATCAAAGAAATCTTGTACTTTGGACATATTAGGTGGAAGCGCAAGTCGATAGGCCACAGCCCCGACACGATCAAGAATCCCGAAGGGGCCAATGTACCTTGGACTTAACATCCCATTCATTCCAATCCTCATAACCTTCTTCCACGGAGATATGCGTAGAAAACCCATCTCTCCAACATTAAACTCAAGGCCTCATTATTGATTATCTGCATTACCCTTCTGTCGACTCTAGGCTGCCTTGATATGATGCTGAATGGTTTTAACCTTCTCCACCATTTCCTCGACCATTTCTAGTCCAATCAGCTTATGTTCACCGACCTCATCCCAACATGCCAGTGTTCTTCACCTTTTCCCATATTGGGCTTTATATGGTGCCATTTGGATGCTTGAGTGGAAACTATTACTATAAGAGAACTCAACCATAGGAAGATGTTTATCCCATCCTCCATTAAATTCCATTGAGCACGCTCTCAACCTGTCCTCAAGTGTTTGGATAGTCCGCTCGGATTGGCCATCAGTTTGAGGTTGATAGGCCGTACTGATGTTTAGTTCAGTATCCCGAGTATGTTGAAGACTCTTCCAAAACATAGAGGTGAATCTTGGATCTTGGTCAGACACAATAGATAGTGGCACTCCATGCATCCTTACCACTTCCCTGATGTATATCAGTTCCATTTGATCCAATGAGAAATCCTCTTGAATAGGAATGAAGTGTGTAGTCTTGGTAAGACGATCCACAAAAACCCATATTGCATTATTGCCTTTGTATATCCTTGGAAGTACGGTGAAAAATTCCATGGTGATGTTCTCCCATTTCCATTCTGGTATGGGAAATTGTTGCATCATCCCCTTAGAATTCTGCCTCTCTTCCTTCATTTGCTGGCACACCAGGCACTTTGATGTATATTCAACAATCTCCTTCTTCATATTATCTGACCTAAAGTTTTCTTGGAGATCTCGATACATCATTGTGCTCCCTGGGTGAATAGAGAAATTTAAACTATGTGCATCATCTAAAAGTTTATTCTTCAGCTCCAGACTTTATGGAAAACATAGTCTTTTCACAAACCACACAATTCCTTTTTCATTATTGTTTAACTCTGAGGATTTGCCCTTTTTGATAGCTTCCACTTTTTCCTGAATTCCCACATCATCCTTTTGAGCATCCTTTAACCATTCCAAAAGAGATGTTTGTGAAATCATTTGTGAAAGGATTGATGATGTTACCTTCTTTATGATTCCCATGTCCATCTTCATCAAGTCTAAGAAGATGGGACCCTTCTCATTTCTCATCATTGATAGAATTGCTGGGTCCTTTCTACTTAAGGAATCTTCCACCTTTTTTGCTTTCCTAGGGTGGTAATGTATTGAATAGTCGTAATCCTTGATGGGTTTTTTCATCTTCTCTGGCGCATATTAAGCCCTTTCTGTGTGAATATATATTTAATATTCTTGTGGTCAGTATATGTCTCACATTTCTCTCTATAGAGATAATGCCGCCAGATTTTGAAGGCAAAGATCGCTGCCGCCAACACTAGATCATGCGTTGGATAGATTCGCTCATGTATTTTCAACTTCCTTGAGGCATAGTATATCACTTTATCATTCTACATCAGCACACAACCTAAGCCTTTCATTTAAGCATCACTGAATACCACAAAAAATTCCCTACTTGTTGGTAAAGTGAGAACGAGCGCAGTGACAAACCTCCTTTTCAACTCCTTGAAACTTTCTTCGCATTCATCATTCCAAGAAAACTTTACTCCCTTTTCTGTTATCTTGGTACGAGGGTTGGACAATCATGATAAATTTCTCACAAATCGTCTATAATATCCCGCTAACCCCAAGAAGCTACGGATATCTGTTACCGATGTTGGCCTTGGTCATCCATCAGTTGCATCTGTTTTAGAGGGATCCATAGATATCCCATTACTTGTGATGATATGGCCCAATAATGAGACTTCCTTCAACCAGAACTCACACTTGTTGTACATTGCATAGAGATTCCCCTTGCGCAAAGTCTCTAATACAGTTCTTAAATTCTCCTCCTGATCCTCCTTGGTTTTCGAGTATATTATAATATCATCTATAAAGACTGCCACAAATTTGTCGAGCTAATTTCTAAAGACTCTATTCATTATGTCCATGAAGATTTCTGTATCATTAGTGAGTCCGAAAAACATTACTATGAATTCATAATGCCCGTATCTTGTGCGAAAAGCAGTCTTGGGGATATCTTCCTTCTTCAGCCTTACTTGATAATATCCTGACCGCAAGTCCACCTTGGAGATGTATGGTGCTCCACGCAGCTTGATCAGAAAAGAATTTGATTCTTGGGAGAGGATACTTGTTCTTTATCGTGATTTTGTTTAGATCATGATAATCGACGCTAAGCCGCATTGACCCATTCTTCTTCTTGACGAAGTGGACTAGTGCACCCCATGGTGAAGCACTTGGGCATATAAACCCTTTATCTTGATTCTCCGGTAGTTTTTTTCAGCTCTCCAAGCTCTACAACAGCGATTCTATATGGAGTCTTGGAAATTGGTAGCGCCCCAGGTATACGATCAATTGAGAATTCAATAACTCTTCTTGGAGAAGGACCAGACATTTCCCCAGGAAACACTTCAGTGAATTACCTCACAATAGGAATTTCTTCAAGGATGGTTTCTTCCTTGGACTCAATCATATGGGCCAGATACACATGCCCATATGTTAGTAATATCCATGCTTGATATGATGGAGCTAAAGGAGATTCATCTGCCTCCTTACACTTGTAAAGAATCAGGGGTTGATTCTCCAAATGGAGTGTGATTTCCCACTCTCGACAATTTATATTGACTCTATATAAGGAAAGCCAATCCATGCCAAGAATTGCATAAAATTCCACCAGAGGGAGTATGATGAGGTTCTCCGGGAAATTAAATCCACAGATTATAACATGGGAGGACTTATATTCATGGGATGCAATGTCTTCCCCATTTTCCATACTCACCGACATCTTCACTTCCATGATTTGTGGTGGTGTTGGGATTGTTCTGCTAAACTCTTTGGATATAAAAGAATGCGTACATCCTGAATCAAAAAGTATATTCTCTATTTTTGAATGAATAACTAGCGTACGTATCATGACTTCGTTGTCAGGGTTCACTTCGGCAGAAGTGATGGTAAAAGATCTTCCTTGCTGCCTTGGAGGATGTTGGTTGCCTCAAAAAACCCTTGGATTAGGGAACTGATTTGAAAAATGCCCCAGTTCATTGAATTTGTAGCATTGAACAACGCATTGAGGTTCGAACGGAGCATTCCTCCCCTCTGTCGCAGCTGTGGGTCATTCTTGCCGACAGTTAACAGCTAGGTTCCCTACTCTTCCACCCTTGAAGAATTTCTGTGTCCTCTTAAGGCAATTTCCAGTGTGCTTCTTACCGCACTTTTGGAATGTGGGGTGCTGGATCTTCTTAGAACCGTTGGATTTATCCATTGGACCACCAGAAATGATGTCCACCTTGCGCTTCTTATCCCCATGAAACCTCTGTGATTCTCCGATCTCCATTTCGACCTTGAGGGCACATCGGAAAATTTCCTCATAGCTGTTGAAGTCCCAGATTGCTAATTCTTTCCATAGGCTAGGCTTCAACCCACCAAAGAAGCGGTCATCTTTACATTCTGGGGTAACAGCAAAGCCAAAAGCATATCGTGCAAACCTTGTGAAGTTTTCCTTGTATGCTCCAACAGATTCTTCGTCTTTTTTGTGAGGGAAAGGAAGTCCCTTTCCATCTTATGCTGGTGGGTGCGCAGAAAATATTTATCAAAAAACATCTTCCGAAAATCCTTCCATTCCAATGCCTCGATCTCCTCCTCAGGCTTTATATTTTGGATCAACGTCCACCACTGATCAGCTTCACCATCCATACGATATGTCACGAGGATAACCTTCTCTTGTTCAGAACATTGAAGGACGGAGAAGATCTTATCAATGGAGTTGATCCATTGTTCAGTGATCGTGGGATCGGATGATCCACTAAAAGTAGGAGGCATTTGACTCATGAAGCTCTCGATATCGACTTGTTCTTTCTTAGGGGGGGTTGAACGTTCCTCTTGACCCATGTTTCTATTAAATTCTTGAGTTAGATGAGAGAGATGTGTGACAAAGATTGTGATTCCCGCTCCCATTGGATTGGGAATCTCATTAGTAGAGTCATCACACTGATCTTCACAATGGTTGTTAGCCCGAGTCCTCATATTACAGGCCATTGGCTAGAATAAAAGGATAGATAAGGGTAACACATAAAGGGTAATACAAAGACAAAAGTTGATGACTTATAAATAAACTTTTATTTCCTTAACTCATGAGTCTATAGGCATCAATCTAGGCTTTTCATGATCTAATTTTGAACATATATTCATAGGGTAATTTTTTTAATTACCTTAATAAGGGTTTATACTAAGCTTGTGAATTTACCAAAGCATATCCCCCGGTATTGTTGTAACCAATAGTACAAAAAGGCCCGTTGACGTGCACCAGTTCCCGCTCGAGTCTAGCTTAAAGTGGTGTTTTTGGGGTTTACCCCTAGGTACATCTGTGCCAGAGCCGCCTCTCCCTGCTCGTATCTAGACAGGGATGTATTTTCTTGATAAAACACTTACTCGGTACATAACAAAACTTAGGGATGTTTTTACTATAAATATTCATATCTCTAAGGCTTTACTAGGGTTTCTAATTCTAATCCCAAAAAAGCTAAACCTATCCTATGATACCAACTATGACAACCCTGGTTTTATTACAAACTTAAACATGATTTATTACATAAAACATCACTTGATATAACAAAACTATCAAGAGGTTTAGTGTCTTTGGGGCATAGGATCATTACATAAAAACTTAAAACACGAAATACAACATCTTTATTTAAAAATTCCTTTACATGAACACTAAATTCCTTCATACATAGAATTGCATGGGATAACCTGAGGACATGAATAAGAAAAGGGTGAGCTATAAAGCCCCTTAAAGGAGTAAAAATAGAATAACATGAGGAGTACAATATATTTAAGGCAATAGGCATATCAATACAGCATAAGAGATACATGAACATAAAGGCATGATAAAGCATGATAATCATAACATGGAAATGTGGCAACAACACTTAACATGGAATTAGCATTAGCCAAGGCCCATTACACATGGATCATGAGTAAATCCTCATTGCACATTAAGCATGAGTAAACCCTTGTTGCACATTAATTAGCATGAGTCAACACTCATTGCACATGATGTATCATGACACTATACTTTACCCAATGCATTGGAGCGCTATAAGGGCACACCCTTCTTGAACATTTCATTTCATGCATAAGTGTGCCATATGAATCATAAAACATGGATTCATAAAACATAACCATTTATTCCATGATGAAGGAATGTGGAATTAAAACATTAAACCTTATAATAAATAAGTAAATGTGCATAAAGGTGAATACCCTTGATGGAGAAATGGGTTTTGTATTCACTACACAATGGCATTGGCTTAGAAAATCGGTGCGATTTCGGCAGCGTAATGGCATGACATAAGAATTCATAAAAATGGTTGATTAGAGATAAAGGGGTTCCTCATCATATTTAAATTTAATTGGAAGTAATTAGGTCATATGTATACATGTCCCAACAATTGTAATGGAATTTAGATTCATGATACAAAATTTTTGCTTGAATGTAAATGAGGAGAGAGAAGTTCCTTTCGGAATTTCGGCATGGTAACGGGTGTACATGGGATGCATCTAATGAGAGAGAAAGGGGTCTCCCATCATTAAAACATAAATAGGGAAGTATTAGGGAAGCGCGAAACCATACCCCAACATTCATAATTGAAATTAAAAGGGAAAACAACTTGAAGAAATTTGGTCAAAAAAGAGAAAGGAAGAAAAAAACCCTTACATGGAAGTGTGCTTCCAAAGGCTAGAGAGAGACTTTTGAGAGGCCTCTTGGGAACTTGGGCACCTGGGGAGGATTCTAGAGAGAGTAGGGCAGAGGTTGGATGAACCTCCAAGGCTTTGGGTGAGGAGGAAGTGGGAGCTTTGGTGGGTTTATATATGAAATGTGAGGGAATTCATTATTATTTAGGTTTGGGTCCCCTTACATTAAATTAATCCAAACCAAAAACCATCCCACGGTTTCTACCCATGGTTTTTGGAAAACGGAAGAGGAAAAAAATATTTTATAAGGCCAAAGTCCAAACTTCTTAAAATATTAGGGTTGCTTATGTGGAGGTGAGTCACACTCCCATGGAAATTAATTTAAAAAGACAAGGTGTTTAATAAGTCTTGAGGGGTCCATTAATGCTTTGAAAAGTAAGTCAAACAATCCCAAAATCACATTATTTTAATGGTAAAACATATATTGGACGAACATAAAGATTATTTTATTTTATTACATCACTAATGGGTCATTGTGATGTCGTAAAACACATTATATATTTAAACGGTATTTAATTTTTACCCAAAAATTTGACCGTCTTTGAAAATTATGAAAAATTCACCATTGGATAATTTTGACATCCTGATTCCAAAATAACATTTATATTATCTAAATAATTTTTTAAATATGTAAATTTTAACTTTTAAAATAAAAACCGACATTTTTAAAAAATTCCCGAGTTTTGACAGAAATGGCTTTCAAGCCTTAATAAAAATTATAATTGCATTCATAAAATTATAAGATAATTTATATTTAATAAAAAATATTTTAATAACAATAATATTATTTTATTAAAAAATTATTTAATTCAAAAATCCCTTAATTTTATAAAATAGAATTCTTAATTAAATAATAACTAAAAACACTATTTCTACTGTAAAAACTATTTAAAATGTATCAATAATGACTAGAAATTGTATTCATTATTATATATAAAAATAATGTACCTGAACATAGTACTACTAATTTGTTACATAACCCCTTAAAATAGCCGCATAAGACCTAAGGGTAAGGTGTGCAGTGGTGACAGACTCTTGGGGTGGCTCGAATAACATCGCTCGAGTAGTAATTTCAATCAACTTCCACTTTTCCGGTAGACGGTCACGTTCGAGCTTGACATGATGAAGCTCAGTATGGGCTTGGTCAAGAGTGAATCCCAAAGACACCACCTCTTTTCTGAGCTCCAACCAATGAGATTTATATGGAGCAATTCTACTGGATGAGGCCATCGCTTCCTTTTTCTGAGTAAATGGGATTTGTTAAAGCCCTATGTTTATACTAATCATGTGATCACTGTTCAACGGCTATATTAGCAATAGTCAAAATTCTTAACATAACACCAATGAAGTTGATATTTTATATAAACATAAAGATACATTTAATTATAATAAGAGGGATTTCCATTAATGAAACTTTGGGTCGTTACATTGAATCTTTGTTTCTGTGGTTTATCCTTAGTGGATTCTGGGAGACCTTCAGGGGTCTCAGGGTCCCCTACTGAGTATTGTTATACTCACCCCTGCACGGGAATCACCCGCACCTTGTTGAGTTCTGTGTAGATGATGGATAGATGTGATCGAGGTGGATGGTGATGGACGAGAAGCTGCTCCGAGATGGACTAGACGTGACATACTGTAGGGACGAGTTGTTCAAGTTCTGTACCTACCGTACAGGTAGAAATCCTCGATGGACGATCTAAGAGCTGTTTTCCCCTTTTTATTTGTACTTGTACTTTTTTTTTCAGATGGGTTTGTATAGTGGCATACTTAATTTCAGCACACTATGATTTTTTTATTTTAATACTTGTTTCCTCTACTGCTTATGTTCAGACTGTGTGTGATATAGGTTTAAAGGAAATGCCTTCCCTTTTTATCAGTGATTCGCCTTTGGGGCTAGTTTCCAGCCTCTGGCCTATGGAAGCCGGGCTTGGGGTAGTCACAACACGGGCCCTGAGGACAGGTCGTGACAAATTGGTATCAGAGGATTCAGTTCCACTGCAGAACTTGGACTCTGATTATTTTCTATGAAGAATTAGTGTTAAGAGTATTTTGTGTGGTTTTCAGTCGAGGGAGTCCAGTGTGGGTGCGGGGGCTGACATATCAATACACCAGGACCCTGACTTCTGATTTATGTCCCAGTGCATGAAAACACTGATTGCGTGTGTGTTTCAATAGTTTCATTTATGGTCTCTTCGATTTAGCTCATCAGGTATAAATTTTTGATCCTTGTGCACCTATTCCTTATCAGGATGCTGCTACATAGATAGCCAGCTAGGGTTCCCGAGAGAGTACATGATGATGAACCACCGAGCGTAGAGGCTCTGGTTTAGGTCCCTATTTCTATGTTGGCACCATCGGGTGGTGTACCAGTAGCACCACCACCCGTAGGGCAGAATGTCCCACAACCACATTGGCAGAAGGTGCTCGCTGACTAAGCGCATTTTACAAGTTCAACGGTAGAGGCCTCTAAGGTTTCGAGGCGAGACAGATTCCCAGGCAGTAGAGAACTGGATAGAGGCGATCACTAGAGTTTTTAGCCAAGTTGAGACACTATTAGAGAAGATGTTGATCTTAGCTGCTAATCTTTTTCAGTGAGTGACCAAGCAGAAGGTCCGCATAGTAGTGAGGTTTTGGTACTTGGACCGTTTTCCGAGATGGTACCTTTGGGCAGTTTGCCACCTATATCACTTCCCATTGGTCAGTAGACACTACCGGTGGTACCGGTAGAGGACACTTGTTGTCTTAGTGCCTTATATGTGTTTCATCACCAGATATCCCTCAAGTTCTGAGGCGAGCCCGACCCACAGGCGGCTAAGGACTGGCTTCAGGAGGTGGCTGAGAGTTTTCTAGAGCTTATGCAGTTTCAGAAGGATGACATGATGGTAGTTGAGTAATCATCGAAGCGTACTGACCATTCCTAGTACTCGATGAATATGATGCGAACAGTGATTTAGAGCACGGACCTCTGAGCGAGGTGTGTTTAAGGACATACGGGCTAGCACTTTTTCCTCTATGCACTCCTACTTATGTTAGGGTGCTAGATGGAACCTTTGTGGTTGAATGTTCTTTGGCTGAGCAGATACAGCCAGTGAATGTTAGCAGTGGGAAGCTGCGAACTGGTGCTAGTCTCAAAGACTTGGGCATGTGAGATGTTTCAGGAGGAGGAAGTGTTAAGGATAGATGAATCTGCTGGGCAACAAACGTGTAAGCAGATAAAGGACAACAACATGAGGTGGTGAAATTTTCAACATTTTACAACCACTTATCCTTGTAGTCCCCACTAAGCTTAGGGAGATGGGGGGCAGGGGAAGAGAATAGCTACATGCGTTCTAAGAGTGTGACCCAAAGGCTCTAGGAATTATTTGAGGTATGATCTGTGTCTACTACTAGCTGTCTTATCAGAACACATAGGTACAAGTCATTCCTTCCTTCCATGCATCTTGTCCCCGACCTAGAGTTTTTGGTTAAGCCGTTGACTTGACCCTCACGTCTGGAGATACTTTTGGGAGGAGACTCGATAATCACACATACACCGATGGTGTGATATGACCCTTGAGGAGGGAGTTTTGGTTGGAACCTCTTGCTGGCAGCATCAAGGCCTTACGGCGTTAGTTTGGGTATGGACTGGGAAACAACAATTCATACACAAATTGACTGTATTGGGAAAAAAGGTTGTGGTTTATCTACAATGTTGGGAAAAGGTTTTCCTTGGTCGACGAAAAGTAAAACCCATGCAACACATGACAGAATCATGCTTAAGAGGGTGTAGTAAATCACTTATGAGTCGTCCAGACATACCATTGTTCCAGACTTCTCCAGAGTTGAAGCACCACTATCAGCCATGATGAAGAATGGGTAACCCTTCGTGTGGTTAGAGAGATGCTAGAAGAGCTTTCAGGAGATGAGGTAGAGGCTGAATAGTGCCCCCATCCCGAGGCTTAAAGTGGAATGCATAGGGTATGTAGTCCACTACGACACATCAGGGACCAGACTCGGGTGTGTCCTGATGCAAGAGCGAGCTGTGATCACATATTTTTCTCTGAAGCTAAGATTGCATGAGCAGAACTACACTACCCATGACCTAGAGTTAGCAGCAGTGGTCTTCTCCTTGAAGATGTGGAAACACTATTTGATGGGCGAACATTTTACCGTGTACTTTGATCACAAGATTCTATGGTATATCTTCTCTCAGAATGACCTGAACCCGAGACAACAGAGTTGGCTTGAGTTCCTCAAAGACTATGACTTTGAGATAGTCTATACTCCTTTGAAAGGAAATGTTTTTGCATATTCTCTCAGTAGGATATCAAGCATTCAGCTGCTAGGAGAGGCGATAGGGAAACTAGCTACCTTACAAATATGCTTTGTGGATAGGGATGGATCAGCCTATCTTCAGTCTCATACAGTCACTCCTCCATTTCTTCAGCGATTCAGGGAGGCGCAGTGTGAGGATGTTGACTGTGAGATGCGACGTGCTCGTTATCCTTTGGGAAGGAACCTGATGTATTTTCTGAAGGTGGAGATCACATCATTCTCTTCATAGGAAGGACCACGGTACCAGTTTCACTTCAGGAGGAAGTGTTGAGGGAGTTCAACATATCCCCTCTGGAGGTACATCCAGGAGTAGAAAAGATGTATCAGGACCTCTGGCGATAGCAATGTTTTCCATGTATGAAGAAGGACATAGCACAGTTTGTCTCATGATGCCTCACTTATCAGAAAGTGAAGGCGGAGCACCAGGTTCCATCAGGATTGGTTCAACTGTTAGAGGTCGTAGAGTGGAAGTGGGACGGGATATCCATGGATTTTGTGATTGGACTTCCACGTACATCCAGAGGACATGACTCTATCTGGGTGATCGTAGACCAACTCACCAAGTCAACCCACATCCTACTGATTAGAGAGCATGACTCTGTATAGAGCTTTAGACGCCTCTACGTTCAGGAGATCGTACTAATTCATGGTGTACCATCGACGATCATCTCTGATCGAGATGATTGTTTCACTTCCTGACAATGGAAGGGGTTGTAGGAGGATTTTGGGACGTAGCTTTGCTTGATCACCACCTTCCATCCTTAGACGGATGGTCAGACTAGGAGGACCATTCAGACTCTCGAGTACAAGATCCATTCATGCATCCTCAACTTCAGTCGTAGCTGGGTGGATCACTTACCCTTAGTGGAGTTTGCGTATAACAACAGATATCACTCCACCATCAGGATGTTACCTTATGAGGCATTATATGGCCAACCTTGAAGATCGCCTCTGTGCTTGACTAACCAGGGGGATTCAGCACTTGTAGGGCTAGAGATGGTGCAGGCTACGACAGAGAAGGTGTAGATCATCCCGGAGTGGATGATGACTCCACAGAGTAGGCAGAATTCCTATGCTGGTTGGAGAAGGAGACCACTTGATTTCGAGGATGGCGGCCACATATTTCTTTGGGTCTCACCTTGATGAGGTTTACAGAGTTTTGGACAAGGCCAAAATTTATCTCCACCATTCATTGGACCTATCCAGGTCCTCAGCAGGGTATGCGATATGGCTTACCACTTGGGTCTTCCACCTCAGTTGCACCAGGTGAACGACGTCTTCCACGTATCTCACCTGAGGAGATACGTGCATGACCCGTCCAACATCATTGACCACAGGGAGCTAGACATTGATGATGGGGAGACATTCATCGAGTTTCAAGTGGAGATTGAGGATCAACAGGGGCAGGTCATGCGTGGACGGTCAATTCCTCTGGTGCATGTTCGCTGGCAGCACGGGAACCTCCAGGAGAGCATATAAGAGCGGGAGGCTCAGATGCGTGGTCATTACCCCCATTTTTTCCCTTACTGTGTGTTGTATCTTACAGGGACTTAAAGCCCTGTGGTGGGGAGAATTTAAAAACCCGGATTTTTCGTGATTTTTTTTTACATGTGAATTTTACGGGTCCGCAGTTTCTGATAGCGCCCGATTCCAAGGCCCGGTATGCCTGGAATCAATTTCTAATGTTTTTTTCGGGTACGTTCAGTAAACGTACATACAAGATTTTATATCTTTTGAACCGGTGGTCAGAATTGAAATCTGAGGGCACTGTTGAACTCATAGCACCAGTATTCTCTTAAGGAGACCTTTACCCCAGTTGCATTTTATTGAGGTTGGAAGATAATTATTGCGGTTTCTAAACAAAATTTAAACAAAAATATGTGTTGAATATTTTTTTTTGAATGGTAGTTAAAACCTCCAAAGGGAGGTTTGTGGTGGGGCCACACGCACATAACCTCCATGGAGAGGATATAAAATGGTGGGGCCCACTCTAGCATGAACCCCCTATAACCCCCAAGTAACTCTAATTTAATTGAGGAGAGTCTCTTAAACTTCCAACTTCCCACTTTAAATCTCTTAACCCTTGGAACTCACCTCATTTTTTTTGAACCTTCCACCTTCCCTCATTAATGTACCAACCCCCATTAATTAATTAATTGAGCTCCCAAAATTAATTCATTAATTTGTAGAGATTTTAATTCTTTTGAATTCCATTTGAAATGCATGGCATTAATAAAATAATAGAGAGGCTATTATTTTATTTTGGGTTTGACAAAAACTAGCTTTGGGAGAACTCTTGGAGAAACAACTTCTTCCAATGAAGAACGACCTATTCCAAAGAATAAGGCTCCTCGTCTTCGAAGAACATGAAGCATCATCTTCTACCTTCTTCAATCGAAGAATGGAAGGGAAGCACTGCCGCCCTCGAAGTACACCGAGGGTGTCATCTCGACTCATCTTCACCAATTTGTACATCCACCGATGTTGACGGAACGACGTACGTGTTTAGCGACTCGTCAACATACAATGAAAAATGTGAGGTAAGGGGAAATTGTATTATTTTTCTGTATGAGTTATACTCTCCTTTCCTCATCGTGTGTTGTACTCTTGATGTCGAATGTTAACAATGTAACGAGGAGGGATCAGATTGCACGAACATGGTCCAACCCTCCCCCCTTTGTTGTTGTTCTCATTAGGTTAACGAAGAAGGGAGATCACGGAAGAGGTCAGTGGCGAAAGGGCCGCCATCGCATTACGCAATGAAAATCTGCAACCATGCGGGCCGCAGAGGAGCCGGAAGGGTGTGGTGTCATAACACCACAGTAGAGGAGGGCCGTAGCCAGGATGGGCCGCGATGGGGGAATCACGACGTCATCGCGTTGTGCCGGTGAGGCGGAGCCGCGACGCCATCACGCCACACCGGTGATGGGGAGAGGCTGGCCCGAGTGGCGATCTGGGAGGTGCAGGACCCCGTTGGGTCCCACGTAGGCTGGACCGGTGCCACCGAGAACTGGTTCGGTTCAACCTGAATGTCTAAGCCATTCAGGTGCCAGGGGGTGCACGCCTCCCCCCATGGCGTGGCCAGGCCGGTCCGCATTCAGTCAGGCTGCCCTCAGCCTGTCCGCCACGCGCCGGGCCACCAACGGCCGGACCTTCCTTGGTCAGGCGGCCACGGGCAGGGCCGCCCACGGCCAGGCCACCCCCGGGTCGGGCCGCCTGTCGGGTCGGGCCGTCTCTTCGGGTCAGGCCGTCCCCTCGACACGGGACGCATCGTCAGACCAGGTCGGACCCGCGGTCCGGGTCAGACCCCAGTTCAGACCGTGTCGTACTAGTTCAGTCCAACTGGGATAGACTGGACCCGAACCCACAATGGTTGTTTAATCCTTTTAGCCCGCATCTAGGGCTACGGGTGTCCTCTTGACGTACTTCTTGTGGAGATGGAATTCATGGAGCGATACGATTATTTTGGAATATCTCTATTGAGGTTTAGACGTAGTTGGGTTACGGTCGGGCTGGTTTGAGCCTAAAAACCAACCGGGCCCCTGGAACAGAAATGCTAATAACTCTCAGACCGGGCGTCCGATTGACGCATCGTCTGTCGTGTTGGGTTCCTTATGATGATACTGAACTAAAGGTCACACCAACTTAGGTCTTTATGATAGTTTATGTATCGACACTTGGCTCAAGGAGAGGACCCTCTCGGAATTGAGCATGCTCTGTGTGGGAACCCTAAGGCTGGCTGCGACAATACTGTACCAGAATCCTCTGTGGGTTCGACAACGATGACTACTGTACCAGAATCCTACGTGGGTTCGACAACGATGAATACAGTACTAGAATCCTATGTCGGTTTGAAAACGAGGACTACTGTACCAGGATCCTCTGTGGGTCTGATAGTTCTGACTTCTGTTCCTCGATCCTGTGTGGGTCTGACAGAATAGCTGGTCATGTATCCTGTGTGGGTCCGACAGCTTAGCTAGTCCTGTATCCTGTGTGGGTCCAATATAACAGATGAATCATAGCTGGTCATGTATCCTATGTGGGGCCGACAACTTAGCAGGTCATGAATATTGTGTGGGTCCGACAACATAGATGAATCAGTGACTACATCTTATCATCTCTATCTCTCTACTAAATATGTATACCTGTGTGAGCTGAGTCTTGACTTTCAGTCTATATCATCGATATGATTGACTGTACTTAATTTGTGGAATGGGTTGTGGTTGGGCTAGAGAGTTAGAGTCAGGCTGTGATTGGTAACTTAGTTATATCTGTGGGAATATACCTAAGTAAGGTCGGTTGATACATTGTGATTGTATCTTTCTTCTATGGTTTATCCTTAGTGGATTCTAGGAGACCTTTGGGGGGCTCGG
Organism: Viscum album; assembly: GCA_963277665.1. Taxonomy (NCBI): domain Eukaryota; kingdom Viridiplantae; phylum Streptophyta; class Magnoliopsida; order Santalales; family Viscaceae; genus Viscum; species Viscum album. The sequence continues at coordinate 1,159,941,016 of OY728153.1, read as the reverse complement.
GGTCCCCTACTAAGTATTGTTATACTCACCCCTGCACGGCCTTCGCCCGCACCTTGTTTTGTTCTGTATAGATGACGGACAACAGTGATCGAGGCTGAGGGTGACGGACGGAAAGCTGCTTGGAGCTGTACTAGAGAGGATGTACTGCATGGAGGAGTTGTTCGATTTTTGTACCTACCCATCAGGTAGAAATCCCCAGTGGATGATCCAGGATCTGTTTTACCCTTTTTACTTGTACTTTTACTAGTTGTTCAGTTTGGTTTTTATACTGGCCCACATACTTTTAGAACATTTTTCATTACTCTATTAGTACTCGTTGCCTCTACTGCTTGTGTTCAGACTGTGTGTGTTAAAGGTTTAAAGGCAATGCCTTCCTGTTTTATTAGGGATTCTCCTTTGGTGCTTGTCGCTAGCCCCTGGCCTATGGAAGATGGGCTTGGGGTTGTCACAGTATGGGCCCCGAGGATGGGTCGTGACAATTTATCCTATTTAACTACTTTACCATTTCATTTAAAAAGATCTTAGTGGACCCTAAATATACAATTAGGGCATAAAACAAAAAAAATACTCATTTAAAATGATCTTGATTCCACATATTCTAAACATAGTTCTTCCTTTTTGGATAACTAAACTAGGCCCCATGGAGTTCATTTCCATTTTAACCATTCAAAATGGACATTAAAATTTTTTCAAAAAATGAAAGGGGAACCACACCCTCATTAAAAACATCATTTGTAATCTATTATGAAAAAAACGATTTTGAAAACACATTGTGGTCAATACCTTATTTCAAAATGTTACTAACTTTCCGAATATCATTTTACTTAATTGATAACTATATACATATTAGGATTTGAAACACATCATTGGAAACATTTAAAAGGACTAATAGTATTTTATAATAATATTACATAGAAACACTTCATCAACACCATTAACCATTCCCACTTACAAACCTATTATAGAAAATGGATGGAAACAGAGTGAAAGACTTTCCTGGATCATTGATTATGAAATAAAAGGACACTTCATATGCCTATGGATTGAAGAAAAAACACCCATGGAGGAGGCTAGAGATCCTATTTTTTCACTATAGCTACTGGGGATTGAATATGAGAGAAAATAATGTCATAAATAAAAATTATTGGGAGGGAAAAACAATAAAAACCCCAATTTTAAGGAGGTTCATAGTTTGGCTGCACCACATTCCAAACCATACACAAAAAGTATGGTTCCCTTTATCTAATAGGAATATGAGAAACATGGTTTGAAAGGCCTCCCACATAGTTTAAAAAACCATAAGGTGGTTATGTTATCGCTACTATCCAAGGGGAACTCAAACTGCACAGTCTCATCGGCAACCCTATATGGGTTCCCTAACTACGAACCCCCTTCTACAGGAACCACATATATGACACATGGTAACTAATAATCATGTACAAAACGTCATCTCCACACATATTTCACTCTTTTATCCATTACCATTCCCCAATCCCAAAAAACAACCAAGATACAATTCCATCATTGGATATTCTTTCTATAAACCAATAATTCAAACTAGGACAAAATTTATCTCAGGGCTATGATCATATATGTTTATTATATTTAAATGAAATATTTATCAATTTTAATATTTTTTGGCTGACCAAATATTTTTAGAATCTATTATTTCATTATTACAACATGAATGATGCAATTTAAAATTAACGATCTATAAAAGAATTTTATTTTTAATGTTCTCATAAAAATTGTTTTTTTTTATGTTACAAAAAAATCACCCTATATAATTTGAACATGAATGTACTAAAAGAAATAAATTTTATAAAAGAGATTTTCTAACATAGGTAATTTTAATTTTCTGTAAGACAAATTAAGAGGAAATACATTAACATACTGTCTATTAAAAAAAGTTCTTATAATTTTTTATGTTTTTAGACATGATACTTATTTTATGTAATTGTAATTATATTTTCATAAATTATTCATTATAAATTTTATTTATGAAAGAGTTTAATATTTTTTTTGGTCAAATTAATATTCCAATGGTCATGTTATTATTTTCAACTATAATGTTACTATTCAAAATGGTTAGGTTACAACTCTTAATGGCCAGGATACAACTCCAATGGATACATTGTTATTCCAACATTCATATTACTGCCCATAATCACCTCTTGATCCATTCATTAAATTTTAACTATAATTCATACTAAGGATCTATATATTCCATTCCAATGTTTTCAATAGGTTTTTAAATATTTTGTTTCCTTTTCATAGTATTGTTACTAGGAGTGATGATTCTTGCAAATCGAGGGGATACAAATTTTCCCATTCTATTTTATTTGTTTTCTATATTTATACCATTATAATATTTTGAAATTTAATTGTTTTAGTTTTTAACTAATAAAATTACTTTCATCAATGAATTAATGTGTTTTTGGTTTTACTATGTGTTGTATGTAGATAATACCATATAATATAACACACATTTAGTTAGGAAATAAATTTCAATAATAATGTGTTGGTCATTTCATTCTTCCTCCCTTAATGAAATTTTTCCAAAAAACTATATCTGATATCCTTGTTTCAAAATAGATATTTGTAATTCTATTTATTTGTTTTATTTGTCTCCCATATCCCCACATTATATTTATTATTCTGCCGAAAGAATGTTGAAAGGTTAGTTTTCTATTACATAGAATATCGCCATTATTGTCTAAGATCTCTATCATATACTCCTTAGAAAAGAGGTCATGCTCTAGTATACCACAAATGGATTTAGTGGATGTGATGGATCAAGTATATAATTACTCAAGAGATATACCTGGAATACATCCTGACCATGAACCATATTTAATTGACATTCTAGCCAATGGTCCACTATTCATATATGATCAACGATCTAAAAGGTGATAATGTACCTATATATGACCATTCCTTTATTTAAAAAATACATGACCCTATTAAATGGTGATATTTTAAGGACACAATTTTCACTAAATTCAAAATAGAAGTCCATTTGATGGTCATCATTATAGATATTCTACCCATCCTTTGCAGTGTTTTTCCAGTTTTGATTTTTTAACCTTTTGTGTCATCTATTTCAAAATATTGGGTCAATGTAGCTTCCACTCACCTAATTCATCCCAACCTATAAGAGTTCTACTTCACATACTATATATAGCTTCTTATATATCTATTTGAATACATTATTTGAAGATATTATTGTATAGAAACTCAAATAATGAGAGATATTGATCCATTCATCCTTTTAATTATATTTAGTAGGCTTATACAATTTCATTGTTTTCCTGAATGTTCTATTGAAATTTTATATCAGTTTGGGGGTGATTGAAAATACTAAAAATAAATAAAGTATTTAGAGCACGTCGAAGGATTATATATAATTTTTAATTAAACCATGTATTACGTTCATAGAAGATTTAATGTGGTTCATATTGAAGCCTCACCACTTCCTTTATGTACATCATAAAATGTTTTTTTGTGATAATTCATCCCGAATAGTTATAATGTGGGAATTTTTTTGGTGATTTGATCAACCATAAATCATATTTCATTACTTTCTTTACATGTCTTTATAATACTAAGGATAAAGTTCATAGAGAAGTTCTCCAACATCTATGTGGGTATGGGAAATGGTACTATCACACCCCTGTAATTTCATCACTCTACATTAAATTTATGTCAAACCAAGAACCAGGCTATGTACTTTGAAATATCCTTATTCATGTTGTTACTCCATAAGATATATCAAAGGTTATGACACATCTTGGTACATATAGGATGAATGGAAATGGATTATCTTTGTGAATTATCTAATATCTCTTTTGGTCTTAGTTGTGTAGGATTAAAAAGTCTAGTTATAAACCAAATGATAAAATCTTTATCAGTGTGAAATTCATAAATATTACCTTACATTAATTCATTCACCTTATTTTTAAGCTCTAAATCATATGATTATTCCACTATGATTTTCTTAGGTATTTATGGTTTGGGAATAATTTTGGAAAGGTGTAATGTTTTCTATACCATTATGATTTCTAGATACATCCTATATATATATAAATAAATACATTGTCTTTCTCAATCAACATCACAGATTGAGTAGTAGGTTGTATATTTCTAATATAACTAGTTATCTTTTTCGTCTTTCAGAGATGGTAGTGAATAGATAAATCATAGTCCTTGATCATATCTAACGATATTCACATATTAATTTTGAGTTATTTATGTGTGAATATATTATTTATACTCTGATGATTTATATATATTTCACACAGATCACTATAGAGGGATTTATTCCAAATCATAAGGTCATATATCACAAATTCTAACTCTGATGAATTCATAGAGAAGTTCTTCTCATGGATCATTGACTTTTGTGTGGCATAGTCTATAAAATTTTAATTGTACATTAATACACAACACAAAATTTATTCAAATGAATCATTATGTGTTATAAAAACACATCAAATTTTCGATTTTGTGATTATAAGTGCAATTATGACTATTTTCATAATCTCTATAAGTATTTCCTCATATTATTTCATCAGTAAAAACGTTACCCCTTTTGTGTTAACTTACCTAGAGGGATTGAAAATCAAGATAAATATCACAAATTTTTTTGGTAGTACTAAACCAACAGAGCTTCAGATTTCGATGACACATGTGGGTCTGGGTCATTAATTAATTTCCATTTTTGGTAACGCTTCCATAGAAATTCTCCCAATTCTGATCACATTCCCTTATAATGTAAATTTTGACATACAAAATTCACACATGGTTAACTAACATTAAATTTTTTCATTCATTAATATTACCAAAATAATCATGAGATGATCTTCATTTTTTTCTCTTAGATTAAATGATATTGTCATCTATTAATACTGCTAAATTTTTTTCAAGTTAATATAAATGACTGTATTCATCAAATCCCTGAGGATTATATGAGATTTTGTAATTCAAAAAGAAATAATAAAAAACTAAATGTGTCCACACATTATAAAAATGTCTGTATTCATAATATTATACTTATTTAAAATCAATTAATGATATCTTGATTAAATATACCCAATTTAGATGTAGAAATACCCATATAATATATCATGAAATTCAACAGTTCTGGGAAGGTGATACTTGTTATTATTTATGATACTATTTAACTCTTGGTAATTGAAAAAAAATTCATTGATAAGTCATTTGTCTTGAAAATGACCCCTGATGAAACCCAAGGATTTGAACTATGGTGAATGAACCCTTTGTCTAAATTCTCTTACATCTTCTTATTTAACTTCTCAAGTTCAATAAAGGTAATTCTATAGGGGAATTTTGTGATTTAAGTAGATTACTATATATTCTATATTGAGAAATGTACCTCATGATATCAGGTGATCATAGGTAATAATAAAGTAAATACAAAATTATATTCTCGTAAAATATTTATTACCCAATTGAGATGATGCTTTACATTGACTTGATCATTTGTAAGGGTATTCTTCTTCAAATTATATCAATTCCCATACTATTTATTGATTTTAAAAAGGGTTTTTTTGCCTTTATTTAATTTGTATATAGGAATGGGATGGTTTGGAATATATAATGTTATTTAATTTTTCAAATAAATAATTTGAGCTCTATAAAATGAGATCCAAACCATGCCCAGTATAGTATAAAATTAAACCATGGGATGGGTTTGTAGATTTGAAGGAAGAATATTCGTGCAGACACTTATAGGAGAAGAGAAAAACACATGGGATATGTTGATCATTCATCTAAGTGTGTATATATATATATTTATATTATAGATGGTATTAGGAATTTAATTAAACTGTTCTTGAAAACATTTAGGATATAAATGAATTAATAGAACTAGATTGAAAATATTTTATTTTATTAGTTAATATGAAGTATAACATCTACTGCATCATTTTCAGGTTCCACAAAAGTGATATTTCTGGACTATAATTTTATTTTCTATTTTATATTTTTTAGTTATAGGAAAAAATAACCCATAATAACCCAATATTTTTGTTTACTAGCTTTCATAGTTACCCTTCTCCTTACAATTCAATTATTGACCCATGCGTGGTGTGTTGGTAGGTTCCTTTCTTTCCCCTATCAAATGGGTTATATTCATTATGTACCATTGAAATTCATGAGTTTGGAGGTGTTATCTCCCAAACATAAATAATTTCCCTATCCCATTGAGGTAATTCCCATGATGATTCTTTTAGCATTTTTGACATGTGTGTTGTTAGATATTTTTTACACCTTTTTTATTTCATCCACCATCTTGGAAGTCCAATTTTATCTTCTAATCCCAAGGATAATGGGACCATTATCTAAAGTATAACTCTACTTTGTGATTCAATCCAAGTTTATATTCAGAAATCCCAAAATATCAGAATGCTACATACTTTATAAAGTATGATTTTGATCCACTAAATAATATATCTATTTTTCTATAGTTATTAATATGAAAACCTGAGGTGTATCTTGTAACCCTTGGGTAATTTTTATCCTAATTCATGTCAGAAACACACTTGTTTTTCAGAATATATTGACATTTTCTCTCTATATTGTTTTGATGAGTTTGAGGGAAATAACTGATAGGAAATATATTCTCAATGTCTTCCCACACCATTTCATCCATTTTCACCATATGCATGGTATTCATTATGAATAACCACCATTGATATGTCTCTCCATCTAAGTGATAGTAATCCAATTTAACTTTCTATTTCTCAAAATAGTAGAGAAAATAAAATATATTATTCATTGATCTAACCAATGGGTTCATGATAAGTGCATCAGATGATCTACTAAATATTTGTGGTCATTGACACAAAAAGGTCTCAAGAAGTAGTTGTTACTTATTGGGAGAATAAAGGTGTTCCCCATGGTTTAAATTATTGTTCATATCCAGATGTAGATGAGTAAGATAATATATGATGTATTAAACTCCATCTCTTATCACCTTGGTAATTTCATTCACAATATTATTGTATTTCCCCTCACACAATTTCTTTGTTGAGTTTCTTTTATTTCCAAATATATTCAAAAAAAAAGTTTGAATAAAACATAATTCATAAAATCATGAATAAATGATTTATTTTTTATAAAAATTAATTCTAATGTCATATATTATAAGATCCCATTGTTTAGTGTTTTTCAAAAGTATGATATTAGGATCACATATTTTTATATTTTTGGAAATTAAATGAAAGGATTATTTTATATATATTATCTTAATAATACTTTGTATAGATTCTATGATTAACTAAATCAAATCCCTCAACAGTTTCATGCATGGGGTGTAGTAAGGACACTTTATGTTCAACCAGGTGGGATCATGTTAATACCCATTCCTCCCATTAAGGAGTTATTATCCCTAGGTATATATGTACCATATACACATCTATATATAGTATATAGAGAGATATTTAAATTCTCTAAAACTAACTACTCTTATACATTTCTAAAACATAGGATGTTTACTTATTCATATACTTATTCTTAGGGTTTTTACTAATGTCTTATAATATGAACTCAAAAATTTACTAAATCATCCCTAGATACCAACTATTGTAGAACAAATTTTTCATAGATCATTATTACAAAAATTTTAAGATAAATAACATAATAATAATACATTCATGGATAAGAAGATTTATTATCTTTGGAAAATCAGGCTCATACATCCCTTATAAATAATAAAACTCTGGCATTATTTAAATAATTATTACTTATGCTATTAAAATATCATATGTTCTACTTAGTGCATGATGTCAACTTGGAATATACATCAATGAAAGGGTAGATCTAAAATCGTTGTAAGGGGATAGAGAAACTAAAAGGAATACAATACATGAATCAATAATAAATGGATGAATATAATAATCCTCATCATATCATAAGGATGACTTAATCTCTAGTAACAAGAGGAAAACTTTTGAAAAATGCATGGAATGTGGAATATTCATAATAAAGAAACATCATTAAATAGTTTTCAAATAAAAAACAGAGTTATGCACATAGCTAAAATCATATTCACATATAACATATGTGCATAAATCATAAAATTATAATTATTAACAAATATAGAATCATGTTCTTTAATAATAAACACAATTTCATGATATATATCATATTACCCGATGAATTTGAGGAATATAAATTTCATGTTCAATGCGTCACAACATTAAATTCCCATAATCATGTATACCATGTATAATGATAACATATAGTAACCATAACCACGAAATAAATCCATGACACACCATGAGATTCATAAAGAAACTCACATCTCATACTTCATATAATATCCAATGGGTTTCCTAAATTATTATGAGGGATAATAAATTTTCAAAAAAAAATTATTCTTCGAAGAAGAAGAAGATCAAGAGGAGTCATAGATGAATTTTTTAAAATAATGTCGCTTTTATGAATATTTCAATTTGTATTAGAAAAATTAATCGGAAGGTAAAAAAATGTGTATATCAAAATAAGGATAAAGAAATAATTTGTTAAGTAAATTTTAATTATATTAGAGGAATATTCATACTAAAAATTATGTTAAATACTCTATAACCCAATAGAGTGGGATTTGAGTTTGATAATCTTGTTACCTTAAATCACACTTTATTTAATCAATTTTGTGCCTCCTAAATAATAAAATTAGGTTTGTGAAAGCATTGAAGTTGAAGTTAATTTTTTTCATTTTTCTCAATATTAATCAATTATAATTATTTAATTAAATTTCCTAATTTACATTATTAAATTTAATAAATATTGATATGATTTTTTCACTTATATTTTCTTGATTTGATTTAATGATTTTTCATTATTAATAATTATATTTTATTAATATTAATGCCAAAATAATAGAAATATATTTATTTAAACATTAATATATTATAAATAATTTATTATAGTCATCCATATGGTTCGATATAATAAATTAATAGGTAAATTCCTTATTGGCAGTTAGCTGGTTGTTAATAGGGTATTGTCAAAAGAAGAAGGTATTGAAGTATGAAGTATAAATAAAATTTAACTAATTAATTATAATAGTTTAAGATCTTTAGAATATTTTTAACATACTAAATAATTAATATTAGATGATTTGGGTTTTAATGGAAGAGATGATAATATTAAGAGAAGTTGAAAATGAGAAGATAAGAAGATGAAAACATACCCACTTCTTAGTGTTGTTTCTTTTCTACTACACAAACATCCTTGAGTATATGGATTTGAGTGGGTCCATACCATCTATAATGATGAATATGGGTATAATAGAGGGTATTTTTTTGAAATATTCCTTTATTTTGTATGGTAGGAGTTTTTTTCCAAAGGTGGGTAAGGGGTTCTATATAGCAGAGGATAAGAGTATTTTTGAATTATAATACAGAATAATACATTATAATCAAGGTAAACATTTAAACAAAACTATTTGTTAAATTATGAAATATTCATTAATTAAATAACATTATTTTATCAATATAAAACTCTTTATAACATTAATTTTATAATTTTATTAGATATAATGATGGGAAAATTACAGAATATTATTTTAAGGTAATAAATTAGACTTTAATATTTTGAAAAACGTTTTTGTGTTTGGAAGATATTTTTTTATCTACATGATTCATATATAAAATTAAATATTATTTTATTCAATAAAACCTTTCTATATTTCATTTGTTCCTTATTATATCATGAATGATGTAATTTTAATTACATAGGTTACAAAAAAACATTATTTTCAATATTCACCAAAAAATTAAAGTGTTTTAGAAAATTACTAAAACATCACCCTTAGACCATTGTACATGCTGATTCAAATAATTACATTCAATTTTATTTATAATTTTCAATCTTAGTTTATTTTAATTTATAATAAAAAATTATATGACTTATATCAAATACATTATAATACAGTTTATTAAAAAAGTGATTATAATTTCATTGAGTTTTTAGTCTTGATATTTATTTTTTGATAATTTAATATTTATATTTTTTTAAATTACTAATTATATATATTATTTACCAATTTGTTTTATATTTATATCAAATTACTATTCTAAAGGTCATGTTTATATTCCATATGAGCAAGTTACTATTCTCAACAAGCATGTTACTATTCCCTATGGCCACATTACTACTCCAATGGTGATATTAATATTCCAACAAGAATAGTAAATCCCATAAATACCTCTTCATTATTTCATTAAAAATTCATAATGATTACTCAGATGGTATTACATTTTCTTTTTCTATGCTGTTTATTAGTTTATAAATATAATTTTTTTATATAGTGTTGTTCGTGTGAGATATGATTCTAGTATGTCATGGTGATCCAAAGTTCCCCATTCAATTGTTTATATTTTTTATTTTCTATCCCATTAAATTTTTTCAATTTTTATGGGTTTAGTTTTTGACTCATATACTAATTTTCATTAAATAAATAATGTGTTGGTTTCTATTTTGTGATTTATGTATATAATAATATATAATATAACTCACATTTATTCTAAAAATAAATTTCATATATAATTTCTAGCATATTACATCATATGGTATCTAGTTGGTTCACAATAGTTGATACATGATTGAGGTAACATCATATGCAAGTCATGGATTATGATATACATAAGAAAACATTATATTGTTGTTATGGGAATTATGATTTGGTTGTGATGACAGTTGGTGTGGAGAAACTTATATTGTCTTAATGGGAATGATGAATATATTCATTCTGGTGTTTTTGGATCTGTTAATCATGGTTTTCATTGAAGAAATACTTATATACTCTGTGTTTATGGAAGAAAGCAAAGAGTATACATTGGAGGTTTTTATAGTTCTTCACCTTTATCATATATTCAAGAAGCTATCAAAGTTTGAGTTATGGGATTTTGAATTTCTTCTATCATGGAGTTCCATTTTTTAGTATAGATTAATAATGTATCATTTGATGATTGATGTGGTTATTTATGGGTAATCTCCTAAGAATGGAGTATAGGTTCCCAATTTACTTAGTCTTATATGACATTATAGGTGGTTCTTAACCACCATCCATTAGATTTAGAATCCTATAAAAATATTATTTGAAATTCATAGTCATTATTATAGAATTTATAATGATATGAAACATTCAATTACTAGAATGGGAAGCTAGTCGGTCCTCCAGCCCTAGATTTTCTAGAAGGTATCCAATTTGAGGCTTTATATGATGTTTCACATCTAATGTTTTGGATTTTATTGATGTATAAAAAACATGTGACACCCCATTATTTTATAATGGTATTATTTTATTAAATATAACATGTGACACACTACACTGATCCTAAAAAATACTTGAAATACATTTATTAAAATTTAATCTCTTTAATAACTTGCATACCACATAAACATGAACATTAATGAACCATAATATAGTATAGCATTATAACATAGATGTTAAATTTTCATGTATGAATATTAGTAACTAAATTAAGAAAATACAGTTTTTCATTTTATTAGAAATAAAATAATAATCATTAAAAATAAAAAAAACTTTAAGGAAGAATGATATTTTTCGAAAAAATTTGTTAGTTGTGATTTGTGCACATAATTTAAAATTAAATTTAACCAATTTTGGAAAATTTATTTTAAAAAATGATTTTTATTTTTTATATCATCTTAAAAATATTATCTTAGGGTAAATTTCAACTATTTTTGTGAAATTTTTCTTTTTTCGTTGAATATGGATAAACAACAATTGTTGTTAAAAGTTTTAATTTCATTTAAATAATTTGAAAGGTTATATTAAATTTTAACATGGTTTTAAAATATAATAACGTCAATTATATTAAATGTTTACTAATTTATTTCCTTTAAATCTATATCATAATGAGTTAGTCTATTAAAACCTTCTATACCTATGATAATATTTCTTTGGAATCCCATGTTTTCATCACGTCTGTGGGTATAATTTTGAAATAGATTTTCTGATTATTTGAATTAAATTTGGGAAATTGTATTCTATAATTATAATTAGAATAATTTTTATTATCAAATAAGGAAAAATTAATTTTTTACCATTATGAACAGTATAAGCAGTAAATAATAATTACTGCAGTTAAGGTAAAAATTGATTAGTATGCGTGTTAAACTAAAATGATAACTGTTAAAATGACCTATCAAATTCTAAAAAACCAATTTGATTTCCATATTTAAACCATATAACCTATAATTGTGGGTAATAACAATATATTTAGGGTTTTTTATTATTTGAAGATGGCTGTATTTTATTTTTTTAAACATTTCATGTGTGTCTGCTCCCCCACATAGAAAAATCCACCCACTCTCATATCCTATTCAAACATTTAAGACCAATTTTTTTGATAAATAATGACCAAAAAAATCGCTAATTCAAACCCCTATTAATAGAATATTTTTTATCATAAATTCATCCCAGTAATTATTTCTGTGTATACCTAAGGAGGTTATCATAAGAAGATATAACATTCTAAATGGAGTGTTTCTATTTTATTTCTTCTTCGACCTAAAAAAATTCATATTTGAAAATGAATATTCAGTAACACCATTATATAACACAAAACTATATTATATTATATTTTCATTTAATAACCTATATCGAGCTCCTCTCCCATAAAATGGTAAAGGAACCCATCAATCGTGTGTATGCCGGAATACAGCCACATGAACAGATATAATCTTTTTTCCATCACCACCTCTTAGAGTAGGATATAATAACATATTATACATTTATATATATGATATTATTAAAATAATTATACCTCTATAATTTTAATATCATATATTCCTTCTTAAATTCAATTCCTTTTATAATATGATAATGTTGCATGAGTGTATAATGCACAACCTCCTTGCGTAGCGATGCAATTTTATTTTCACTACAACTTTACATGGATGATAATAAGGATGAATTTAATGATTATATATATATATATATAATTATACTAATTCTTGAAAATTAATATATCAAAAAATTTCTTAACCTTTCACTCGTAGATGGAATAATGTTGTCGCGCGTGCATATTAATGACATATTATCTTCAAAAAGCGATGCCATTAATTTCCAATGTCCATGAATCAAAAATTATTATTAAAATTCATATATTAAAAAAATATGTTTATAACATTAATATCATCATATATATTATTTAAATATATTATATATTCAATAATAGTGACTATCTGGACAAAAAACTTGCGACAAAACAAGTAAATTAACTCCCGAAACAGTGAAAATAATGAAATATTATCAAAACAAAAGTTTCATAATATGTTATAAGAGGAAAATATATGATATTATAAATATTAATGTGATTATTTTGTTAATTATTAACATTATTAAAACCATTATATAGGAGGTTAAGACCCATTCACTCAAAGGGAAGAGTGCGGTAAGGGACATCTTCTCATTTTCCCTCCATTGAGTTATTTTGTAATGTTAGGCACATAATTTCTTTTATAAATCGTATATACATCGTTTTTTATTATTATATCATGATTAATTAGTAATTCATGGATTTTTATGTCTAAATTTAAATTATTTTCTATAGGATTTTTTACATGAAAATTAACCTATGGTAAAGTATTTTAAAAATAAATTTCCTTTCGTTGGGTTATATTACTTCTCATTTGTATTTAACATAATAATATTATGTGTGTAATGAAATTTTATATATTTTTTTATATTTTTTTATTATTTTTACCTTTTGTACACATAATATATTCATTGATTAATTGAAACTATAATGTTATGATCTTTTTGAGAGTTCATTTCGCAATCACATTTTATCCACGATTGTTTATGCATGAATTTCAATAGATGAAATTATTTTATAATTTAACAATAAACACATTTTATTTTATTCTCCACTAGTTAAACATGATGTTTCCACATAATAGTACCATTTTCCCACCTATTGGCACATAAATTTCTTAAGAAAATGTATTTTATTTAAATCGAATTCATTCTTATTTTCGATTGAAAATCATATTTTTTAAAAACTATGTATTATAAATATGCATTCAAAAATAGTATTATCATTATAAAAATGATTTATTAAATATTTTTTTTAACATTATTTGATTTTTAAAATTTTCTTTCATGGGAACTTCACATAATTTTCCAAATAAGGCGTATTGGGATTTTACTGATAATGTGAATGGAATGATTATTTTAATGTGTATGTAATGTATGAATTTTTTTATGATAACAACCAATAAATGTTTGAAAGAATACATTATAATTTGTAACTTTTATTTTAAAAGAAAAATATTTTCCAAATATTTTGTGAACCATTTTATATAAAATATGATTTTTCCGATGAAAATGATATTTTACTCAAAAATATTTTTGAAGATCTTTTTATAGTATTTCAATACATAAATGAAAACCACAATTTTTTTACTTATAAAACTCCATGAAATGATGTATTGATAACATCCATACTCTTTATAAGTGTGGTTTTTTAGCATTTCGACCATAGAAAATATTTACCTTCAATTTCATGATACACTGTTTTGGTCAATAAATTTCCCTTTAAATATTCAATATCTTGTGATAATTGGACTTTAAATATCACATATATATACATATTAATTATAATGGTTATGTTTAATTGTTAATATATATATAATTTATACATAATCTCTCCTAAATTTAATTTAATTTGTTTGTTTGGGTACGTATTTATAAATGTTGATTATTTAATGATTAAAAATATTTGAAGGAGAAGAGAGTATTTAGAAATTAAATCAATTATTTGATATATGATAAATGTTTTGGAAATTTAGTAATGGGTGGGGACCCGATTTATATAGACCCTTGATATATCGGTAGTATCATAAGGTAAATCAGTGATCTTTAATTATATAGTTTTACCAATTGTTTTAAACTATCTTATGAATTTTCTTGATAGTAGAGTTATTATAATGTTTGAGATCATTTCGTCCAAAAATTAACAATTTACTTCATTAATAATTCAATTATTATTATCATCCATAAAATTTTGACAATTATATTATCTTTTAATTCATTTCATATTCATACATTTGATTGAATGGTAAGTTATCTCATTTATTTACCTTGGATAATTGATTATTCCTTATCTATTCAAGATATTTATGTTATTTATTGAATTACAAGTGTATTTAGTTACTTTCATTTCTATTTGACTATCTCTAATCGAATCAAGATAGTCAAATTATTCAAACTAAATTTGTGTTTTGTAACTTACCTTTCCATATAGATTATTTATTATTTATTCATGATAGCCATGTTATTTATATGGAATATGATATCTCTTATTTACCTTTCCATACAGATTAATACGTATGTAACCAAGAGAGTAAAAATATTTAAAAGGAATATTTTTATAGTTATTTACCTTTCCATGGTGATTATGTTTATTGATTTATTATATATTAATTTGTACATAACCCTATGGAGTGTTTGAGCTCAGCCATATTTTTTTCCTTTCCTAGGAATCCATGATTTGTAACAAAAATGATATGAAAGGATATGGAATATGTAATAATGATATTCTTAGAAACGTATTTTGATCATTTCAGTATTAAAATTAAATATGGGAATCATTTTTGTACATAGTTTACCAATAATACAAAACTATTTGGTCATTTGGATGTGATTACTTGAATATATTGAAAATACAATAATGAAAATAGTGACTACGGGATAATGGGGTGTGGTTCATAATTGTATTTATTATATAAATTTATTATAATACTTATAACCATGATTTGGGAAAAAATAAATAAGGGAACATAACCCTAAGATTGAATTTGATTTATAGAAGAAGATCCTAATGTTTTGTTAACATAGAGATTATATTGTTTCTTCTAGATATACATCTCTGTATGAATACTAAAATTTACATTGTTTTGGAAAATATGTACCTTGGAGAAATAATTCTAAAAAAGTAACATTGGTCTTTACTTGATCTTTTCCTAGTATATGAAAATAGGCCTTACTATAGACCTGGTTTGTCACTCCCAAGGGAAATGATTTGGATAATTCACATTTTAATTACATACTATTATGACAGATTTGAATAAATAATGATAATGAATGGCCTTGGATAAACCTAAAGTGTCTTATATTAAAAAATTATGTCATGAATTTTGACATCCTATAAATGATTATATAGTTTTCCCACTTGGATTATTGTTTTTACCAGAATGCTTTTTGGTTTTTGTCAGTGGATGGAACCTGAAGGAATCATTTTGACACTGAAGATGAAGAAAAATATGGTGACCATGAGAAAACAAATGGGATTATTATAGGAGTGAATGATATTTTTATTATGTAAAATCAATTATCCTATACTATGATTAATAAAATATACCTTAACCAACTTCCGGACTCACCAAAAAAGAGAAGGATGGAGTTCGCTAAGATCTAAAGTGGTGGAGACCACTACGGAAAGAAGGATCAATTTTATTCACTATAGAAATGTGGAATGAAACACCGCAAAAATGAATAAAAGGAATGGGATGAAATTTTATGTGTGTAAAGGAAGGGAATAAATCAATTAATTTTTGAATAAAAATGATGCATATAAATTTCATCTTAGTCATTTATAGTTATTTTTTTTATTTTTTGGGAACCAGGTTATTATCAAAGACAATTTCCTCTTATATTGGTTATCTCCTAGACCAAGGAAGAAATTATTTTGAAATAAGATAGTTTATTTATTTATTTGGATTCCATAATTATATTTTAAATGTATTTTTACCCATGGTATTTTGTTTTTAAGAGTAATAAAACATATAAAGATTGGGATTATTTTTGATGAATATAAATATTAATTAAAATAAAAGTTATGGATACCATCATAGGGTTATGAGTAAGATTTAACATATGTTCCTAGACATAAAACCCCCTTTTTTATTTTTGTGATGGGACTCTACCACGATTAAGGATATTTTGGGAAACCATTATAGAAATAAAAAAAATTGGTTTAGTATATGTTTTAGATAATAATTTATTTGAGGAATAATTCCTTTAACCATTTTTTAAATTTAGATTAATGGTATTGATATACATTAAGGGTTATCATATCATTGATTTTGTAGTAATTATGGGTCATCTAAATTAAGGAATGTTATAAGAATTATATTAATATGGTTCTAGAAAAGGGAAACCCGTATATCGGGGGACAACCAGTTTAATCAGATATGGCCACAGAGATTGAACCCTTAACTGAAGGTTGATAAGGGTTTAATTCATACCATGAGACTATATGATTTTTTGGTTAATATACCATTGTTTTTTAGAAATTAATTTTGATGAATAACTATTAATGAAGAACTTATGGAATTACTGATGAGGTTTAGTTATTAATGTGTTATATTGATTCATTTGGGCTAACTATATTCGTTTGGTAAATAGTTATAGATAGATTAAACGAATTGTGACTCGTTTAAGGAAATTGTGATCCATTAAAATTGAATTTTAGTTTGTTAGGTATAAAAAATTAATATTTGGATATTTATTTATTAGAGTAAGAGATTAATACAATATTCATCACTATATAACCAAGTAATGAAATTATATGTATGAAATAGTAATATATCAAGTTATTATATTTATGAATATTCATAGTCATGATGATAAAGTAATTCTTAATCTTTAGGAAAAGGGATATTGAAAAAAATACCCTATTATCTCTATATCTAATGAATCAAATGGTAATTTAAATCATTATTTATGTATTTCTTTGATGTTGTTATCTTTCAATTGACCATTCACATTATTTTGATCAAAGACATTTATCACCATCTATAATTATTTATTATTTTCTTCCAATTACATATTTTCACATTCCACCAATTTTCATTTACAAGGAAATTGAGTTATGTGTTTTTCAGGATGGAATTCATATTCCCCTACCTCTCTTATCAAGTTGAAGTTTTATTAGTCGTTTTAGGATTTGTGTTTTTCAATAATTCTATTTCCAAATACCAAACACTTGATTACCAGGATAAATATTATATTTTGAGGATGTACTTTTTTAAAATTGTAGAGAATGTTAAACCTTGAGATATTAATATAAAAACATTGTATTAATAGAATATTTCATACGCACCACTAATATTGAACAACTGGAAAATATAAATTTCATTAGATTTAACAGCTTCGGTAGGTAGTGGAGAACACAACCAAAATCCTTAATTAATAGAAATATAGAGTACAGTTATAAGGTTGGTGATAAATTTGTTAGTATCAACAGTACTGAAGAAATTACCAAACTATTGGTTATTAGTGGATTAGAAATAAAATAAATATCTTTTAAAAAAAGAAATGTTTTCTAAACATATATTTTTAGAAAAATTTATTTAGTCATGCTTAGCACACATAATTGAAAAATAATTTTCCACTTTTATACGATTAATTTTTAAAAAATTTAATTATTTTTTAAAATCATCTTATCAAAATTTTCCTAGGGTGACTTTTTCAAATTATTTTGAAACTATTGATTTTTCAAAGAATATTTAAAATACTATTATTATTTAAGAATTCATTTTTAGTAAAATATTATACAATGGTAAAGTATATTTTAATTCTATTTTAATGAAAAATTAGTTAAATTTTATTATAAAATATTTAATTTAATCCATTTACATAAATATAATATAGTTATTTATATTAATACCTTATATAATTATGGAAATATTCTCTTTGGGAACCTGCTTCTTTATCATGTCTGTAGGTATAATTTTAAATTAGATTCGAGAACATCGGTGAAGTAAATTTGTCAAAATATATTAAATATTCATAATCAAGATAATTTTTATTTTATATTATTTTAATTTAATTTTTGACCATTATGAATAGTAAAAATTGTAAAAGTTAATTACATCAGTTAAGGTAAAATCTGATTTACTATTTGTTAAATTAAAATGATAAGGGTTAAAATTCCCTTCAATATTTTTCAAAACCCATTTTTATCTATATTACGACCTAATAACGTATTCCAGTCAACATTGGCCTATTTTGGAGGCTTATGAATGTTGAAAATTTGGGTGTAAAAGATTCTTTTCAAAAATTTCATGATATCCTCTCCCCCACATATAATGGCCACCCCTCTCCTCTCCCCTTCAGACATCAAAACCCAATTTATTCAACCATGCCCTACCCAAATATATTCCCTAATTACATCCCCTAATTCTATAATTTATGTATTGACTAGAAATCCATCATAAGGGGTATTCTGGTGTAAACCTGAGGATGCCATCTAAAGAAGAGGTGATGATCCAAAATGATCATATTTATTTTTCTTCTTCATTCAAATCATTAAAATTGTATTCAATATTTTTGATTGTATGAAAATAGTATATAATATATACTAAGTTGTTATTGTGTTAATTTCATAACCTATATCCATATCTTCTTCAATCAAGTGGGAAACAAAACCCTCGATCATGTGTAGGAATAAATATCACCTCATGAACCGATATAATTCATTTTTCATAACCACCTCTGAAGGTTACATATAATAATGTATTATTTATATATATTATATTAATTACATAATTATTCTTCAATAATTATAATATATAAAATAATTTTCACATTCCATTCCATTTAAAATAACATAACGTTACTCATGTGAATGGTGTACTACTACCTCATGAAGCGATGTGATTTAATTTTTCAATTATGATTTAGGTGAAAGTTAATAAGGAGAGTTTTAAAGAATATATTTGATTTATATGAAATGATATTTGGTCAATAAAATTAATATATCACCCAATTCCTTAACCTTTCAATCATTAAGGGAATGGTATCGTCGATCGTGATTACGTACAACCGACCATCTCCACGAAGTGATGAGATTCAATTTCCACATCCAACATTAAATAATGATTCTAAAAATGAATCACATGAAAAACTTATATTTATATCATTAATATAATTATGGATTTTATGGAACTATATAATATTCCCTTGAATTGAAACATTCGTAATAAACATGAATGAGAAAACAAGGAAATTAACACCCCAAACAATAAAAACAATGAAATATTATTGATGAATGATTTATAATATGATATAATAGTATCATATAAGATATTATAAATATATAAAAATGTTATGTTATAAATTAATAACTTTATTAAAACCAATATACATGAGGTTAAAGCTTGTTCATCCAAAATGAAGCACGGGGTAAGGGACATATTCTCAATTTCTATTCGTTGAGTCATGTTGTAGGGTTATGCACCTACATTATTTTATATTTTGAATATACTACACCATTGGTAGAAAATTTTCATAATTAACTAAAAAGTCTTGGTATATTACGTTTTAATTTGAATTATTTCATTTAATGGAATTTTTATTGAAAATTACCAAGTGGTAATGAATTTCATAACACATTTCTTTTCATTGCATTATATTACTTCCCCATTTCCTTTTATATTATACGATTATGTGTGTAATGAATATTTAATTTCTTATATTTCATTTCCATATATTTTTTGTGTATTTTTATTTTATAATGATAATATATTAATTGATAAATTCTCACATTAATGTTATGACCATTATGAGGGTTTATTTCATAATCTAATTTTAAACAGGATTTTTTATACGTGAATTTCAGTAAAAGAAAATTATTTTACCATTTGATAATAAAAAACATTAATTACATTCTCCTATGTTTATACATTTATTTTCATATAATTGACCATTTTTTCACCCAATGGTGCATTAATGGTTTGAAAAAATATTTTCAATTAAATTGGACTTAATTTCTCTCATTTTTTGAATATTATTTTTCTTCCAAACCCATGATTTCTAAATATGTTTTCAAAAATGGTTTCACCATTACCAAAATTATTTATTTAATACTTTTTTTTACCATGTATTACATTTTACAACAGGTTTTTAATGTAATCATCATGTTATTTTTAAAATAATGCATGTTTGGATTTTACTAAGAAAGTGAAAGGAAACCTTGTTTTAATATGTACCACTTCTACAGAAATTCCAACCACCATGACCACTCAATGAATTAAAGATTCTATTATATGTTTCAATTTTTATATTCAATGAAAATTATTTTTAAAATATTTTGTGAACATTTGTTTATAGAGGTTCCTAAGATGAAAATGATATTTTCCTAGAGAACGTTTTTGAATATCTTTTTATGGTGTTTTTATTATTCAATGAAAATAAAACTTTTCTTTACCTATACTCCTCTAGAAATATGTTGTATTGATAATATCCTTGTTCTTATAAGGATATTTTATGACCAATATTACCAAGGAAATAATTTAGATTCAATTTTTTGATTTATTATTGAATTAATTAACATTCCCTTAAAATTTTCACATTAATTTGATCGTTAAACATTAAGTGTTTTTTTAAATATCCATTTTATTAATCATGGACATTCTTATTGATTGAGTTGTTTGTAATTTACTTATACGGTTTTCTATCTTGAATGTTAATTTTTTATTAAAGGAAATATTGATAAATCTATATTCTTTACTTAATATATAACTATTATGGTAAGAAAATTGTTTATTAAATTAGTTGATTATCATATATATGAGGAATGATTTGAAAATGGGGTGATGAGTGAAAATGTAATCATATATTCCCATGATGTATAATTAGTCTTATGAGGTGAATCCATAATCTTTATTTAAATGAATTTTAACCCATAGTTTTTATCTTTCATATGAAAGGTACTGATAGTAGATGTATCATCATGTGTCTGATTATGATGACTCCTTCATTTATAATTAATTTATTATTATTATCAAAGATATTTTAATAATGATATTATCTATGAATAAAACTCATTCTCAGAATTTTTTATTAAATGGAATGTGTTCTTAGTTATTTACCTTTTCATTTTAATTATTCCTTATCTATTAATGATAGTTATGTTACTGATTAAATGAAATGCATTTTCAGTTATTTATGATTCCATTTTTATTATGACTTTTTAATCATGATATTCAAATTTAATATGTGTTCAGTTATTTATGTTTCTGTATTGACTATGTCTTATCTTTTCAAGATATTCATTGTGTTTAATGGGTATGTGTTCTCAATTATTTACCTTTCCATATTGATTATTATTTATTCCCGATAGTAAAATTATTTAAATGAAATTTTCATTCCGTTATTTAACTTTGCATTTTTATTATTCTTATTCATCCATGACATCTTCCACTATACATAACACTTACTGAGATTTTGTGCTCACCCTTATTTTGTATACTTTTCCTAGGAATCTATGAAGTGTAATAAAAATGTTATAAAAGGATATTCTATAATTATTAATGATATTATAGAAAAAAAATAATATTATAAATTTTGTAGTCAGATATAATATGTGGATCAAAAATGTATCTAGTTTACCAAGACAACTGATCTATTCATTCTGTCAGTATGCATTCACTTCTTTCTAGTTCCAATACAATAAATAAAACATCAACACCGGGATACTCGGGCCAGAGTTATTAAAAATTTCTTTTTTTTCCTATGGGAGTCAATATTTACAACCCTATGATTGTTCCTATTTCACCCATGATCAAAAGATAAAAGATATTCTATTTACCTTGAAGTTGTGGTGACACTACCTTATCGACGAATGATTTTTTTTCACTAATCACAAGAGTTAATGATATTTTGTCTCCTAGTGTGACCTAAACATGAAAAAAGTGAAATTGGATAGAATTATTTTAAGATTATTTTATCGAGATATTCTACACACCCAGAAATGATAATATTATTGCTTATTGATGACTAGGGAGTCACTCAATGTAGTCATTCCTGAATATTGATATTCGTAGAGAGTGAGGGATGATATATCCCTAATAAATATTTATATTGTATAGGTTGAAAGAAGATTTTTCTCTTTTAATATGATCATACTATCATATTTGGTGTAATAGGTTGAGGAGTCCAAGTTGGTGGATTCCAATGTGGATATTTAGTGAGATCGAGTAGTCTTTTGTGATTCCATTGATTTTTTGTATGATGGTAATCCAAACTCATATATGTTTCCGGGTAGGATATTCATTCCATCAGTGATTCGTGAGTTATTTCTCATTGAATTTCATATACCATAAATATAAGTACATCATATCCTAGAAAATATGTATCATTATTTATAAGGGAAATTTTGGTACCATGTATTGAATATTTTTGTTTCCTACTTCACATAAAGATGATTATTATTTTAAAAGTTTGAGGCTGAAAAAAATGTTATCAGGGGTTTCCTCTAGCTTTTAGATGTTCCTCATTATAAGTGGGATGGAATTTTAATGAAATTTGTCACCATTTTACCTCTACATCTGGGGGCATTAAATTTATAATCTAGACTATAGAGTATTTAAATGATTTATCTCACTTCGTAGTGATCAAGGCTTCATGCTAAAGTGATTTTTCTTTGAGACAATATCTAGAGGAGGTGGTGAGGCTATATGGAGTTATAAGGATGAATATATTTGATTATGATCTTTGTTCCACTTTTAGGGTGTTGAGAATTCCCCATATTGATTTTAGCTCTATGTTATTCTTTATAAATGCTTTTCATCCGTATATAGACCATCTGATAGAAATGAAAATATAGGCTCCTGAATACATGTTTCCCACTTGTTTCCTAGATCTGGGAGTTTCATGGATGAGGAATCTATCTTTTATAATGTTTTCATAGAATAATATATTCAACTACATTTTATTGTATAGATTCATTAATTGATTTTAATGAAAGACCTTCACATTCTCAATTATTGTGGATAGTGGTAAGAGAGTTAGAAATAATTTAGTAGGAACTAGTAAAAAGAATGAGAGTGATGGTTTAGGTGATTCTTGAGATGATGGAGGCAGTTTAGTATTATCAAAATCTATATTTCAATCATAGTAGGATACCTATGGAGTTTTATATTGGATATTATATGTTCAAAAAGGTGAATAATCATCATGGGAAGTGAATATTTGGTTATGGGAGAAAGGTTTCTCCTTCATTTTTTGGTCCTATCTTGGTTTTAACAAGTATTTGAGTCATCAAATATTAGATAAAACCTCCCCCATAGACGAGATCAATACATGGTGTCTTCCATGAGTCACAATGTCATGACTAGATTCATGAAAACTCACACATCATTAATTAAGGATATATCGATAGTAAATATATTGTTACCATTGTGGAGGAACCTAAGGGGATGTAGGAGCACCAGGAGATGGAATTATACAAACATATTATTCCCTTGGTTTGTGTCTAGTGGTAAAATGGTTGTGTGTAGGATAAAACATAGAAACATGAGTTACAGATATTCACACAACATCTAATGTAATTTGTTTCTTTTTTTATTGTTTTTAAATGTTTTGATACGGTTTTCGACCTTTATCCAACTTAATAGATGGGGTTCTCTTCTTCGATAACTTGTTTTCATAATTTCATTAGATTGTGAGTTACCTCCCCCAAGATACTATTTAATATATGGTTTTGTATTTCATATTTAATTGATCTTTATTCTTTAATGTGAGATGGTTTTACTTTTTGTATGTTCATATTCAATGGAGGTATCTCATGGGGTGGATATTTAGAAAACACATTTTATATTCCATCCCTATGGGCTTGAATAAAATTCTTACAGAAGAGACTTGAATTAGAAGTATCTAATGTAATGGTTATTACCATACAAATAAATTTAATGTATTTTAACAAGGATCAATGGTGTCACTACTGGAAAATAGGTCTATACCCACGGTTTTTCAAAAAACCGTGGGTATAGGGTACCCCTATATCCACGGTTTCTCAAAACCCTGGGTATAAGGATCATATGTGAACCTATACCCATGTTTGTGCCAAAAACCATGGGTATAGTTCTCTTTTAAGACCTATACCCATGGTTTTGGAGTAAACTATGGGTATAAGGAATATCCAAAGCCCTATACCGACGGTTCTTGAAAACAGTAGGTATTACCGGTTTTTTTATGACCTATACCCACGGTTCTCCAGAACCGTGGGTATATAATTCCCGCGTTATGGCGGGGAAAGAAAATTAGGTGGGACACAGTAAAAATTTGGTGGGAAGACATTTATTCATTGTTTAGATTAATATATTTATGTAAATATAAATATATAACTTGAAAACTTTAACAGCTCGGTTGGTCAAGTGTTCGATGTGGATGCAGTAAGTCACCTGCTCAAATCCCCTTGCCGCTTTTTTAATTTTAATTACCCTAGGTGGAAAAAATTAATTAAATATGAAAATGTGTGTTCGTATTATTAATATGAATAACAGTGTGGATAGTTCGATGGTGTTGCACGACCATGTTCTTCATCGCGAGATGCAGGTTCGATTCCCGTGGGACTTTTTTATTTGATTTAAATAAGACATACTAATATATATACAAAGACTAATTAATATATAAAAAATAAAATTTATAGGTCGGTTGGTCCGTCTTTGGGGTGCGGCCCTGAGTATATGCTCGAGTTGTGGGTTCGAAACACTCCCCAGGCCTGTTTTTTGAAAAAAAACCCACGGTTTGAGAACTGTGGTGTGTGTTTGTGCCATGCTGTTTGTGCGTGTGCCACCTTTAACTACCCTATACCCACGGTTTTCCAAACCGTGGGTATTGTATGAGACCCCTATACCGATGCAATTCCATCCCATGGTTCCCAAAACCGTGGGTATAGGCTATACCCATGGTTTTGGGGGCTATACCCACAGTTTTGAACCGTGGGTATTGGTCGTTCTTCCTATAGTGTGTCAAGAGGTAGTTTAAAAGAGTTTCAGAGGCTAGGGGAGTGTAATTAGACATTCTAGGGGTCACCATGCCCTTGTAGGGGGCATGGTAAAGACTACATGGGTGCTAGGGGATTAGAAAATAATTTGTCCCTGACTGTTTTAGTATTTGTGTACTATGTATGGAATAATGTATTTTCATTATATTTTGGACTCCATATTGACATTATTATGTTCATCTCATTCAATATAGGAAACTCCAAATGTCTGGGGTGGACACAGTGTCATGGGTTATCTTTTTTGTGAAATGGATATTCAAAATGGATAGCAATAGTGTGGATGTAGCTATGGAGAACTAGGTTAATGATGTGGGTCATGACTATAGAACACTCACCATTCATATGGTTGAGGAAGTGGTGAGTGAAAACACCAAAGTGTTTTTAGAAAAGACCTGAAGGAAGCTCTTTCGATAAATAGTTTTCACGAACACCACTTGAGTGTCCATACCATTTTAGTGGTCTAGATAGTTTTGAATTATCCATGATTATCACCGTTCATAATGAAACATGATTAGGTTGAAGGGGGAAATTCATTCAATGTTATGTGAATTTAAAATTTTATTTTAATTCAATTCCTCCCCAATATTAAATGATCCACGATTCATATCATGAATTTCTTTGTTAGTTATACATTCTGGGAAACCAAGGGCATGGTTGGGCCTTTAATCCCCTAGATAATTCTTTGATGGATTTTTTTTCTATGTATTGTACGTTTTACCCCACATGGAGCACATAAATTGATTCTTTTAAGTATTGAAATCCCAGGGATTTTTGGGTAATGTTTTTTCCATTAAAGGTATGGTAACTTATTCTCTTTTTACATATAAATTAGCATCTTAATTTTTGGGAAGATCGAAATATTGAGGGTTCTTGTTTGGGGTTTTCTTGAGTGTGGTTTGATGGTGGTTAAATATGAAACATTCTTGCTTGTATTCCATTTTCTTATTAGTGTTTCCATTGGTATTGGGTGGCCTCATTTTTTAAGTGTTGTGTGTGAAATGTTGATCTTCTAAATCGATGGTGGTGATTAATTTCTTCTCCTATTTTATATATAATCTTAATTTAATCGTTATTTAAAATTTTTAGATAATGGTGTAATTAAAATTAATGAATATGAAACTATAATTAATATAAATTTTTTTTCTGGTTGTAGTGATCACTTATGTTTATACTGTTATATAAGATTACCTCTTGATTTTCTAGATAGTGTAATATCCTTTCATATTCTATGTTGTAGGATATTATTTATTATTTTAATTTGTTAAATAAAATAAAGCCGGTAATTTTTGTTGTAAAAATAATATATCTTCATGATAATTTAATTTTTTTTCATTATTTTAGGTTAATGGAAAAATAATATTGTTTTATGTAATGTTTAAATATATTTTAAAGGCTTATTGCTGATGAATTAGGATCCCTTTGGTTGTAACATGTGTAAAATGAATATGTAAATTTGATATGGTAATGAACCACTTGTAGGATATAGATAAATGTGTGGGACCAAGAGAGTTTTACTTTTCAATTTGAAGGCTATTTTCCCTGGTTTTAGGCCCCAGGTGCTATATTGTCATTATTTTATTCTGCCTCATTTTATTTCTCCAGATGAAGAGCCATTGTTTGTGAGGTGATGTGAACCTTGTATGGATAGTTATTAGTGAGATATGGGTAGTTATTCTAGGGTTTGTGGTAGAACTCGGAAGCTCTGGAGATGGGATGGATGATGTGACGAATAGTGGAGTTAGGGACAACACCAAAACTAATGGTGGCGGTCAAATAAGGGAATTTTTCAAAATTATTGTTCTGTAATATTTGATTCTTTCATGATAATGAAGTATCATTATATTTTGAATGGAAGGGTAATGTGTTTCTTCATTACATTCCATGATTCTTGAGGATGTAAGTTTTTATTAGTTTCTCAGTATCCTTATTGTATTAAAAGATGCATCTTCGAGTACATGAGTTATTGAATTAAAATGAACCTTAAATAATTTAACCATTGGGGTTAATGATTGAATGGAAATTAAAAGGATGATAATCTTGAGGAGACATTGGACATATTGTATTATTACAAGAATGGATGAGATTAGAATAAAAATTAATATATTTGGAAAATATTTAAAAATGAATTTAATGAATTACTTCTTGAAATGATTTTCTAATTAGAGGATATCATGACCTTATCAATTGATGAAGAATATTTGAGAGAAAATAACGATAGTTGTGTAATGACCCAAACTTCTGTTAATGAAAATTCCTCCTTATCAAATTAAATGTCTCATTATGTAAAATGGTTATATAAAATATGCACTTATTTGGTTTTATGTTTATGGATTTCAAAATACCATTAAGAATTGTTACTGTTGCTAATTTAGTCATTGAACAGTGATCACATGATTAGTATAAATATAGGGCTTTAACAAATCAAATTTACTCAAACAAAGGAAGTGATGGCCTCATCCAGTAGACTTGCTCCATATGAAGCCCGTTTTTCAGAGCTCAAAACGGAGGTGGCATAATTGGGATTCGCTCTTGACCAATCCCATGCCATGTTTAAACATGTTAATCTTGAACAGAACCACCTACAGGAGAAGTAGAAGTTGATAGAGATTTCAACTAGAGCAATGTTATCTGAGCCACCCCAAGAGTCGGTCACCATCACACATCTTACCCTTTAGTCTTATGCGAGTGTTATAATGGGTTTTGTAACAAGTCATTTTCACTATGAATATATGCATTATTTTTTTATATAATCATGAAAATACATTCAATTTATTATTGTTACATTGTATGTAGTTTTTAAAGAACAAATAGTATTTTTAGTAAATATTCATCTAAAAAAACTATTTTGAATAATTAATGGATTTTTTAATTTAATAATATTTTAATAAAATATTATTATTATTATTATTAAATTAATTTTTATTAAATATAAATGATTGTATGATTTTATAGATGCAATTAAATTTTTTATTAAGGTTTGAAATCTATTTTTGTCAAACCCCATGAATTTTCGATAAAGGTGGGTATTTATTTTTAAAAGTAAAAATTCACATATTTAGAAAATTATTTAGATAAAATAAATATTATTTATGGAATCAGGATGTCGAAATTATCCAATGGTGAATTTTTCATAATTTTCTGAGATAGTTGAATTTTTGGATAAAAATTAAATACCATTTAAATATATAATGTGTTTTTAATGACATCATAGTGACTCAAGAGTGATGTAATAAAATACTATAAACAATATGTTCGGACAATATATGTTATACCATTTATATAATGTGATTTTGGGTTTGTTTTATTTAGTTTACAAAGCTTTAGTGGACCCTTCAAGGCTTATAAAACATTTTTTCTTTTTAAATTGTTTTCCTTGAAAGTGTGACTCACCTCCAAATAAGAAAACCTATTATTTTAAGAAGTTAGGAAATTGGACTTAAAAAATATTTTTTTCCACTCCCCTTTAGAAAAAACCATTTTCAAAAACCATGGGCTGGTTTGTGGTTTTGATTAGTTTAATGTGAGGTGTCCCAAACCTAAATAATAAAGAATTCCTTTTCCTTTTCTAAATAAACCCACCCAAGATCCCCGTCCTCCCCACATAAAGCCTTTTGTGTTTGTAAAACCACTTCACTACTCTCTCTATAATCCTCCCAAGGCTTACCAAGCACCCAAGAAGTCTTTCTCAAGCCCATCCTGAGCCTTTGGGATTACACTTCCAAATAAAGGATTCCTACCTTTCTCATTTTATCCATGTTTCTTAATATTGTTATTCCCTTTTATTTTAAATTATAAATGTTTGGGAATGATTTCACACATCCCCTATACTATCCTCAATATGATTGTTATTTATTTTAAGCACATTTACTAAATGATTATAAAGATTCATGTATTTATTCTACATCCCTTTATTATGAAATAAATAATGATGAATGATTCCATGTTTTATGATCCTTGTGGGACACTTATGCATAAAATGAAATGTTTAAGAAGGGTACACCTTAAAAGTGATCCAATGCATTGGTAAAAGTATAATTTCATGATACGTCATGTGAAATGAGTGTTGAATCGTGCTAATTGAAGTGAAATGAGGGTTTACTTGTGCTTCATGTGCAACAAGGGTTTACTCGTGCTTCATGTGCAATGAGGTTTTACTCATGCTCTATGTGCAATGATCCTTGGCTCATGATAAATACAATGTTATTTTTTGTTACCACATCTCCTTGTAATGATTATCATGTGTTATCATGGCTTTATGTTCATGTTTCTTTGTTGCTCCAGTTATATTCTTATTATCTGACATGTATTGTATTCCTCGTGTTATTCCATGTTTATTACCTTATTGGGATTCATATATCACCCTTTTGTTAGGCAGTTCCCCAGGTTATCCCATGAAATGCTATGTACGAGGGAATTTTATTGTCATGTAAAAGAATGTTTCAATAACAATATTGTATTTCATGTATTAAGTTGTTATGTGATGATCCTAATCCCCAAAGTCACTAGACCTCTTGATCTTCTATGTTGTATCATGTGAAGTCTGTGTAATAAATCATATTAAAGTGTGAAATAAAAGTAGGTTTGTTATAGTTGGTATGAGACGATAGGCTTACTTATTTTTGGGATTAGGATTATAAAACTCTTGTGAAGCCATATAGGCAAGACTAAGTATAATAAAAACATCCCTATGTTTTGGTGGGTATTGAGTAAGTGGTTTATCATGAAAATAAATCCCTGTTTGGATACGAGCACGTAGAGGCTACTCTGGAACATATGTTAATAGGGGTGAAAACCTTGAGAAGTAGTTTTAGGATTGACCTGGGGTATCCTGGTACATGTTAGTGGGTTGTGCTACACTTTTGGTTTCGACACTCGCAGGTTATATTCTTTGGTAAATTCACAATCTTAGTATCAACCGTTATTAAGGGAATTAAAAAAATGCCTCTAAGAATATATGAAAGAATGTAGATCATGAATAGCATAGATTGAAGCCTATAGAATCATAAATTAATGAAATAAAAGATATTTATATGTCAGTTGTTTTTCCTAGGATTATCCTTTATGTGTTACCCCTAACATTCCTTTTATTCCAGCCAATGGATGGTAATAGGAGGACTCGAACTAACAACCGATGTGAAGACCAATGTGTTGATTGTTCTAATGAGATTCCCAATAAGATGGGAGCCAGAATTGAAAACTTTTCCCTGATAATATCTCATTTAACTCATGAATTTAATATAAACATGGGTCATGAGGAACATTCAACACCCTAATAAAGAACAAGTCACTATCGAGAGCTTCATGAGACAAAGGCCTCCTACTTTTAATAGATCATCCGACCCTCAATCACCAAACAATGGATCAACTCCATTGAAAAGATCTTCTCTATCCTTCAATGTTCCAAACAAGATAAGGTTCTCTTATATTTTTATCATATGGAGGGTGAAGATGATCAATGGTGTACATTGATAAAAAATAAGAAGCCTGAGGAGGAGATCAAGGAGTTGTAATAGAAGGATTTCATGAAGATGTTTTTGATAAATATTTCCCTGCACCCTCCAGCTTAAGATGGAAAGGGACTTCCTTGACCTCAAGTAAAAAGATAATGAATCCATCAGATCATATGAATAAAAAATCACAATTATTTCACTATACGCCTCTGTCTTTTTCATTACCCTCGAATGCAATGTTGACTGCTTCTTTGGTGGGATGAAACCTAGCATGTGGAAATCCCTGTAGATCCATGGCTTTGACAACTATTAGTAAATTGTCTGATGTGCCCTCAAGCTTGAAATGGAGATCAGAGTATCTTAGGGGTATCGAGGGGATACGAACCATAAAATGGATTTCAATTTTGGAAGTCTGATGGATAAATCCAATGGTTTTAAGAAGATCCAGCACCCCACATTCCAAAGGTGTGTGCAGAAGCACCCATGAAATTTCTTGTAGGGGACGAGGAAATGCATTAGGTGTGGAAGAGAAGGGAACCTAGATAATAACTATCGATAAGAAAAACCTACAGTTTGGACGGAGGAGAAGAACACTCTATTGGACTCTGAACACATTGTTCATTGCTTAAACTACAAAGCACCAGTGCATCTAGGAAATCAGTGCCCTAAGCCAATGGTTTTCCGAGGCAACCAACAACATCCAAGGGAGAAAGGGTGATCTTTTTCCATCACTACGACTAAAGTGAACCCCAAAAACAAAGTGGTTATAGGTACACTAGTTATTCATTCATGAATAGAGAATTTACTTTTTGATTTAGGTTCTATGAATTCTTTTATATCCCAAAAATTACTAGAAAAATCCCAACACCACCACAAATCATGGAAGTAAAGATGTTGGTGAGTACTAAAAATGGAGCAATCATTGCATCCCATGAATATAACTCCCCCTTATCATAATCGGTGGATTTAACTTCTCGGAAAACCTCATCATACTCCCTCTTGTGGAATTTGATACAATTATTGGCATGGATTGGGTTTCCTTATATAGAGCCATCATAAATTATCGTGAGAGAGAAATCACTCTCCAAGTGGAGAATCAACCCCCGATTCTATACAAGTGCAAGGAGAAAGATAAATATTATTTATCTCCATCATATCAAGCAGGGATACTACTGCCCTATGATCACATTCATTTGGATCAGATGATTGAGTCTAAGGAGGAAACCACCCTTCAAGATATGCCTATTGTGAGGAAATTTACTGAAGTGTTTGCTGGAGAATTTCCTGGTATTCCTCCTAGAAGAGATGTTGAATTATCAATAGATCATATACCTGGGGTGTGGCTAATATCCAAGACTCCATATAGGACAGCTGTTGTGGAGCTTGAGGAGCTGAAGAAAAAACTATAGGAGAATCTCGAAAAAGGGTTTTTACGACCAAGTGCTTCACCATGGGGTGCACTAGTCTTCTTTCTCAGGAAGAAGGATGGGTCAATGAGCCTTTGCATCGATTATCATGAGATTAAAAATATCATGATAAAGAACAAGTATCCTCTCCCATGAATTGATGACTTTTTCTATCAGCTACGTGGATCACAATACTTCCCTATCGTAGATTTGCGTTTGGGATAATATCAAGTAAAGGTGAAGAAGGAAGATATCAACATGATTAATTTTCATACAAGATACAGACACTATGAATTTTTAGTAATGCCTTTTGGACTATCTAATGCTTCATAAATCTTCATGGACATGATGAATAGAGTCTTTAGAGATTATGTTGGCAAATTTGTGGTAGTCTTTAAAGATGATATTCTATTATACTCCAAAACCAAGGAGGATCATGAGGAGAATCTAAGAACTGTACTAGAGACAATGAAAAAGGAGAATATTTGTGAAAAGTACATCAAGTGTGAGTTATGGTTGAAGGGGGTAGCATTATTGGGTAATATCATCACAAGAAATGGGCTATTTGTGTATCCCTCCATGATAGCTTCAATAGATGGATGGACAAGGCCAACATCGATAATAGACATCCTTAGATTCTTCGGGTTAGCTGGATATTATAGATGATTTATGAGAAATTTATCATGATTTTCGAACCCTCTTACCAAGATAACTTTGAAGGGAGTAATGTTTTCTTGGAGTGATGAATGTGAAGAAAGCATCAAGGAGATGAAAAGGAGGCTTATCACTGTACCCGTACTAACTTTACCCACAAGTGGAAACTTTTTGTGCTATTGAGTGATGCTTCAAAGAAGGGTATGGGCTGTGTGTTGATGAAAAATGACAAATTCATTACCTCTGCTTCAAGGAAATTGAAATTTCACAAGCAGAATTATCCAACACATGATCTAGAGTTTAGTGCAGTGATCTTCACCTTAAAAATTTTGTGGAATTATCTCATTGGGTAGATGTGTGAAATATATACGGACCAAAAAGCCACTAGTATATATTCACATAGAAAGAGTTGAACATGTTCCAATGAAGATGATTAGAGATGATAAAAAACTATGACTGCTCAATCCATTACCACCCTGGGAAAGCGAACAAGGTAGATGATTCTCTAAGTATAAAGAACCTAGTGATTCTATCATTGATTAGAATTGAAAAGGATCCACTCTTCTTATATTTGATGAAGATGGACCTGGGAATCATAAATAAGGGAACATCATAAATCCATTCACAAATGATTTCTCTACCGTCAATTTTGGAAAGGTTAAAGGATGCTCAAAAGGATGATGTGGGATTTCAGAAGAAAGTAGAAGCTATTAGAAAGTGAAATCCTAGGAGTTCAAAGTTAATGAAGAAGGAATTATGAGATTTTGGAAAATACTATGTGTTTCATCATGTGTGGAGATGAATAAGGAACTTGTGGATGATGCACATAGTTCAAATTTCTCTATTCAACAAGGAAACACAATGATGTATCGAGATATCTAAGAGAATTATTGGTAGTGTAATATGAAGAAGGAGATAATTGAGTATACATCAATGTTCTTGGTGTGTTAGTAGGTGAAGGAAGAGAGGTTGAAGTCTAAGGGGATGATGCAACCATTGCCCATACCAAGAAGGAAATTGGAGAACATCACCATGGACAATGTTATCAGACTTCCGAATACATCCAACGTCAAAAATGAAATCTGGGTTTTTGTGGATTGTCATACAATGTTTGAACACTTCATTTTAATTTGGGTGGATTTCTCATTGGATCAACTGACAGAGATATATTTAAGGGAAGTGGTAAGGCTGCATGGAATACCACTATCTATTATATCTGATCGAGATCCAAGATTCAACTCTAGGTTTTGGAAGATTCTTCAAAAAGCTCTGAATACAGAACTGAACATCAATATGACATATCATCATCAAACTTATGGCCAATCTGAGTGATTTATTCAGACACTAGAAGACATGTTAAGATCATGTTCAATGGAACTTAATAGAGGATGAGATCAACAACTTCCTCTGGTTGAATTCTCCTATAATAAAATTTTCCACTCAAGCATCTGAAGGGAACCTTAAGAATCCCGATATGGGAAGAGATGATGAACACTAGAATGATGGGATGAAGTTGGTGAGCGTAATATTCTAGGACCTGAACTGGTCGAAGAAATGGTGGAAAAGTTAAAAACTAGTCAACAGCATATCAAGGCAGTCCAAAGCTGATAGAAGAGTTATTCTGATAACTGTCTACAAGACCTTGAGTTCAAAGTTAGAGACATAGTGTTTCTATTCATATGTCTATAGAATAAGGACATGAGGTTTTGGAAAGAAGGGGAGGTTATGTCCTATGTACATCAGGCCTTTCGAGATTCTTGATCATGTCAGTGTTGTGGCCTATTGTCTAACACTTCCACCTACCATGGCCAAAGTAAATGATGTATTTCATGTATCCCTATTAAGGAATTGTATACCATACCCTTCACATGTACTCTCTGCATAGGAAGTACAATTATATGACGATCTTTTGTATGAGGAGTAACCATTAAAGATCTTAGATCGTAGGGAAAAAGTTCTACAAAATAAGACAATGCCCCTCGTCAAGGTGATGTGGAAGAAACCACAAGATTGAGGAAGCAGTGTGTGAATCAGATGAAGTGATGAACAGAGTTACCAATTTTTGATTTAGTGTGGGAAAAGGAAATTTCATGGGAGAAATTTCTTAAGGGGGGAAGATTGTAACGACCCAAACTTCTATTAATAAAAATCTCTCCTGATCTAATTAAATGTCTGATTATGTTAAATTGTTATATTAAATATAAACTTCCTTGGTTTTATATTTAGGGATTTCAAAATACCAATAAGAATTTTTACCATTGCTAATATAGTCATTGAATAGTGTTCACATGATTAGTATAAATATATGGCTTTATCAAATCCAATTTACTTAGACAAAGGAAGTGATGACCCCATCCAGTAGACTTGATCCATAAAAAGACCATTTTTCAAAGATTGGAAAGGAGGTGGCATCATTGGGCTTCACTCTTGACCTATCCCATGCCGATCTTCAATACGTTAAGATTTAACAGAGCCACCTATAGGAGAAGGGGTAGTTGATAGAGATTACCACTTGAGTGATGTTATCCGATCCACCCCAAGAGTCTGTCACCATCGCACACCTTACCCTTCAGTCTTATTCGGGTGTTATAAGGGGTTATGTAATAAGACCTTAGCACTATGAATATGCGCCTTATTTTTTTATTTAACAATTAATATATATTCATTTTATTATTGTTAGTTTGTACGTAGTTTTAAAGTGAAAATAGTATTTCAGTTAATATTCATCTAAGAAATATATTTGAATAAAATAATAGATTTTTGAATTAAATAATATTTCAATAAAATGTTATTATTATTAAAAAAATTATAAAATATTAATGATCATATAAATTTATGATTGCAATTGTAATTTTTATTAAGGTTTGAAAGATGCTTTAGTCAAAAACCCCTGAATTTTCGATAAATGTTGGTTTTTATTTTTAAAAGTAAAAATTCACATATTTAGAAAGTTATTTAGTTAAAATGAATATTATTTTTGGAATCATGATGTCAAAATTATCAAATCATGAATTTATCATAATTTTAGGAGACAATTGAATTTTTGGGTAAAAATTAAATACCGTTTA
The DNA here is from genome assembly GCA_963277665.1 of Viscum album. Classification (NCBI taxonomy): domain Eukaryota; kingdom Viridiplantae; phylum Streptophyta; class Magnoliopsida; order Santalales; family Viscaceae; genus Viscum; species Viscum album. Next base: position 1,159,904,585 of record OY728153.1, on the reverse strand, counting down.
AATATATAATATGTTTTAATGACATTATAATGACCCTATAGTTATTTAATAAAATAAAATAAACATTATGTTCGTCCAAAATATTTTTTAAAATTAAAATAATGTGATTTTGGGTTTGTTTTATTTATTTTACAATCTTTAGTGGACCCTTCAAGGTTTATAAAACATTTTTTCTTTTTAAATTGATTTCCTTGAGAGTGTGAGTCACCTCCACATAAGAAACCCTATTATTTTAATCATTTAGTCCATTGGAATTATAAAATATATTTTTCCACTCCAATTTGTAAAAAATCATGTGTAATAACTGATGGATGGTTTTTTGTTTTTCTTAGTTTAACGTGAGCTGTTCCAAACCTAAATAATAATGAATTCCTTATCCTTTCCTATATAAACCCTCCTTAGATCCCACTTCCTCCTCACTCAAAGCCTTTTGAGTTCGTCCAACCTCTTACCTCCTCTCTCTAGAATCCTCCCATGGTTCCCCAAGCTCCCAAGAAGTCTCTCTTAGGCCCCTCCAAAGCCTTTGTGATTACACTTCCAAATAAGTGATTCCTGCCTTTCTCATTTTATCAAAGTATCTTAATAGAGTTATTTCCTTTTATTTTCATTTAAATGTTTGGGTATGATTTATCAACTCCCCTATATTATCATATTTATGTTTGAATGATGAGAGACCCCTTTATCTCTCATCAGTTCCACCCATGTACACCTGTTACCATGCCGAAATTCCATAAAGAATTTTTCTCTCCTCATTTAAAATCAAGCAATTATTTTGTATTATGAATATAAATTAAATTATTTATTTTGATAAATGTATCTATATGACCCCCTTACTGTACATTTCATGTACATATTATGAAACAACCCTTTCTATCCCATCAACCATTTTTATGAAAACTTATGTCACGCTGTTACGCTGCCGAAATTGCACCACAATTTTCCAAGCCAATGTCATTTTGTAGTGAATACCATGCCCATTTCTCTATCAAGGGTATTCACCTTTATTCACATTTACTTATTGATTATAAAGATTCTTGTTTTTATTCCACATCCCTTTATCTTGGAATAAATTATGGATAATGATTCAATGTTTTATGTTCCACATGGCATAGTTATGCATGAAATTAAATGTTTAAGATGGGTGCACCCTTATAGCGATTCAATACATTGGGTAAAGTATTTTATCATTATATGTCATGTGAAATTATTGTTGAATCATACTAATTCAATTTCAATGAGGTCTTACACGTGCTTCATTTTCAATAAGGATTTACTCATGCTTCATATGAAATGAGGGTATACTCTTTCTCCATGTGCAATGAACATTGGCACATGTTAATTCCATGTTAAGTGTTATTTCCAAATATCCATGTTATGATTATCCTGATTTATCAGGACTTTAGGATAATTTTTATCTTTTTTTAAATTGATACACCTATTGTATAACATGAATTGTATTCCTCATGTTATTCCATGTTTATTACCTTACTAGGCTTTATAGCTCACAATTTTCTTATGAATGTCCTCAGGTTATCCGTTGTAATGATAAGTACGAGGGAATTTAGTGGTCATGTAAAGGAATTTTTCAATAAATATTTCATATTTCATGTTTTCAGTTGTTATGTGATGATCCTAATCCCCAAAGACACTAGAACTCTCGATCTTTTATGTTGTATCCTGTGATTTCTATGTAATAAATCATGTTTAAGTGTGAAATAAAAGCAGGGTTGTTATAAGTTGAGTATTAGGAAAGTTAGTTTTCCATATAATGTATTTTATATATATTTTTATTCATGTTTTTTGTTCTTTTATACACCAACCTACCAATTTCATTAGGGAAACTGACATCATTGGACTCTATTGGTTATTTTCCTCAATATTTAGGTTAGTGATGAACAAATAGATGACAACAACCTCCTTCCTTAATCTTATCTCCTAGTAATATTTTTGTGTCGGTATGAAAATGAGTTATATTTAACATATATATTACTTCAATGGGTTTAAATGGATTTTGGTTATTAAACACCCTTATGTTTATGGATATATTATACAAAGTGTTCTTATGGATATATCGTGTATGGGTTGGGATGTCTTGATGTATGATAAATGATGTATAAGAGGTAGTGGATCCTAGTAACTACTAAGTTTCTATAAAGATATGTAGATTTTGAAAATGATATTATTTGATGTTCTTGGTGAACGGTATGTGGTGATAGGATGTTGTAATAAATTGGTTGTATTGTATGTTATAGTTTCCCATGTGTTTTTGGGAAACATTACTTTGTTTAGAGTGATTTGGCATAAGACATGGGATGTTGGGTTAAAGAGGAAAATAATTGGGGATCTGTTAGTATGGTACCTTCAATTGATAATATATTGGTTATGTTATTATTGCATATATGTTACACAAGGTGAGAGATACATGGTGAGGTTGGGGACTTAGCATACCTTGATTATGTGATGAGTTAGCATCACATATTATCACCAGACTTTAATGTGATATATTTATTATTTTCATGGGAGTATCCTAGGAGTATCCTAATGATTATACAAATTTATCCCATTCTATGTATATATAAACTATTTTTAGGAATTCATATGTTGGTTGGTGATCAAACTATACATTGATAGTTTGTATTGTTGATTAGGATTTGTTTGGTATTGGAGGTTTCTTTTAAGGATATACATTTTCTACTTGTAGATTATTATTTTTTTCTTTGTATGATATGCGATGAATTTATTTGGGAACTTTTATTTTTAATGGAGTAGGCTTTTGTGTGTATTGTTTTCTTATACCTCATTCCTCATTTTCTTCTTAGATGGTAATGCATCCCCACAATTCATGTGATATACAATTTTTTCTTGTTTCCATATAGTGTCCTAATGGATGTGAGATTCAAAACTCATTATATCTCTTCTATCAATTTCATCATAAGAGGGGTTCCTTTGGGTGGATTGGGTACTGAAAAAAAGTTATGTTAATACATATTTACATTGATTAAAATGATCTTAACAAGATCACTATCATGAAAAAGTATTGTCTACCCTGTATTAATTACATGATTGCACATCTTTTTGGACTTCAATACTTTAATAAGATTAAATTTTATTCTAGATTTCATCAATTGAATTTAAATACGGAGGATATAACCAATATTGGAATCCATATGATGTTTGGTCATTTTAAATTTATAGTTATTCCATTTGGGCATACCAATTACCTCACTATCTTTAAAAATTTAATAAATATAGTCTTTAGATATTACCTTAATATATTTTTGGATGTCCTTTTAGAATATACTCTTATATATTTTATGATAATGGGGTAGAATTAAGATCCTTAAAATATTGGGTTAAATACCAGGAGGAAAGAGAATAATGCTTCCAATTTACAGTAATTGTGAATTCTGGTTACAAAACGACTCATTCTTGGGCAACATAACCTCATGCTAGGGAAAATAGCTAGATCCTTCAATGGTGGAATTTATTGAGAAATGGTGCAAGCTAACCATGGTAATTGAGAAATTTAGTTCTCTAGGGTTGGTTGGATACCAGGGACACTTTGTGAGAAATTTATTATGGTTATAAAATATACTATACAAGTAAATATAGTAGGGAGACAAGTTCTTGGGGATATAAGAATTTTAGGAGAATTTCAAGGATCTAAAGAAAAGGTCCCTCAGCCCAACTATGTTTATACAAATGTGAAGTTGAGAATGGTTTGTAATATATAGCGATGCATAATAGAAGTTATTTTTCTTCTTCCCTATTCATAATGAGTGGGTGATAAGTCAAACCTCTCACTAATTTAAAATACACAAGAAATGTTACTTGACACATGATTTGGAGATGGAAGAGGTAATATTTTACAATGAAGATATATAGGCATTATCTTTATGGTTAAAGGTGTGACATTTAGACATATAATAAAATTGTAAATTATCAATTCACATAAAACGAGTTGAATCTTTGAGCGAGAATGTAGATAGATATAATAAATGATTATGAAAAAACAATACATTACTAACCGAGGAATGAGAACTTGTTGTTAGGTACTCTGAGTTAGAAGGAAAATATAAATTTTCCATAAAGTGGGTTGAGAGAGGTATAGTTACAATTTAATTTTAAAAAAATGATCTTGAAATAATGAATAAAGGGGATACATATTATATTTCTAAGATAAATGTTCAACTATCCACCCATGTGAGTATTAAATAGGAATAGAATAAGGATATTAATCTAGATATGAAGGAGATAAATGTTCTTGAGTTTTACCATAATTGTGATACAATGATAAGGTTTAGGAACTGAGTATAAGAACATTCAATTCTATACAAGAAAAATGTGATGTTGGATAATGTATATAGTTCATCATTTTCTAATCATCTTGGAATTAATTATATTTATGGTGAGAAAAAGGAGTGTATATGGTGGAATAAGATGAAATGGGATATTATATAGAATGTTTCTTAATTCTCGATCTGTTAGAAAGTTAATGATGAGTGAGAAAATTCTATGGGGATCCTATAACCATGACCAATTCTAGAATGAAAATGTGAAAACACTACAATGGATGTTGTTATCAGAATCCCAAAAACATACCAATGGAAAAAAATATATTTTTGGTATTATCGATATGATTATGAAATGAGTGAATTTCATTTCCATCAATGAAATATTATCTCGTAATCCTCATTCTAGAATAAATATTTATGAATAGGTAAGGTTGAAAGGTGTACCAGATTATATTATATATGTTTGGGATATGAATATTACCTTGAAGATATAGATATGTATTTAGAAAACATTCAATACAAAGTTTCAATTCAGTACATCATATCATACTCAAATAGAGGGATGGTCTAAGAGGACTATTAAAAAAAGGTATATCTTGAGAATACTCTATGAATTTCAAATATGGTTTGGATAAACACATTTCTATATTCATGTTTTCATTCAATAATATATTTCACTCATGAATTAAGATGGCTCTTTATAAATAAATCATTGGAAGGATGTGTATAATAAAAACATATTAGGATGAATCAAGAGATGGAAGATATTGGGACCAGAGATAAACATGGAAATAATATAGAAGTTTAGATTCATTCAGTAGCATGTCAATATAGCTTGAATTTAATATTATTAGTATGCCAAAAATTATCTGTAGCGTCTATAATTCATCATTGGTGAGATTTTATTCCTATGAATTTCACTAGGGAAAAAGGTCATGATATCCATAAAGGAGGGAAAATATGAACAAGATATGTCATCACCTTCAAGACTCATGATTGAACTAGGATGGTTTTTATCATCTAGATATTCCACCAAACATCTCTTAGGTTCATGATTTGCTCCATGTATCTCTATTGAGGATGTAAAAACATTATCGTTCCCATTTTCTAAACCAAAAATATATATAGATAGATCATTATATTTAATATGAAGATAAACCACTAAAATATTTTATTATATAGATAAGTTGATTCAAAATAATACTACAAACCCTGTTAAAGTTCTTTAGAGGAATTATAAATTCTTGGAAGGTACATAAGAAACCAAGGATATGGAGAGGCATAAGAATGCCTAGTTGTTTGAATTAGATTGATGTATTTTAAAGTAATAAATTAATATAGGGGTAAAATGTAACACCCCATTATTTTAGGATATATTTCACTTTATATAAATTTAATTTCATTAGTATCTTGATTTACATTCAACACCGAGTTTAAATGAAACCTAATATACTATTGAATTATTAGGATTTAATGTCACATCGATCTTCTAGACATTGAATTAGTTTTATTAAAAGATAATAACAAATTTTGAAAAAAATTATAATGTTTCTATATTATTCAATTGTATTAATAAATTCATAAAAAATAAGAATGCAATATTTGGTAGTCATTTTATTTCTCAAAATTGTGTTTCCTAAAAGAATTGAATTTATTACATTTTGGTGATAAAAATTTATATTTAAATTATATATTTTTTAGAAATTTTTTTTGAGTAAATGAATATAATTTTTTATATTATCATTTCAATTTTAACTTATAATGAAATCTTGGGATATTTTTAGAAGACGTTCTTTTTTTTGTTGTGATTATTACAAATTAATGATGGTTTTCAAACGGAGTTTTTCTTTATTAAATTTACATTGTAATATTATATTTAAGATTGTTTTAATGTATAATTCTTACCATTTTATAAAAATTAATCATATATTTTCCATTATAAATAGTATCACACAATTTTTTATGAAATCTTTTTTATAATTAAAAAGGCATTTTCATTCAAAATGGGGTTTCAATGCATTTTATAAATTTTTTTAAATTAAATTATGTCACTTATATGAATTGAATTTTATTCAAAAAATTGATATTTTTAAACATAATTAGAATATTTCTAATGATTAAACCTTCAATTTTTAGCATTTTGAATAGTAAATCTAGTAAAAAGAAGTTAGTTACCATGGTAAGAGTTAAAACATGTCAAAATGGTTAAATGTAAAATTGTAAGGATTAAAATGACATAAAAACACATATGAATCATATTTTCTAGTAATATATAGAATCTATATCATATCCTATTTAATTATAATTCACTTATAATCCCTTATCTTCAGTAAGTCATTAGTAAATTTTAATCTTTTGGAAACATCAATGTGTGTTAACCACCTCAATTATAAATGGATACTAGCTATACTTTCTTAATCACACATCATGACTCTAATATATGAGATAATACCTACCCTAACACCTTCCCACCACCCCTAGCAATTATATTGAGTTATTTTTTGATCAAAATACCAAATAAAGATGGCTTGAGGTGTAAGCTATAAGTGGTTGTCCAATGAAGTTGAATAGATTTTAAAATAGAGTATTGTTTTTTACCTTCTTATACCACCTTAAATTCCACAATAACCAAGAAAATATAATAAAATAAGTTTTTACCATATAATGACATATTATTATGTTGATAGAATAAAACTTATTCATTTTCGCCTCTGTTAAATGGGAAATGAGAGTATCACTTGTGCATACATGTTGACTACTGCCTCCATAGAGTGATACAATTCATTTTCCATCAAAATATTACATAGTTAGTCATTATGTTATATTTATTGTTTATTTTTGATATTTAATAAATAATCAATCTTATATAATTAAAATTTATTTTCTACCTTATTACATTCCAATCTATTGTGAAACAATAATACCACACGTGCATATATGTGGACTACCACCTCTATGATGGGATGTGATTTTTTTTCATTTCCACTTTTAATTGATGGATATAATGATAGATTTAATGAATATGTAATATATTTATGATATAATACTAATTATTAAAATTTTAATTATTATTTACCATTCTTTCATTCTATCCATCAAAAAGTAGAATCATCACTCATGCATACATGTGGATTATCATCTCCATGAAGTGATGTAATTAAATTTTCATCAAAAAATTATATAAATAAATATAAGATAATATTTACTGATTAAATATGATACCCATTACATGATTATCATTCTTTATATGATTTAACCATGATCAATGTACAATGATTAGAAAAACATAATTGAATCTTGCACATAAAACAAAATAGTTATCACATGGTATATTGATTTTAGAAAAGAAACATTAATAAACTGATGATAAGATGATATAAGTAAACAATATATCATATTAAATATATGAATATTTCTCTATAATTTATTTCAAATAACTGTATGATTATTATGGAAGTTTTTTAGGATACATACAATTCTTGATGAGACTCGAGGAAAGGGTTTTTGTTACAATCTAATTTATTTTTGGGATTTTCGTTGTTAAATTTACATTTATATGTATTATATGTTAAATATTCATTAGAAATAGTGTATTTTATTCTTAAATATTTATTCTTGTATATTTCATAAATTTTTTTTTTCAGTCATTAGTAGTAAAAATTATTGATATTTTATTAATAAAAATCGACATTAGTTTCTATTTGGTCAAGAATCATTTTCTTCATTATCCCTATATTATTTTACATTTTTTTCAAAAAATATTTTACTAAAATCCATTGAAATATTAAATTCAATCTTACACATATTTTATACTATATAAAATTATCTAAAATAATTTTTTTTATTTTCTTAATGATGTAGTTTGTTTCAAAGGTGTGAAATGAATATTTTTTTGAGGTATTCCATAGAATGAATATTATAATCATCATAAATAATATTTTATTGAATGACTCCTTAATAATATTATATGGTACCTTTCAATGAAAATTTTTTGTTTTTATTTTTAAAAACGTTGTATTTTAAATAACATACTTCATAATAAATGTTTGTTTTCCTAAATAAATATTAATTTCATTTTTCATCTCTGATAACATCGTTTTATGTTACTTATAAAACACTTGGGATATTATTCAATGATACCTTCAACTTATTTTTTATATCAGGTTTATGATGGTGACGTTATATGAATGATTCTATAAAATTAGTTTCTTTCCCATGGGATAATTATGTTGTGGTGAAATTTTTGTGAAACCTACTTTATTTCACAATATTATGACATGATGAATGTTTTATGATATTATGGACCACATATGTATGGTTTTAATTTTGTAATGTGTTTTCCTAGAATTATATACCCCTCTAATGAATTAGATAAATATAGATAACTCATGAGAGTACTATGTTACATAGTACCATGATTTAATGTTCACAATATTTGGTGTGGACCTTGTTTCATGTATTTAAGTTTATTTTTCAATAATATTTCTTGTTTATATGTTTATGTGGGGACTGTATTTCCATCTATAGCATAATGAGTGAACATGTTATTATTTATGCATTTTTTCAATGATATAATACTTTGTTTTTTCCACATTTCAATCTTTATGACATGATCTCAGAGATTATGATTTATTTTTGTTTGTTTTTAAATGTTATAACTTCCTTATTTTGTTATTAAAACTTTATATTCCATGAATCATGATTAAATATATTTAGTTGATTGGGTATTACCATCTTATATTATAGTAAATCTCTATTACACATATTCTCGTTTTTTATCATAAATTAGAACATCCCATGCCTACAATTTCTATGAATTTTATCTCGCCATTTCTAATGTTTTATATCCCTAGGTTTTGATGGATGTTTATAATTATTATATGTAAACAATGGTACAAATATGAAGCAATTTATTAGAGATAACAGAAAAAAATGGAAATAATATATTCATGTATTTATTCTCCAAAAAGACAAACCCTTTATTGATCCCGGGAGTTTATAATTTATCTATATATTGAACATTCATCTAAAATTATGAAATATTTATATATGATATTAAAAGTTAACTAATTAATGGAAATGGAAGAAAATTTATGCGTATTTATAGTGGATGGTTAGGAAAGACAACGATGGTGATATATAATATCATTTATTGAAAAGAATATTACACAATATATCTATAGAAAGTTATTTTATGCAAATATAAGTATAATATCCTAGATATAGAATTCATATTTACAAAATAAAATGACTTTGATGAATATCATTATATAAGAGTATTTGATAAATTTCATAGGAAATAAGAAACATACATGACCATTTATATATACATTTATAAATTAATGAGAATTATATTCTATTACAAAACTATTAAATCATAGAATTTGTATTTCATAGAAAATTATAAATATGGAAGAAATACATGTACACATGAAAAACATTAGAATGGAATTATTATTTTTTCACAATCATAAATTCAAGAAAACATTAAATTGATTTTATTTTAAAACATTGATTGTGAATTTAAAGAAAATGAAAATGAAAATGTTCAATTTTCAATAAAATAGTGATATCCACCAAATGTGGATTCCAATATAATAACCAAAATTTAAATTATGTTATATTTATTATATTTTGAATAGTGTTTTTTTAAAACAACATTGATTTAATAGATTATAAAGCATCAAATTTTAAAAATGGATGAAGACAAACAAACACTAAGGATAACTTTAGGAGAAGAAAATGATTGTGATAATATATTAATGACTACAAAAATTTTCTAGATAGGTTATCACATTTTAGAAACATCAATTTCAAATTAGGGATGAGAAAAGAAACCATATAGTTTGAGTAATATTTAAATAAAAAACTGTGAAAGGGAAATATATTGAGAGTAATATTAAAATACCATGAATAAAATGTCATTCAAGATATTATATAACATATAGGAATTATATAAACAATATAATATTAAATTTGTGCATAAACGGAAAATTCTCATAAAATATGAGTTGAGACTAAGAAACCCCATTCATGTAGCATAATATTTTAGTTAATAATCACCTGATAATGAAATCATAGGGATAAATTTTCAAATAGTATAAAAATTGAAATAAGTACAATAAAAATTATTCAATAGCTATAAAAAGAAAATCATTGAACAATGGAGGTAAATAAGAGTGTTTTTAACTCAGTGGAACAAAATTGAGTTAGGATAAACCCTTACAGATTTTATTATTTTGATCCAAAACTACATGAGGTAAATGATATTTAATAGATAATTGAATATCTTGAAATAAAATGTATTAATGATTAAAAACATTAATGGTATTTATATATATAACTCTAATGAAAACATTCCGTATAATAAGAAATATGTCTCAATAGGTGAACATTTAGAAAAGAAACCCTTACCTTGTTCCTAATTAATCGTAATCATGTTCCTAACTTTTTAGATACTCAAATTAAGTTAGTAAAAATACATATTAATAACTTTATTAATCTTTATATCATATTATATCATTTATCTATAGTCATATATTATTTATTTATTACATATTTTTCTCTTATGTTAGTCAGATTGGTTGGTTTGGTCAAAGTTTTAATAACTCTTTATTTATATTGAAAATGGTCAATGATGTTGTAAAGTTGTTTGATAATACCTATATTTAGATATTGTAATGTAATTTAATATTCTATTATAAAAAAAATCATATATTTTAATAGGATTCCATAATTTACCCCGTGTATGAAAGTTAACATGAAATGTTCTTTTTTTGCTGTTAAACATACTATGATCATATATTGTTAATGTTAATAATAAAATGTACAATATTAACATTCTATAATATTAAAGATCCATATTTTTTTATTATTAAATATCACCCTTATTTATGTTTTTTTGGCATAGTGTAATATACTCCTTAATTTAATGCTCATAAATATTGATTTTTATGTTTCAAATGAATTTAATGTTTTATAACTATTGGTTAATTTTTGGATAAACTGTAAAATAATTCTATGTCTTGATATACCATAACCATATTCCGTAACCATATTTCATTTGTTAGAATGAGACAATATTAGTTAATTAAGCTCCCACTTTAAGGTACCATCATTTCAACAATATACAAGTGTTCAACTATATGACCATGAATACATATCATCTAATGGGACTACTATCAATGCCTTGTATAAATTACTCTTGTAGATGTTATTGTTGTATGGTACTAACACTAGTTTAATAGTGCTTCCCCTATATCATGATAACATTCAGTTGAGATACATCTATGTAAAATCTACCACTATCATTATTTGAATCTACTTCTAAGAATTTATATATTCTAGAGTATCTACTATTAAATGATGCTACCAATAGTTTTCTAAGTGGTTCTATCATAAAATAATATAATTCTAGAAGTGGTCCTTCCTATGAAGCTCACACTAGTGAAGCTAGTTACATAATATCTAGAACTAGAAGAGCTACTGCTAAAGAGCTTCTATATATATCAAAAATTAATGCCTAACGGTTAGATTATGAATTTAATGTTGGACATAAGAATATGGATTTGAGAATAACTATTACTAAAAAATATATTGATATCTTGAAGAAAATTTAAGACCTCTATTATTTTTTTCTCAATAGAAGGATCTAGAATATTCATGTATTATCCTGCAATGGATAATTGGACCCCCTAGAACATTAAAATTTAGAAAGGATATCTCTTGTTTTTTATGGAACATTACTATAAATTCAACCTCTAATATCATAGAAAAAAACCATTTATGAAAAACATGTGTGTGGAATAACCTGGACTTTTTCAGATTGGAATAAAAATGATTTTCAAGACATCCATGACACTCTTTTTTTATGGATTTTTAGTGGTACTCGATCAATCTCATTTTGAAGAATTACTCAAGAACACTAGAACAACTAAAGATTCTTTTATTGAGTATCAACAGATTTTATGATCTCTAATCTATTTATAATTATTCATATCCATTAAAATTAAGGTTATATGTTTTTAAATCAATTTATCTTTATAATATAGTCTCACGTGATAATCTAGAGAGTTCATGACACTCTCCCCCATTTATTTTCATTTTTAATCCCATGAATAGTTGTAGAAGAGGTTGTGGGTGACCGGAAATATTTTTATCAAATAAATTAATTTATAAGAGGATTCATGACTTCATAATCTTGAGAAATATAATTTCTAAATCCCAGTCTCGGTTTTGGATAAGTATATTTTATAATAAAATTCTTGGTAGTGGGTGACTGAAAAATAGAGGGTATTAAGTCTCATCTTGAGAATTAACCCCTTATTTAAATTCCATTTTTACATATATGATGTGAATTAAATGTTATTTTAATTATTTTAAATCAAACCAATTTCCCTACTCTAAATTATTAACCATTTCTTTAAAGAGATAGTTATTTTAATTTACCTTTTTATATATAGTTCTTGATATGAGTAATTTTTTTTAAAAAGTTAAAGTATTTTCGAATGTATTAAAACTAAATTCTGATTTACCTTACTATAAGATTTATTAATGATAAAATTATTATATTATTCTAATTTTTAAGTGGGAATTTTATCAAATTAAGTGATAATGGTTTTTTAAATTTTTTTAAAAGAAATTTTATTCGACACTCAACTCAACAATCCCATCTTGATATTTCTAATGGAACCAATATTTTGAAACAAATAATCTAAAAAATACATATTACTATGATATATTTTTACCTAATGACACTAAATTTCTATATTAGGTAAATATAATAATTTATGGATAATACTAATCTTGAAGGAGCTTTCACTAATGGAACTTCTTATTTTACTAGAACTAACTATTATCAATGGCAGATTAATATGAAAATTTATACAGATATCATGGGGTTAAATATTTCAAATGTTATTGATGATAAATTTGAAATACCAAAATATATAAGAAAATATTAGATTAATGCCTCTAATTTTATACATTAAGGTAACTATAATGTTGTGAATGATTTTTATTATGATTTAGGTGAGGAAAAATATAACAGAACATCTTCATGTACTACTTCTTCTAAATTTTTCGATAATATTTTTGTATCTCATGAAGGAAAATCAAATATTAAAGAACTGAATCCAAATAACTATAATATCATATATGAAACATTATAGATGAATCCAACTGAGTTTATTTCTAACATGTATCTTAGGTTTAATGAAATAGTAAACATGTTTCAATCACATGGATAATCAATAGTTGATAAGGATCATGTCATGAAATTTCTCAAATGCTTACCAGACAAAGAGAGAGAAACCTATGTTTCCATTAGAGATTCATTTGACATCAATATTTTTGCACAAAAGGAAATCATATTGAAACACATGATGTATGAATAATAAATGAAGGGCAAAAAGTAACATGGTGATGAACCCAAAATTAAGTCAGTTTCCTTCAATAAAACCACTTATAAGTGAAAAAAAGATCAAATGTGAGTTTTTAGTGATGACGAATCATCATTTGATAGTGATGAAGAAATGGATTGCATAACCAGATATTTATGTAAATATTATTGGGTTAAAAAATTATTAATTAAAACAATTTCGAGAAGAAAGTATTCTAATAAGGTAAATATTACATATAATCCAAGAATTATGATTCCATAAATTATATAACACAATATAAATATAGAAATAAAGGAAACATCCAATTAAATGATCACAAATTGAAATAAAAGAAAAAGTATGATGTAAGAACCTAGGTTTTTAGAATGGGTTAAAATTCTAACCCTGTTTGAATTTTTGACTTGTTTCTGAGAAAACTGAGACAATCTGGGAAGTTCTTGAAATTTCTAGACTACACGCCATGTACTCTAAGTTACACAATGTGTATGGGTTAGGAAAGTACTGGATGTGTGCTCGCCGTGTACATGATGTTTGATGACTGTGTAGGAATTTCCTATTACACGTTGTGTAGTGTTTCTTGACATGTCGTGTATCCTTCTTTTAGTATACCGGTTATGATCAAGCTGTATGTTGACCCGTGTGGAGCATCCTAGGTGTGTGGCTACCTTTTCTTATGTCGTGGTATGAAAAAAGCTAATACATGGAATTTAGTCCTTTTGTAAATGCCGTGTATTTTTATTTTTAATTGTTTAAATGAAAGAACAACGCGTATTGTTTCAGAAAATATCTTCTTCTTCCCAAAATTTGGAACATGTCCATTCCAAAGATCTACAGAATGATTCCTACCCTAGAATCATCATCTGTCATCCGTTCTTCAATCCGTTAGTGGCAGCGGGATCACAATAACCAGGCTAAACCCACACACCCTGTTTTGTTCAAGTTTCTTTGCCTCATGAGTCACAGTTTCCATTTGAGTGGAATATCCAGGATTTGACAGAAATGTAGATCTATGAAGATCATCTTCGAATTAGAGCACGATATCGGACGTGCCTATGTCTATGAGTTTCCACTGGGTGGTCCATACCTCCTTTCTTATTTTCATAGAACTTTGGGTGGCACGGCTTAAAGCGTGCATTTGTGTATTTTGAGTGTTACCCTGTTTTATCTACTATTACATATTGAATTAATTATTAGACCCATGGGATACCTTTAAGAGTGACATATTTCCTATATTTCTTGAGCATGGTCGGGCGAGAGGCCGATGCTCATTGGGACATTTTGACCTGGGTTCCAATATGGTTATAATTGGTCTTCTTTGTTCAGAACTGTTTTTGTTTAATCTAGTAAAGAATGATTATTTTTTATAGAGTCATTCAAGACCTTAGTGCTGCTATGTGATAACCATTTAGTTAGTTCAAATTCTACTGTTTTGATTGTTTTTCCTTTTTATGTGACTTGTTTAGAAGTGTTATATATGTAATTGTAGAATTTCATATGCTGGAACCGATTGGGTTGTGTTGGGCATGGACTAGATATTCTTGAGTGATTATAATAACAGGTTGGGCTTGGGGCGGGTTACATTGGGTGAATCTGACCAAGGGATTGGACGTCATGGACGTTAGATTGAGGCATGGTGGCTGGCAGATTGGGTATGGCTTGGGTTAGATGGATGGAAAGGCCATAAAACATGAGTGGAATGGTCCTAGGGGAATAATGTGTTAGAGAGGATGTGGCTGGGGTACAATTTTGGTGATTACTGCTCACCCAAAAGTATGAGTAGTGTGCACACAAAGAGACTTTGTGATTAGGTGGTCTTGACCACTCGTGTGGGTAGAATCCCCTATTAGTTGAGGTTTATGAACTATTGGTTTGGGGGTGCTTTCATTAGTAATCCACATGGAAGGTGAGGATCCTTCAGGGGATAACATTGAGGCTATCAGGTTGGGGGTAGAGGCTCTCTGTTATTTGAGGGCAGACAACTCATTCCCTCTAGTTACTTTATTTGGGGGCAGTCATCGTTGTTCTTCGAGTTACGTTAATGGAGGGCATACATCATTTTCCCCCCATTTAATTATTTGAATATAGGTATCATTGTTCTTTCGAGTTAATACTTCTTGGTCATTCTTACAGGATGTCAGTACTTGAGACACGCGGTGTTAGGGGGCACATTGTGCCGGACTACAAGACAGAGATTCCAGCGTTTGCCAAAGCAGGTGACACTCCATGGTGGATGTTGACACCAGTGGAGATTCTGTTTATTTTTTCATCATACTATTACCTATTGTCCTAATAAATGCATGCCTACTTAAACACTTATATTAAGTACGCACTGTTGGGTGGTATCCTACTGAGATTCGTCTCACACCCTACATGGGCCCTTCGGGATGCATGTAAACTTTATGGATTTATGTGAAGGAAAGAGGTTAGCTTCAGGAGTTGGACTTCATTATCTATTTCATGGGTATGGTATGGACCTTGAGGTCTATCCTAGCTAGAGTTTACATTATTTTCCCTTCTTTCTTGTATCAGCATGGTTACCTTGTTTATTGTTGTTACTATTGGTTATCCATTGGAACCCCTTTTTTATACTGATTTGCTATAGATTCATGATTGGGTTGTTTAGTAGTTTTAAGTGGTGTTATGCAAGCCGTTCTATTTACATTCTGCTATAGTTGTTTATATTTATTGATTACGTTGTTTATTGATATTGGATGTGCTTCGGCTCTACGGGCCTGGTTTGAGTCTCCTAAGTCATTTATTCTCCAGCATATTTATTTTTGTACTCGAAACAGTACCATTGTTATGCTCCAAGATGGTATAGCCTCTCCACTATACCAATAAGACCCTCACTACTAGTCGGAAGCCTTTGGCATTTTTGGAGGTGCACCTAAGGTAGTAACCCCTGACCCGTTTAGCACTGTTTGGGTGGCTGTTCAGGTTTGGGTCGTTAAAAGTGGTATCAGAGGAGTTCTTGATAGGTATTTAGTAGTAGTGTTTTGTTGGAAACTAATGAGATAAAGGCTTATTTTTTTTATTTTTTCTAGTTTTACTATTTGGGATATGGTAGACTAGAGGTAAGTTGTAACTAGAACTAGGTTTCTAGACTGTGCTTGGGTGCCTGCATCCCTAGGTATGAGGGGTGGACCATGTTTTCGTGGGTGGGAATTGCTCTTTTCCTTTTCCTCAGATTACATTTTATAAGATTTACACCTCAGTGGCTCACTTGGTGTGTGATGTAAATGTTTGTGATATGTAAACCTTGACCCGGTGTGGTAACAGATAATTGGACCTTGGATCAGTATGGAAAGGCTTGTTTGCTTGGATTTTGATAGGCACATTTTTAGATTTTTTGAATTTCATAACTGTACATATTCTTTTTGAAGTGATAATTCCATGTGAATAATATCAATTTCCACACCTTATATTCTTTTGAAATGTGAATAGGTGAAATTCTTGATAAAATTGCTTGTTTATTGCAATGTGTTATGCCATGCGTTATATTTTTGTTGAATTGCACGTGGTAGGGTATTTGAGTTTGGCTCTTCTACAAGCAGGTGGGTACTATGGTTGAGGTGATTTTGATCATCAGGATTGGGAGACTCGGTCGTCAGTTTAAGCCAATGTTAGTTGTTATTATGGGCATGGCCAAAGGTAGTTTTGATACTTGGCTCTGTTAAGGGAAGGAAAGGAGGCCATGAGACAGGGATGCCATGATCATGGGTTGTGATAAGGGAGTGTCAGGGTAGTCTTTTTATGATGCCGGTTTACTTATTTTTTTATCTACGTTGAATATATATTATTATATAAATATATATATGGGTTATCTGACCATTTATTGTATTCAGCAGGTTCCCTTTTAGTGGACTTAGATGGAGCGTCAAGCGGGAGATGATACAGTGTCGCAGGATGATGTTCAGGATCCGGTGCAGGTAGAGTAGGAGCTGTGGGTACAAGATCAGGGACATGATCAGGTTCAAGATCCAGTGCTGGTAGAACAACAGCCAGGTTTGGCAGCATTTAGACCACGACTCAACGAGCAGCTCCGAGCTAGCCTGGTACATGTCTTGTAGGTGATCAAATGAGGTGTGAAAGGTACAGAGCCATATATGGAATATCTGATATGGGAGTTCCAATCTCAACACCCGCCAATTTTTCTGAGTGAGGGTGGTCTGCAGGTATCTGAGAACT